>JAUMJL010000097.1:1200000-1800000 GCA_033558185.1 Dromococcyx pavoninus
TAGAAAAATTCTCTAGCTGCTGAACTGTTTAATTTCAAGGCGTCCCATTCAAGGGTTGCTCTTCCATGGTTTGTGTTTGTTTCTTTTTGAAGTGGAATAAAACCAAAGTCAATTGATGACACTTGAGTGAAGGACTCTTGTAAGTGTTTGTGTTCTGCTTCAGTGTCGTGCTGTGCTTTAAGTAGTGCCTTGGGGAGGTGTGATGGAGAATTTGCCGGTCTTAGCTCCAGTTTCTTCATTTGGTGGGGAGAGGAGGAGGCTCTCCAGCATCACTCAGAACCGTGGCTATTTTAATGGATCCAGATCCCACCTAGCAATGTTATGGCAAAGTGGCTGCAAGTTGAATGCGTTGTAGAAGGTTGAGGGGGGCAGCTCTGAGTGTGTGCTGGAACAGGAAAATAGCTGTACTCTGTTTCCTCTGTTGTGGAATGCCAGTGCCAACCTCTAAATATGAAATGGGAAGAAGTCTGTGTACAGGAGACGTGGGACCCCTCCAGGCAAGGCTGGTGGTATAGGGTAGAAAGCTTGTTGCAACCACTGACTTGGTTAACTCTCACTTTGGAGAATCGCCTTCTCTTCTTATGTTGTGAGTAACCAGTGCCTTGAAAGTCTTTTTGAACTTAGTGAGACTGATCTTGTGCTTAGTGGAGACAAAATGTACAGGAAATGCAAGCTTTTTTAAAAAAAGTTGGTTTGTCAACAGTTGCATATCCTTTGTAGGGACTGATCTTTGCCAGGGTTGGAGTGGGTCTTACTCTGCCACAGCCCTGAGAGGACAGCACTGGCATGAACACAATACAACAGCAACATCTCTCCTTCTTTTTGGCCCCTGCAATAGTCGCCCGTTGTCCTCGCGGGCCAGGGGCTGCGTGTGTGTGGCAGGATGTGCTCAGCATGGCAGCAGGCAGATCTGCTGAGCTCATGGAAGTGCAGCTCGGTTGAACACAAGAAATGGCAGGGTTTTTTTTTTTCTTCTCTCTTTAAATAAAACAGAAACCAAAATGTGGTGCCTTCAAACCACAGACACCCACACAGTCAGCTTCTGTGTCACTATGCAGGTAAACAAATGCTGGAGCCTGAAACAGTGCTATAGTTAAACTGACCAGTTTGTGAAATGAGAAGTCAATGTGCCTTTCTTTGGGACAAGGAAGACATTAGGCCATCTGAATTCAGGCTGCTGGAGTGATGGAGCCAGACTTTCTGAGGCTCTGGGGTCCATGGAGGGTACCAGGGAACTTGAACCTAAGTCTAGGGGAAGTTGAGCTGTGTTGTCTTCAGGAAGACCTCTCAGGATGACCTCTCTTCTCCTTCAGAGGTTCATTTCCTGTTTGGTTTGAGGAGATGCTGGTGTCTGGTACTTTTAGAAGATGTCTCTTGGTGTTTGTAGATCTCCCCTCTATATTTCATTCCCCTCTGTAGGCCACTTGATTCTCCCTTTTGTTCTGTTTTGAGAGCAGAGGAGCTGCTGAAGGACAAGGAAAGCTGAAACAAAGGCAAGCAGAGCAAGTCACTCTTCTTTTTATAAATCAATGTCCTGTTGCACTTTCCAAAATGCAATCCTAATACCACCAAGAAAGCTTCCAGCTTTTTTTGAGTAAACAAGGGAACACTGAAATAAGGTTTCTTTTGCTTTAATAAACCTGCATTAGAATTGGGTCCTCATTTCTGCTTCAGGTGCGTGTTGGAAAATATTTGTTCATCTTTCAGCAAACAATGGCAGAACTGGCCTGGAAAAGGAGCAGGGTGGGAGTGCCGCTTGTGGTATGCTGAGAGGCATTTCCTGCCCTTATCTCCCCTCCTTCGAGGTATTGTAAATGGGGCTTCAGATCTGCAGTCTGTGTTACTGGAGTGGAGATTGCCAGAAAAGATACCTTCCCAGGAATGTCTGCAACGGGGCTGTGCGGAGCTGAGTTCGCGAGACGGGGCGAAGAGTTTTCCAGCCCAAGTGGTTGTGCTTGGAAAATGCATCTGTCCCAAAATAAAAGCTTTTTGGAAAGCGGATTGCATTTACGGTGCTCCTGTCAGCAGGGTTTCTGGAGAATGTGGTGAGTCCCTGCTGGTGGGGGCTGTGTGCAGGGGTCAGGGAGAGCTGTGTGGGGTTCTCGTGCCGTGGAGGAGCTTTCCTTGCTTTTCTGTGGCAAGCGAATGTCATGAGTTGATATTCTCTATCTTGGGACAAGTGCTTGAATCTCTAGGCAGTATATCTCTTATTCATAACTTTGCGAAGATTTGGGTTTGTTCTTACGTGGAACAAAAGCATCTTTTGGCAATCTTTCATTCTTATGGGGTGGAACAGGTTTTTTTTTGTTCAGGTCTATTCCAAACCCTTCAAAATAAGGCTTGCAGGCGCTGCTGAAGCTGCCCCTGACTTTCTGTTGGCCCTTTATACAGTGACTGCTCGGGACCTGCCTGCGTGCTCTGGCTGAGTTTGTTTGGTTTTGGTTCTCAAACCAATTATCTCGCAGAGGAAATGGTGTGCCTCGCTGTCAGTCTGCTGAGATATTTATAGGTAAGGTCAGACCCCTGCGGAAGGTCTGTAGCACAGTTTGAAAGGAGTGGATGTCTCCACCTGTGAAATCCAGTGGGGTGTGGTGGATGTGCTGCATGGCGTGGGCATTTCCCTGTAGCCCCTCAGAGCAATGCCTCTCTGATCGTGCTGCTTTGCCCTCTGAAGAGGGATGGCGAGTGGCTTTTCCTGGCTTGGTTGGATGAGGTAGGGTTGGTATTTCACTACCTCTCTCTCCTATGTTTACTTAACCTTTCTTCTGCAGCTGTTTTTCCCATACATGCTTTGCATCCATCGCTTATGACACTCTTGCTTCCTCTCTTTTGGAGCAGGAGGGTGGAAGAAAGAAACAGCTTTAGCTGCTCTGTTGGGGCTTTCTGAGGTGCTCGTGAATACTGAAGTTCTCCGCAGTCTCCCTTCCCCATCAATTCTTTTTCCCAAGCTGGCTGAACCATAGGAGCTCTTGTCTTATACGTGGTTATTTGCAGCCTACCTTGATTTGCCACGCTCACCTTGCCATTTCGTGTGCCCTGTACAGGTCTATTTGGAAAGGATTCATTCAGTTTGCTCGTGACATTGGCTCTATTTCAAATGCACATTTCCCTGTTGGACTGTTCCTTAAATCTGGGACATGTTTCCTCCTCTGTGCAGCAGGTAGTTGGTTGGCTGCCCATGGAGGTCCCAGTTGATTGCTCTGTGGGTGGTACTGATCAGTGGTCTGCAATGTTGTGATGACACCAGAAGTCTGGGGCTGTGATTTAACTCCTCTTATTGCTACATGTATAGCGTGTACAGCAAAACCAGAATGAGCTGGTGTGTGGGGAAGAAAAAATCTAAAGGGTTTAAGCATCTGAGGCAGTTTAAGTGTTAGTAACACGTCCCAGTGAGCCATGTCCTATCTGTTTGCCCTTGGCTAGGGCTGGGGTGAGAAGGGGCTGATGGATAAAGTAGAAGAGCACAGATGATGCTCCTGGTGGGTAGAGCTCCTCTGGGAAAACCTACCTGACTTCCACAGATCTGAAGGGTAGCCCCATGCATCTTCAGCCTCTGTCTTTTGGGCTATTTGTTCTGAAACAGCTTTATCTGATGTCTGTGGCTGCCCTGGGTCTGGTCCACTCTGCCCTGTGCTTTGCTGCTGAGACCAAAATGCTTCGGAGGAGCAGCTTCCGGTGTGCATCAGTGCAGAGCAGTCCTGGCTGTGGTGTTGGGGATGGCAGTACTGAGGGAAGAGGGTTATGTTGGAAGAGGCCAGCTGGAGGGAAGGCTGTGTCTCAGTACTTGAGTCTCTCCTGAATTGTCTGAGGAATACTAAAGGAGATCTTTGCTCAATAAGACTTTCTTCTGCTCGTAGAGGAGAGCCATCTTGAACTATAAACGTGAATGAATTGTGCTGCTTAATCAAGAGGGTTTTGCTTGGGTATTTGGAGTGGTGAGGGGTGGAATCACAAAGGCCTGTAAGAACAACTAGTCAATTAAAACACAATTAAATGAGCTGCCTTTTGAGATGGTACATATTACCTGTTGTGATGAGACTTTCCTCCTCGTTTCAGGTTTCCACCATACTCTCACCGGACACTGTGATGGGCCCTTCCTAACTTAGCCTCAAGATGCTGGTATAGCAGCAGGTGGCTGCAATCCAGAGGATCTGCAGTGGGGCATCTTTCCCGCTGGGACATCCTCCCCACGCCCTCTCTCAGCAGAAGCGATGGATGCCCACGTGGACCTCCTGACAGAGCTGCAGCTGCTGGATAAGGTGCCCACACTGGAGAGGCTGCGGGCAGCCCAGAAGCGGAGGGCTCAGCAGCTGAAGAAATGGGCACAGTATGAGAAGGAGATGCAACACAAGAAACGGAAGCATGAAAAGAAGAGAAATAACGTTAACCGAAAGAAAGTATCTTTTGAAGCCAGCGTTGCTCTGCTGGAGGCTTCTCTGAGGAATGACTTGGAGGAAGGTACAGCACTTCTATCTGGCAATTTCGTTGTCTGGCTACTTGTGAGATCCATGTAGTGCTGTGGTGTGCAGAGGCTTCTGTGTTGCCGTCCATGGACTGGATTATCCTTGATGTGATGTTGGTCTCTAGAGTGTTGCCATCTCCAGTTTAACTATGGGGTCCTCAAAGCACTGTGTGACACCAGCGTCACCTGGATTGACATCAGGAGTGGGCACACAAATGCTAGGATAGAGCAGGAGTTATGACCGAGATCTGGGGAAAGGGAGGCAGCTTTCATCTCCTTCCTTTCACACTTTTTACTTACAGAAGGTGTGAAACACTTCTTTGCCTTCTGGGTGTGCCTCTTTTAGTGGTTTATAGAAGTCTGTTGCAGGGATTTACATGTCAGTATAAATCTCTTCAGCTTCCTTGCTTGGGGGGAAGGGATTGAGAGCTACACGGATGTATGAATTTTTCCCCTATTCAAAATACTTTTCAGTATTGTATAAATATACTTTCCAGCATGGCTTTGCTTAGTGCTTCCTATAGAAGGGAACTGTGAATTGTTCAGAAATTGGTTTGATCCACTTTGGAATGGTGTAATTAAAGTGCTTTGCTTTTGCTTCAAAATCTGAAGGAAGGAAAAAGATAAATGTCTACAAGTCAATCCCCGTTATTCAATCCCTCAAAACCAGTACGCTCTGGGGAGCCAGTTTGCTCCTCTGCAGAGAATTAAAGGCATTTCTCAGAGGATACTTGGAGCAGCCTTTGGGGTTGCTGCTTTGCCCGATGGTGAAAACTGTTGTGAGCTTCCTGATGCCTTGGTATAGCAGAGATAAGAGATGCCTGTGAAACCTGGCCAGATGAGTTACATCTCTGCTAGCAAATGTTACTCTGGTTTCGAGCATCTTTTGCAAAAAGCAGTATATGCTGGCCTGGTGTGTGGGTGCTGCATCTTGTCTTGGGAGTAATCTCCCAAAAGTCATCTTGGTGTTCCTGAGATAAGGCCTTTTGTGCACTGTAGCTTGTCCTAGGGTGCATGTTTTGTACCTGTTTGGAAGCAGAGTACTTTGGTGGTGTTCAGCGATGCCTGCCTGGGTGGTATGTTACAAGTGTTTGCCAAGCCCTGCTGTGTGTCCACATGCATTTGTAACCTGTCTCTGGGAGACCAGATATGTGATAATGCTCTGGAAACTGAAGGCTTTTATTTGTTTATTCCTTGCTTTAAAGGTTTAACAGCTGCTTCCCGCTCTTTGCTCCAGTGAACCTGTATCTCTCTCTGAGCCAGTGTAGTCTTCTAGGAGAGCCTCAGCAGTGAAGCCAGCTAGAGCCCTGCTGTCAAACCGTGTCTGTTGGCACGCCTGAGGTGACAGGGCAGTGACTTGTATCACCTCTGCCTCTGCTTGCAGATACCTGGCAGGGTATGGCTTTGGGTTTTGTACCCAGCTGCCCACCTGTAAGTGACAGCTTGCAGCACTGGGGTGGATAACAAGTGTTTCGTTGTCCTCCTGTTTGTATTGCAACAGTGCCTCTGCTCAGCACTTGGGCTGGGGAGTGTGATGAGGCCAACAGCTTGTAAAAGACACAACCTTGTAGATTTGTTTTTTCTGCACTTTGACTTTGTATCTGGGCAGTTTTGAAGGAGGAAAGCTCCTTGGCTGTCTGCCTTGCAAGTACTTTCTTATTTTGTGAGATGCACAAGTGGCACAGAGGTGTTTGCCAGCACAGCACGAGTGGAGGGTAGTTGTGCGCCCTGATGGCAGTGAGCACGCAGGGCTGGCGTGTGTGTAGACAGTGGCATTTACATACTGGTGTCAGAGGTCCTGTGGGCAAGAGCCTTGCACTACCTGTGAACATGGATACTTCACTGTTGGAGGTGCAGGAGCTGAGCTTTCAGCTCACAGCTTCACTCTTTTCCTCCTGTAAAGGAAAATCCATCACTGCAGGTCTCTTGGTGCTATAATTGTGTTGACCTCTTTCCGTACGCAGACTCAGATAGTGGGATTTAACCATCGGCTGCTTTTTCCAGTGTGATGCTGGTTGCACCAAATGTGATAAAGGCACTTCCCTGCTCAGTGGAAAATCAACCTCTCCACCCACTGGTGAGGGCAGGGGCAGTATTCCCTGCAGCACAGGTGCTTCCCCTGTGTAGCTGAATTTTTCGAATACCTCAGATTTTTTAAATTCAGTTTGTTTTGTGGTCAATTAGTTAAGTCCTCCAAATAGTGCACGGACAGATTCTGTCCCTGCTCTGCCCCCTCTGTGCTGTGGGACCAGTGTAAAGAAGAGGAGGGGAGAGAATTGAACCCAGATACCAAACTGGGAAAATTCCTTATCAAGTGCTCTAGGCCAAAGAGAAGGAATTCATAGGCTTTTGGAGGTCCCAGGTGATTATCTTGGTGTATGAATCATCTTTTGTTTCCACGTGGGAAGTGAAGGGGGGTGTGAAATATAAATGATTAAGAAGTTGGGAAGTTAGCATCACCTCCCAGAGCTGCCTCTGAGCGGGTGTGTCATTTCCATTCTTTGTTACTTCTCTGTACTTTTGTATTTATTTTTAACATTCTCACTCCTGAAGTGGGAGAGGGGTTGATAGTAGGTGCTGTGCAGTGAAATAGGGGAAAGGTAAGAGGAGTTGGATAGTGAGTTGGCTCTTTGTCTGGAAGAGGTCTTGTGCTGTGGCATAACCACCTGATGGAGGTGGTGGGTCGAGCTCCATAGGATGCAGTTGGTGGGTACAAAACCCTGCCTTACTCTTCAGGGAGCAGCACCCTGTCCTTGGGGACCTGGATGTGCTGGTTTCACTGTCCTTTGCCTGCACCTTGTCCAGGTGTAATTGAAAAAAGCAGCACTTGTTTTGTTCCACTCCCATACGCCCACTGGTATCTTCTGCACCTTCCCTTGTCCCCGTTTCCTTCTGCCATCAATAGCATGGCCACCAGGCAGAGCCACTCTGGCTTTCCAGCTAGCCTTTTGACCTCTCTGGCTCTGCAAATGTGGCTACCATGGAGAAGTGGATGACTTTTCCATGTAAGAAATCCAAGTTCATTTATGTCTGATGAGTCTGTGGTGTCTGGGCGTGTTGCAGAATTGCTGTGTCTCAGCATGGTGGTGAAGCAAGACTGAAGGCAAGGGCTTCTAGGGAGCATCAGCCCCAGCGTGGGCAGGAGCTGTGAAGGGGTGACGGCTCCTCCCTGCTTGTTCCTTGCATCTCCTGCAACAAGATCTGTCAAAATATCCCAGGTTAAACAAACAAGCTGCTATTAAAAGCTCCTTTGGATCTCTGCTGACAGAACGAGGGTAGGGAGCACACCTCAAACACGCTGGTGGCAGATGTGAGCAGACAGTCGTGATGGGCAGTGACCCCAGACCGAGGGCAGCGGTCCTTCTGGGCTGCAGAGTGCTGGCTGGGACCTTTGGTTTGGAAAGCTGAAGTGGCTACGGAAGGTCCATGGCTGAGCTCCGAGGTGAGAGCAGAGCACTCCCAGTTGGAACACTTCCAGTTGCCACACCGGACCCGCTTTGTGCTCCTCTGTGGAGGAGCTGGGAAGGACATGCTGTGGAGGCACACAGCCACCACTTTAAGTGGAAATGTTTTCAAGCCCTCACCCAGCTCCAGGCACGACCTGAGCTGTTTGCAGGGGGATGGTGCGAAGCGGACAACGCTTGGTCCATGCAGAGCTTACAGGGAGCAGCAACCTCTGGGCTGTTCTAATGGCCTTGAAGGAGAGTTGCTTTATAATGCAATTATAATTATACTGTGCTAATTGCAAAGAAATTGTGAGGGCTGCTGAAGGCTGTGGCCCTTCGAGGCCATCCTGCAAGGTGATGGACTGAAACCGTGGGGAGGAGGCTGGTTCCATCATTCCCAGGGCAGCACCTCATGCCAAAAAGCAGCCCCAGCTGCTGCAGGGCTGTCATGTCCAGGTCTTTTTACATCACTGAGTTCCTATAAAAGCAGCCCCAGAGCGTGGGGAGAGGAGCTGGTGTTCTGTAAATCAAAAGAAGGAGATCCCGGAGGTGGGTAAAGTGGCTGCCTGTACAATGTGTGGCATTTGCTGCCTGTAAATCCCTTTGCACACCCGGGGCGTGTGCAGGGGGAGCTCCCACTTGAACGACAGAAGCTGGAGGTGTTTGCCTTAGCTGGGGGGTGGGCTGTGTTCCCTCCAGCAAATCGATGGAGAGATAAAGCCCCCCAAGGACCGATTCACCTTCCAGCAGCGCTGGAGGTGCCCTGGTTACTCCTGCTCTCAGATGAGAGCTGCCTCCCTGCGGGTGCCTCTGCCTCCCCCCAGCTGAAGCATTGCCGCAAAGTCCTTCAGCTCCCACCTTCTGGCACTTCATCCCGCAAGCAAAACTTTGTCAGAGGCAGAGTGTTGCATAAAACAGTGTTTCTGCAGAAGTTTAACCATGCAGATCTTTACGGTTGGTGAGCCAAACAGCAGATGAAGACTTGGATTTGATGACCTTGGACTTGGCATCCAACAAAACCATTCGTGTTAGCAGAGCAGCGGATGCAAGCTTGGAGCTTGCTGGGTCCTACGCTGGTGTAGAAAAGGTTTTCCTGGGAAGGTTATAAATATTGGACAACTTATTTGTATACATAAACCCCCCATTTCCCTTCCTGCTGACCCTTACATCTCCTGTGATGGTGCAGCAATGGGGAGCGTGGCAGACCCTTCCAGGAGCCATCCCCAGGCAGCTCCTACCGTGCTCCCTTTGCACCTGTCTGGAATAAACCCAACCTTGTCATTTGCAAAGACACTTCAAAAAGAGGCCCTAATTAGTGTCTATAAATTGCTTTCTTTAACCTTTCTGAGTTGATGTGATCTGTTCCCTTGTTACTAAAAACCTTTTATGAGGTGCCTTAATTTTCCACCCGCATTATTAGTCTCCTGAAATTCTTTACAAGGGGTTCCTGTGTCCAAGTCTGTGAGCAAGTGCGTTTATCTTTTCGAGATGATTTTTCTCCTGGGTTTTGTGCCCTTTGAAGGGCTCTGAAAAAAAGAAATCTTTCATTGCCAGCAGTCTGAGTGTAGATCTGGGTATTTGGGTAATGACTTGTCAGAAATGAAAAGTTTCTGTTCAATAACAAAGATGTTTCCCTGGAAGTGTTCAAAGCCAGGCTGGATGGGGCTTTGAGCACCCTAATCCAATGAAAGGTGTCTCCGCCCATGACAGGGTGGATTCTATGTTTCTTGAATTTTAAGCTCCATAGGTGTGGAAATGAAACCCCTCCTCTTTGGGAGGCTGCGTGTGGGAGCTCTTGGCAATGATTGATTTTGTTAATTTTGTTAATGGTGGTTGGTATGTATTCCAAAAGCAGATTCACAAATTTAGCCACATTTAACGTGGCTTTTTCATACAATCTGGGTGCGATGCCAATGCGGGGTGGCTTGCATATGGCAGCTAACTAAATGGCATCTGGGAGCATGAGCAATATTGAATATGCGACTTTCCTTGTTGTCACAACAAGTAAATAATCTTTTTCTGATTTCCTGGAATTTCAATCAAGTGGGAAAATGATTTGCATTTCCATAAGAGCTTGAAATGCCAACTTTTCTGCTTGGAAATGAATGCTGAAAGTCCATCTCAGGTTTTCCTGGGATGAGGCCTTCTCTCTCCCAAATCTGGAGTCAACTCTTTCTTTAAACAAAAATAATCAGAAATACTTTTAAAAATTATTTAAATAACAAAATGAGATATTTCTTTTAACTTCAGAAAGTGTTTTATAAAATGCTACCTGAGCTGTTGTAGAAGAGCTTTGATTTCAGTGGGTCAAGGTGCCTCTTAATCCCTTTCAGAAGGATTGGGGTGGCTGGTTGTTATGTGCACAGCATCACTGCTTGCTGTTTGAAGATGGGTGAGTTGAGAAATGGGCACTTTCCATACCTACAGACTGGAAATTCTGCTTCTTTCGAGGTTCTCAATTCACAGCAAGGCTCACAGCACAAGTGGTCTCCCTCCTGCACCCTACGCAGTGAACAATTGCTTTTCTTAACTAAAACAAGAACTGAAAATATGCATCTGAATGTGCTGTGAGTGTCCTTGCTAAGAGACGGTGATGTAGGGTTCCTGGCTGGAGGTTTTGTGATCAAAATTTGACACACGTTGCCCCCAGGCTCTTGCAGGCTTGGCTGCCCACCCCCACCTCCATGGACACATCTCTCCTCTTGCACCTTGTTTCGGCAGAGTGCACGGTCTCAGCTTGTGTGGTGCAAACAGGTCTGTTTCACGTCATTTTGGTTTCTTTTAGGCGTGTGCCAGCTGCCACCACGTCTGATATCACTGAAAATCTTTATTATGCATCTTGTAAGGATATTACTAGATAATGAATAAACATCAGATTCAAACTACTTGTCCCTCCAGTAAGGATGGTCTCTTTGGATTGATGGCATTTTAAGTCAAACAGGGTTTGGCCACTGGCTGTTGGCAATTCTAGATTTTGTTTCTTACTTAAAGTGGCTTAAATCACTTAATCGGCTTCTAAAATTTGGCTACAGTATGTTTGGAGGTGTCTCCTTGGTTGCAGATCCCCCTGAGTGCAAACTGAGCATGTGTTTGGTTTATTAGTGTTGTCGGCTGTTGCTTCTTAGTGCAACTGTGAGTGAGGAGCATTCCCTTGTGAAGGGAGATCTGGGCAGTGGGGAGCAAAGGCTGAAACGCTTAGGGCTGTGCGTCAAGGTGCAGCAGGTAGGATATGTAAGGTCACCATCTGCTCTGCAAACCCTGCCCGGCCAAATCACAGCAGGGAGAGCTCAGGATGCAATGTCCGCCTTTGCTGGGGACGTCAGGACTTTTGTCAGCCAAAGGCAGATATCGATGGGACCTTAAATCAACCAGGTGTCTGGGGATGTTTGTGAATACAACCAAGTGCTAAATTGCCAGCATTTAAGCTTTTTCTTCCCTGCCCTGGCTGCTCTGCTTCCAGTGATGTGGAAGCAGCCTTGCATGGCTGCTTATTTCCCAGTATCTACAGGCTGCCAAATATTGAAGCCAGACATCCCCAATCTAAGCCTGATAATACTTTCTGATAGTTTGGTGGCGTTTTTCTAGCCTCTCACTTCCCAGCTTGGTTGTCCATGTGATTTCTCCAGGGGGATTGCTGCCTGCTGTTGAGATGAGGAGCACCAAGACATGGAAGTGCAGCAAAGGCTGTGGATATGGGTCGGATCAAGCACTGAAAGCAGCGTGCCTGGCTGCTGGCTCAGTTGGATAACGACATGGAAGGGCTGACACTTCAGCCCAGCCAGCTTCTCATTCCAGGGGGGCTGTGACGTGGGGTTCTTTGCAGGCAACATGTTTCTTTCCTGCCTGGCTGCCTTCCCGGTGTGTGCTGTTTCCTACGCTCCGATTAACTCTGTGTTTTGTCCCACTCTAATGAGAAACTAGAGAGCGTAAAACAGCCAGGGACCTCTGGTATCTTCTGCGTAATAAGCAGTAGGAACTGGAGTGAAATATTGTCCTACCTTGGCCGTGACCTCCAATAGCCAAGGCTCTGTCTTGCTGCAGTGCTGTGTTGTGATAGCTAATCCAGTTCTGCCAAAAGGATGTAAGATGTTGGCCTGAACACACTCAAGAACTCGCTAGTATTTGGAGTTTTGCAGCATCTTTGTGTTTTCAAGTGTATTTTGCCAAAAGAAACCAAACAAAAACCCCAACAACAGGGAAAAAACCCAACCTCTCCAAATCCTCCTTTTTACAAATGAATATTGATGGAGAAATGAATATTTTTGAAGGTGAAGCATTCTTCCAGGGCTAAACCTCACGTGGCTGCTTTACCCTCATGCAGTTGAAAACACAGTGCTTGGGTGTAGTTTCCAGACAGGAAGAACTTGGCTGTGAGCTGTGGCTGCAGGCTCTGCTTGTTACCCCTTCTCCTGGTCAGGAAGAACTTGAAAAGTGGATTGAATCTATTTTTTTTTTTCCAGATTTAAATTCCTGCCTTTCTGGATTTGCGCCAGCTCAGCTCCACTGGTGTAGATTTCTTCCTCCTAGAATCATGGAAAATAGAGGTTGAGAGGGCCTCAGGAGGTCATGTAATCCACCTCCTGCCCCAAGGCAGGATCAACTGTATCTAAAATGCTTGCTAATGAGGTTGGAGTTAGGTATCTTTAGTATATTTATAGGCAGCTCCACAACAGGAGAGCACATATACCTGTGTAGGCAGCCCTGCTTCTTGTTCACTTCTGCATATTTTTCCCTCTTGCTTGTGTTTACCTCCCTTTATTTTGCTTTGCATCCCATCCTTAGGTTTATTTACTGTGAGTTTTCCTACTTCCGTGAAGAATGCTCTAATTCTTTCTGTAATAGCGGTTGCTATGGCAGCTGGTTCAGGCAGTGCTTTACAACCTCGTGCAGGGCTGCTTTTACATACACTTTCACTGCTTGGTTTTTTCCTCTGGAGCCTGGCCAGATCTTTGGGAAACCTTATCACCCCCTGAAAATGTCTTGACAATAAATAAAGTAAGGCAGATTCTGGCACAACCATTAAAAATGTCTCCTAAGCTTTTCCTCCCCTCTAACCCATCACCTAAAGGATGCTAAATAGGCCAGGAAGTGAACTGTTTAATTCTGACTGCTGATGCCTTTCTAATCAAGAGCCAAGATGCAATCAAGCACCCTGCACTGTTTGTAATTCGGGGAACAAGAGCCCATGTGCAGCTCTCAGCAGGCAGATGCTGTTTCCACTGAGATCCCTGCAATTTGCAACTGCTTATTGCAAAATTTGGCATCCAGATTCCCCAGATAGGGTGAAGAAGACTGGCTATAAATGTTACTTATATAGGAACTAACTTTAGTTGCTTGGTTGTTTCTCATGCTCCATATACATTTTATAACAACTTGCAGCATCAGTCAGTTTGGCCAAGGATTTCAAGCTATATCTCAATTCCTTTTTTCTTGGTGGTCACCTCTGCTCCACCTGGCTTTGCTTTCAAGGTAGCACAATGGAGTGGTCCTTGACTTAACTATAAAAGCACCAGGATCTGAATTGCAATGGGAAACTTCCAATGTCTCATTTCACTTGTTGTGCCTTTATCTGGGCTGACAAGAGAGAGCATTTTAGTACAAAGAAAAAAAAGGCAACCAAAAAAACCCCAAACCAACCATGAAATAAATGAAAAAAACCACTTCTTTTCTCTCTCCTAAGCCCTACTGCTATAGTGCCCACTTCTAAAAACAGGAGACTACAGCAGGAATTAACTGAAAATCACACTCACATCATTGTCATTGGTGGTACCACCCTGTTTTACCCCAGTCGGTAGCTGATGTTTTCTGTGGTAGAGAAGAATTATCTGCACGCCGCTTGTATTTTATCCTGTGTTCCACCTACATCTGCCTGGAAACATCTACATTTTGAGTGGGTGGGAGAGATTCTGGCACCTTCAAAGTGTTTCCACTCTGTTCTGATTCAGAGCAGCAAAGGTTGGAGATCAAATGCTGATACTTGCATGATTCTGGTTGAATGAGTAGTGAGACACTTCATGTTGGTGTATTCAAAGTCTTTCAAATGACCCAACCTGAAAGCTCCTCTATAAAAAAATTATTTGAAGAAAAGCAAAATTTTACAGGCAGGATATTCTGGAATGAAAGCATGGTGTCCTTGCACAGAGGAGGAGCCCCTCTGATGCACCAACGTTTCATTGCTGCAGGACATCTGTAGTCTGCCCAGGGGCTTGGGATAAGTAAGTTGCCTGGAAATTCACACCACCTCTCAGCCTCTTGAAGAGGGGAAGGAGCAGTGCCCCTGCAGTGTGAAGGACAACCCTTTCACTCGTGTTAAGGATATGGAGAGAAGAGCTCTTTCTGCATCTGTCCACCAATATTGGGTTCAATTCTGGTGTGTTGCCAGTGGAAACAGGTAAGACCCGAACTGGGGTGCCGTGATTGACCCTCTGGAGAGTCCATCAGCTCTACAGAGACCAAGGCCTAGAAACCTGGAGCTGGAGGACACATGGTGCTCCTGCAGAGAATGAGTTTCAACCTACTTAGGAGCTTGGGCTCTTTCTGTGGCTCTCAAACTTTTCAGACCTAGTTTATTTTTCACTTCAGATCCTGTCACTTTGTCTTTAATTAGCAAGGCCAGAGCAGGGCTTCTTGGGAACTTAAATGGGACTCTTCTTTTAATTAAAATTTTGGCTTGATAGCCTGAAATAGCAGGTGTTAGAAAGAGCCAGAACTCCAGTGAAGGAGGACAGTCCCTGTGGATCTGCAGTGACACCCTCCTGGCTGTCAGGCAGTTGAACACAGGGTTTTCTTTCCTCCTAAAGCTGATGCTGTCAAAACAACGATGCCAAGTCCTGAATGTGACATGAAGCTGCAGTCTAGGCTGTAACCAGTCAACTTCCAACTTGCTGCTGGATGCTGTGCCAAAACTACAACATATCAGGGTTGATAGGTGACAGTGGATCATGTAGAGATGCTGGAAGTCCACTTTGCTTTTATTAGAAGGGCCTGTGAGTTTCAAATTTCATCTTGAAGGGCATCTAAGCAAGATTCTCTCTGTGCTTTTGTAGTAAATTTATTCTTCCGTAACTTCAATCATGCAGCTGTGAAATAGCTATGAACAAGCTGCTGCTCTGGCCCCTGACCCAAATCATTCTCATCTGTGGCAATTTTCCATCACTTTTCAGAGCAAGAAAACTCATTTGAGTACTGGTCAGCATTGGATCTGTAAAGTAGATTCAAGATTAGGGTCATCATTGCATTTATCACTCAGTGCTTGAGACTTCCCATGGGTTTAATACAAGGAATATCCAGGTACCCTAAGGGAACAAGAGAACAGGAAATATTTCTTGCTTCACTTGCATTGGAGGTCTTTTCTTCTAGCTGAAGGGCAGTACTTGTTGACTGATTTCCTCCTACGAAGTGGAATTGACAGCTTGAATTGCAGTTAGAGGTGGAAGGAGCCGTGCCCAGAGCAGTGCAAGGGTGACGAGACAGAGGTCTGACCATCTGGCTTTGCTTCATCCTTGTGTTAGTCTCTTGGGTTTGAAGACTTCCAGAAAGATGTTGTTCATTCAGCCTTCTTGGACTAAGCTCTGACAGGAGCATATTCATCTACCATTAACTGGGGGCTTCGTGTGAATCGCTGAGGGTTTTGGCACTAATCTCTAAAAATACTTGAATATTTTAGCTTATACTGAAGTCATTTTGGTTTGCTCACCTAATGCATTTGTGCTCCTTAAGAATACAGAGTCCATATGAAAAACACGCAACTTATTTCTGTTGGATTAAACACTCCTACCCCACAGTATTCAAATTGGTGTCAGGAGACATGGCATTTTGTCCATCTTGGGAGTTGCCTGGATCAGCACCAGGGAGCCAGCAGCAGTGGGAACATCTCTCTCTCAGGGAGGAGTGGTTCCCTGTGGCAGCCATTACCCTGTACTGGAAACAAACACTGGTGCTGTGGGCTCCCCGCCCTCCTCCTTCCCCTCCCAGAGGAAGGGACTGTGGATTTTCCAGCTGTGGAACAGGAAGGGAACAGGGGATCCTGTTTACCTGCCCACTGAGCTGCTCATATCTATTTAAAGCTCCTCCTTGCAACTTACTGCTTATCACTGTGGCACCTTCTTCACCAGCTGTCCTGTCTCTACTGTGCCCGCAGGAAAGAGCTCCTCCATGGAGCATCGTGTGGGGGCATCCTGAGATTCCACAGCTGGGATGCTGGAGAGTGTTTCAAAACCCAGCAGGCTCATTCACCAGCACTGGTTGCTATGTAACTGGGACATGAACATAACAGCTTTGTCACCTACAGACTGTGTGGTCTTGGGGCTGGGGCGCAAGAGAAGGACATTTATTCCCACTGCAGTGGGAAAAGTTGGTCTTGCAGTTTTATCCTATCCCAAAGCAGTTTCTGTCTTAGATCCTAATAACATCCAACTTGGCATCAACTCCTTGGGAGGTGTCAGAGAGCATCTGATCTGTGCATGAGCATGGAGGTTTGATGAGACTTGTGTAATGCCTTGGATACATTTATTATCTCTCACTGCAATATGAGAGGACATTGGGCACTGGCTGCTTTTTGTGGACATCCCTTTGCTCTTGTTGGGAGATCAGAATTCTTTGCAGCTGAGGTTGAAGCCTGCAGTGTGGCAGACCTGCTAGGTTGGAGGACACCATCCCACAGTGGACAGGAGGTGCTTCTGGAGTAGGAGAACAAGGAGTGCCTTCCGTGCGTGGGACCTGGGAGCGCTCTGTGCATCTTCACACTCCTGATGCTCCGGGATGGTCTTCCTTCTGCACAGCAGTAATTTGTCTCACTGTTACAGCTCTAAGGGCTGTTGGCAAAAGCAAGCAGGGTGCCCGAGCTGTGAGTGGAGAGGGTTTGTTGTTGGGAATGCCTGTGGGGCAGGTGAAGGTCTCCTTGCCAGAGCAGGACACGCAGGATGCAAGAGCGGTGCGAGTGGTGCAGCCTGGCCCTGGAGCAACAAAAACCTCATTAGATTTGGCACGGTTTGCACTGTAAAGAGTGTTTGTGTGAAATGCTGACTTGTGAGCTTAGGCATTTAACCTGAACAGAAGTGTCACGGGCTGGGACGGGTATTTGCTTTGTAAAGAAAATGTGTACTTGTGCTTGTGCATCCCCTGGGATGATGCGCACGGCTCTGGAAAGCAACGGGACTGACAGCAGCCTGCAGGGACGAGGCCAGGGCAGGCTGCTCTGAGACTGCTGGTGGAGAGAGCTTTTTGCACTGTCATCAGCCCTGGGGAATGAGTTGTTCCTATGGGGTTTAGGGAAAGAGGGGCTCTGTGGGGCACTTTTCCCTCCCAGCCTGGGTGTGTCTCACTGTGAAGGCCCTTGCAGCTGCCTGGCCCCGGTGTTAATGAGAAACGCTGGAGCTGTGATGTGCAGGGCAGAGGGTTTTCAGGTAGTGGTTAATGAGTGCCCGGTGGAGCAGGAGCCCAGGTACCCAGGAAGTCAGTGAATGGCCACTTTTAACCAAAATTAGCCCCTTGTAAGCAGTGGTGGCAGCTGTGCAACGCTGAGCTAATCTCATGGGGGAGAGGATTTGCAGGAGGAGGTGCTGGCTCCCAGGTTGGTGCAGGTTGCTGGGGCAGGGATCTGTATTGGGCTTCCCTTGAGAAAGACAGGCACTGTCTTCCTGGGGTGTGTTTGCATCATGCTCCCACAAGATTCAGTGCTGTGAGCATCCCGGGGGCAGTACCAACATGCCCTGCCTTGGTCTGAATGCCAGCTTGTGTCAGGGACCATGTAACCACACCGATGTGCATCCTCAGAATGGGATCCTTGGGGACCTGTGCATGGGCACAGCCAGTGCTTAAACCAAATCTCGCCTGCATGGCCCCTCCAGTTGACTGAAAGGGGCTGAGCCAAAAGCTTTGGTCTGGCAATGCAACTTCGACCTGCCTGTAATCAGGACAAGCTGCCCGGTGCAGAGAGAATAGCACTGCCAACAGGCAATGAGCATTGCTTACTCTGTTCAATTAAATTTTGGGGGGCTTTTTTTTTATGGCCTATTTTTTTTTCGGACAGTTGCTTAACTGGGAAAGTAAGCTGGGGGAGGGAAGCTGTCCTTGTTTAAAAGGGTCTCTTAGCCTCTAAATCTGGGCCAGATCCGCTGCTATGTGCTGGCTGCTTTGTGCGACCCTGGTAAGGAAAGCAACCATAAATGTCATTTTATAGCTGTTCTGCCTTGCTTGATGAATCTGGATCAGTCTCTCTCTCCTAATCGGGTTAGTTTTCCTTTGATCTACTCCTGTTAGGAGAAACCTAAACTGATTTAGCTATTCCTATCCATTTCATATTTGCCTGATGGCTCTTTCCACAAGGCCATCTCAGCTCTACCCTAATTACTGTTGAGTTGTCTGATGCTGTGGCAGGTGACACTTTGGCGTATAACTTCGTAAATCATAACCAATATTCACTGGGAATTTTTTGCCAGATGTTTTGTTCACTTTTGGGCAGATTAGTTTTAAATTGTCAAATGCACTGTGTTTAAGGAGAAGACAATTGCTACTAGCTGTCAAAAAGAAAACACTAATTATCAATCATGTTTTATTGAGCCTCTGTTGAACTGATTTGCCATAGAAAACATCATTTTCTTGTACTCTGTCTTCAGGAAATCTGATTTTTGTGAGTTCTGCTCTCTGAGTAATGGTGATATAGGCTAGAGCACAGAAGAGAGGAAAAATGAGCTCAGGATTAAAATCTGTGATACCCTGGAATTCAAATCAACGTGGTTTTAGAAGCATAAAACCATTATCTGTGCTGGTGGGCCATAAAAATCACTGCAGATGTGCTCTCTTTGTCGCTTCTGCCTGTAAACCCTGTCTATGCACGTGATTTCCTGGATGCAGCAGAGTTTAGTGAATGCAGTGGCTTGTTTGTTTGCCCTGAATAGGCCCTGTTTTTGAAGACGAGCCTTGAGTTACTGTGAGACAAGATAAGAGTAGTTGGGGGAAGTTTTGGTGTTCTGCCTCTCTGCGGGGCTCGGCCACAGCGCTGCACTTCCCGTGACTCAGAGCGGCAGCGAGGCACCGGCTTCCGCTGTAATCACCCACGTTTGGCAAAGCTGCCAGTAGGGTCATTAAGTAAATTGGGTTTTTAATGAGTTATTCTCTGCTGCAGTTGCATGTGCTCCTGTTGTCTTTAACGCACTGGAATTGACTGCCTAGAAAGGCAGGTGGAGGCGAAGGGGCATCTGCCGAAGAGCTCACGTAGCCCTTTCCTGTCTCCAAACTGGTTTTGTTTTTCTCTTGTGATAAGTTCAACAAGGGTCAGCAGTTTTTATCAAGCTATTTTTCTTGTGAAAGCTAAGTGTTATCTTTGAAGGGAGATATGTACCCTGTGTGAGATGGACACGTGGGAGCTGATGCAAAAACGTGGCCAAGTGGGACCCATCAGTGGGTCAGCGTAGCCTGGCCTCAGTCTCTCACTGCTGGTGTAGTCCTGGGAGATGTGCTTCACCAACAGCAACTTTCTCCTTATTTCCAGAAAGAATATTGGAGAGGAAGGGATTGTCAGTTAAGAAGCTTGGGGAAACCTTGTCATTCAAATGTAGTCCACTGGCTGAGAAGCCCCTTGATCTAAATACTCTGAGTGGACGAAGGAAGGACTGGATGGTGGCAAAGCATCTCAAAACTGCTGTCAATGCAAGGACCTCCTCATTTCTTGAGGAACCTCTTTCAAATGCTCTTGGAATTTTACAGCAGCACAGAAATCCAAGGGAGGGTTTGCACATCTTGCCCAGCTGCTCTGGGGCTCAGGCCTGTCTGAATTCCCATCTGACTAGGGCTGTCGTGACTAGTGCTGGTGGGAAGAGATGGCTTTGCCTTACGTTTTGTCCTCTTCCTACAGTGACTCTGCAGATCATAGGTGCTGTGATTTGTTCCTATCTACCTGCAGTGGGGATGGCCTCGCCTGAACTCAACTTTCCTGAACATGTGCTAAGCATTCATCTCTGCTTTTGTGAGTGCTTTATTTACTAGAAATCCCTGGTGCATATGTTCTCCTCTTTTACTCTCTTTGTTGTGCATTGCAGGCGCAAAACAGCTCAAACCAATTTGGTTTATTTGGTCTATCTGGAGAAACAACCCTCTTGAGGAACAGCCCTGCTGGGGAGCAAGGCTTCAGCAGTGAAGAGGTTAACATGGTCTGTCTCAAAAATCATGTGTGCCTCATGCCAAGCCTGATTGTCATCTTGTTCCTTTTAGCCCCTTCAGTTGTTCTGTCCCGGGACCACCGTACGTGACCATTTGATCTATGTGGGGTGCATGTTTGTTGGGAAATAGTCCCTTGCTCCAGTGCTCCTAGTGCTCTGTTCAGTGGAAGAGGTAGCACCAGAGCCTGCTGGGCCTTCTCCTGTCCTTCAGCTGACAGTATGTGGTGATGCATGGAGATCTTGGCCAGCAAAATGTGCTCAGTCTCCTTGTAATGGGTTGCACAAATTATGTAAGTTATGCAACCAGGGCCCATTTTAACTCTCTTTTGCTGGTTATCGCACTCTTCCCAGGTGTGCTGGATGGAGAAAAAGTAATGGTCCTGTTGGGGTGTGGAGCTAAGCCAGAGGGTGTGGAGCTAAGCCAGAGGTTACAGCTGTAAGAGCTGGCAGCAGCCTTCATGCATTTGCTTTTCAAAGAAGAGTAGCTAGAATTTGTTTCAAGGCTTGTAGGTCAGGTTTCCATGATACAGCTGTGCTGGTCGAAGCTGCTTGTGTAAGGTCCAGACCTTGTTGGATGTTCCTCATCTAGTGGGCTTCTTTCCCTCGGAATTATGATGAGACATACAGAAAGAAACAGGTTTTTTATGTCATAGCAGTAACTGGGGTGGTAATGGAGGCTTGGAGTGGGTTTTGTTTCAGTCTGTGAAATGTGGGAAACATCCCAAAAGCATTTGTTGCAAATGACTGCTTGGAAAGAAATCCATTATTTCAGACTGTGTTTTTTCCAAACAAAAGTAGGTCCAAAAACAGTTGAGGAGAGATCTTAGAACTGATCACAGACCTCGTAATGAGAATCAGCTGTCCTGCATCTCTCAAAACAGGTACAAGTGCTCTTGGCACAAGTTGCACTGAGCTTGTGGATCTCTGTCCGTGTTTAAAGGAGAGGGCTGCTTGTGCAAGATTATACCCCTGGTTTAGTGAGTGAGAGGTTCCTGTTTCATTTTACAAGGGATACGATGGTCTGTGGTGTCTCCAGGAACCAGAGTGCTTGGATTTCTGTCCTCACAATGGTCTGTGAGGGCACTGTCACCCTGGCTGAACAGCCCCACTCTCATTCTTGTAGGACTTACTCTCAAAAAGGGTGTTGAATAAGATGCTGCAGGAATGTTGGTCAGCAGATAAATAGGTGTTCTTTTACCAGAAGGTGCCAAAGTTTCCCAGTTTTACTCCGTGCTGGAGATACCGAATTTTGGTTTTAGTACCAGGAAAAAGCAGGGGAGGGATGGATCCAGCCCAAGCGGTTCACGAGGCTGGATGCCTTCTTGTGCAGGAGCCTCAAGCCAACTCCTGGTTCCTGCACTGTCACTGGGATCCACCTCTGCAACCTGTAATTAGCGCTGTCAGCAGAGCAGTGCAAGCGGCCACTTAAGCATTAATTACTTTTATGAACTTACAAAGGTGGATTTAGCTACTAAAGCATTTTGTTGTTACTATAAATTTTTAAGTCAAAATATTAGACTGTGGAATCGATGGGAGATGACGCAAAGCTCGAGCCTGACTTTCTTCTTGTCTTAATGTTCAAAGTGTGGGGGTTTTTTAGGTAATTCAATCGTAAGTCTTTTCTGCTCTGTTGCACAGAAGCAGCTGTGGCTGACAAGGTGGCAGGAGAGTGTGAGGAGGCTGTCTCCCCCGTTGACTGATGTGTAGGTGTAAGGGATGCAGTGTGATCTGCTGTTCCAGCCCAGAAGATGGATGTCACCTTTCTTGCATTGTGACAGCTAGAAGGTGGCCCGTGATGCTTGGGCTCTTGTAGTGTTAAATATGTAATGAAAAACTCCCTGATGTGAAGGATCTGCTGGTGAGGGAGCTCTCATATAATCAAACAGGATGGAATAAAATGGTTCATTAGCAAAACTGCTTTTAATATAGAAGTAAGCGGAGTTTTTTGCCACTGTGGAGAGGAGAATGGTCCTGCCATTGCTAATGGCAAAACTTAATGGGGAATTTTAATGACTGTTAATTGTTTTGAAAACTGTACTTTTCTTAGGAAATGCAGTGTACTTTGGCAAACTGAAGCTCTTCTCCATTGCTGCAGAAAGGAAAACTATAACTCCTCTGAGCTGACTCGCTGAAGGGGGTATGGGAGGCATTTGTCTTGCAGTACTAACATGGAGAGTTGAACAGGGTCTTTCATCCCAGGACAGGAGAGCTCTCAAAGGAGGGAGAGAAGTGGGATATATTTTTCAGTTCTAAGCTGAAAGAGGGTAGATTTACATTAGATATTAGGAAGAAATAAAGCAGTGAGGCACTGAAACAGCTTGTCCAGAGCAGTGGTGGCTGCCCCATCCCTGGAGGTGTTCAAGGCCAGGATAGATGGGGCTTTGAACACCCTGATCCAGTGGGAGGTGTCCCTGCCCATCTGTAAGGTCGCTTCCAACCCAAACCATTCTATGATTTTATGATATTGCTCTCTCTCTGCTCCCTACTATTGCCTGCAGCTCCTTGTTCCCAGCATCAAGGAGTTATGTCTTTGATGTTCAGAGATTGTGCTTTGATAAATGGGATATTTTAAACCTATGTAAGAGCTGTAGGCATTGTGTTTTTTAATTTGGTGGTTTGAACTATGTGTTTTGTTAGTATTAATAAACTCAGCATCTAGATACAAGGCAAAAGAAATAAATTAAAAAATCACTATATGTGCTGAGACTAAAGTTACTCATCTCAGAAACAGGATGAAACATTAGTGACCTGATCTGAAGCACTTTTTGAAGGAGAATTTCAACTGTTTGCCTGCTTACAGTAAGACTCATAGACTGACCCCAAAGGCTGCTAGAGCAGTCTTTGTAAATGTTGGGAGCCCTGACCTCACATCCCTGGTGTGAGCTGTGCCCAGGGGTTCAGACTCAAACCCTCCCTTCTCATGAAAGAGCATCCTTGTTCCTGTGCCACAATGTGCACAACTCCTCTGCAGTTGTGAAAGGGTTTTCTCTCCTCGCTTCTCTGTTCTGAAGGGTTTTTCCGAATTCATGTCATATTCTGTAGATGAAAGTGTTTTGTCTGACATGGCTTTTGGAAGCAAAGGAGCCACTCACTTTATAAAAAGGAAAGTGCTCCCGACCGTGTGCGCAGTTTCTTTCTTTACTGCATCAAAGTGCAGGAAACTCAGCAGAGGAGAACTGGCAGCAAAAGCTGTCTTGTTTTGAGTTTGTGTTAGACCAGCACTTTGCTGTCTGCAGGTGTGGCAGGGATGAGTGAAGGCAACAAGTTGGGCTTTTCTTCCTTTCTGAAAAGTCTAAGTGACCTGTCAGACTCTCAAGCTGCTTCCAGGTGGGCTGACCTCCAGGCAGCCAGGGAACTATATTGTGTCAGCCAGCCTGGGACCACTCATCCTCTACTGCTTGAGGTGGCAGGAAGCAGAAATCAGATAGAACTTGTGACAGAAGAAGCTGGAGAGAGTTTCCAACTTTATGTGATGGGACCAGGTGAAATAACTATTAGAATAATGTATTCTGTATACAAAGCACTTGACAGGCAGGTCATAGACCAACCCGCTGAATCACTGCATGCCCACTTGTTTTGGCCTAATTTAAAGGTGTTTTGTGTAGTTTCTGAGGAGACATGGAAGGGGATTTCAAACCTCCTTCAATGAAATTAGGAAATGTTAAGGAAGTTAACTTTTTGTCTGTTCTTCTTTTTTTTTTAACTTGGATGCTCAAGATAATGGGATTAAATTTGTATTGCTTGACCTGATGCTGTGATCTTTATTGAACAGGCCACCCTTAACTGGATCAGGTTCAGGGCCCACGAGGTGGATGGCCTCCACCTTCAGCTGCTGGCTGAGGGCAGTAGTGTCCTCTGTGCACAGCAGCTGTCACACAGGTTTCTCTGTATTACCTTCTGTCAGGCCTGTCTCGTTGATTAGAGCCATTACTGTAGCTGTGAAAAACCTGCATTTCTGCCAAGCTCAGGTGCTATCTTCTGATTTAACTCTTAAATGTGCAAAATGGTTTCCATGCAGTGCTGAATTCCTTTGATGGTGATGTTCCTGGAAAAACTCTCTTGACAAGGGTTTGTTGTTTTCCAGAGGCTGGGAGAGAATAGCAGTCCCTGTGGCTCTCAAATCCATTTGGTTATATTGAAAACCAATTTGCAGCATGGAGCGTTGGGGTGCACAGGTATTTCTTGGAAGTGCCCCTGCTTGGTGTGCAGTGGTCCAAGGATCACCCACCCCTCCAGGGCAGGTCCCAGCAAGGGGCCCTGTGCCGTGAGCTGTGGGACTCTGTGCAGTTGCTTGGTGGTGGGTGACAGCTGCCTGGGCCTGGCCCGGCGTCGGGCTGTCGCGGGCGCTGCGAGGCAGCAGCTGCATGGGGGCGACGCTCGGAATCGAGGGTTTCTTTGGGATTGTTTGACCTGGAGAGCAAGTTAATGTGGGGTTTTTGTTAATACAAAACAGAAGTTCTAGACTGTGTGATCTATCTGTGTGTGATAGGCACTTAAATGAAGGCTGAAAGAGAAGTGGTTCAAAATTTTAGGGGGAAAATAGGATTTGGTCAGCCACAAAAACCTGCAGACTTATAGGAATTAGAGAATCATTAAGGTTGGAAAAGACCTCTAAGGTCATCAAGTCCAACTGTCAGCCCAACACCACCATGCCTACTAAACCATGTCCTGAACTTCTGGGACTCGGGCTTGCAAGATGGAAGATAAAGAAGTTGTGCTGTCTGGTTTGCTGGTAAGGACCAGGAATGGTTGTAAAACGTAGGCTTCGTGAACAAATGTCCTTTGTTCCCCCCCTTGGTGACAGCATCGTTCCACATTCGTAGTTCAATGAAGGACTCTGCTGCACCACGGGTGACCTCACTCCCCACCTGTCATGACTTGCTGTCCTCACCCAGCCCAGGACCCCGATGTGGTCAGCAAGCAGGTCCGGGCTGAGTGGTGGAGACCTGAGGAAGACTCCTGAGGAAGCAGTACCAGCTGAGAACTCCTGCTGAGCCACAGCTTCAGTTTCTCCTTTTAAAATACTGGTGGACCCCGTTACCCAACTCAGTCAAATACAGGGTTCACCCTGGGGTCTGGTTGCCATCGAAGCTGTTGGCGTTGAGACTTCAGCTGCTTTGTCCAGTTCTCTCTCAGCTGAACAATCGAGAGGACTGTGAAGAAGGGAAGGAGAGGTTTCTCATGCTTTGAAGGTTGGAGCTGGGACCTGGGACCCAAAAGCTCTGTCACAGCTGTGCCATGGACTGTCACTGTGACCTTGGCAGAGAAACCTGAGCCTCCAGAGTCTTGGACTAACTCGAGCTGAGATGTCACATCTGTGAAACGAGGCGAATACTGATTGTGAAATCCCGGGAGACAGCCTGGAGCTCACTCTGCTAACGGCAGCAGTGTTTTTGGAGATCTCTGGATGAAAGGCACTGTTGAAATTCAAATCTTTGAATCAAGTAGAATTTGCTGCTAATTGCAGGTTGCAAAAACAGAAGCACTGCTGAGGACCAGCCGGTGCTTCTCTGGTAGAGTTCAGGTGCTAAACTTGCATGAAAGTTTCCTTTCTGTAGTGTTTGCTTTTTAAAAGGAAACCACAATCTCTTTATTTAACAGGAAAAAAATGAAAGAGGAGAAGTTTTTGCTTGTATAGACATTTCCCTTCCAGCACTGCAGAGCGATGCAGTGTTTCCTGTAAGAAATGATGCTTTTGAGCAGGGGGTGCTGTTCTAGCAGATTACACTCTTAACTCCTGGTGTATCCCCTGTGGTCTCCCATGCCTGGTGATGGTGTGAGACACATCAGGGCTGACACCAGCTCCTGCCACTGCTGTGTCACACAAAGCTGGTTTTTCGAGAGCTCCACTGCAGAGCGTGTCCTAGCAAAGGCGTTTAGACCTTGGCTACATGGTGCCCTGTTTCATGCAGCAGTGATCCACGGGAGCACACCTAAGTACATGATTTGGTCTTGTCTCTCTTAAAAATCTTCATCCCCAGTGTACTCATCCTAGACTAAATGGAGGCAAAATTAGAGGGGGGGGGGAAGCACTGGTTGAAGTCAGAGTAGATGCTGCTGAGGGTGAAGAAGGTACCAAAACAGCTGGAGATTCTCTAAAGGCAAGGACAAAATCTGCGTAAGTGAGAAAACTGGTGTCTCTGCAGTGGGACAGGCTGAGGAGCAGAGAAGGGGGGGGAGCTGGCAAGCTCCTGGGCTGCAGTCAGCAGGCTGTCACTGCAGGGAATGCTTTGGTGTTAATTCTGGGCAGCTTGAAAAGCAGATACGTGTTTCCCCACCCCTCCACCAGAACGACTTTTCCGTTACTCTAAATAGAAAGTTTCCTGTTTTAAAATTGAGGTTTTTAAAAACATCCATGTGGTTCAAGTCGTCATACAGCTGCTTAACTGAGGCTGTAGGATGCCTGAAATATGAGTTGGGGCAGAGGCTGTTGACTCTGGAACCTAATAACACCTTCAAATGGCAATATGAACCATTTCCTGCTACACAGAGCATATTAGAGTGCCCTCGTGCAATCACTGGCAGGGTGGCTCTGTGTGGAGCTTGGGGGTTATTGCAGTTCTGCTCTTTGGGCACTGATGATGTTATTGTGTTAATGCAAATGGGAAAGCTCTTCATGTACTCGGGCAGCTGTGAAGGTTTACCTCCTGACCCCATTGCTCCTTTCATCTGAACACTTCTTAAGCCATAATTTCTATTAAAGCCAATTATTTTTTTTTGCTGCATTTCCTTTTTGTTACTCTGAAAATTTTATCTTTTAACAGGCTTAGTATAGACATCACAGGTGCACGTCTCAGTAGGTAGGATTTGGTCCAGTACATCAAAAATAGTTTCTGAACAGGTATATAAGTGGGATCCCCCGTGCTACTAAGATAAAAGGCTTTGATGTGGTATTGAATGGATTTTCATGTCTTGTCATGACTTTCAAGAGCTTTTTGTAGGAAGAAAGCTGGAAGTAGCTGGAGCAGTAGGAGAACAGGAGGTCCTGGCCGAGCATTTACTGGCTGTGTAGGTGTCCATCATCTAACTCTGCCTGAATCACAAAGGGAATCAAAATGTGTTGCTTGCCTGCTTGTGCCCACCAAACACAGTGTTTCAGGTGCAAACTCGAGAGATGGGAGATGCTGGTTCCTACTGAGCTGCTGTTGGAACATATGGCTGTCCCTCATCCCTTACTTTCTGTTGGTGCTCCTTACACAGGCCACTGGCTTGCATGGCTCTGACTGCAGTGGGATGATTCCCTCTTCATGTTGTCAGTACGTTCTGCAGAGCACCGTTACATCCCAAAAGCCAGCATTGCTCTGCCCATCACTACAGCTTCCAAGTCATTGTTGGGAAATCTGGCCTTGGTCTCCTTGATCCATACCTCCATAAGTCTGACCTTATTTTTTTAGCACTATTTAAATAGGCACCATTCATAGAAAATACCTACTCCAAAATGCCTCTTAGAGAGAGAAGAGGCTCTTTGGCAGCCCAGGTGTCACTATCGCAATGATATTGGGGATCTGCTTTCCTGGCTCCCTGCTCACAGAAATCCTGCTGAAGACAGCTGAACCTGAAGGTCAAATAAAACATTCCTTTTAAAGCCCATCATCTGTTTAAAAAACATATCGAAATTATTTATTTATTCTTCCAATAACAGATGAGGAATGAGAAACCAAGAAAATAATCTGACTTTAGTTGTCCTTTATGTCCTGCGTGAACCAATTTCACTGTTAGTCTAAGCAGGAGGAGAGGCTGACGATGCTTTTGAACATTATGCTGCACTCTTAGAATGACTTGTCAGATGGCAGCACATTCTAATTGTTATTTTCCCTGGTGATATGAGTTTGGCTTTGTTTCTGCTGCATCCTTTGAGCATTGCTGGTTGCAGATGGGTAACTTCCATCCTGTTACTTATCTGAACAATCCCAGTTTGATGGCAGCCGTTAAAGAAAGGTGCTTTAGCATCACTAGCACTGAGTGAATTATCAAAGCTTGAAGTTCTTGTAGATGCAGAACAAGAAAACTGGGATGCCATAGGGTTTGGGTCCCTGCCTCACTCATCCAAGATGCAGCTGAAGGCTGCTGTCCAGTTATAATATTCTTCTTGGTACCAGAGCACCACGATGATGGATAGGGGTCAAAGCATAAAGCAAAAATTGATTGAAAAAGACATAAAGAGGAGGAGAAAGAAATAAATGTATGAGTTATTGACACCTCTCACTTGCTGTCAGAATAAAATTTGTCTACAAACAGGGCCCCAAGCTCTGTGGGCAGAGCCTGCTATGCAAAGCAGGCTCCTGGGGCTGAGGAAGGGTATGTGCTCTTGAACAAGAAGCATCACAATCAGAAATAGATTTTCCTTGAGAGAAGCAGTACCTGGGCTGAGCTGTATGAAATGGCCTCTTCCCAGATTTTGTGACTATATTAGATGGAGTGTGTGTGCCCAGCTATAAACTAGGTGGGAAGTGTCTTAACAGGCTTTGAACCTTCCCAAGAAAGCTCGGTGATCAGTCGTGATGGGGTGTCTCGGTTGCTTGCTCAGCAGGCAAACTGGGCCATATTTATTTTTAGCTTTACTAAATGTTTGATGCTGGCTGAGTGCGGGGTTTTGTTTTCTGTGGGAGTTTTGGTCTTTCAGAAAGCTTTGAGGAGCTGCAGTTCATCAATGGACGAGGATGCACTGTCAGTTGTGTGTTGCAGGGGGTAGAGGATAAGGCTGAATAGGTTCATCATGTTGTTTCTCAGGGCTTAGATATACTTTTAAATATGAATGTCGTAGTATGCTGTCTTGGGAAGCTGGATGCTTTGCTGGCAGAGCACTCACAGCTTCAGTACTCTTTTCCTGGCCTGTGTATTAAATAAACATCCCTGCAAAACCATAGCAGCAAAAATGCAGCTTTGAGGTAGCTGAGCCCATCCATAGACTGGGGATCAGTCTTTTTAGACCTTTGCCAACACAGCTATGTGGCACAGACACAAATAATACTGGGAAGAAGGTCTTCCACTATGCTGTTTTTTGACTAAAGCTACCTTTGAGTGACAGTGACTTCTGCCGATACGCAGAAGTGTACATCTTAATCCAAGTGAAACTTCCCTTCATTGAAATCAGGTGTGAATGCATAGGAATTGTTCTACTGCCAGAGAGACCTCCAGGCAACAGGAGCTTTTTAAAAGTGGCCTGAGAACCAGTAAGTGAATTAGAGAAGTTTAAGTATTTTGAAAATTAAATTGTTGAGTGCAAAGGATCAAGAAAAACCTGGGTATTTATAAACTAATGGCCTGTGTGTGCTTGTAAAATCAGAGTGTGCAGGTAAAGCCTGGACAGTTTGTATGGATTTTTGGGGGGAACCAGAACCTCTTGTCAGAAAGGTGTTTAGAGTTCCTCCCCCCCAGTATCAATATCAGTTTCAGTTGGCTTTTTCTCTTATGGGTTATTAATACTTGAGGTATGCAAAAGCTGAGTAAGGATGGGAGTGTAATAGTATCCTGAATTTTATAGGGTAGTTTATTGACTTAGGGGGAACCGTGCTCACAAAAGCATTTTTTCCCTATGGAAAAGTCTTCATCTGGTTTAGGAACTTTTCTGGAAAAGCTGTTTGTAGTGTAAACTCAGTGGGAAGTAACGTCAGGTGGGAGAGCTGATTACCCCGCATCGAATTTTCCTTAGGGCCTTTGCATTGGCTTCTTGGTCTTCCCCCTGATTTATGGATTTTGGGAAGAATAAGCAAGGCTTGGACATGCTTGGGAGGAAAGTGAGTTTCTGAGAAGCGAATTCGTTGTGTTCAGGGAGGAGAAGTTGTCTGAGGCTGCCCCAGGACATGTGATGGAGGGTGTCTTAAAACTTAGGATGTATTTTCACAGCTGTTGTGGGAGCTTTTTCCATTTAACACAGCACAGATGTGAATGATAAAATATAAACTGAAGCTTAATGTACACCATCTTGGCGTGTGAGAGGTTCAATTATAGGCAGAGCAAGCAAAATAATGGAAAATACATTTGAGTGACTGTTCAGTTAATATAACTTGCAATGAATTATTCACAACGATTTGTTCTCCCAGCTCTTATTGTAATCATTTTCACTCCTTCATTTGCTATGCGTTTGAAACTGCTTCCCACAACTTGTGCTTGACGTGTAATAAAGTATATCCACGCATCCAGCTCCTTCTCCCCACCTCCCCTCGCCTCCATGCAAAGGAAGACAGGTTTTAAAGAGCTCAGCATTTTAGGCACTGAGCTCTCTTTAAGAAGTTAAGTGTTCGTGTTGAAGTGGAGGCTGCTGCCTGCCAAACATGCCTAAGTGAGCCATAAAATCTCATTCTGTTGGGCTTGGAGTGCCCTCAGCTCACGAGAGCCTCACAGAAGACCCATACCTTATGCATGTGTGTGGGATCTTTCATGAGTGATGTGCTGAGGCTTCAACCACAGCAGGCGATCAGCTGATGTCAAGTGATTAATCTGTATCCTTGAGGGCTGACGTGTGTGCTGCCTACCTGCACGGCATTGTTCATGCCTGGAAGTGGGAGGAGAAGGTGTTGGGCTTTGCAGCGAGGTGTGTGTCACTGGCAGGCTCGAGGAGAAACGCTTTGCTTTGCTCAGGTCCCTTATGTTGTGCATTAAGCAGCAGAGTGGATCAGTGGCAGTGCCACAGCCCTGGGGATAAGGGTCCAGCTTCCAGCCCTGCAAAGCGTTGCAGCTGTGCCCCCCACTTTAGTATTTGTAAGGCACTGGAGAACACACAAATGCACATTTCTCCTGAAATTTCTGAGGAAGGAGGACTTGTTCTGCCTGATTATGTAGGAGGGGCTGCTCCCGGGTGGTGGGCATGGGGAAGGTGTCCGTGTCATCCCTCCATGTCTCACTGCAGATCTGCCCACAGGGAGTGGAGGGTGATGCTGCTGCTCTTTGCCACACTGTGCCCCGCTGCTGAGGGGCTGGTGGGTGGGAATCAAGGCTGTGCTCTGCTACAACTTGATGGGATGCTGAGTAAATCCCCTTGCTTGTAAAAGGGCCATATGCAATAGAAAATTGCAGTTCTTGGAGACTTCTACCTACCTGTTGGTATTTGTTGTCAGGAGCATGAGGAATCCTGAAGGCAACATCCCTCTGACTTTAGAGAAGAGAGCAAGGACACATTGCTGTCCTCCTATGCTGAACCCCTTGATGGAAACTTCAGCTTAGAACTTGTCAGAAAGGAGCTTAATCTCTTCTTTAAGCCATGTTTGCCTGGAGTCATTGGTACCACATCCATACCTGGGTTTATTACCTGCCTTTTCTGTGCTCTTTTCTGGTGTCTTGTGCTTGTCAGGCTTTGATGCCTTGGGAGATACTGGGAAATGTTTTGAGGGCTGTGGTGAGTCAGTGCTGAGGGCAGACAAGAGCTAAGCGAGGTGTGCTGTGGACATTAGGGCTGCTGCAGGGGTTAGTGGAGGATTCAAAGCTTCTTTAGGGTCAGATGAATCCTTCTCTGAATCTTAACACTTCAAGGACTCTTACAAGCTCATCAAGCCATTATCACAGAGCCTTCAACACAAAACCCAATTCTCCATAACAAACTGGCATTTATGCTACTGCTTCTTCTCATGCAGGGACAGCACTGGTTAATCTGCCAGCATCTACTTGTCCAAAACATGTCAGGCAAAACATGATTATGGAGCTGCGTGTCATTAGTACACAATGGCTCTTAAATGACTGAGATTGAATTAAAACCCTAATGGCAGAGCATCGAAAGTGAATAAGAGACAACCAGAGCCACTGGTGAATGACGCGCCTATCACTCAGCTTGGATTAGGAGAGCGGGAGCTTGAGGCTGGCCAGAAACAGTAGAAGCACAGTCATTAAATTGGATATACTGGCTAGGGTTCAGTGCTCTTATTACTGTCAGGCATGCAAGTGTTGGGGGTGTGAGCTGGGTGTAGGCGTGGGCTTCCTGCCCTGGCCTTTGAGCTGGAAAAAACTCAAACTCTTTGGACTTGCCGCGGTGGGGGATGAGTTTTGTTCTTTGTTGTATTCTGCTTTTTTGTGTCAGTTTCATCAAGCAGGTGTCAATGCCTTGAAATTATTTCCAGCAAATGTAAATTCCATTTTGGGTCGGGTGAAACAATCCTGTCATAGAAAGTGTTTTGTTTCACTTCTGTCCAGCTTTGCCTTCCTTTTTGATAACACCAGGATTGGGTCATCCAAACAAAATTTCACTTTGGTTTTGATTTACCTTTCTTTCAAGTGCATTTTGCAGATCTTTTAAACAAAGCTTCATAAATCAACACTGATGTCACTGTGGACGTGTTTTCCATGTTCTGCTTTGGATGCCAGAAGTGCTCTGTCCCCAGGGACAGCTGTGGTGTGCTGGGGAAAGAGCTCCTGCTAACAAGCGAGACAGGGATCAGGCAAAAGCAGCAGCAGTAGAGGCTGCAGGATGCTTTGGGAATCACCAGCCTTGCAGTCTTTTTGATTGCCAGCTCTGAAGATGGTTAGTGCCCTTTTGGCTTAGTGTTCCTCATTTTGCAGCTCTGGTTTTGCTTAATGATTGCATCCTTGCTAACAAAATATGGGCAGAACGGGACTTGAATATCTGTTGCTACCCTGGCCTCAGGGAGATAATGGTGAACCTCTGGCTTGTGCCTGTGCTGTCAGTGACATTTGAGAAGGGAAAAACATTAGGTAGTGAAATCTCTGGAGAAAAAGCAGGGAATGAACAAGTAAACAACAGAAGATGGGCCCAGATCATCGAGATCTGTCACCAGTGTTGAATTTGAAGAGTTCCTGGTGTTGCTATTAAATTATTTCCTCTGCCAGCCTTATTGCTGTTACCCCGTGCAAGCTCTGGACCTCAGAGCAAGCTTTATTTTTTAACTTAGGGGCTAATGGCTTTTCATCTGTCTCAGAAATTTGCATTTTAATGGAATAAATCTTATCCTTTCTCTCCAAAACAACAATAAAAAAAAAATAAGGCCTCTGGGAAGCTTTCTTCAAATACCCAACAGCTCGTGTGAAGTGTCCAAAGCAATGCTGGCTTATTTTCACTGTGACAGGTCCCTGGATGTATTTGGCTTCTTATCCCAGACTGATAACTTCTTGAGGCAAGATTTCGCTCCCCCCACAAGTTTTAACTCAGGACCCAAAAATCACTGATTGCCTTTGTCCTCTCCTGGGCTGCAGATTCCAGGTGTTGCAAAGCACAAGGTAAAAATGTCTATTGTTCCAGCACACCCAAATGAAAATGACAGCTGTAATAGCAAAGTCTCCTCTGGAAGGAAGTCGGGGGAAAATTGTATGCTGGTGCTCTCTGCTGGATAAAACCAAGAAGGCTTTTTCCTCACCAGCACTGCGGTGGCTGAGGGTTCACACCAGCATCAGGCTCTTGGCTGCAAAGTCTCCTGCAGCTCTGCCTGCACTGGGACACTGTGACAGCGAGGATTGCTTTTGTCTTGAACTGGCCAGGGCTAGCTGAGAGCAAGAGGTGTGTTAGGATTACTGGTCTGACTCCTTTCCTCCTGTCTCCTTCCCTTACAGTGTGTTACTTGCTGAAGAGCAACATCAGCCCAGACCTGTGCAATGAGGATGGATTAACTGCACTGCATCAGGTGAGGCGTGGAAGGAGGTCACAGCTCCCTGCTGCTCCGCACTGTCCCCTCTGCCCTCTGAGCAGACACGTTGGGGGACACAAACAGAGCCCTTGTATTTCATTTTTTTCTCTAAGTTAATGCAGTGAAACTTCACCATCTTGTGCTGACTATCCTGTTTCTTGGGGAGCAAACTGAGATGAAAACCCTTCTCTTGCTTTATGCCAGACTTTGTTCGGTGGTTATAAGAGGTCAGGAATCAGGGCTGCATTTCAGATGTGAACACTGTTTCTCCCACGCTTTAATCTTTGCAGGGCTGGGCTGCAAAATCTTAAAACAGATTAACTCGAATTTAGAGACTTTGGCAGCTCACAAGGTTTGAAACTGGTTTAAATAAATGATGCACAGGATGCTTGGAGAGGCTGTTGCTGCTCTCTGCAGGCTGAGGGACTTCCAAAAGTCTGCATGAGATGGCAGCAGCTGATTGCCAGTAAAACACAGGCTTGCCATAGCGTTGTAAGTCTGTGTTCGTCCTCTGCACTGATGCCATGAGGGTTTTGCCACTCTTCCTAAGGTCCCTGTCTCTAACCCTCCTCATGAGTCCTGATTTTCAGTGCAAAAGCACCAGGAGAGTCAGCCTGCAGAAGGCCTGTGGGACTCGCTGTGCCTGGCAGCTGCCACCTCCGCTGCTGGGAAGCGGTGGCACAGTTGTCACATTCGCTCCGAGGGCAGAACGGGGTCTCGTGGTTTTCTTTCCATTAGTCCCTGCTATAAATGCTCCCATTGACTTGGGATTTTGGATTCTTCTGCAAGTCGCTTGCTCTCTAAAAACTGGATGGATGTTTGCTTAAAAATGCAGACTGGCTTCTAGAAGAATAATAAGTCCCCCCCCACCTCTCCAAAGAGACACTGTGCAGCACGCAGAGAAACACGGGCAGCCTCATTGCTTTCACCACTCTAGCTACTGAAGCCACAGGGAATCCCACCTCACCCACTGAAGGATCTGTTATTTTAAAGGTGTGTTTGGGGGTTCAGGTGGGCACTTTGCATCTACTACAATTAATTTAATCCCTCAACAGGGAGAAGCTGCCATGTGAACACTGTTGCCAGTTAGCAGTGGCTTCCAGTGAGGGATGCAGCTCGTGCTTCTGTGATAACTCGGCTGTGTGACAGGCGTGATTTTAACCTCACTTCCAGATACAAATAATAAACAGAAAGAAAAATACTTAGCAGGTTCTTGTCATACAGCTAATAAAATGCTCATTGTGGGGTGTGATTCAAGCCCATGCTGCAGTGCTGAGCTGTGAGTCTGCAGTAATGTGTAGACCACAACCAGACTTCCTGCACGAGAACAAATCTTGTTTTCTGTATCATAAACAAGTTCATGTCAAGAAATGAGCACGAGGTGGATCAAAGAGCAAGTTCTGCCTTCCCCAAAGCAAAGCATTTGAAGCCCTTCTTGCAGGTTGCTCTGGGACTGTGGTGTCAGTGCATCGAGGACGCTCATTTTTTTCCAGAGATGAAAGGTGCCCCATGAAGTACCTCATAATTGTGGGAATCCAGCTTGCATTTCTTCAGATAACTGTGGTAGGTAGTGTGAGCTGCTGGGAAGGCTTTCACTCATCACATGCCAATGTGTGGGATTTTGCCTAAGAAAAGGGAATGTCAGCTTGTCAGCTTATCCCTTGGTATGTGGTTATACTGGTTATGTTGAATTTCTGCTCTTTGCTCTTGAATATGAAAGACCCATTAGGACAGAAGCTGAGTGCATATTTCTACCCCCAAACCAGAAGGCTCTGTAAAACACCAGTGACCTTCAGTCTGTCCAGTGTAGGTGTTCTGCATGGTGCCTTTCTGACCTGCTTGTGCCTAACGTGGTGTTTAACCCTGTTGGAGATGCTTGTTCCAAACGCTGCAGGATACAGTAGGTCTCCACACCCAGGTACCCTGGCTCAGCTGAGCACGTATGAGCCCTCAGCTGTCCAAAGTTTTACAAAACACAAGGTCTTCATCTCTTCCTCACTAGTGCTGCATAGACAACTATGAAGAGATAGTCAAGCTGCTTCTCAGCCACGGGGCCAATGTCAACGCAAAGGACAACGAGCTGTGGACTCCATTACATGCAGCAGCTACATGTGGTCATATCAACCTGGTGAAGATCCTCATCCAGCAGTAGGTGGCCTTTTTTTCTCTCCCTTTCTCCAGATCTGATTCTGCCCACAGCTTTTGTGGATGGAAACAGAGACTGCTTAGTTCCTTGCAAGATGGCAGCGGTGGTGATTATTCCCTGCTTTCAACTTCTTCATGGGACTCCTTCCTGTTTGGGGGAGAAAAGGGGTGGAGGAGGAAGAGCAGAAAGGCTGATGAGACAGAGTAAAACCCTAGGAAACTTGACTCAGTTTCTTGAAGCTTCTGGAGACTGGGCCAAAATTTGCCACTTTTTGCCAGTATTCTGGAGTGTTTTTTATGTGTGTGCTTGTTGGCCATTGCTTGCTGGATGGGTCGAAATAGGCCAGCAGGACTCACCCTCAAGCTCTTCATGACTTCAGGTCTTCCAGCCACAATCAAAGAGACACTGATGTAGGAGGACAGCATTGTGTTTGTATAGCTCAAATACTTGGGTGAACTTTGTGACCTGTCTTACTGGCTCTTAATTAGTAGCCAGTTAGCTGCTTCTTTGGCTGTATAATGAAGGAAGTGGAGCAGAGGATGCGAACAATCAACCCTTGGAGGATGGTTCCCTCTTGGGTTAGGACATTTTTGGATAGGGGGCATAAAAATGGAGCAAACAGATGTGGAACTATTAGTGCAGTCTTGACTCTTAATGTAGGATAGGGGAGTGTCATGGGGATGGGTGGCAAGAAGAGGAACTAGAGTCTATGGCCCTACTTGTCACAGACTGCCCTGTTGTGTAGTTGAGTAGTTGCCAGCAAATTTGGACTCCAGGAGCCTAATGGCATAATCCCACGCTCAGAAACATTGTTCCCTTGAATTTTTAGGAGTGTGGTGATTGGATTTGTTTGCTACCATCAAAGTGGTCCTTCACAGGAGGGGTCACATACCAAATGGCTGGTTAAACACTGCCTTTGAAGGCAATGTAACTGGTGATGGGACCTGTAACCTCTGAAGACCATCAGAGGAAATAACCCACAAAAGATGTCCAGTTTCCTGCTTTTTTTATTTGCTGCTTAAACCAACACTGGTACTTTGCAAATGTGATTTTCAGTGTAGTTTGCTCTGCTTAGGCAGAAGGGGGGAAAAAGTATCAGGAATCTAAATGCAAGTGAGTACTTTCTGCTGCCCTTCCATGGACAGGATCTGTCAGGGTAGATCAGAACTGAGCTGGAGCTGTTTAACAGCTAGCAGAAGGTACTGGAAATTTTCTACTACACAAGAACATGGGGACAGTGATCAATTTAGCTGATAATTTTATTTCAAATAGTCACCTCCCAGAGGTCACTAAAGCACTCAGAAAGTGCTTTTGAACAATCAGAAGAGAAAATCACCCGCTGACAGGATATTTTTTTTTTATTACTCTTTTTTGCCACCGTGCCCTTGAATGGATGGAAGGCTCCCTCCACCATTCAGCCCTTATCTTTCCCAGCTTTTCCAGTCCTGGAAAACTTTTCATTGAAGGATCACCAGATGCCCAGATAACAAGTTGCTTGGCATAGTTATCCAGAAATTCATCGTTGAGGAGCTGCCAGTCCAGTGCCAGCATCAGGAGGATGGGAATGGCTCAGTGGCTCATGTGCCCCTCAGCCCATAAAGGGGGTGCAACCTTTCATCTCACACAAATCTTAGTGACATTTGGGCAACTATGAAACCCCAGTCAGATTTTGCTAAGAATTTATCCCAGTGTTTGGCACTGCCTGGTCCAGGATGTCTGAAGACCTTTCCTGTGTAACGCTGCTTTCTCCTTGCAGTGGAGCAGACTTGTTGGCAGTGAATGCAGATGGCAACATGCCATATGACCTCTGTGAGGATGAGCCAACTCTGGATGTCATTGAGACTTGCATGGCCTATCAAGGTAAGGAGACCACGTGAAATACAAAAATGGGTCAATGTAGTACTAAAAATTATCTTGTTCCTCAGCTCTTGATTTGCCTTCTGGAGAAAAGCAGAGAGCTGCTGCCTGGCATAGTTTATTGGAACCAGACTCCGTCTGCTTTCTCTGATTCCTAAATAATGATGAGGGTGAAGGACAGCTGCCTGTCCCCTCAGCTACAGAGCTTCCAAAAACGATGTGAGGTCATATCAACCAGGAATTAAGTCTAGTTTTGCTCAACCAGTGGAGACAAAGACCCTTTTCCAACTCTTCTTTCTCTTAACTTGAATTTGAACAGGAATTACCCAGGAAAGGATCAATGAGATGCGGGCTGCTCCAGAGCAGGTCATGATATGTGACATTCATGACATACTTGCAACTGGCCAAGACCTGAACAGGACTGATGCCCAGGGTGCTACGCTGGTGAGTGAAACTGCTGCGGCTTCACTTGCACTTCCTCCAGCCCATAGGTTACGAAACCTGTCCTGTGGAGGAGTTACACCAAATCAACACATACAGGTGACTGAGAGGAGTGAGGAAGCTGTTTTGATCTTTTCATTGTTTTAGTTTATTGTGCTGTAGGAGCAGGCTCTTTCCAGGAGAACAGCTGCCATAATTTCATGTCTAAACCTCTGTCAGTTGTCCAGCAGCTCAGGTGCTGCAGCGAGGCTGCTGAGCTCTTGGGTCCTGTCTGACAGAGGCTGACACCAGCAGCTTCCAAAGAAAGGTGCAACAAATCCCACAGTGAGGAGCTGCAGCATTTCTACTGAGCTCAGGGGAATGGGACTGAATGACCTCCCAGTAATCGCTTGCTTCTCCTGCTCTTGTAGTTTGATCTGACTCCCGTGGAGGTGTGAGAGTCCTCTGTGTTTCACAGGAGCAGGATCTGATGTTGGGCACTCTGGAGACTTTCTGCCTCCTCCTCTTTCTGCTTGGCATGGCTTCTGGCTCACACAAGTCAATGGAGTGCTGTGTTTCTTAATCTAAATAGTCACCTATAGTTTTTGCCAGAAGTATAAAATGAGGGCAGGCTTCCTCCAGGATAAACTTGGAAGCTTTTATTGCAGCTAATTTTTTAACACATTTTTCCATTTAACAAGGATCATATACATAAATTTAAGCAAACCTCTTGGCTTCCCTTTTTTTTTATATCACTCCCAAGAGATTCCTTTTTGATTCATATGGCCTCTAGAGGGTATGACCCAGTGCCATAAAATTGAATTAGAAATTAGCTGAATTGCCAGAAAGCATCAGGATTTATTTCCAGATTAGGTTTTAATTCTGTGTGGTGGAATCCATGTGGAAATTTTTTAAAAGGTTTCATTCTCCTCTTCTTGAAATAGGATAAGCTCTGAGTGGAGTTCATGCCTTCAGAGCAGTGCAGGGGTCAATGTTTTGTTCAGAGATGCAATGGCAGATGGCAATTATGAAAATCTTCAGAGATGGGAAGCGTCATGGGGGACTAAGGGAGACTGTTTCTGATGTCTCCAAGGCAGTGGTTGTAGTTGAAAACCAATATCTGAAAAATTGTATTCCCTTAACTAAAAGTAGCCAAGGATTAAAATGTTTTTGATTTTCAAATGGTGAGTGTAATTACGAGTGGAAATGCATTTGCATGAAGGGAGTTCTGACTAAAGGAGGCTGTAAATGTAATCAAAAATATAACATCCACAGCACTTAAGTGGGGAAGAGGAGACGTTCTTCTGGCATGGGAAATTCAGTTTACATTGAATGATGTTCTCTGTTGCAGGTTTGCGTTTTGGTGGGGCTGTTTCCCTACAGACTGGGAAGCACTTAAGAGCCCTTGATTTAAAATGTGAAAACCATTAATTTTCTAACCCACATATGTAAGTTATTTTATGAACTGTTAAGCAGTTTCCTCTCCAAACAGAATTACATGCAGATAATAGTGAGTTTTAGTAAGGGGAGCAACCTGCTTTTGACCTGATGGCATCTGCCAAATATGAAATATGCTGCCTGTCCAGATTTAGACTCAGATGTTATCTAAGATCTTCCACTGAAACTCCATGTGTAAAACCATTCATGGTCCTTGAATGTGTCTCCTAGCTACATATAGCTGCAGCCAATGGTTACCTGCATGCAGCTGAAGTCCTTCTTGACCAAGGAGCAAGCCTGGATGTTAAGGACTGGGACGGCTGGGAACCTCTTCATGCTGCTGCTTTCTGGGGACAGGTAATGATCTTGTTGCAAATGTCATGTATGAGGGTGACATTTCTTTCTGCCCAGACAAATTGTGGAATACTCTGCAAATGGAATAAATCTGCACTGGGGCTGGATTCCCTGAACAATGACAGATGAGGTCCTTGGGGCTCCAAAAAGAACCTGTTGCAGAGGAAGTTTGGAGAGAGTATGTCTGTGCAGCAGAATGGTAGGAACAGTATTGACATCACACACATAGCAGAACAATTTGAGGCAAGTGGAGCACACGTGCTATTGCTTCTTACCTTACTCCAATTTTTCAGCTTTGAGGAGGAAAGTGATTGCCTAAAGTACCTCTGTCAACTTGGCTTTCTTTCCCTTTCTTTAGATGCAGATGGCTGAGTTGCTTGTGTCCCATGGGGCTAGTTTGAGTGCCAGGACATCTTTGGATGAGATGCCAATAGGTGAGTTTATTAAGCTTAAAAAGAGATCACTAAGAAGAGCTTTTCCCCTTAAGTGTATTGGAATCTTCACCTGGCACTTTCAGAAGCATTAATCTTATTTTTCAGGTGACTTTAGAATGCAAGTTGCAGTTACTTTAACTGGAACTGAAGTTTCAAAGTGCCTACTTCTTTACTTCTGAAAATGCTTCTTCTTGCATAAGAACAAGGGAGACAGACTTTCTCAAGCATCAAGTGTTTCTCCTGTGTGTTTCCACTTATGCTATCCCTCTGTACCTGTGCTTGGGAGCCTCCCTGCTCTTAGATTGTAGTCTTGGCCCTGAGCAGCTGTTGAGCACAGCCCTGAGACTTCTGTGTATATCTTTGCCTTGTTGCAATGTGGTGTGGTGAGCTGTGAGGGATTGGAGAGGACAGAGCAGGCACGTGGAAGTCTTGGAATGCATTGGAAGTGAAAATGCCAAATTGCTAGCCAAGTGTATTATAACCTCATTCCACATTTTCTTTTGGCACATTTTCTTTTTTTCTCTGAGCCTTAATTGAAAAATCTGTGCATCTTTGTTTTGAAGGTTGAAAGTTCTTGTCTTCTACCTGATGTGCTTTGTTTTTGTCTATATACTTTTTTGTTTTGGTAGCTTAAGTAGAAATGCTGTATCCATGGGAGCTGCAGTGTGGTAATTACAGAGATTTCTGTTTCTCCCATCTTGAAGCAGTGATGCAGTGGCCAGTTTCTCTCTCACCCTTTCATGGGTAATGGCACAGCCTGCTGCAAAGGTGGGACAAAGCCTGTCTGAATAGATGGATCGTCACAAAGCTGAGCATCACAATCAGCTGCTCTTGTTTTATACTCCTGTTTAGGTTCTGCCTCCCTTAATTTCTTTGTAGATTCATGTGCCTGAGCGTATTCTGCCTAAATTTCCCTCCTCCTCCTAGGATTTGTGGTTGTATAAACTAGGAAGGTGCAATTAGTAACATGGTCTTAATGGTACTGCATTTGAACCGTTTGATCGAAGGCTTGTTTTGTGTGTGCTGTAGATCTCTGTGAAGAGGAGGAATTCAAGGTGTTACTTCTGGAGTTGAAACACAAACACGATGTGATCATGAAGTCTCAGATGAGGCATAAATCCTCCCTGAGTCGAAGGACCTCCAGCACCGGCAGCCGGGGGTAAGTGCGTTGTTCCCCACAGGCTGCCCAGTGCATTAGCTTCACCCCCCAGGTGTGGTTGTAGAGCACCCTGCCATCGATGTGTGCAGAGCAACCCATCTGGCCTTTCTGAATGAACTCTGGAAGGCAGAAGTTGACTTTTGGTTGCTGAAGGCAGAGCTCCCTTGAAGAGTGGTTTGTTTGCTAGAAGGAGGAGGTATTTCTTGGGGGGGAAATGGCTCTGCGCTGTGATGGTTTAAGAACTGTTCCAAAAAGAGAACCAAGTGGAGAGAATATACACTGTTAAATCACTGGTTCTGGTGTCTGAGAATTGGTACTTCAAACAGATTGTTTTGAGCTTCTTAGCATTATATCTGCAGCCAAGATACTGTATCCAGAGACAGCTTGCATAGGTCTCTATGTTTACTAGACGCCAAAGCAATCCTGCAGGTCACAAAACTCCCTGAACAGTCAGTGAGCTCCTTCCCTCTACGTTTACTGCACTGGTTGCAGAGTAGATTCATCAGATGACCTGTAGGAGATCTAACACAGATTTGAGGTACTACTTTAAAACTCCTTAAAATTCCTGCCACCTTTAATATCCACACTAGTGCCTTTGCTTTGCGTGGGTGCCAGGAAGGTAAATTCATGTTCCATTCCAGCAGGAGAGGCTGCAAAGTGTGAGGAGGAGGGGAGGTGAGCTACAGGGTAAGAGGAAATGTGATGCTTTGGTACCTCTTCTCCCTGTCCTGCAGGAAGGTGGTGAGGAGGGCCAGCCTTTCAGATCGGACAAACCTCTACAGGAAGGAGTGTGAGAAAGAGGCCATTGTCTGGCAGCAGCTGGGAGCGGCAGAAGAAGGAAGAAACTCGGGTCTCATTGGAGAAATTGGGGAGACTCGCTCTGACCAGGAGAACACAGACCCCGTAAGGAATCTCTCCCGTACTGTGGGAGTCACCAAAGAGGGATGGTAGAGCAGGTGCAGTAGCAATGGGTGCCCTGGAATGGGACAGAAGGTGGCTGAAATATTCATAAACCTCATCCATCAGATGCAAGCAAAAGACCAAATTCTCATTTGGTATAAACTGGGATATCCCACTTACATGGAGAAGACTGTTTTGGATTTACAGCTGTGTAGTTTTGAAATATGGCCTTTGTGAGCTGGGAAGTTCAGAAAAAATAGTATATGCATTTCTCTCTGCAGCTAAGAAGCTGGTAATCACGAAACAATTGTCATCTTGTTTTGCAGTTACTTGTTTTTAATTCAGTTGTTGACGTTTTATATTAATAAGCTTCTCTATCTATGTTTTTTTTTTGTGAGTCCTTCTGAGTTACTTTTCCATGTTCCTGGATGGAGGTCACAGCTTTCTAGGGTTCTGTTGGTGGGTGGATTCAGTGTCTGTGCTGTGGAAGGGTTTGGGAAGTTGTCAAAGGGGTGAACTGTGTTATGAAGGACAGAGAAGACACTCTTCTTTCATGTCTTCTTGTTACAGAACTCGGTGCTGGAGAACTCTTCGCTCCTTCCGGAGTTAGCAAACAAAAGCACCCAGTGTGACTCTGAAATCCCCCTCCAGAATGGGCTCATGGCATCAGCCAGCACTTACCAGTACACCTTTTCCAATGGGGACATTTGGAGTTTGCACGCTGACCCTGACAGTAATCCAGGCCACCTGCTGCCCTATGGCAACCCTGGGCTCCCCGACACGCAGCAGTACTGGGGCACCTACAAGGAGCATAACCACCAGACTCTCTCCGAACTGAAGCGGCAGCGGGCGGCAGCCAAGCTCCTCAATCACCCTTTCCTCAGCACCCACTTTGGCAGTGGCGTGGGAGGAGTTGCTGAGAACGGGGGTGAGGCCAAGTCACACCTAATCGGATCCAGGACTTCTCCCTACAGCTCCAATGGGACCTCAGTGTATTACACAGTGTCCAGTGGTGATCCGCCCCTCTTGAAATTCAAAGCTCCCATGGAGGAAATGGAAGAGAAGGTGCATGGCTGCTGCAGAATTTCCTAGTCTCATCCATTTCTCGCCCCAGAGGAAATGATTGGTGGGCTGATTGGATCCATTGCAGCTGCCAGGTTGTTTGCATTCCAAAGGGAGAATATGGTTATAGAAATCCTGACTGCAGTGGCTTCGTTCATCTTTAATTGTACTTTACCCTGCAAATTACTCCATTGCAGTTGAATGGTAATGTGAGTGGAACAAGAAGGGATGTGCATCGCTGTGATGTAAAAAGAGTCATGCTTGCTCCCTGGGCAAGAAGGTATGGCACACTGCCTCCCCATCCTTGGGAAGCCATGAGATGCCTTGGAATGAAGAAAAGATCTGAATTAAAATCTTTGCATCTGAGCCTCTTGCTGTAAGTCACCAAGGTTCTGAAAGGTGACAGTTCAGTCCTGAATTTTCACTCTTGGGTGACTGATATATCCTGGAGGGGAGATGAGCACCAACACAGGATTTGCAAGAGTGGACAGAGCTGTTTTCCATACAGCTGGATCCAGCACTTACAGGGCCTGAGCAACATGTAAGCATAGATGCTGCACTTGCATTAGAAGGTTCACAAGGTGTTATCTCCCTGCAGTGACAGCTCGCCATCAGAAACTGTGCACTGGCTGGGTCCTGTTCTGCTCGTGTAAACTCGTCACTGCAGATTGCCATCAGGTTTTAAGCAGAACTTTTCCTGGAACAGGCTTCACTCAATAGGCTTTAAAACTGATGTTGCAATACGGGGCCCTGGCAATAGAATTTTACTGCAATAAAATACTGACAAAGGTCTATATTGGGATAAGTAATTTAAAAACCTTATTTGTACTATTTAGACTCTTAATTTGTTAAAACTGAAAAGGCTTTTGCTGGTCTCACTTTCTTATTGATTCTGTTTATTTACTCTGTATGCTCAACACAGATATTAGGGGCAGTATGCTTTGTGTTCTGATTTTTCTGGATTTCCAGAACCACAGGGCTTGGGAGGGATGAGGAGGAAAAGCTTGCTGACACTAATCTGGGAACCTCACGAAAGCATTTCTAACCTCTGAAGGTGTTACGACACTGGAGTTAACCTGCAGTCCTTGGCTTTGGTAGGTGAACATTACAGCAGGGCAGGGTATTTTTTTGGTCTGTTTTTCCAGCTCCCATGCTGAAGCATTCAGCTGTGGTTATCAGCTGTCAGGAGATGGCTTAAATGCCTCTGTGTAGAAGGGATGCCTGGCACCACGCAGGACTTGGCAAAATCTTTGTGCTAGAGCAGTTGGCACACCACCATCACCAGCGTTGTGATGTGGGTCCTGCTAGCTCTGATGGAGCACCTGAGAAACACCAGCATGGTCTAACCAGGGGCTTTGGCACTGACTCTTCCACAAGTTAAGGCTTTTCATGCCTGGGAGAGGTCAAAGGCAAGTGCTGGTGGGAAGCATCTGTGAAGAACTGGCCACAGTTGAGTTAACAATTTGTGTCTGCAGAAATAACTATAAAACTTAAACTATTGCACATGTAACTGCCTGCATGAATATATGTCTTCTCGGGCAGTTCAAATTCCAAACTCTGAAAATTTAAGCCTGTTTAGGTCCCTCTAAGTGGATTAAATCCAGTTCATGTAGTTGTGCTTCAGCCAAGCAACAGCAAATGCAGCTTTTTCCAATCTTCCTTTTAGCCTGGTGGCTGTTAGACATCAATATTACACTTCACAAGTGTGGTCCCTCTTTGGGAATCCTCACAGCCTTTCCTTTTTTCTGGACTATAAAAAGTTGACGTAGGCTTCCAGACACTGAGTGCTCCTCTCCCCTCCCCATCAAACCTAGCCTGTCCCTGGAGCCGGGTGTTTTATGATCCAGGGCTCTGGTCTCCTCATTCTTGGCTGCTGAAGGCAGCAGAGGTGTCTGTGTGTCACCACCACAACCACACCATGCAGGAAACACCTTTGGACCTGTGAGAGTATTGACAGGCTGACAATTTTACTCTTTTGGTCTCTGAAGATACAGTTCTCTTCCGTCACCAGTTTTAGGAACAAATTATGAAATGGTGGCGGTTGATTTCATTTTTTTATCACCTCTGTTCAGCTAAAAACAAGGGAATTTTTTGTGTGTTTTGAAACATCCAGAGAAGTTGGGCTTTCTCCAGTATTGAAATGCATGTGCTAAATACAAGACTAGAAAATACTACTTGAGCTTGACTTAACCTTAAAGGATTTCAAAAGTCATTCGGTAGTGGAAAGAAGATGATTTGGTAACTGGACAGGTTTTATTGTGTCTCTGTGTGGTTAACAGTGGGTTTTCTGATTGCTTTGTGATAATTCTGCTGGGAGAATACCAAGAGTAGCCTGGGTATTACAGAGTGGGGGGAGAGGAGCTTTCAGACCCCTCTGTTCTCCCATGGTAGTGGCAGTTGCCTCTCCACATCCATCCTAATGAGAATTCTGGGCTCAGTGTAAGAAATTTTGGTGCTGCTACCCGCTAGGTTGTAGGTGGTGCAGAATTCAGGTTCAGCTGATGCCTTCCCTCTCAGGGAAGGAGGAGTCGGGCTGTTTTCCTTCCCTGAGCAATGTTGTGCTAGCAAAGTGGTTGTAATACAGCTCTTCTGGCTTTGTTGCTGTAAGCTAACACACCCACTGAAGTCTACTGGTGTCTTATAATCTGTTCTTGTTCAGATGAGAGAGTCAGTAATTGATAAATCTTCCAGGATGTGTTTCACATCCATGCCAAGTATTTATCTACCACTGGCTTGGGGCTGAAGTTGCATCAAAGTGGACCTTGTGAAGGCTATTGGAAAGAACGGATTCATGCTTTTGGGTTGGTGACATTTGGGATATAATGATCACTGCCTGTGGGGCACTGGCAAATACACTCTGGGAAGGAGCTGGCAGCTCATGCTGCATACAGAGTTGGGGGTTGTTTGTGCATCTGGGATGAGCAGTTCTGTGATGTGGATATTTAACCTGCTTCTGGTCAACTATTTTGTAGAGACAAACAGGCTTTTGGGGGAATAACTAACACATAGATACTCTAATACGTGCATTGTAGGAGCCTACCTCTAGGAATAGGGCTTTTTATTGCAAAATGTAGCAATGTTACAAGACAGGGGTCTCTTTATATCTGTGTTTTGAAGGCCATCCCAGTGGTAAACCCTGAGGTACACAGCAGAAGTCACTTGGCTATTTCATTGATCTTAATATTGCTAAAAAGCTGTAGAAACTAGAAATCACGTTGTGACCGTCATGTCCAGCACCTGGCTTATTAGAGGAAGACTTGGGGGGGGTTATGCTATACTCAGTGTTTTTAGGCTCAATAAACATCTAAGCACAGATTCAAGGTCAGATTAGGGTCCCATTTTTGTTGGCAGTAAGCCAAAAGTGGTAGTTCATACAGACGACGCAAAGCTTTGAGAATGTCAATGTGTTGGTGAGTCTATTGTAGACAGAGTTGCGGATGAGAATAACCCTGCTGCTTGCAAAATCATCCTGTATGAGGAAGCCTCACCGATTCTGGCAAACTGCTTGGTGAGAGCAGCTTTGCTTTCCATGTTGAAAGACTTTTTTTTTGGTTTAGATTGAAAAACAAGGTGTCTCTCATAACACTGTCTCTGCTTTACTGAGCTCAACCAAGAAAGTCTCAGCACTGAAATGTTAGATAAGGGCTAAGTACCATTGCTGTGATGTGTTTGACATCAGACCTGGATCTGTATTTCATGTACCAACTGATGTGATTTTAGCCCACTTAGTCTCGCTTCTGTGGTGCTCCAAAATCTTAAACCTCTCCCAACTTGGGGGAAGAACTGGCTCTAACTGATGTGATGCTGTAATGTCTTACAGGTGTGGTTGAAGAACCACATGGATGAGGAACTCCTGGTAGGGAAGGAGAGGAGCATGGCTGGGCAATAGCAATAATGAATCAGTGCAATACTGGGTGGTCAGGTCTCTAGTTTTTTTCAGCAGGCTCTTCTTTCATGAGGTTGAAAGCATTTACAGGCTCCCAAACAGCATTACAACTTACATTTAGTGTCCTTTTGGTTTAATCTTGGAGCTCTGTTTACCCAAATCTTCTCTGCTGAAACGGAATCAGCAATGCCATGAAATAGGAATACCTTAACCGAGACAGCAATAGCTCTGGTCTCCAATAAGCCAGAGATGAACAGTTGTCCATCTGCTGGAAGGTGTTCTCCCCACGTCCGGATATTTCTGTGCCTTATCACACTTGCTAAAGGTAACTTGGTAACCGGTATCTGGAAGGTTTGTGGTGACCACACAGTGCTGTTCTTCTACTTGGAGACTATTTTGCAAGGGGACAGCAGTTCAGAGCACACCACATTTTGAAGTTTTAATTTGTTCTTTCAATTTCTCTCTTGGTCACTGGTTCTCTCTCTAAATACGCAGAAAGGAACCGTGCAGGGTCTTCATTCTATTTTAACAAATCACATTGGCCTGCTTTGTTATAGCAGTTCTCCACGGGCAGAGTCCAGAACTCGCTTGTAGTAGCAAGGTCTGGCCTCTTACTACAGAACACAGGTAGTATTGACATTTCTGTTTCATTTTGCCTGTGGCCGTGCAACGGAATTTGTTGTCCTTTGTTATTCTTCAGCTTTATTCTGTTGTTTTCACGTTAGCCAGACTGGTAATGGACTTCTCATGAGCACCACTGGGTTCTTTAGCAATGCCTGCCATTGCACAAGTGTGATCTCAAATATTTTTGCTGTATTGCAACTATGGAAGCTGTAGTAGAGGAGACTCTGCTCAAGATACCTGTTCCCAAACCTACACCAATGCAATTATCTCCACCCACAGCTGAAGGGGAGAAACAGGTTTTTAAACGGTGCAGATGCAGCCTTAGCATTGCCACCTCCGTGTCGTCAGCCTGTGGACTGCGGTGTGAGCATGGACTACAGGAGCATTGGTAGCCCTGGCACAGCTCGGTGTGAGTGCTGCCTGAGTTGTTAACAAGTGATGGCAAGCCTTCTGCAATATTCCCTCGATCAGTAGTAAACAATGTACAAATAAAACTTGATTAAATGTATTTTATGTGAAAAAAATAATGTAAGAACTGTATATTGTATTAGCAGCTTTGTGTATAAAATGGCATTTTGGCAATCAGAGTCTAATATATTTAAAACTTTTTTTAAAAAAGGATATTTGATATTGTATGGAATTGACTTTATTGCTACTGTAAGAATTAAAGGATGGTTTCTTAACATGTGGAAGCAATGCATAAAATCTTAAATTGTACGTAAAACTCATGCCAAAAGGGTATGTCTGACAGTATTAGCACCTGGCTCCATTGTCTTTAATAGAGAGATTGACTTTTTTAATTTAAAAATTGTATTAAATTTCTTTTAATAATACCAGAAATGCCACTGAGTTTTATTTAATTGGTTTCCTGTTTGGGACTCTGTCTGAATGCCTCTGCCTCTCCCACACTCCCACACTAAGTTCTGCAGGAATAGGCTCACAGCATCCATCCAGGAATGGGGCTGTTCCTTTGCTGCTGTGGGACAAATAGAATCATAGAATGGTTTGGGTTTGAAGGGGCCTTAAAGATCATCCAGTTCCAAACCTTCTGCCATTGGCAAGGAACACCTCCCACCAGACCAGGCTGCTCAAGAGCCCATCCAGCCTGGCCTTGAACACTTCTCTGGGTAACCTGTGCCAGTGCCTCACCACCATCATTGTGAAGAATTTCTTCCCGATGTCTAATCTAAATTTTTCCCATTCCAATTTAAAGCCATTCCCCCTCATCCTATAGCTAGAGGTCCTTATGAAAAGTCCCTCCTCAGCTTTCCTGTAGCCCCTTTCTGTACTAGAAGTCTGCTCTAAGGTCTCCGAGGAGCCTTATCTTCTCCAGGCTGAACAGCCCCAACTCTCTGGTTGGGCATTAGGAAAAGGTTCCTTAGAGCGTGGTGTAGCACTGCAACAGCCCTGCAGGGAAGCAGTCCCGGCACCAAACCTAACAGTATTCCAGAAGCATCTGGACACTGCACTCAGACATGTGGTCCTGTGCAGGGACAGCAGTTGGAGTCGGATTCTTCTGGGTCCTTTCCAGCTCAGGACATTCTGGGAATTAGTGACTCCGTCAACGTGTCCTCATAGCAGAGGTGCTCCAGCCCTCGAATAATCTCCGCGGCCTCCTCTCGACCCGTTCCAACAGCTCCATGTCCTTCTCTTGGGGATTCCAGAGCTGGGCAGAGCACCCCAGGCGAGGTCCCACGAGCTCGGAGTGAAGGCCCCGCATGCGCGCTCCGATGGCCCCGCCCCCTCGCTCACCCCGCCCTCTCCCGCAGCCAATCAGAGCGCGGGGCGGGGCGCGGCTCGGCCAACGGCGGCGGCGGCGGCGCGCGCTGTTTGCGTTCAAAGCCGCTCTAAATGCGCGGCGCGGGCCGGAGCGGGCGCGCCATGGCCAACGCGTCGCAGTGGCTGGAGGAGGAGGAGGAGGGCGTGCGGTGGCCGCCGCGGCCGCCCGGGCCGTACAGCGAGGGGCAGCGCCTGGCGCTGGAGGCGCTGGTGGCGGGCGGCCCCGCGGCGCTGCGCGCCTTCCTGCGGCGGGAGCGGCTGCCGCCCTTCCTCTCGGAGCCCGAGGTGCAGGCGATCGCGCGGGGCGCTCTGCCGCCCGCCCCGCAGCCCGCGGGCGAGCCCGAGCTCGGCGCCTCGCCCGGCGCCTCCTCGCTCACCTACTTCCCCGAGCGCTCGGACCTGGAGCCGCCGGCGCTGGAGCTGGGCTGGCCGGGCTTCGCGAGCGGCGCCTTCCGCGGGCTCACGCGGGTGGAGGCGCACTTCCAGCCCGGCTGCGGGGACCGCATCTACGGCTGCAAGGAGGCGGTGCGGCGGCAGATCCGCTCCGCGCGGCGGGTGAGTGCGGGGCGGGGAGCGGCCCCGGCAGCGCCCGCACCGGGACCCGCTCGGCTGCGGCAGCGAACCGGGGCGCAGAGCAAACGGCATCGTAGAATCAAAGAATATCCCGAGTTGGAAGGGACGCTCGAGGATCACTGAGTCCACCTCCTGCCCCTGCACAGGGCAACCCCAACACTCACACCAATGGGAACTCGTTAGGAGGAGCCGCTTGTGAATCCACAGCGACAGAGGAGGCTACGAAGATGCTCAGAGAGCTGGAGCACCTCTGCTGTGAGCACAGGCCGAGGGGGTTGGTGTGGTTCCGCCTGGAGAAGAGAAGGCTCCGGGGAGGCCTCAGAGTCGCCTCCCCAGTACCTGAAGGCGCTACAGGAAGGCTGTGGAGGGGCTTTTTACAAGGGCCTGTAGTGATAGGATGAGGGGGAACATCTTTAAATTGGAAGGGGGAAGATTTAGATTAGGCCTTTAGAAGAAACCTCACAATGAGGGTGGTGAGGCGCTGGCACGGGTTGCCCAGAGGAGTTGTGGCTGCCCCATCCCTGGAGGTGTTTGAAGCCAGGTTGGATGGGGTCCTGAGCAGCCTGGTCTGGTGTCCCTGCCCATGGCAGGGGGATTGGAACTAATTATCTCATTCTCTCCTCTTTCAGCTTGAACCTGTTTCCCCTATCCCTGCTAAAGAGCCATTTCCCAACTTTCTTGTAGACCTCCCTTTTTAGGTCATAGTCTTTCTTATTAAAAAATTATATCTATAGAGGTAACCCTGTGATTGTCTCTCTTTTTCACTCTTTTTCCCTTATTAATTGCTTTGTAGAAACGTGCAAACCTGCTCTTAGCAGGATGTCTCTCCTACAGGAGTGGATGATTTTGATTTGATGCAGAATGCAGCTTAAAAAAATCACGTGGAGCAGTAATTTCTAACTGGTCAAACTCATCATCTTACCTCGGTTTACAGCCTCTAACTGTAATCCCTAGAAGGGAACCAACCTTCTCCCTAGCAGTGCTTTGATTGGCTCAGCTAAAATTTAAATGTATAGCTTCCTGGGCTCGTGGCCAGGTGAAGCAACTCCAGGCTCTGTGTGTGATGTGCTCGCGCATGACACATTCACAATTAGCATTTGAGCTTAGTCCCTGCGGGCTGCTGAGCACAGAAGTTTAGGGCGTGTGTGAGGATGACATAAATTATGGGCTTCATGCCAGAAACGGTCACAGAGGAAGATGTGTTCTGAAGCAATCCTTATCCGGTAGGTGAGACCACTCTGGTGGTTCGAGTAAACTCCATGGAAAAAAATCTGTCTTAAAAAAAGCTATACTTGTTTGTAATGCTCTCGGTTTTAGTATCCTGCCAAACACCTTCCCAAGAGCCAGGCAAGATGTTTCTGCCCTGCTGTGCACGTGCTTGATCCAGAGAGCATTTTTGTGGGCACGGAGTGGAGTACAGAGGAATTCTGACCCTCTGTAACTTCACATCAGATGCTATGTCATGTTGCTTGATCACGTCTCAGTTCTTCAGGTTGAAGTGAGGAACAGGAAAACTTCAGTGACTGTGTGGTTTCTTCTCAGCTCACTCAAATGTGGTTAGCTGAGTGGTGGAAGGGGACACTTGCTGCCTTGCCTCTGCTATCCTGAACAGATGACTGTAGAGAAAAGGGTTTTCCATTCAATATAACTCTGCCTTTCTTCATTTTGAGTAAAAGTATGTTTCATTTTCAGCTGCTAGTTCTGGGATTGGAACTCAAATATGCTGCTAACTGAATAGTCATTTGAAAGCACCAGTGCTTCCAATGGGCTTAGTGTGAATTTTTCTGTTTTCAGGGGTTATTTTCTTACTTGTCTGGTCTTGTTGAAATAATCTTATTTTTCTTTATCTTCTTTTGACACTTAGGCAAGTGATAGGGAGGAGAGAAGCAGAGGAGATATGCAAAGCATGCAAGCATAATCTAACTTTATCTAGAAATAACCAGCGTGCCAGTCTGTGCTATACCTAAGAACTCATCCCTATGGAGCCAATTTCTTAAGGAGCAGGGCACAGGTGTGAATGTAAAGCTTAGCCCGCTCTCCTGAGAAATTTTTCCTCCCAGTACATGCAATGCCACACACAGAGCAGCTGTGTTGCAGGTATATATGCCTCGGGCATGTTGCAGCAATCTGTGGATGCCAGATACAATCTGATGCTGGTCTGAGAGAAAGAAAATAGAAAAGTAAGTCATGAAGCCAAATCCTTTGTGCCTTTTTGTTCCCACACAGGTGTGTGTTCCTGGTTTTGAAAGGTGAGAATTCTGGCACAGAAATGGTGTGAAATATGGCTATGAATTATCTCGAGAGATTGCTCATAAATGTTGGACTGTTGTCTTGCCTTTGACCCACTGAAATAAAATCTTCCCATAGTAGGACTTGCCTTCTGTACAAAACTGTTGAGTGAGAGAAAGGATTGCTTGTGATGGTGTGGGATGGAAACTCAGAATGCTATCTAGTCGGAGTCTGGAAAGAGTGTGTTCAGTTTATATGTTGTCACAGAATGAGCAGATCTCTTGCTAACTTATACAGGGACAGCACTCCCTTCCTACACACAGAAACTAATCAGGGCCTGTGAGATGCTCAGCTGTGCCAGCGAGAAGGCCATTTGAGCTCACTCTCCTGCAGGCAGTGGCTATTTGTAGCAGGTGTGCCCTGCTGGGAGCACAGGAGTGGAGATGGCTTCCCTGAATTCTTGATTCTGCTTCCCCAATGTTAGCAAAAGGCCAGATTACAGGAGATTATGTAGGAAAGTAGCAGCAGACATGAGGGAAAAACACCTTCAGGCTTACACTTTACACTCCAGTGCACAATGAATTTACAGAATCATTATGGGACTACAGGAATCTTATAGCTTGTCAGGACCTGTGCAGTAGGACAAAGAAATGTGTATCTGGCCTTGATTATAGCAGCAGGAGAAAAATGGCTGAGGGAGACAGTGGTTTGGCCTCATATAAAATAAAGCCCTTGAATACATGTTGTCACATTTCTTGCAGGTGATTGCCCTTGTGATGGATTCCTTCACAGATATTGATATCTTTGGTGACCTTCAGGATGCCTATAACAACCGCAAAGTCCCTGTCTATATCCTCCTGGACCAGGATTTTCTACCTCATTTCTTGGAGATGTGCAAGAATTTGGGAGTTTCTCCTGAGGAGGAAAGTGTAAGTACTAAATGTGGGTGGGTGTGTGGGGCTTGCTGTTATTTTTTGTGGTAGTTTATCATTATGGATGTTCATAATGATAAACTTCAATAAAACGTGAGGCTTCCTTGAAAGACTAAGCATCCTGTGTGTTAGATAACTGAAATAAAATGGTATTTTCTGAAATATTTCCCAGCTCCTGAAGATCAAGGCTCAATATTGTGTGGTTTCAGTACAGTTTCTAATCCAGCATGTGAAACTGCCCACAAACTCAGCAAAAAACCCATGTAGATAAGGCACATTTACTCCTGCCCTACACTACCCACAGGTAGGATCTACAAGCCATAATGTGCAGCTCCCAGGTGGAGTGTGCACTGCGATCCTCTCCTGAAGTGGCAGCAATTTTCAGGCACATAATTTTGCAAGATCTAAGTAGCTTTATTTTTTGGCTCAAGGAACTACGTGCTGAGGAAAAACACAAGCTCAAGGGTGGTGTAGCTTTGGTAACATCTCTTTCCCTCACTAAGGCAAAGTTTAAAAGGGTTTGGATGATGTGATTCAGGTGGTTTACTTAATTCCTCTGAATATAAATTAACTGTGTTATATCTTGGCTTGGACAGGCTTATTTTCACCTTAATGAGAGTTTCCCTGGATGGGGAGCACTCCTAGCTTTGTGGGCAGTAATTGGAATGAGCTGTTCTCTCCAGACTATCCTAATGTAATAGAACTTAAGCACTGTGTAACTAATGCGACTCACATACAGACAACGTAAGGATTTCATTCCTGTCTCCCATAGTGGGTGTAGATTTTCTAATCAAAATGTTTTTGGAGGTTAACTTAAATCTGATGTTGCTTTTTCCCTTCTTTTCTGAAACAGCTGATGAGAGTCCGAACCCTGACGGGGAACACATACTGCCTGAGGTCAGGCGCCAAAATTGTTGGGAAAGTCCATGAGAAGTTCATGTTAATCGATGGCATTAGAGTGACAACAGGCTCCTACAGGCAAGTATTGGGGTCTGATGGTGCCTGATGAAACATTAGAAAGGGGAGTTTCTGCAAGGAGTAAGTGTTAACTTTGCTGCTTGCCTGGTGTTTATGAACAAAGTGGACTAGCTGAGTGGGACTAACACAAAACTGGAAACAGCTTTGGAAAACTGGCTTACACAACTTGTTGCTAGCAAACTACTTGGCTTTGGCTAAATAGAGTTCTTCCTGAAAAAGATACAGTAAATATTCTACTGAGTTTATACCTTCCTTATGCACAGCCCTTCTAAGCTGTCTTGCTCTCTGTAAATGTATGTGTTGAAATGCACCGGAGATTAACTCCGAATCTTGGTTTGTTTTCAACAGTTTCACGTGGTCTGATGGGAAGCTGAACAGCAGTAACTTGCTGGTATTGTCAGGTCAAGTGGTTGAACAATTTGACCTCCAGTTCAGGATTCTTTATGCCCAATCAATGCCCATCAACCCAAAGTGGCCATCCAGCTGCAGGAACAGTGGGATATTTGATCAGCTGGTGAACAGAACAGAGCCCCCTAAAGCATACACTGTGGAAGGCAACTTGAGAGCAGAATTTGCCAGATTGTCCAGTACTCCAAAGAAACTGTTGAATGAACTCAACCAGTCTGAAGATACTCCTGAAAGTAAACTTTATAACCTGGGACATTCTTGCCTCTGTGAAGAGGAGTGGTTCAGCGATCAAGAGGCCATAGTGGAACGGAGAAGCGCATCGACTCAAACTGGCCCATGGAAAGAGAAACCTCTAGTGATTGCGTGCAATGCTGCCACACAGACCAAGGCTGCAACGGCAGAAAGTGGCACTCAGACTTCTGTCACTGCTAAAATGGTGAGCACTCAGACCTCAGTTTTGCTGAAGACTGCAGCAACACAGACAAAGGAAGATGAGTACACCAAGACACCCCTGCTTCCCCGGAAGTTGTCAAAAGAAGGACCTTCTCTGCCTGGAAAGGCTGTTTCAAATTCTAGTCTGCGATCACTGTCTTCTTTATCATCCCAGTGCTCTCTTGCAAGCTCTACTGGCTCACTGTCTTCTCTCCGGTCCTTTGAATATTCTAGCAGTCACAGGGCAGAGTATTTCCAAAAACTGCATAAAGAGAGGCAATTTCACTACTCTACCATCAGGTCAAAGCTTAGCCACATGGTGGGTATCCTATCCCGGAGGAGACCTGTGCCTGAAAACTACATGAGCCAATACACCGGAAGATGCAATCTCGATCAGAGGCGTGACATCAGTGCCAGCCTGCGCAGCCTCCGGGACGTCTCACTCTTTACTCGGAATAAATGATTACTGCACTGAACCCAGAAGAGAAGAGAAAAGCTCCACTCTCAAATTGCAGTCACTTTGTACCTGCCGATTCTTCCACTTCTTTCAGCAATTTTACTTTTATAGTACATGCATATGTCACTCCCCAGCACTTTGTTTTATACTATGCAATTTAAGTAATAAAAAGAGGGGGTTTTATTAATACTGTAACTACTTACAGGTTCCTCTTATGTGAAGTGGTGAAGGTTCATTTTAATTCTGTACATTCTACTTTATCTTTGGCATGAGGGGAAACGACTTTTATAAAGAGCTATAATGCTCATTTTATTCTAAGTCTGACTTCAGAGATGTATACATTACCCTTCCACTAAAGTTGAGAAGGGTCCATTGTAGATATTGCAGCTTTTTATCTTCACCTGTTTCTTTTTTTTTCCCATTGTTTGAGCTTTCTGAAATGGACTGAGCTAACTAGCTCTTCAGTTTTATTATCCTCTCATGCCTTTGTGTAGATACATACACATGTATATAAATGTGTGTGTATATATTATATATACACATCCTCAGAAGAGCATCTTTTTAAAACCACAACCAGGAAGTAGCAACTTAATACTCCAAGATAGCTGTACCTATTTCAAGTAAATTCTTGATATAAATATTTCTGATATTTTGAACTAAAACCTACATATGTTGGACCTGTAAGAATATTACTGGGAATGTATTGTGGGGGTGTTGTGTTTTTGTGCTTGTAAAGCAGGAAATATCTAGAGTTCAGTGTCTTGCTGCAGCATACCTATGGTACTTCTCTTTTGGGATGGCTTCAAATAACTTTATTTTTTGTGTGACTTGTTACACAGAATTGAGACTTTTAGTCTTAGCACTGTAAAGCAAATTTCCAGTTCTGGATTGGTCTAGGAATATATGTACCATCTTGCTTCCTTTAAGAGACCTGTAAACTCCTCCTTTAGAGTCAACTTAGAAGCAAGACAATCACTGAGGGCATGTGGCAAAGCCCTTGATCAAAAGTAAACTGATAAATGCACTACGAAGTGTTTGGTGTTATGTTTGCTAATATTGTAGTGCAAGTAAGAGTGTGTACCTATCTTATCTTAAACAGTCTGTGTTTCCTGCTCTGTTTATCCTTTATCCACTACTAACTTGGTTTGAGGGCTCTAGTTTCTGAAAATACTCTACTTCCAATATTAAACGGATCTTAGGTTAAGTTGTTTTGCACATACATTATTATGAGTGCTCTGTGTGTGTGCGTCTGTGCTTGCTGATCACTTATTTGAGCCGTGTGTGGGCTCTCTTTCTGAGCTCTGACCTATACTGTTATTCTTTAGACCTGCATCCCAGTATGTCAGTGACCAGCCAGACTGAGCACTGCCAAGTCAAGTCTGAGTCAGGGTTATTGTATTTTCTTCTTACTTACAGGCACATGTGCCCAGTAGATGGCACATTTCGGCTGTTCCTGGAAACAGCTATGAATGAACAGAAAAATAACCAGAACTCAACAAGGCTGTAACTGAAGTGTAGAGAGTTACACTTTATCCTATGAACTTTGGCATTTCTACTTCTGAAAACTACATGGAAGAAGAGGCTTCACTACTTTATTGCTTGGATTTCAAAGCAGCCACTCCCTCCCTAAAGCTGTAACACGATAGATGTGCAAAGAGGTGCAGAAAAAAAGCTGTGTCTACATGTTTAAAAAGATGCTTTCTTGCCTGGTCCCTGTAGCTGGAACATTGCCAGCAAAGCAAGTTGCAGAGAGGGAGCCGAGACGCCTTCAAAGCCAATCTCTAGTAGTGTTTTCAAGAGCTCGTGTTCAGGAATGCTTGAATCAACTTATTTGCTCTATGTGCTTTTAAACTTTATTACACTGTTTGGCTGTTATGGTACTGACAGAACCAAGAAGCAGTTTACAAATAAACTCCTTTTGCCACGGGCGTTTTCACCTGATCGTTGCCGAGCTTGGTTTTCTGTTTATTTAACATTTTGACCCCGGCTGAGTAAGGCAGCATTCCCCCTGTGCTAGTGCCTTCCTGCTGCTCCGGGGCGGCAGAGCAGCCCGGGATGGAGCCGTTTGCCCCTCCCTGACTTCTTTGATCCCGGTCTGGGAGCAGGTCGAGGGCTGGACTTGCTCTTCTCCCTGCGTAACTGTTGCATGTTAAGGATCTAGCATAAAAGCGTTGAAATGGCTGAAATGTTTAAGGGAAACACGTTAACTTAGCAGACGTAACTTTTTTGTAATAGCATTTTGAAGCTCTTGTATACTGCATTTCATGCCTGCACATGGGACGGGATAACGAGCTGCTTTGCCGAGTGATGAATGCCTGTTTGTAGCTAGTAGATAGCAGAAACCTTGAAAAGAAGATCTGAGAGAAACTGGTGCCAAAGTGACAACTTCGAGAGTAATACTCGGCTAAAAGTGATGAGAAGACACCAGTCTTCCTCCTTGACAAACAATTGACCTGAGGAAGAGGATGAAGTAGCGACCACCAGTAGGAGCAACTATGCAAGTGCAAAGGACATTATATTATGTGTCAGTTCTGAGAGGCAATATGGATATGTAAATAAGATTCAAGAAAATAAGTTTAATAAACATAAACTTGGTGAAAGGTACATATTTATAGAGCTAACTCGGGGGTGAGCGTTTGCCAGGAGAAATTCCCCCACTCGCCTGGCATCATCAAGGAATGCTTTTTTCAGAAACCTTAAACTGATCCCTGAAGGGTTTTATTTGGCCGGCTTCTACGGCAACACAACCAAGCTCTGCCCTTTTGCGGGCGCTTCCCTGGGAGCCCCGCCAGCACTGCCACCCGTACCTTCTCCGTGGGCGCCGCCGCCCTCCCAGCCTCGGGGCGGCTCAGGGGAGGGGCGGCCCCGCCGAGCCTCTGTAAATGCGCGGCGCGGGCCGGAGCGGGCGCGCCATGGCCAACGCGTCGCAGTGGCTGGAGGAGGAGGAGGAGGGCGTGCGGTGGCCGCCGCGGCCGCCCGGGCCGTACAGCGAGGGGCAGCGCCTGGCGCTGGAGGCGCTGGTGGCGGGCGGCCCCGCGGCGCTGCGCGCCTTCCTGCGGCGGGAGCGGCTGCCGCCCTTCCTCTCGGAGCCCGAGGTGCAGGCGATCGCGCGGGGAGCTCTGCCGCCCGCCCCGCAGCCCGCGGGCGAGCCCGAGCCCGGCGCCTCGCCCGGCGCCTCCTCGCTCACCTACTTCCCCGAGCGCTCGGACCTGGAGCCGCCGGCGCTGGAGCTGGGCTGGCCGGGCTTCGCGAGCGGCGCCTTCCGCGGGCTCACGCGGGTTGAGGCGCACTTCCAGCCCGGCTGCGGGGACCGCATCTACGGCTGCAAGGAGGCGGTGCGGCGGCAGATCCGCTCCGCGCGGCGGGTGAGTGCGGGGCGGGGAGCGGCCCCGGCAGCGCCCGCACCGGGACCCGCTCGGCTGCGGCAGCGAACCGGGGCGCAGAGCAAACGGCATCGCTGAGCATCGCCGTGTGGTACCGAGCAAGGGCGAGTGGCTTTGAAAACGGTGCTGAACTCGGAGACCTCGTTAGGAGGATCATCTCGTAAATGCACAGCGGCTGGGACTCAGCCGAGTAAGGGCGCGTGGCTTTGAAACCTCTGCCGAGCCCAGAGACATCGCTGAGCATCTCCATCGTGTGGTGCTGAGCAAAGACTTTGAAACCCCTGCTGAGCTCGGACACCTCGTTAGAATCACAGAATGGTTTGGGACCTTAAAGATCGCCTGGTTCCAAGCGCCCTGACATGGACAGGGATACCTCCAGCTCGTTAGGAGGAGCAGCTCGTAAATCCCAACGATGTCCGTTTGTGTCCGACACCCGTTAACCCTTGCCTGCCCGCTGCCATCGCTCCAGAGGCGTGGGACGAAAGTTCCCCGTGCCCAGTGCTGCGTGCGGAACCGCTGCTGTTCACGGCCAAACCACTCGCTGGTCCCCAGCTGGTCTTGCCGATCTTTTTTTTTAATAGTTCGTTATTTTTTTAATAGTTCGTTATTTGGAAGCTTTCCCCCCCCCATATTTTTAGAAACCCAGACCGTGCTGTGCCAGTGACACTAAACTTACCCAGGGAACTGGCACCTGTGTCTGATGGCTCCTAAATACGCCCATTCCCAGCTCCTCTAAGCAGCCCTTGCTGCCAGTTCCTATGGTGGACGCACAGCAGACCTGGAATTCCCCCCCGCGGGACAGATCTGCGAGGGCAGCAGCTCTCAGAGGAGGTTTTACTTAAAGACCTTGGGTGAACAGTCAGATCTTGGCTTGAAATACGATAAGAATCCAAATACTATTTGAAGAGAAACCTGTGATTTATCTTGAAGAGAGAGGTTAGATGTAGAGAGCAGTCAGACACCGGTGAATTCTATTTTTTACTGTTTCTTTTCATATTTGAAAAGTTTGAAAACTTCAGTTTTGGCAGGAAGCTCACCTTTTTCCAGGCAATGCTTTTGAGGAACAGACAACTACTCCCAGAAATAACCCTCTTGCCTAGGAATCAGAGACCAAATTTGTCTAACACAGAACCATCTAATGCAGAGCTAGTCCCCTGCTTTTGCCGTAACTAAGGGCAAGGAAGAAATCTGATGTAATACATTTATTTTGCCACTGTTCTGGTTCTTCCGAGACATTATCAGTACCCCCAAACGCCTCCACAATCAACAAAAAGTTACTGAGGAAGATTGACAGCAACATGTCTTTCTTTTCCTCAGACAAAATGCGTATTTTATCATCTCACTCAGGTTTTTAGAGAGGTGTCAAGTCTCTCTCTGCTTTCGTAGATCTGGGCACCACTCTAGAGGTGGGGAAAGGAGAACATGCTCAGATTTTTTGTAATTTTTTCTTGGCAGTGAAGTTATGTAGTAAAAAAGGGAGGGGTTTAGTACAGCCTTAATTAAAACCCATGCAGGAGCTATCATTGCTGCTAATCAGTGATAAACTCTGATTTTTAAGTAGAGAAAAGGTGTTTTTCTACAACAGGCTTTCAGGTTAGGTTGCTCATACCTAATGAGCCAAAAAAGATACAGATCCCGGAGAAAGAAGCTTCAATGTCTGCTTTGGGAATTATAGTAAGAACTGAAATTCTACAGTGTGATACTAAAAATCTTACATGATATTATCTGCTGTAAGTCAGACAAGCAACAGCAAGATTGGGGCAAATAATCGTTATAAGGAGAAACAATTTCTCCTTGCTACTAAATTGCTCCTAAATTGTTTATAAATTCAATATATTTTTTCTATTTAACGATTCAGGGAAATGATTAAGTGATCATAGAGAAGGAGTAATGTATATTGTGTCTCCTGTACCTCAGTGTACTGCATTTGGTAATCACCTTCACCATTCTTTCCACAGAACTTTATTCTAATCAGAGTTATTTTTTCCTTTCTCTTCACTTTTTTATATGTCTATTAAATGTTTCACCAGTCCTGTGAACAACAGAAGAATATACTGCATTATAGAAAAGTGTATCATGTTCCATAACCACCAGGAAAAAAAAAGGCGGGGGGAATATTTAATTTGAAAGTCAAATTCCTCATGTGTCACCTTCCTTGGGATGCTGTGGAGACAGCCTAATGGTTTCTTCTGGAACTTGTTGCAGATGATTGCCCTGGTTATGGATTCCTTCACAGATACTGATATCTTCAAAGACCTCATGGAAGCTTGTAGTCAGCGGCAAGTTAAAGTATACATACTTCTAGATCAGTCTTCATTTTCCCACTTTCTGAAAATGTGCAAGGATCTGGGAGTTGACCTGGAACAGGAAAAGGTGAGCCTCATTATATTGATAAGGAGAGTCAATCCTCTTATGACTGTAAACTTTGAGCTATCGAAAGAAGAAACTATTACACCTGCTCCCACAATTTAAAATGGAGTTTATGTAGCTTTAGCTCTTTCTGGGAAGTTTTAAACCATTCTTGAACAAGAAGGCAATTAATAGAAAAAGTGAAATCTTTGTAAGTGGCTGTTAGAGTTGGTCTGAGGACAAATACTAATTGAATATTCAAGGAATGCAGGGGGATTGTGCAGTTCCTGGAGCATGACTGGAGTTGCTCTCTGAGACTTCAAAAGCTGATGGAGAAGCAGGTTCTCAGGAATCTGTAAAATTTGGATCCCTCTCAGGTTTGACAACAGGAGTTTTTGAGATCGCATTCTACACAACCAGTGTATGGGTTTGCCCCTTAATGCCACCGCTTTCCCTGCTAAAACAAGACAAAATTATCGTTTGGCTCATAGAGAGTTAATCTTGTGCCACTGTGCAGCAACCCTGGCTGGCTCCTCAGTGGTCATTGTCGTGTATTACTCTTTTAAATACAGTCATTTAACTTTGAAATCCAGATAATGCCTGCCATGTCTTTAACAGTTGATGAGAGTCCGAACTGTCACAGGGAGCACGTACTGTATGAGATCGGGTGCCAAAATTATTGGAAAAGTCCATGAGAAGTTCATGTTAATTGATGGCATTAGAGTGACAACAGGCTCCTACAGGCAAGTGACAATTTCTTTCTGTTGCTTTATATGATTTCTTCACATGGAAAGGAAGGGTGTAGCCACATTGCAAAACTGCTTTCCTTATCAGAATGTACTTCTAACATTTGTCCTGAAAAAAGCACACTGCTCATCATTTGGATTATAAGAATGATTTAACTAACTGTCATGAAAGAGAATTTTCAGTTAATGCTTTGTTTACTATTTATCAAATTAACTCAGAATTTTCTTATTCTTCCTTTGCCAGTTTTACATGGACAGATGGGAAGCTGAATAGTAGTAACATTTTGATCCTGTCAGGCCCTGCAGTTGCAGAATTTGACCTGGAATTTCGGGTTCTTTATGCACGGTCAAAGCCTATCAACGTCAAAGAGTTACCCAGCTGCGAGAAGAACAAGGTGTTGGACCAGCTTGTCAGGATAACAGTGGCTTCCAGAGACTTGACCAGGGAAAACTTCATGAGAATGGAGTTTTTGTATCTTAGAGCATTTGTAGGAAATCTAAAAAGGAAGCGAAACTGGCTGCATGGCTCGAGGGAGGCGGTCTACCTGTCAAATAATGCAATGCATGCCTCTCCTCCACTGACTAAGAGGAACGGCTCTCTAGTTATGAGGCCACACTGGATCATAGAGAGATAAACTGCACGTTTACTCAGAGCGGGAAGCAGGAGCTCAGGAACCATATCGAGCTGTCCGTGCCCAGTACTGTCTTACAGTATGTTTGTGGGAGCAGCTGGGAGACAAAACTCAAACTGAGAGAAAGTGACACTGGAATTGTGGTTTCGTTTGAAGACAACTGTTATGCAGGTCAACAGATACGATTATGGCATTGTCTTAGGCTCAGATGTGTTTTTAAAAAAAAACTTAAAGCCATTCTTGACTTCCTGTATTCTCTTAGATGCTCCTTTTCCAACCTATTCTTAAATGTTTTAAGCTAATGCTTTAGCAGTGTCTTAGCTCATTAGTAGTTCAGACCTTTTCTTAAGGAGTCCGTGTATAGAAAATAAGATGCATAGAATCACAGAATGGTTTGGGTTGGAAGAGACCTTAAAGCCCATCCAGTTCCAACCCCTGGCGATGGGCAGGGACACCTTCCACTGGATCAAGTTACTCAAAGCCCCATCCTACTTGGCCTTGAACACCTCCAGGAATGGGGCATCCATGACTTCTCTGGGAAACCCGTGCCAGTGCCTTACCACTCTCACAATAAAAAATTCTTCTTAATATCTATTTTAAGTCTCCACCTCCAGGGATGGGGACTCAACCACCTCTCTTGGCAGCCTCTGCCAGGGCCTGACTGCCTAGCTAATACAGTCATTACACCTACCTAATACATATATTCATTAGGTTACACTATTCTACTTTTAACACAAAACTGCTTATTTCCTTTCCACATCCTTAGGATAGCGATGTCTTTCAGGTAGTCAGTCATTCACTATTTCTCTTTCTGGTGTCCCTTTCCTTGTTTCAATTTAGGTTCAGAACTTTAAATCAGTTAACTACTGAGTTTATATTTTTCTTTAGACTAAGTGTCTATCCCTGAGCCGGGGCCAGTATGTTTATAGAAGAAATTAAGTTTCTGCATCTCTGGGTAGGTATCAGGATGTTTGTAGAGAATAATGAGCTAAACAAGGCCCAAAATACATTTTTGGTCTCCCCTTGCATAATGCTGTCATGGTTCCTGCCTTAGGCATGGTGTATGTGCAGCAGGACATCCTTCGTGTACGGTGGGGAAGCAATTAGCACTACTTAATTAGGCAAGGACTAATTAATGAGACAAGGACTTTTTGGAGGCGATCTTTCAACCCCACTAAGCCCCAGGTTCTACCCTTTATGTTAGTGCAAGAGGCAGTATCTGCAGGGCTGCATTGCGTGCGTTTCTCTCTTCTTCTTTTGGCTCGGTGCTTCAGGGGGGTTCGGCCACGCTTGAAGACCATGACCTGGGGTTCCTCAGCAGCCTCGCTGGAAGCCATTTTTGCCATTAAAATAAGGACACGGCCAAAGCTTGGGACACTTAGTGCTTTGCTCCAGCAGCTGCGGGGTGGGTGACGGACAGGGCCTTTTGCCCCCCTCAGTGACAGCCCCTGGCACAGCTCTCCTCAGCCCCCAGAGCGGCCCTCATGGCGGGTCCCCGCTACGGGCACCATGGCAACGGGCACCATGGCAACGGGCACCATGGCAACGGGCACCATGGCAACGGGCTGCGCGTCACGTGACACCCCCACTTCCGCCCGCCCTCTCACCCCAAGATGGCGGCGCCCGTGGGACCCGTGAAGTTTTGGAAGCCGGGTGAGGGTCGCGGGGGGTGGTGGGTGGCACAGCTCCTTCACGGGTCCTCTGCGGGGCCCGAGGGGTGGCGAGGGCTCGGTGGCTGCGGCCGGGCGCTGCCGGGCAGGGGACGGAGCTCGCCCTCGGCACGCCGGGTTTCGCGGGGGGTGGGCTGCCTGTCGGGGGAAACCCCGAGGACTTTGACAAAGGGAGGGGCGAGGTCCTGCGCCTGAGGGGGAATAACCCCAGGTGCCCTGCACCGGGGAGAGCTGTTCGGTAGGGCCGGGGGGGGGCAAGGAGCTGAGTCGGGACAGCCTTGGCTGCAGTGAAGGGCACCCGCATCCCGGGCTGCGTGAGGGAAAGCGTGGGGGCTCGGCAGGGGCTGGGGACCCTTTTCGATTGCTCGGCAGATGGAGAGAATCCTTCACCTCTGGCTCTTGGGCAGGGGGAGGGAATCCTTCTCTTCCACCCACCCCCCCCCGGCTCTTGGGCAGAGGGAGAGGATCCTTCTCCCCCTCCCCTCAGCTTTTGCGACTCCCCCTCCTCCTCTCCCTCCCCCCCCCCGGCCGCCGGCTCTTGGGAGGGGATCCTTTCTGCATGGCTCTTGGGCAGAGGGAGGGGATCCTTTCCCTTACCACTGGGAGGTCCATGGAGGAATGCTCCCAGTGCCACAGGACATTGACTCAGTGAAGTACGGCTGCAAAGTGGAGGGCCCTAAAGGCGTTTGAGAGACTGGAGCCTGTGATGTGCAAGGGGAAGCTGAGAGTGCTGGGACTGCACAGCGTGGAAAAGAAGAGCCTCAGGAGGATCTTTTCGGTGTATATAAATGCCTGATCAGGGGAAGAAGGTGGAGTCAGACTGTTCTTGGTAGTGCCTCCCGACAGTATGAGAAGCAATGGGCACAAGCTGAAATATGAGAAAGTCAGCTTAAATATGAGAAAAAGCTTTAGTGCTGCAGGGTGATCAGGTTCTGGATCAAGCAGTCAGGCAGGTTGTGAGGTCTCCAGCCCCACTGAAGGAGGACCTGAGCAGCCTGCTGCCGGTGTCCTTCAGTAAGCTGGTTGTTGGGCTGGGAGGTCTCCAGAGGTCCATGCCAGCCTCCATTATGCCCTTAGGCATTGGGCACTGTGTACCTTCCATTTGTTTATCCCAAAGGGGAGCTTGGAGGTCTGAGTTTGGTATTTGGTTTTTAAATTGGTCACTGCATTGTGGTGTGCTGTGGCAGGGAAACTGGGGAAGGGTGTGGAGCACAAGTCTTATGATGATCAGCTGAGGTGACTGGGGTTGTTCACTCTGAAGAAGAGGAAGCTGAGGGGAGACCTTATCACTCTCTACAACTACCTGAAAGGAGGTTGTAGGGAGGTGGGTGTTGGTCTCTTCTCCCAAGTAACAAGTGATAGGATGAGAGGAAATGGCCTCATTTTGCACCAGGGGACATTCAGATATGAGATTAGGAAATATTAGCTTACAGAAAGGGTTGTGAAGCACTGGGTCAGGTTGCCCAGAAAAATGGTGGAGTTGCCATCCCTGGAGGTGTTTAAAAGACAGGTAGATGTGGCATTTAGTGACATGGTTGGAGTTGACAGTGTAAGGTTTGCAGTTGGACTTGATATTAAAGACCTTCTCCAACCTAAATGATTCTGTGATTCTGTTTGCAAAGCTAGTCCAGAGTCAAGAGTATTTTAGCAAACTGACAGTAGTGTATTAAAAAAAAAAGCAAAGAAAATGCTGTGAAAGAGAGTCAGTAGGTGGTAGCTGCAATATCTGTTAACTTTGTTGATTTGTCAAGACCTAGATATTCAAGTCCCTGGTTCTCAGCTTCCTCATCTGTCCTGGGGAGTTGGTAGTTATTGGAATCATTGCTAATCACTCTAAAAATTGGATCAATTTGCTATAAAAGTTGCTTGACAGCTTTGAATAGGGACTAACTCTTTAAACAATGGAAAAAGTGGGAAAAGCCCAAACAAGCATATCCTACAAAATGGGAATTCCTTCTCTCTGCTCTCAGACTTTTCCACTTGAATCCACAGCTGGAGATAATGCATTCCATTATCGAGTTTTTATTTCTAGTTCACTTGCATGATTGAGCATTTCTGGTATCCATGATTTATGGTAACCTGCAGCAGGAATACATCAAGTTTCAGTTCCCAAGGTAAATTCAGATCTGAAGTGAGTGGCATATGGCACGACTGGGCAAGGTTAAATGGTTCTATGTTGATGTTAGTAAAGGGAAGTTCTGTTATGTGTCTGACAGGCTAGTTTAAAATCCATGGACATACTTTTGTGGAGGTTATGGAAGACCTGACAGTATTCCAGAAGCATTTGCACGATGCCCTCAGACACATGGTGTGAATGTTGGGATTGTCCTATGCAGGGATGGGAGTTGGACTCGATGATCCTTGTGGGTCCCTTCCAACTCAGGTCATTCTGTGATTCTAAGATATATCTGAACTGTTGCACAGAAAAAGAAGGTTCCCAAGGTCTTGCTGTATATTTTTCCTGTGTGCCTTTTCTCCTACTTTGTTTTTAAAATATTCAAATAGTTATTCTCTTTTAACCAGCAGGAGGCAAATATTTCATTTTTGAGAATTTCTATGTATTTACTGTTAGTTAATATTTTGATTATTTTCATAGAAAAGTTAGTCCTTTATATATGCTGCTACCCATGGTTCCTCATTGTAAGGAACATGTTGGTTGCTTTGTGATACTGTAGGCAGAAGTCTGTTCTTCCAGTTAAAATTAACTTATTTCATCTAGGCACAGAAGGTCCTGGTGTCAGTGTCTCGGAGGAGAGACAGAGTCCTGCTGAGAGCAGTGGCATAACTGTCATCTATAACCCTTATGCTTCCCTTTCTATTGAACAACAAAGACAAAAGCTGCCTGTTTTTAAGGTACAGAAGTTCTTTCTGGTATATTAAACCTGTTGCATGTTATCTGGCACTTATGTCTTTTTTTTTTATTGAAAGAGCAGTATAAAATCACTTTACAACATAAAACAGTAATTTTATGACCTTGCTCTCTTTATTGGGATTGTCCTTTTTGACAACTGTTACTGACAGTTTTACAGGCTTTGTAGATTTATGTTAATTACTAGATGTTGTGCATGTCTTTTGTAGATTTTAAAGAACTGTTTAGCTTTTGGCAGTAAACTCCATGTAAAATTAATTTACTGTGTCTGTTAGATATGTAATTAGTGTCTTTTTAAATATCTTATTTTTGTACACATCTTGTGTTGATACATGAATGTCATTTTCTCTTTCAGCTAAGAAATCACATACTTTATCTAGTGGAGAACTATCAAACTCTGGTGATCGTTGGAGAAACAGGTTGTGGGAAATCAACTCAGATTCCACAAGTAAGCACCTGTTTAGCTGGGTAAAAATCAGGTATTCCCTCAGGGGAATTTACATGTAGTGTTTTTCTTACAAGCTTTTCTTCTGGAATTTTGAGAACATTGGTTTTTTTTGTGGTTTTGTAAAATTTCTCTTCTGCAACAGGAATGAAAAAAGGGCCGAGAATGTTTCAAAACAGGTTCTTTATTTTAACTTAAAAACTGCAGAGGAATGATGGATGTCATGTGCTTTACTGTGAGTGCAGGACTTGTGCTGCTTAGCCTTTTCCTTAAAGATGTTATGAAATAAAAGAATAAAATGAAGTAGTTCAAAAATACTTGAGATGAGAGAACTGTCCTCTGAAAGCTTATGTGCTTAGGAAGTAGATATTGTAGTATGTTAGCTTTAACAATGAGGTTAATAATGCACAAAATCTCTAAATTGCCTAAGGTCATGCACCAGTTCCTGTCAGAGCCAGGAAGAAACAGGTAATGCAGAGAACTAACATGCAATCCCAGCATGACCAATCTGTTTCTTACCCTCAGTATTTGATTTCAGTACCTAGCAGAGGCTGGCTGGACCGCTGAAGGAAGAGTTGTTGGAGTGACGCAGCCTCGTCGAGTTGCTGCTGTTACAGTGAGTTTCTCTGCATCCAGATTTCCCTGGTTTGTTGTCCTACAACCTTCAGTTTATTAGCAGGTTTTGCTGAATAGCAGGAATCCCAACTGCATGAACTCCTGACTGAATAGACTGTTCTGCTTATCTTCCTCACAGAATTGCTGGTGCTGTACGCTGAATTCGACCTGATTAGTAGGTCTTGCCAAAGATTCCAAGTCTGGAATTGCAGATGTAGAAGCTCTGAAATAAAATTGAGTGGTATCAGCAGATACAGAACTTAGGGCTGTGCAGCATTCAGCTATGATTGACTGTGGACTAGAACTGTGCTTGGGTGATCCTTAGATTCTTTCACAACAGAAAGCAGTGATGTAAATCTGTGGATAGCAACATAGCGACTGAAAGAAAGAGGAGGTTGCATACCTCTTCTAGCAATTCATGCCTAGCTTTCTTGAATCATTTTCCTATGGGATTTTTTGTTGTTGTTGTGATGTGGCTATTTTTCATTTTCATAGTGTCATGGAAAAGAAGAGACAGTTTTATTGTGAGAAATCTTTTCATGTGCCTAGTATGTCTAGGAGAGCATAATGTCAGCCTGTTGTACTATGAGAGGAAGAAGAGAGGATGCTGAGGGCAACAACTTGTACACTCTGATAATATTCTGCACAGAAAGCATCCAGTGCTCCTTGTCTTCATGACTGCTGCCAAACACTGACTTGGTGGGCTGAGGTTTCTGCTGCAGCATTCTTTTTGTACAGAAAACTGAGGTGCTATTTTGAAACCCTCATTTTGCCTGTTCTTTATAATGTATTAAACTGTACCTGCAACAAATCGGCTTATGCCTCTGGTAGAAGTGTAGAAGACTCAGCATCTGTGCAACTTGCTGTTTCATCTCATCAGTATTCTTTGACCAGATCCAACATGGTTAAAGAAATAGTCTTTAGCAGTGATCTGCATCTTGTGCTTTGGGCAATCTGCCTGCAGTATCCTCCCTTTTCTCCTTCATAGGACATCCAGCTGACAGTGTACAGTTCTGCAGGAGATGATATGTATACTGCAATGATTGCTCACAACAGACTTGCTTCTCTTTTCCCTTTGATGTTTTAACACATGATTTTTAAGCCTAAAATGAAAAGAATACTAAATTAGGGCTTAGTATATAGACACAGCAGGGTTTTTCCTTGAGAATGTTGTTGCAAACTGCCTGGACTGTGTTGTTGTTGCAGATGAGAGATACAGTTGATGCTCTATTGCTTTGTCTTGGACTGAAAGTGATCTTGTGTTTTAATCCATGTGCTTATTTGCTGTCCATTCTAGAGTATGGGGTTGTCAGAAGTAAAGGGATGTAGTTGTGTAGGAAGTGTAAGGCACAGTTTAGAAATTCCTGAACTTCTGGTTGCATTACCCAGACTGACAGTTATCCTGAATGCTTGGACTGAAAGTGATGGAGTAATAGGAGTCCAAGTGAAATCATGGGTTCACTGCCTGTCAGTATGGTTTAGAATGTCACTTAAATGATTGAAAGTAGCTTGCTCTTGGGATTCTGCTAAGACTAATGTATGTGTTGTGGAATGTCTTTAGCTATTAAATATCTTTGTAGCTTGCTGAAACCATGGCCTGATAACACCTAATATTCTATAGAATAGGTCTGAATAACTGAATTTCTAGCTAAAGGGGTTATTGGCTTAAAACTGGACCAGGGTAGCACTGCTCCAAAAGCTGTTGCTTTTAATCATTCTGCCAGTTCTCTGTCTGTTTTCAGCATAGAAGATTCTGTATTATGAAAAGTACTGGAGCATCTTTTAAAAAAAAGAAGTCTGAATGAGGGACAGATCAGTTTAACTGATAACTTTTTTCTGCATGCCATAAACCCATACTCTTTCCCTTTTTGCATGGCAGCTGTGTTCTCGAATTGTGGGTAGGTTGTCATTCCCCAGCATTGTGACTGGCTGAGTTACTGCCTTTGTAGGTCTGTTAGAGTACTTATTGTGGAAAGGTATCTCTGTAGCTTTCTGGAGTAAAAACAGTGTGAAACAGATTTGTTAAGTTACATTAAAATATTTTGAAAGTCTTCACTGCTTGTATGTTCAGTATGCGCTGTTATGTGGAACAGAATTTTGTGTTTGATCAAGAACAATTCTTTGAAAGCACTGGCTCTGGTGCTGTTTTGATGCCAATTCTCTATGGACAAAACAGTGATCTAATGAAGTGGTGTGCTGTGAGCTGTCCCTTGTTTGTAAGAATCTCTTTTGATAGGTTGCAGGTCGAGTTGCTGATGAAAGAGGTGCAGTGTTGGGTCATGAAGTTGGATATTGCATTCGGTTTGATGACTGCACAGATCCACAGGCTACAAGAATTAAGGTGAGAAACAAACACTGTGTGGTTACGCTGAAACAGTTAGCTGGAACTTTGGAAGTACTTCTTCAAAATTAATGAGAGCTTGTGACACCCAGTAAAAAGAACAGATAGTGTGTCAGTTTTCCAGGTGTGTACCCCAAAAGTGTGCTTGAAATGGCTGTGGCTGTCCAAACCTTAATAAAATGAACATGTATCCAGTTCTGCTCATTTTAAAACTAAAGGAGACTTTCAAGGTAGTTATGGCCAGAAATTGTTACAGGGTTAGTTTGACCTGATACATCGCTCAAAGTCATAGTGGAAGGGCTGTGGAAAATCACAGATAAAGTCTCCTCACCACCCTAAAAACAGATCTCGATTAAAAGCTCAGATAAAACATAAGAAGAGTAGGCTAACTGAGAGTAATTTGGTGTGAATTAAATAGCAAGCTTTGCAGCTGTTCTTTAGTGCTGTGAGCAATATTAATGTTGCTTGTGTGCAGATGAGTATTTGCTTTAGTTAGGCTGGAATAGCAGTGATGATGAATGAGACAATTTACTTAATGATTTTTTTTTTGAGGCTTGTAGCCTTTTTAAAGTGAAAGAAATGGAGATGTTTGTTCATTAGACGCAGCTGAAATCTTTTAAAAGTGTGATGATTAATCATTTAGAATGAGAAATTTGGAGGTTTTTTGCCTTGTATATAATTTCTTGTCCAATTTGAGGCCACAGTTGGAGCCCCAGGTCAAACTACTGTTTGGTGGATACATAAAGCTGGCGGCTTCCCACTGGCTGGTAGGAAGAATGTATTAAATTGAAATGTTGCTTTTTGTTGGAATGTTAAGGTTTGTGTTCTTATCAGAAGTGTGATAGGTATTAACTAGTCCACTTTGAGAAGGTCAAGACTGGATTGACACAGAGGATTCTATTGGTAGAACTGATTTAGCCACGTTTCAGGCAAGAGTGAAGGAACTGCCAATCTGTTATTTTTTTTCAATACAAAAATAACTAGTTTTAAGAAATTCAATACTGATTAAAAAGCAATCACTCTGCTTGTCTCTGGGCTAGCACTCAGAAATACATACTTGGCCCCCATAGCTGGAAATCAATCAATTTAATAGATCACTAAGAAATTAAAGTCAAGGAAAAATTCAGGCAAAAGCCTAGAAAATCATCTCTTAAAAGCGTATGGGTAATCAAGACTACCTGGTATCTGGTTATTTACTTTTTCTTTGCATTCACTTTTAGTTTCTCACTGATGGTATGCTGGTGAGGGAGATGATGTCTGATCCTTTATTAACAAGATACAGGTAAGGAAACATGGAATGAATGCTTGCTGAGGTGTAATTCGGTACAAATCAATATTCTTTCAGACCGAGGTGTGTTTATTATAAATTAAATACCAAAGATGTGAAAATTATTTTAGGAGTTTGACTTCTTTATATTGTAAAGACTGTTAGAGAACCAGTTGATCATTGCAACACCAAAGCCAGCAGAATTTGGTGCTGTGGTTTTGGAACAAAAGCTAAATGGGCTGCATGGAGTCTGAGTTGTTTCATTTACTAGTTTTAAATTGACTTTTTCTTCTGTTGCTAATCAAATCCAGGAAACCTATGAAGTGCAGTAAAGATAGACCTTTTTCTTCTACCCTTTTTTAGAAGATAGCCTGAGTAAAGAATAGGGTGCATGTACCATGTGGCCTTGTCTACATTTTTCTCCCTACTTCATTGCTGTGCTTTTTTTAACTTCCACAGGTTTTGAAGTGAATGTAAACAGTAGAAGTCCAGCAGCAGATTTCAAATAATGATTTTTCTGGAGGACAGGAAGACACTGATTCTATTGTCAATCAAACCATTTCTGAAACCTCATGTTTCTGCTTTATTCACAGTGTCCTCATGCTGGATGAAGCCCATGAAAGGACTCTTTATACAGATATTGCCATTGGCTTACTAAAAAAGGTTATTTTTTAAGTTCTCTGTAACCATTTTTGTTTTCATCCTTTGCATAAAACTTCTGATCTTAATGGCTGGTTAGTGAACCCATTTGAGAGAGAGTGATTTCTAGTTCCTCACTTATCCTACAGCCAGCGATTGACTTCAAACATCTGACAGTCGGGATCCTCTGTTTTCCTTCCCCCAGTGTTGAGGTGTCTCCTTAGATGATATTAGCAAAAGGTAATCTTCGTTCTGATGATGATGATCATGTGAAGTGATCTGGTACAGAGTTGTTGCTGGCTTTCAGTCTACTAAAGATCTGACCCCACCAGAATAAGTTATAATGATTGCAGACTGATTGCCCTTACAAATGAATATATAGGACTTCAAACAGTCAGGTTGATAGCTCTAGGGGGTGATAAAGGTGCTTCCATTCATCAGCTGTCTTGTGGTTTCAAAGAATTTTTAAAGAGAAGTTACTGGCAGTCTGAATGCTCTAAAACTTGGTCCTAGCCTTATATTTCAGAAAATAGTTTTACTCTGGATGTTCTTGGTCTCTATCCTAGGTTCAAAAGAAGCGTGGGGATCTTCGACTGATTGTGGCTTCAGCCACCTTGGATGCAGAGGTATGGCTCACAGATTTGGTTTGGAACAAAGCGACCTTAAGTGGCAGCTCACTTATGTTTATATACAGCTTATCCTCAGTTGCTTATTGTGAAGCATTACTGCTGTCTGAGTGGTGAAGAAGAGAGGAAGCAATACTGGAAAAAAAATCTGCTGTACTTAAGTTGCTGTGTTTAAATTTTGTATTTGTAAACTTTTTTGGAAGTGAATTTAAGTATGAATCTGCTTGTCATGTATTTATGCCTTTTTTCCTATTACTGGTGGTGTTGTATAAAAAGGTGCTCTCTTGGCTTAATGTTGTCTAGTAAGGAATGTTGGTTTAGCTCTGTTTTGCTGATAGCACTAATTTGAGACAACTGTAAACCAGTAAAAATAAGTGATAAATGCATAGATTTAATTTCAGTGAGGTCTTACTAATTTCCTGATTGACCTGTGAAAACTTATGTAACTTATTAAAAATGTTATTAGTTTAATTTGGAGTAGGAACAGAAGAAAAGCTCTCCTAGATCAGAGCAGTGTTTCATCCATCTGGTGTTCTGGAGCAGCAGCAGTAGGAGATGCTGTTCAGAGAGAGTGTATGAGCCTGTCCACCTGCTGTGGGTCTGCTCTCTTTGAGCTGCTTCAGCATCTGCAATGGTTGTAATAGAGGGATTGGACAGGACATTCCTGCTGTTTCCTTCCAGCATGTGTTTATGGGCCTGCTGCTTGTTAATTTGTCTTTGAATCTGCTCAATGAAGCTGTAAGTCTCCTGGAGATTAGGTGAGAGCACTTTTGAGACATTTACCACCTGCTATCTAATGAAGTACTTTAATTCCTTTTAAACCTGCTTGTTTTATCAAGGACCTACTAGTTCTAATGGTGTGGCATTTGTGTTTTTTTTTTTAAAAACAACAACAACAACAACAAAACAGAACCAGTTTTGTATTACTTTGTCTGTTGTCTTTGACTCTGTAAACCTCAGCTGTGTGTCTTCTCATTCTTCTGCTCCCCAAGCAGAGCCCCAGCTTTTTCAGTCTCTCTTCATGATAAAGCTGCTCCATCTCCTTTATCATGTTTGTTGCTTTTCTCCGTACTTGTTTGAACTACATTTTGCAAAGTGGGATTTTGATGTTCAGTAAGATCTGTAAAATTTACTTACTCATCCAAAAATTGATGAGAATATGCAAACCCTACCCAAAACTTTTAGGACCAATCATTTTCGTGTTCTTTTTAGCTTTGAGTTCACTACTGTTATAGATCCGGTAAAAAAATTATATATCTGCTTTTTCCAGCTATATCAGCTCATCTAATTAATTTTATTACCTCTTTTTGATCTTTTCTTCTCAAAGTAAGAAATATGAAAGACAATATATTTACGCTAATTGCCTGAATCTCAGATAGAATAGAAGGCAATTAAATCATAGTTTAAAGTTTTTAATTAGGAACTTTGTCAAAATACTGTCAAGTTTCTGAAAAAAACATCAGAGTAGTGATAATTCAGCATTGTCGTGTCTTTAGGTGTCTCCTTTAATTCTCTGAAGTATCAAACTGAAAGTTTTGGTTTTTATTTTATTTTAATGTAGAAATTCAGGGATTTCTTTAATCAAAACGATACTGGTGACCCCAGCAAAGATACCAGTGTGATCCTTACTGTTGAGGGGAGAACATTTCCAGTGGACATCTTCTACCTACAGAGGTGTGTTGCTTTTTGATCTTGTCAGTGGTGATGAGGAGAGTGTGCAACTGTGGTATATTTTCTTTAGGTCAGAGCTTAGCAATTCCCAGACCAATGATAAGGAGGTGTAACATTCCATCTGGGAAACATTTGGGTATTGCTTATAGCAGCAGGCAAGTTTTTAAACTTACTGTAGTATAAAGGAAACAAATGATTTGCTGAAGGCTGATTCCCAAGGTTGCATCATGAACTAAATGTGTTATGGCTGCAGTATAATGTCCAAAAGGTACTGCTCTGTTTGTTCCTTTTAGAAGTGACAAGTCTATTATCTATCTTTCTGCTAATGTCTCTGTTTTCTCTCCCTGTAGTCCTGTTCCAGACTATATAAAATCAACTGTAGAAACTGCAATGAAAATTCACCAGATGGAGAATGATGGTGATATATTGGCATTTTTAACTGGCCAGGTATAGACATCAGAAATTTTTTTGTGCTTTACAGTGCTGTACTGTGGGCTCTGTGAAGCCACCTCAGTCTTCTGCTTTCCTTAGCTGCACTTTCTTTAATCTCATTAAAGATGACAGATATTTCTGCATTGAATTAAGCCAGTCCAAAAGACTTTTAGAAAATGTTACTATGGTCTGGATTTATCAAAGCTAGTGATGGGTGGCAGTTTTTCTCATTTAATGCTGTGTGCTTTTGGCCCTGTTAATAAGTGACACAGTATGTGTCTTTTTCATGCTAGTCACACCTACAAAGTTGACAGTGAGTCATCATTAATAGTTAAGGCAAATGCAATTTACATTTGTTAGACTTAACATCTGAAGTCTTTGACAGAAAAACAAATTGCTGTGAGACAGGAATTTGCTAATCTCTTCTGCTCTATATATACCTGTCAGCTCACTTTGCAGCCAAGAAGTGTACATAGGAAGGTAGTTTACAGTTTTTCCAGTGAGCAGGTCACTTGAAGAGCTTCAAAAACATCTTGCATCTTTTCAAAATAAATTCTTCATCCCCATTATTGATTTGATTTTGACAGAGTGAATTATGTCTGACAAGGCAATATCTGAACATTTTGTTGTCTTTATTTGAGTGAGATGCCACAGTTGATCTCTGAGATGGATGTGAAGTTGAGCAATAAGTATTGATACTGTTGCTCTGTCACTCCTGTTCAAGACCCACAGCATTTTGCACAGTAAAAATAGATTTGCCTCCCATTTTGCTCTCACAGGTTGAGATACACAGGAAAATACGCCTGCTTCCTCTTGAACTTTGTGCAGTCCTTCCCTTGTGATTTTTCTCATGTATTTGTGACATTGTCTCAAATATGAACATAAATATTTACATGAATATATATTTATTGAATAGCAATTTATGTAAGAATGTTACAAAACTGAGGGAGCTAGTCCAAAGATCCTGGAGTTCTAACAATTCAAATTATGTTGGGATTATTTTGATGCATATTTTGTAGAGAGGTGGCTGCGTTGTGACACTAAAGTGAAAAGTCTCTCGTTCTGTCCCGTCTTGCTCTGGCTTTAGGAGGAAGTGGAGACTGTTGTTTCTATGCTCATCGAACAGGCTCGGGCTCTTTCTCGTACTGGAATGAAAAAGCACCTCCGTGTTCTCCCCATGTATGCTGGGCTGCCTTCTCCTGATCAAATGAAAGTGTTTGAGAGAGTTTCTCACAGTGTCAGGAAGGTAAGGCTGTTGTGTATGTCTCAATTTCTGCCACCCAGAAGGGTGTCTGCGTTACCCAGGTTGTACGTATCGGGTTCACATCATGAGGCTATTGCAGACTCTACATCTCCCAACACTGCCTCTCAGTTTTTAATCTGTGAACAAGAACATGTCTCTGGCTTCCCTTTTCATCTTTGATCTATCCTAGACGAGTCAGTTACTCTCCTGCCTACCTCATCAACTTCTCAATTTTTAAGAGTCTTTGTACAACCTTGTATTTGTCTACATCCAGCTGTAGCTCCTTACACTCTGAAGTCCTCTACTTTTACCTATTTTTATTCCTTTTTGTGGGCTTAAGTGCCTATGGTTGTATTCCACCAGTAACTGAAAAATTAGTGAGAAAGCTGGTAAGTGCTGTATTTTCACCTAAGAAAGAAGTTTATACTTGCTTGGTTTTAGTAGATAAAAGCTTTTGTTTTGACTTCTGCAGTCTTGTTTAGATATTTAACGTCATAGAATTATATAATTGGTCATGATTAGTGCTTTTTGCTTAAGCAGAGCCTATGTTGGGGCTGAGTTAAGTTAGTGGAATTACACATGGGTGACTTGTTATAATTTTGTGCTGGCTGGTGTCTTAAAAGTAAAATTGTTCATCTGGTGTTGGAGAACATTGAGTATAAATACTTCTTTTCTCTCCAGGATATGACATTAGTCAATTAACTTCCAAGATTTACTTTTTTAATTTCAGGTGAATTAAGGATTAAATTTCCCTCTGTCGCCTGGGAACAATTATTTTTAAATATTTTAGGACATATATGTAAGTATATATCTGCAGGAATACTGCAGATGGAGCACTTAATCAGCTCTGTACCCCTCCTATCCCCTGCCTCACTCCAGTAACAGTTCAATCTAACTGAGAAGCAGAAAGAAAATATTTTTAGTTTGCTACATAAGAACACTTGATTTACAGTCAGTTAATGTTTTTCTCTGCAAACGCTGCCAAGTTCTTCTTTTGTGAAGGGAGAATAAATTTGAATAAGAGAGTGACTGAAGCAATAAAAACTGGGCTTATTTCAAGGTGACAGCTCTTCCTGCTGCATCTTCTGTATTCTTTTGTACTCTAGAGTGTGTTCACTGGAACTATGATATCTGAGACCTTCCTCATGGCTTGTATTGGAGTCCTGGTGCACTGGCGCTAGGGTTTGGTAGGGCCATTGAGATTGGGGACTTCATGGTGTCCTCGTTGTGTCTGTATCTGTAGGTGATAGTAGCCACCAACATCGCCGAGACCTCCATCACAATTCATGGGATTGCATTTGTGATTGATTGTGGGTTTGTGAAGCTTCGGGCCTATAACCCCAAAACAGCCATCGAATGCCTTGTGGTGGTACCGGTGTCTAAAGCTTCGGCGAATCAGAGAGCAGGGCGTGCGGGCCGGAACCGCTCTGGAAAGTGTTACAGGCTTTATACAGGTCAGTGGTTTGGTGTGGGGGGGGAAGGTGAATGTGCTGATCTGACTTCCATTTTTTCTACAGTGTTAGGTTAAGGAGAACAAAGCTTTTTTTTTTTTCTTTCAGTGAAGAAATAGAAATTTCCCTTCATTATTGCACTGCCTGATTAAGAAATACATTGTTCATATGTGCTAAGAGTTGGTAACAGAATAATTTTATGAGTCAGAAACACAAATTGAGCAGGGTAGGTACTGACATTGTCAACAACTGCAAACTTGTAATGTTAATGCAGCTCTTAGAGTGGATACTACTGGGAAGTTTCTTTTAATGATGATGGTGAGTAGTTGTTTCAGTTTATAGTACCTATGATACTCTTTTCTGTGACTGAAGTCTCCTTTAGGTTATGTCTAACAAAGGACTGTGGAAATCCTTCAGAAAACTGAGGGGGAGGTTTTTTATGTGGCTCTTTTTTTATAGGAATAGATGTCAACCCCAAATATGTCTCAGGAATCAATGAACCTGTCGCTCTACAACAATTAGGTACAAATAAATCTCTTGGCCACCTAGCAGTGTTCCGGGAGCTGCAATCTAACTATCTCTTTTCTCAGGTGTTTAATAAGAAAGGGCTTTTCTGTTGAGCACTGCCACTGCTGATGTGACTCAGGTTCCCTCTAGTTTTGCTGGAGCTTTGAAGCTTAGGGAAGTCAAGTACATCTTTTTAAATATGTGTGTGCTTGCCAGTGGTTGAAGACATGATTTAGTCTCAAATTTTGTGTCCAATGGAGATCAAGAGTGAATGCTGCATAATGTATCAACATACATAGCTTTTTAAGTCTTTCATTGGAGAAAATGTGTCAACACTGAAGTTATTTTTGTGGGCCCAAGAGCCAGCCTAATGGGTGCTTTAAAAAAAAATTTTAAAGTCCCTTTTAAAGTGTACTGAATGCATAAAAGTAGAGAAAAGGTGCGTAACAGAACTGTACCCATTCCAAGCTCAAATCATTGAATATGAATAGTTAGAAGGTGTTAAAAGAACTCAACTCAGAGATGATCTTTCTCCCATTGCTCTATTCTATGATACCTTTTACTTGTCCTTGCTAGGAACCAGGCTCTGAACTGGTGGAATTTGACAGTTCTGTCATGTTGGCTGCATCCAGTGGGAGTTGAACCTCAGTCCCAAATTGCTTTGTTTTCTCCCCCAACAGAGGAGGACTTTGAGAAGCTGCCCAAGTCCACAGTTCCTGAGATGCAGCGCAGTAACCTGGCACCGGTCATCTTGCAGCTGAAGGCTTTGGGAATTGACAATGTGCTCAGGTTCCCTTTTCTTTCGGTGAGTCGTAGGCTGTAAAGTCTGTCATCCTTCTGTAGTGTGAAGAAAGATCACTAGATGACTTGTTGGTAACCCACAGAACCATTGACCAGTAACCATTGCCTTGCTAATTTGGAAAGCATAACTTACTGTCCACAGTTGGTCAGCAAACTCTGTTTTTGGAAATCAACCATCACGAGTAATGTGTGTGACAACTTATAAACAACAACCATATGTGTTCTAGAGCTTACTGTTAGCAGTGTTGAGAAGATAAGAAAGACCTAGGAAGGTGAACTCTTGAGACTGCAAAACTGCACTAGTAGTCCCTTTGCACTGAATTTATGAAGAAAATTGAAAAAGAAGATACCTGCAGGTCTAAACCTATGCTTGTCTGCTCTATTAAAAAGAGCAGTGTCAATTTTTAGATTTGCTCCCTGTAAAGTTTGTAGCCACACTTGTATTGATGTGAAAAACAAATATGACAGCATTAGAAGGGAAGTTAATCACAGTTTTCATCATCACTGGCATCATTGTTGGCCAAAGCGAGTTTGCCTTTTCTAGCTCGGATCGTGACACCGTAGTGAATGATGCTGAGCCTGGTGGGATGGTTTTGACTCACAGCAGTCGTGGTCAGTGGAAGGATGTTAGAAACAGACTGAGTGTGCTTTCCTCATTTTGCATAAGTAGAAACCTAGGTAGAGCTGAAGGACTCTGCGAAGAGGAAGATCTAAGAATTTTTGTGAAAACTCGTGTGATCTATGATGATAACTTTAAACAATGCACTCTTTTTCTTCACAGCCACCTCCTGCACAGTCAATGGTGCAAGCTTTAGAGTTGCTGTATGCTTTAGGAGGTGAGAATATTATGCTTTGCTTTATTTACAGTAATGTTTTGGGAGTTATGGAAAAAACTGTTAATTTGGATTTGGTGATTGGATGGGTGTTAATCAGACTTGCATTTGAGAACTGTGCTTTGAGAAAGAGAAAGCGCAGCCTTGACTGGTGGAAGCTTTTTGTTGGTGTATTTTTAAGTGTACCTCAGTCTCCTTTGAATTTATCTTCTTTTCCTCTGGTTATTCCAGCCAAGTAAGCAGGCAAAAGGCAGCAATAAATTCTTGGGAGGAACTAGAAATCTTGCATGGAATATGAATTAGAGTTGAACTGTTTAGATTGGACAAACCTGTATTTTAATAGCTATATTCTGTGTATTTTCTTGCAACTTCATAAGAGGAGCCAGGTACTTGTCCTTGCGAGGGACAGGGCTCTGAGTTGGTGAGGGTATTGGCTTCATTCTCTCAGACAGATCCTCTGTTTGTGTTTCTTCAGTCCATACAGGGTGGTATGAAGATACAAAGGGAGTTATGACACTAATTAGACACTAAATTTACCATGCAGTTGGATAAGTTTTTAGGTACTCCAGCTCTCACTGCGGTGATCTTTCGTTTTGTGTTACTGTGCCAGGGATGGAAACACGTAGTGCTTGCAAGTATACATAGAGAAGTTGCAAATAAAGATTTGACATCTCTTTCACTATCAGACTGCCTGCAATAACCTGGAATTTAGCAACCTTAATATAATTGATGCTTTGTTTATTCCTTGATCAGGCATTAAAAAGTGTAGTGGATGTATTTTAAGTTTTTCTGTTAGCATGTTACGTTCATTATCTGATCTTGATGTGAGTGCCAGGGACTCTGCCTAAATGTTGTAAGTAAAATCTGATGCTTGAATTTGTGAGAGTCTGGTCACTGGATGCTAGAATTAAATAGAGAATGTACTTCTTGATGGCTTAGTAAAGCAAGTGTCATGTCTTACTTTTCAGACCTTCTCATTGATATGATTTTGAAGGTATGATTGACCAAAGTTTTTAAGAGCTGATCTGGTTATGCTTTTAAAAATGAATTCTAGTCTGTGTGTCTGCTCTGAACGTAACATGTTTTATGGCTAAAAGACTATTAGTGCTATTGATAATAGTGGTGTTGGTCCTGCAGCTGAGACAAAGGTCAACCCCATAGCAGGTCAAACAGTTTTGATTCTATTAGCTGTGAATACCTGATGATCCCCTCATCGTGGATCATTCCTGAATGCAACAGATTTTCTCCTAGATGAATTTGAACTATGTTTTTCACACTGTGTCGGTGTTTCAGTGCACAGCCTACTTGCTTTCCATGCTTTTAAGGGCATAGGAGCTCATTTGCCTGCACCTCACAAAGAGAGTCTGCTCTAGTTTAAATATTGAGCTTTCTGGTTATGGACAAATAAACAGATACACACAAACTTCTAACGAACAGAAGAAACAACTAGTCTAACAGACCCTGAGAGCATAATTCAAAGTACTTTTCTAGTATTTATCTTCTTGATAGAGTAACTTTTTTTATTATGTTCTCTGAATTACTGCTCACAGCTTTTTTTTCAAATTTCATAGAGAGTCTGAACAATGCTTTTAGACATATGGTTTTGTTTTAGGTTGTCCTGCAAGGAGCAGGGAGTTGGACTTGATGATCCTTATGGGCCCCTTCCAACTTGAGATATTCTATTTCCTAAATGTTCTTGTTCTGGTTTTTTTCATTATGTTGCTGATGGTTACCTATTTCACTCAATCACACTGTAGTAATATTTTTATACACAGTTTTCAGTTCCTTTTTGTTGTGGTGAGTGGAATGTATGCTCTCTGATTTTGTTTATAGGAAGAACTGGTTTATTGTTGAGTTTTTTGACAGCTATTTCATCTTTTTGAATGTAAGAAACTTAAACAAAACAAAAACTTGACACGAGAACAAGCATTCAAAATTAAACTGGTTTTGACTTTAACTCAGTGTTTGTAGTTAATTCAAGTTTAACAATATTTTCTCCATAATCTAAACATGAAGAAAAGAGTAGCGTGAGGGAGGTTGTGTAAGCTTTGGAAGCTTCCAGGGGTTTGTGGCTGGTTTTATATCACTGACAAATGCTGTGTTGTAACTTGTGGCAGTGTGGTCTCTTCTTACACTCATGGGGCTGAAACTCTCTGCTTGGCCATGATTTTGCTTCGTGATGATTCACTTCTATGTTGCAAAGAAGATTTTCACTTCAGGCACTTGGTTCTTGGCAGCATTTTCAAGCTTGGAACAAGGACGGTCACAGTGGCTCAGAAGCAAGTTGTGAGGATAAACTCACAGCCAAAACCACCTTAGGGAAATGGAGAGGAAAGGTCAAACAACTTGCTGGTTAGCTGTTTGATGTTTGGCAAAAGTGCTGTGCTCCGTGGTAGCTTCACAGACAAATACAGAGCAGTTACTCTCTGTCTGCACAGCTTTTGTGGCAAAGCAGAGAAATACTGATGTTAATGTTTAAGGTGGAAAGAAACGTGTGTCCATGTGATTTGCTCTTCACCTTTTGCTGAAGTTTAAGATTTTAGGTGGTTTATTTGTGAAATCTTATATAAGTTGTAGAGATAAAACTGCCCAAGCGTTTGCAGGTGCAGGGAGGATTAAATTTCTGTTATGCAAGTATGAACATGTATTCCATCATTTGCATTGTAATAGCATGCAAATGTGCAGTTTAGGGTCAGGACCCTGTTGTGCCAGTGTGTGCCAGCACAGACTCTTGTGCAGAGCAGACACTTCTAATGCTGAGATACTTCTGTTGGATAAACACATCACTGTGTTATTTTTACAGTGAGGCAAACTGATTACATCAGGAGTATCTCTTCTCAGCCTTCTCTTTTGATGCCCCTTTAAAAGTCTGAACTGTCAGTTCCAGTTTGTTTTTCAGCATAATTTAGGAGCTAAGTAAGCAGGTAAAAAGTGGATTTATTTTTAGCTTTATTTCAGATCCATGGTTTTGTTTAAGATTTGTTTGTAACTTCTCACCTATCAGAAACAACCAATTGAAGTTTAAAATAGTTTTAAACCTGTCACATACTGGTGGTTGTTACTTAAAATGTTTTAATGCCAGAGTACTTGAATAATCTCTCCTGAGTGTGTTCAATAAAAATATTTCCATTATCCTTTTCTAAGAACTCCAGCTTCCTCTGTATTTATATGGATACAGTCGTTGCTTCCAAAATTTTGCCTGTTCCAAACTGGTATCCATTGCAGGCCTTTTGTGTATATTCAGGCTTACTGCTACAAAGACATCTGTGCACAATATATTTATATATATATCTCCATGCAAAACTGCAGTGACATTTGTAGGATTCAAGAGAAGCCAAAGGATTTTGGCTTGATAGACCTGTAGAAGGTTCAAAGGATGGTAATTTTTCCTTTTCCCTTCTTAGGAAGCCACTTACCTTTCTGTAGATGAAAGACTACTTATTCTAAGCTATTAATGGTGGAAGCATTTAAACTTCTCATATTGCACTGGTCAAATGATAGTTATAGTGCCTTTATTTTTGCAGTTTCTGTGTCTTTGTGTTTCAAGACGTTACTTCTTTTCACATCAACTGGATTTTGTACCTGTTTCTGAGGAAAATAATGTGTCAATAGGTGAAATGCCTGTTCAGGTTTTATTGAACAGTGTAGGGCTGTGATGAGTGAAGTAATACAGCATCGTAATAAGTGAGATGGTAACATATCAGATAATAAAATGAAAGTTAACACTTGATAGAGGCATCCGTGGTTTTAGATATGCTGACATGAGCGACAGGAGATCTCTTTCCTTGGCTGGGTTTGTGCTTTAGCTTTTCTCTATGAAATGCAGCTGAAGTACAGCTGTGGGGTTTTGCCACCATGCAGCTTGACATATACCATGGTTATGTAGTGCATGGGCTACAGTTGTGTGTCCTCACTTTTCTCTGCTGTGGTTATTAATGCAGTCTAAACTGCCTAAAATTCCTGTTATTTGGATCTTGTTAGTCCATCCTTGTGTAGCTTTTCTCTTGTGTTCTGTCTCCTTGTCGTTCCTCAGACAACTTGGCTTGCTTGCAGTTTTCTTTTCTCTTGCAGTTATCACTCTTTGCTGCCTTTCTTAGGAGCTCTTTTCTTCTAATTTGTATTTCTTTTGATTCTGTTTCCTATGTGCTCTTACAATGAAAATGCTTTTCCATTTAAATAATTCCCTGAAATTCCAGCATAGTGCTCTGGATTAGAGCATGATCTGGTGGTTTGCATGGATAATCCTTGCTGCAGGTGTTTGACTGTAGGAAGCCACACAACTAAAATGATAAGGGTGCAGGCTGTCCCCCTGAACAAAGATGTTGCTAAATACTTAGAAAGGAGATGCAGGAGCATAACAGCTAATAGGTGCTCTGACCATTGCACTGGTTTTGACTGCAAGTGTTGTAAATTGTTTGCCATAGGAGTGGAACTTGGCCGAAAGGAAGAAACTTATGTGTCCAAGTGTGTTTAAGAAAATAAAAATGCTGGTAACCCATTGGAGAGTAAATGGATATTAAGGAGTGCCTTTAAGACTAGTTTAAAATACATTCAGCAACTCTTAGGTGCACTTGCTACATTTTGGCTCATAATTTGGCTCTTTAATACACGTGGAATTCTTGGAAGACTTTCTGTGCTGCTTTTGCCTGTATCACCGCTACATCTATTAATATGCTGCAGGTTTGGATATGCATTGCCGTTTAACAGAGCCTCTTGGAATGAGGATAGCAGAGTTTCCTTTGAATCCTATGTTTGCAAAGATGCTTCTGGAATCAGGTAGGAGAAAAAACCTAGATTTTCTTCACAGTCTTGTGGTGAGTGGAGGAAACTGCCTCTTGTTGGGTAGTAGTAGACATTTGCTAAACTTGAAACAAACTGTGCTACGTCTTGGTATGGTGTGTAGTGAAAAGAATTGGTTAAACTCATGGACCCCTTAATAAGTTTAACACATTTGACACACTAATAAATCTAACATGTTTGTCTTGTAAGTTCTCCATTAAAACAGTTACTTTTATACTAAAATCCAGGTGTTTAGGTATTTTGGTTTTATAACTATAAAAATATATTCTGCTTCTTTTCCTTTTCAATCTATATGAGAGTAAGTTGTATGGAAGAGGTTTTCCTTTGCTGAATTTTCTCCACTTACTCCTCAGGAAATTTTGGATGCTCCCAGGAGATTTTGACGATTGCTGCCATGATGCAGATTCAGAACATCTTTGTGATCCCTCCAAATCAAAAAGCTAAGGCTGTAAGTTCAGTCATGTCTCCTTTTTCTTTTTGCGAGTTCCACATTTCTGGATTACTGCCAGATTTGTATGAAAATGAAACAAGGTTTTGAAATGTACCTATCAGTTATAAGTAAAAGAATAAACTGAGTAACACTGGGAACCGTGGAGTCCTTTGTTGGTGTTAAAAGCCTCCTTCTGAGGACCAGAAACATGAAGGGTTATAAATGAAAATTGGTCAGCATAAGGGTTTGTGGGAGGAAAAAAGAAACAAAACCAAAAATCCAAACTTCACCCAATACCACTTTCTTTCAAGAGGAACAAAAAAGCAAGTATTAGGGTGTAGCAAGTTCTTAATAGGTAGCAGGAGCCTGATTTTAATGCATCCCTCTCTTGGATTCATTTTAGTTCATTTTTCTAATTTCAGTTTTAGAAGTGCTCCTGAATACAGGTGAGCTAGTAAAATATTGCTGTTGCCTACGTTGTGAGCATTGTAATAGTCTGGGAAATATGGAGGTGATGGGAACTGAGTGTATTAGACATGATTTTTGCAAAAATCAAACTGCCTATGAAAATATATTCCTCTTTCTCCAGGCCAGGCAACACAGAAAGTTTGCTGTGGAAGAAGGTGATCATCTCACTATGCTTAATGTTTACGAAGCTTTTATCAAAGTAAGTCAGTTTAAGTGTATGTGAATTTGCAGGAATGGGAAGAACTTGTCCTGAGTCTGGAAGTTCTGGATATAGCTTCCTGAAAGCTGAGGACTTACCAAGTGATATTTCTGCTTTGAAAGATATTCTGGTTGTAGTTTGCCAAAGACCTTCTATAGTTCCTCTGAATAGGCAAAAGAAAGAATTTAGTATGGGTGCAGCATGGAAGTCTTATTTTCAACTGTGAGACTGGGATTTTTGAAGGGTTGGGAAAAACAGATGTCCAAGTTCCAAATAAAATGTATATTCTCTCATCTTTTCTATAGATGTATCTGAGTTTTACTAATGTAAACTGCATCTTAATCTAGCAATCTGTTTTTAACAAATTGCCCCATTGATTTTCATATCCTCTTTTTCAGTGACCTTATTTCTTGACACTCAAGATTTAACACCAATCTTAATACTTCTCTGTAAGCTGAGGTTTAACATAATAGTTTTGGAGTGCTGTACCTATTTGGGAGCAGTATATTTTGCTGATATAAACCACTTCTGTAACACTATATTTTCAACAGTTTTGAGTTGAAGCTGTATAACCTCTCAAGTGTTTAAAAAGACAACAACTGTCTCCCCAGCCCCAAAGCACCAGTCAGGCACATACTGAAATTTTGCCCGTTAGACGTTGTATTTGTGTAGTTCTCAGAAATAGCTAAATTCTTGGAGGAACTACTGGCTTCTGGAGAAATAGTTCTTTGCGTGGAGAAGACCAATGAAAACAATGTAAAGGAAAGGTTGTATACATTTTGAGACTGAAAACAGACTACTTTATGATATGATGAATTTGTGTGTGAGGATGGAATGGCTGATGCTACTGTCTTTCACCACATACGAAGAAATGAAGCACATCTGTTTGAAAATGCCTGTGGCATTTCTTCTGCTACTTAGAAAGTGTTTGAAGCATGTTTTGTAGTTACTGGTGCTACATATCCTTGTTAGTTGCTATGTAAGTAGGTAATTTTCAGGGAAAACCACAATAAACATGTTGTAAGAGAGAGAATAAAACATAATGAGACTATGTGATCTGAAAGAGACTGGTTTTTGTTTTGCTGATGGTATTTCATTGTCATTTTTTCTGTACTTCTCACTGTGCAGCACAACAAGAGCTCTCAGTGGTGTCAGGAGCACTTTCTGAACTACAAAGGGCTTGTTAGAGCTTCTGTTGTAAGAGAGCAGCTGAAAAAGCTCCTCGTCCGCTTTAAAGTGCCAAAGAAGTCCAGTGAAGGTGAGATTTTTTTTTAACCTGTTGTCCAATACATACTGAAGGTCATCTCCAAACTGTCAGTCTGACTTCTGCTTTTCTTCTAACCTTTGAAGTATGTTCTTCCTGGCCTAAAAATAATGTTAATTAAAGCCAGATTTTTCTTTTTGCTAATGACTGTAGAAGAACATTTTAGTCCATTTTTACAATTAACATTTAGTCCAATCTTCATTAGTTAAGTTTTCTGGCAAGAGATTATCACCATTAATTGGATACTTAATGGACAGATTTACCAAGAGTGTCATAAATAGGTCACCCCATTCCCTCTTTTCCACTTTTCAAAAAGCCATGTTTCTAGTATGTTCTAAATGATATACAGTCATTGGGTTCTGATTTCCAGCTGTGCTGTGTGTACGTGGCTGCCTTGACTGGTTCTCAGCACTTGTCTCTAACTACTCTGGAAAATCAGACTTCAGTGTTAGCAGTCACACAAGGTTGCTCTAAGGACTGTGAAAGTCTCTTCATCCAGACACCAGTGGCAGCAGTAGGTTTTTTACTTAGTAATTTTGATTTGCTGTGAAATTGAAGTCGAAAGAAGATGCAGGGTTTTTCTGCCTTCATGCCTGTGCTATCAAAGCCTGATGCACTGTGGAAAGTTGTTTGCAATGATTAAGTGATATTTTAGGGATTTTAGCCATTCCATTGACTCATCTTACAGAAAAATTCTTCTTTTCAGGTGATCCAGATCCCGTTTTGAGATGCATAGTTTCTGGATTCTTTGCTAATGCAGCTAAATTCCACTCTACTGGAGCTTACAGGTTAATATATAGTTTCACTACAACTGTTGCTTAGTTTAAGAGCTCCTTTGACTGCATAAATCTTAAGTATAATCAACAGACAAATGCTTCTTTAGACACTTGTAATAAGAAACACGTGGCAATTGATTTACTAAATAGTTTAAGTTTTGTATTTTCAAACTGCTGCTTCAATGTTTATCCCTTCTCTCTGGGAAATATAAATAGTTGAAGTTATTGATAGTGTGAAGCTATTACTAATAGTAATTAGTTTCTGTTAATATAAGCAAGTAGCTCTGTTGTAGCACTCCCAGTGCAGTGAATAAAAGCCTGAAACACTACATTTAATGTAGATAAATCTGTTTCAGGGCATTAAATTATCATTTTTTCCTTTGACTGGAATTTAATCCTGGTTTCATCTGTTCATTAAATGCAAATGTTTTTAATTTGCTCCAGCTCTTTCGTTGTTGCCTTTTATTAACATTCTTACTGGGGATGAAAGGGACCAAATGTTAAACAAGAAATAGATGCACAGTCTGAAATAGTATCTTGCTTTCAAGGACCATCCGTGATGACCATGAACTTCACATCCACCCCACTTCAGTGTTGTATGCAGAGAAACCTCCGCGCTGGTGAGTTAAAGCTGCTTTCGCTTGCTTTGTGATCTTTATAAGACATTCTCAGCATCCAGACATTTTTGTGATTGACTTTTCTCCATCAGTGGAGGAATAGATGTAGAAGGTCATGGTTTCCACAGAGACAATTCAGTTGGTATTTCCTTTGAAACTTTTTGTAGGCAGCATCCAAATAAATCGGGGAAAGTAACGTTTAACTGTCAAAGAACCCCGCAGAGGTTGGAAAGTAGAGTCAGGTGACTCTTTTTAAAGGGGCACCAAATCTTGCTCTGTAAATTACTCTCTGAGTAGTCTCTGTACCTAGCTAGAACTAGGGTTAATTTACTTTTATTAAGCCTGTTAAGGTAGTATCCTGTCAAATAGGTGCTGCAGTAATTGCAAATGCCTTGCTAGGAGAGGGAACACATGTAAAATGCCTGATGTGAAATGCTATGAGTGTCTAAATAGACTGAGGGAAGAAATGGTTGTACTTTTGTAAGAGATGGGATATTACAGTTCCATTTGTATGTTAGAGATGCTCAGAAACGTGTTTCTAATGGTAAGAAAAATAAATTGAGAAGAAATTAATTTAGAAAGGAATTCTTGGTAGGAGAGTACTGGAAGAATTCTTTGCTCCAGTGTACACCTCCTCCCTGGCTCAGCTTTTAGAGGATGAGCACTCGCCATGGAACCTTCTTCCCAGCCACAGGCACTTCCAGACATATAGAGAAGCAGAACTGTAGACAGATAGCTGGAAGTCTCAACTGGCAAACCCTCAAAACTGCTGTTTGCTTCACAGCCTGTTTGCTGTTGGCAGCAGCATTGTTAAGAGATTTTGGGAATACTGGTTCTGGGCTTAAATCTCTTTTTGGGACCCCTGTTGCAGAACAGGGCCATGTGATATTGCCACTGTCAGCCTGAAGATGCTGCTGGGTCATGGCATCCTATAAGCCAAGAGTTTAACTTACTCAGCAACCCTAGTTTCAGTGCTACTGCTGCCTGGGCACCTGTCCTGTATAGAGGGCTTCAGTTCTCTGTCTGATACAGGTGTATATAAAATGTATTCTCATTCTTGTTTGTTTTCCTTAGATTTCTCTATACTTGTATTAGTCTGTCTCAGGCTGCATTTGGCAGAGAAGAGAATTTTTGACTCTTCCCTCTTTGCTTTTAAGAGCAAAATACCGATTAATGAGAGACCACAAGCCTTGTGGGTTTGCAGCTCCAAAGTGTACAGAAGGCAGATAATGACATGGTGTTGGTGATCAACCCTGCAGCGCCTGGGTTTGCGCTTCCTTGGTAGAAGTGTCTTTCCCTGCTGAAGGGTGACCGTAGAAATAGGTTGCCCATGCTGGCAACCTGTTCATGCTGGCAGAAGGGATTGAATACACATGGCTGGCTGTTTATAAATCTCTCACCAGGAGATGTTCTGGCAGCAGTTAAAGCTGATTTCTGCCTCTAATCCTTATCTTGCTTGTCTGCAGACAGGCACCAGGGAGAGTCGTGCTGTGATTTGTGCCCTGCTTGTTGTGGGTCCAGCGTGTTGGTGCTTTTGATATCTTTCTTCATGATATCACAGAGTAACTAATATTCTCTCTTCCAAAGCATCTGTTTATGAGTCCCCCTTGGCCCTATTATAAGAAGCAGTCTTTTGTATTTTGTATATATGTGTTGGTAGTATATGAGTGTGTTTTTAATGGCAGTCTAAAGCTTACCTTAATGTGCAGGTAAATACTTCCTCTGGCAGCCTGTATGTGAAACTGTCTAAATACGTTGATCATCTCTCCCCCTCACTGCTTTATAGTAAACACTTGTTTTTTCCTTCTCCTAGGGTAGTCTACAATGAAGTCATACAAACTGCTAAGTATTACATGAGAGATGTGACTGCTGTTGAATCTGCTTGGCTCCTGGAACTGGCACCTCATTTTTACCAGCAAGGAACGGTACGGAATCGGCATAAAGCCCAAACGGTACCATTGCTGCACTGGCAGCTCTTGTATCTGAACTTTTCCAGTGTTTATGTTTTGTTGTTGTCTCTTTAATGGTACAAAAATGCATTCAGTTTTTGTTCATTTTAGTGCGTTTAATTATAAAGAAAGAGGATGATAAATTGATGCATGAAAGTTTTTTCCCTATTGTTCAGCCAACAGACATGGTATCAAAGTTGCAAAATAGTTTATCACTCTGGTAAATGAAGCCTTCAACCAATTTTACTCTTGAATATAGGTGCTTGGTAGCGCTTCTCTGAGCAGTGCTAGAGCTAGGCAGTGGTCATATTTCACACCATAATTTTAGAGGAGTCTTTGCATGCTTTGCAAACACCTGTGCAAATCCTGAGCCTTTTTTTTGAGCATTCATTATGTTTACTACAGCTCTGATCTGTCCAAAATGGCAAAGAACAGCTGCAATTTATACAAACCTAATTGCAGTTTCTGTTGTGTGTGATATACATACCTCTTCTTTGCAAGTGTCTCTTAATAGTTGTCACCACCTTTAGCAACTCTGTCCCATGTGAATCCATCAGTCTAGACTTATTCACTGGTCATTCTGAGAAATGGATTGGTATTGGACATTATCTAAATGTTAGTTATGCTGAAGATGATGATGCCACATTTCATGTAAATACTCTACAGGCAAGATTACCAAATTGATCTTGCTTGTGAATTTCCCATGGGAAGTTAATAATTACTGAGCTTTATATTCTAAATTAGTGAAGTATTTCCAAAATACTAAGTGAAAAAATGCACTTATATATCAGACCTATGCAAAACAAGAGATCTGTTTGTGCATATGAGCAACCATGTTGTGAAAATGGTTGTTTCTGATTTATACATCTGTTATTCTGTTTGACTTTTCTGAGAAACTGATGTTTGTTTTCTTTCTCTTCCTTGGCTTTTTGAAAAAAAGAAACACTGGTGCATGTAGGACCTTGGGACATACCTGTGGTTACATGGTAGAACAGCATTGGCAGCTCTCCATGTAATTGTCTTGAGAAGGGTTTGCTTTTTTGAAGTTGAGCTTGGAGAATTAATCTCAGTTATCCACAGACTTTCCATCTATAAATGCAATTAGTAATTAGCTGAATATTTTCTGCCTTTTTTTCCTATAACACATTTGACAAAGGCCATAATGACCCTTGCAGGGCAGACCCTTGAGTCTTTAGCTGCTCTTAGACATTATCATAGAATCATAGAATGGTTTGGGTCAGAATGGACTGTAAAGAGCGTCCAGTTCCAACCCCCTGTGCCATGGGCAGGGACACCTTCCACTGGATCAGGATGCTCAAAGCCTCATCCAATTTGGCCTTGAACACCTCCAGGGGTGGGGCTTCCATGACTTCTCTGGGAAACCCGTGCCAGGGCCTCACGCCCCTCACTGGAAAAAATGACTTCCTAACATCTAATCTAAATCTCCCGTCTTTCAGCTGAAAACTGCTCCGCCTTGTCCTATCCCTGCACTCCCTGAGAGAGAGCCCCTCCCCAGCTTTCCTTTAGGCCCCATTCTGCAAGCATGGTGTGAAAAGGAGATGAGCCAATGTTCCAGTTGTATCAAATCTGCTCCTGGTATAATTAGTCCTTTTGACTCACATATTTACAGGTTGTAAATAACATAACATCCCATTATAAGACCTCCCCACAAGCTGCAGCTTGGGATGATGTTTTCCTCTAGGTAGGTGGTGCTGGGGAATGTGACTCAATGCCTTGTTCAGGCAAAACTTGAATTGCTTTTTGTAAGTGCAGAAGACTTGTCTTGAGTTGCAATACCTGCCTGATTGAGAGAACACGTTTTTCAAGCTGGTGGTACTGCTGATGTAGATATTCTACGAAATTACATCAGAACTCTTGCCATACTTTGGGTTTGATAGAGGTGGACTCAGTTTGCATTATGACCTAAGCATTGCTGTCATCCTAAAACAGCAAGGAGGATAATGCTGTGTTTGAGGAAAATTCTCTTTTCCAGTGCAGTCAGTTATCCTTATCAGCCAAAAGTCTTTAGAAAATGTTTAAAATAAACATGCCTGTTGTGTAAAGCTTTGAGTTATACATGTAAATTTTGAGAAAGCAAGCCTTTGCAAACCATAGAAATCTGTGCTAATTTAGAGCCATTCAGACCCTTTGTCTGCTGAAGGATACATCTTTCTGATGAAATTCCTGAAATATGAGCAGTTTTATTCCTGTATCAAGTTAAAAACTAATTACAGCTGAATAAGATACTGTGTTATATATATTCACCTACAGCCTGAACATGGTCTCAGGCAGTTATGTCTCATTCTAAACTTTGCAGGACTTGCATGATGTTTTCTTTCCACATTTTTATAGGCCTTTAAAAGCAGAGAGCTTCAAAGCTCGAATGCAACGTTAAAACATCCTTGTATTTGTGCAGCTGGTTGTTGGGAGTAGATATATCTTTCTGTGCATTTTTACACGCTGGCAACTTGCTTCCAGTGGGAAATTGTTCCTATACTTTCAGTTGGCACAGAAGTACTAGAAGACAATATTTTATATCAAGCCAGAACATCACTTTGGGCTATTATATGTGTTTTCCATTTCCTAAATTTATTTTTGCTATATCAGGAACAAGCCGAGCTTGGGAAGGGTGATCTTTGATATTTGTATAAGAATTTATTTAATTTGGGATTAAGTTCTAGTTGAACTTTTCTTTCTAATGGTGGTGTATATGCTAAGCAGTTTTTCTATTCTTTTCTTTTCTTTTCTTTCAGCATCTTTCCCTGAAAGCAAAAAGGGCTAAAGTAGATGACCACTGATTTGACATGACTTAAGTCTTGTGACATCAGATGCAGAACCTACCAGTGATTCCAAGCTGGCTACAGTCTATTCAGCAGTCAGTTCATTAGCAATTTGATCTTCCATCACCTTAAATGTTTAAATGCCTGCCAGGACCTGTAGGGGTTTATGCATGACCAGTACATTGTAAACCTATGTAGAGCTTGCATTGTGGACATTTTATTCTTTGACCACTTGACCACTGTTGTTAATCTGGGCATGTTGCTCCTTTTAAATAGGTAGAAAACCAATTTAAATAGTAAGAGGACATACAAGACCACACAAAATTGAAATCTTCAAGAAGGAAACTAATTTCCTGGAGTTGTATGGTTGCCTTATGAGAGTGGGGAATAGGATACCCTGCCTCCTATCGCCTAGAGCACTGTGACTATTACCGGCCAAACTGAGACTGACTCCTGACAGCAGGAGCTCAGGGCAATGAACTACCCCTCGAAATGCAAGGGGCTGCCATGGAAACATTGGTTTCATCTTGGACCATCCCAAACTGGTGCAGCTTGTGCTCCCAAGCAGTAAAAGTCTCCTGCCTGAGGTTGAGCTGCTCCTGGCTCCCTGTGCTGTTCCAGTCTTTCTGTAGGTAGCATCGTACTAAAATGTCTTGCTTCCGTACATGGGAGTTGCTGTTTGAGGAGGGGGAGGAGAGCAGAGTAGTTCAGTATTTTTAAGGATTAATTTTTTCCTTAATCAGGGGATTATACACATCTGTTCACAAACAATCAAATTCACAGATGCTGCTTTACTGGGTTTTTTTTTCCCCTAACAAAAGAAACAATGTTGGAAATGCCAGAAAATTTCATCAGGGATATATCATGGAACACTGTTTTTTAGCCTCTGTCATTCAGCAAAGATGAAAAAGATCTGTACTTTCCTATAAAGAACACATTACCATATATTTCTTTTATTAAGAATCTGTTCTTTGCTGCTTGGGACTCTTCTTCATGTGCTACTGTCAGAGAAGGGTGCTCTGAACAGTTGCTGCTTTAATTGGGACTCCATGGCTACTTTTCAGTGAGGAACTGTAACTTTTTGTGTTTTAACAAGATAGCATGGATACATGTATTTATTTTTTTCTAACCCTATTGTTATTTATTTTAGAAAGACATTGTTTGAAAATTTTATTTTTATAAGGTGACTGATTTGATGAATGTATTTGGCATGTTCTAACTAATTTTTTTTTTTAAGTATGTAAATAGCTAAAAATTTCTGGAACAAATGCCTTCCTTCTCACAGGACTGCCTTGAAAACTTTTTTGAGCTTCTTTATCTTCTCCCTTCCAAAACACCTGCAGAGAGAATGTGTTCTGTCTTGTGCAATGCGTAATCTATTCAGTGTCTACGTCCTGACTGCCAGCACAAAAAGATATCTCCATGTATGGCACCAGCAGCATGACAAACCCTGTCAACTTTCTTGCTGTTTTCTCTGTGAACCTCAACTTTTATTATTCCCTCTTAGAGTGGAAGCTCCTTGGGGCAGGGACTGTCTCCTAGCCAGAGCTGACAGTAGTGTTGGCACTTAAAATGATTCAGTTTGCAGGTTTTTTTTTTTCCCCTTAAAGGACTGGAGAAAGAACTGAATGTGAAAACTTGTAAAATGTCTGTGTCTCTCTGTCCTCTGGAAAGATTCTTAAGAAAAATAAAACCATTGAATCAAGGAAGCCTGACAAGGCATCACTTCAGCTTGAGCGCCGGGCGATTTCCCAGTGTACTGGGTGGTTGTACTCTGCTGGTCTGAACTGAAATGGGTTGGCAGCTTGTGGCCACTTCACTTGCCAGTTCTGACAACTTCAGGTGGTTCTGGAGGGTTTTCCCCTCCCGATGAACTTTCACCTGGTTGCACAGCTGCAAAATTTTCTCTTGGAATGGTTGTGACTCCATTCCCAGGGATGCGAAAGCTTCGTAACACAGACTCGTGGAGTGATTTGGGTTGGAAGGAACCTTAATGATCATCCAGTTCCAACATGCAGCAAGCAATTGTGCTTTTGTAAGGATGAATGCAATAGATCTTTGTAAACAAAACCAGAAATTGAGACTCATCTTGTAGTAGTTTTACAAACTATTGAGATATTGCAAGAGATGCAGATCAGGCAAGCTTTGAGAGATGCAGGCTGAAAGTAAGCATCTTTATTATCCAGATTAAGGTTACCTTTAGAGAAAAAGCACTGCTTTCATCAGAAATGTGGACCCTTTGAAGGTGTTTGAAGACAGCACAAAACTTGAAAGACCTGCAAATCTCTTTATTCGGTTAAATTTTGGCCCACAGCTCTCTGCTTGATTTGTAGGTAGTGTTGTGCTTTAAATAGCTTTGATTAAGGAGATGGGCAGCTGTGCCTTGTTGTTGGCTCTTTGCTGCATAAACATTCTATGTGCTATTTTGGGGAGGTTGGAGTCATTTGAAGATGTTTGTAAATGAGTTTATGAAACAGCTTAAGGATTTTAAATGTGCCTTTTAGAGAATGAGGTTAAAAAATTAGGCTCTTGAATTAAAATGTTGCTTGAAATAGAAGTCATGCCACCGCTGGCAAGGAGATAGATATTTTTTAGAAAAATGAATTTACAATCCATTAATGTCAAATTACTGTGGGGAGGAAAAAGAAGCTGTGCTCCTGAAGTTCATCAGAAAGTGCAATCTGTTTCTACTCATGACTTCAGTATTGTCAATTACAGAATAAAAAATGAATAAAAATTCAGCCAAGACAACATTAGCTGAAATATATTTCTCCTCTTGTAGATTAAGAGTAATTCTGATAAACTGATGGGACAACAGTCACAGCTCTTCCAGGTTGGTCTGAATAAGGAAACTGATAAAAGAAAGAATAAAATTTTAAAATGGAAATAAATAAAGGAAAGGTAAAAGACATTTCTTTTCAGTGTTTTATGCTAAAAATGCCTGTAGAATAGGAGATATAATTGAGCCACGCACACAACAATGGTCTCTAAAGGTAAGTCAAAACAATGAGATGTAACTTATTTTTAAATGGAGTTAATTTAATATATGTGTTACAACAAACAGATTGCAGACAGGCATTGGGAAGAAGCAGTGCAGCAGATAGTGTGTGTCTTGAAACAAAACCCAAAAGTAATTTACCAGAATCAGACATCTGGGTGACTCATCGTGTATCTGGTGGTTCAGATCTTTCCTGGCTCGTGGGCAGGTGCAAACAGGGAATATTTCCCTGTCCCAGTGAATGGCAGAACAGGACAGAGGTGCTGAAGAGGGGGGTGTGGAGCAGCGTTTCTGTGTGAGGGTGGCAGGGCTGTAAGACAGTAGATGTGCTTCCGTAACTCCAGCCGTATTCTGCAAGGACACTTCTGATTACCCCAGGGAGGGCTGGGCTTCTCTGGTTCTGCTGGGAGCACTGGTTGTGGGGAAGGAGGGAGAGACGAGCAGAGAAGTGGAGAGGTATCTGCAGGGAAGGTCAAAATAGATGCAGAGTTTCTTCACTCACTTCACATGGTGACTCATGGCAATGCTTCGCTTATTTACTCCTCCGGTTGCTGCTGAGTAGGTGGTTCCAGAGGTGCTGGCTTGGTTGGTGGGAAACTAAATCTCCAGGTCCTGACTGGGAATTAATTAGCTGAGTCCCTTTGTGTGACTTTTGTGCTAAAACCCCTGACCAGCAGTCCTGGAGTCAAGGACCAGGCTGCTTGTTTGTGGGGCAGGAGCAGGGGCACGATGCCTTCAGTGCCGTGGAGGCTGTACGCGACTGGGCTCAGCGCTCGCCCTGCCACGCTGGGGGTGGAAACCACCTGGACACCACACATCTTTGGATTGGAAAAGGAATTCTCTTCTGAAATGTGGTTGTCAAAAATCATTCCTCGTGTTTCAGTTGCTTTCTTTACCAAGGAAAATCAGCTGTATCTGTGCTTTCCCCACTAGCCTTTAGAATCCCTGTTTGGGAGCATAATTGTGCATCAGTAACTGGTGTCATCCTGCCACTCTGGTAAGTGTTACTTTCTGGACTAGTTCAGCACTTGTGAGCAATTCCATTGAAGGCATATTACTGTAAATCCATAACTTTATGTTATTCTCTGTCAAGTAGCCGTACTATCAATGACTGGTGAAGAAAGCCAATAACACAACTCAGCATTCAAAGTGAGATCCTCTGCTCGGACCAAGAACAAACAAATTGCAAGGGGAACGTAAATGGCACATGGAAAATCTGTCCTTATATCCAGTTTCTGGTCTGTTCTCAGACTTGCAGAGCTTTTTGTCTTTGAGAGCTTGTATGGGGTTTATCTTCTATCAATTAATAACTTTGTATTTCTCTGTAAACTTGCTCAGAGATGTGCATTTTTGGCTTAAAACTGACTGCATTTTGAGAAAGGTGCCAGTAGATGGCAGGCATCAGTTTCGAGTCATAGCAGTTTGAGAAGCAAATAATTGGCCATTTTTTAAAGTTTTTTTCTTGTTCTTCAGTTTAACATTAAATTGGTTTATTGATAAGTGGGATGAGGAAAAGGTAAAGGAAAAAGTTATTGGTGGCTGTGGGATAAAACCAGTATTTGAAATGCAGATATTAGTGAAAAAGCCTGGAGTGCTGTGTGCCCCACTGGGTTAAAAACAAACAAAAAATATGCCACAGCACCCCCCAAAATCACAATCAATGCATTCTGCAGTGGGAGTGTGTTAGTGCTGCACGGAGACTGACAGTGTTTGTGGCTCCTTTCGTACTTGGTTTGTCCAAGTGACCGACCATAGCTGAAACTGAGAGGATTTTTCCACTTTTTTGTACCACTTCCAGCTACAACTTTTCAATAAATTAAATTTCGTGGCCTTCTTGACTAACAGAAATGCTTCCGTGATAAGAACACAAAGAGCTAATAGAATCCTCCAAGTTAAAGATTCCAGCATGTGGACTCTGTGTATCCACGGAATCGAAGCCTGAGCCTGGAGCAATGGGCCCCATTAACAAAAGGTGTTCCCTGCAGGTTTGTGGAAGTGTCAGTGTGAGGCTGCAAATCCTCTTGGTTGCTGTGACCTTTCTTCTTTCCCCACACTTGTATTCTCTTCATATCTCACTTTGTAACTGAGTCAGGTGTACTGAAATGCTCTTCCAGTGTTCCTCTGGTGAATCTGTCTTGGTTAAAACTCAGCATTAACTCTGTTACTTTTCCTCTCTGAAATGCCAGTAAATTAGCTAAGTGCCTTCTTCCAGCACAACTTTGGAAGGCTGAAAACCCTGGAGGGAAGGCATCCAAGCACCAGGGCCGTTCTGCTTATTGATGTACACAGCAGCTCTGGAGGCATCAACGAGTCCCCAAGCAGCACAAGGACCACAAGCCTGTGGTTTGTATTTTGAAAATACCACTCTGTGTCCAAAACGGAGCCAGCCCAGAGGAGCACGTGAAGGTTCACAGGTATGGGGTAGGGACACACCATATTTCTTCCTGCAAGCATCTACTGCTGCTCTACTCCGAGAAGGTGAAGGCTGTGAGCTGCCCTGGCTTGGCAATCCTTAGGGCATTGTTTCCCTGGGGGTAGGTGGATCCATTCCACCCTCCTGCTTGGCTTTTATCTCCTTCCTGGTTTGTCCATGCTTCAGAGCAACAGCTGTCATATCCACTGCAAAGAAATATCTGATCTATGTTGGATTCTAGCCACTATCATAATATACAAAATTAACAGTTTAGGGCAAAAAAACCTCCCAGTCTGTTCATGGCAGCTTGGTTGATGTGGTTCCTCTCAGAGAATGCACGACTGGCTGCCTGCTCCATTCCAGCACTGTCTTTTGCAGGGCTGCAGTTTTGCAGGGCCCTGAGATGCAGAGGTTATGTTTAGATCTGTGAGAGAGATCTAAAACTGTCTGGAGGTGTTTAAGGGGAGATTGGATGAGGCACTGAGTGCCATGGTTTAGATGATGATTGGTGTTAGTGTTGGTGTTAGTGTTGGGTTATAGGTTGGACTTGATGATCTCAGAGGTCCTTTCCAACCTTGTGATACTGTGATACTGTGAACAACTCCCCTTTACCTCCTTTCTAGAGCCTTAAAAATAATTTAAGATAAATATTAAAATTGTCTTTCAGCTTCATTTTAATTCTCCTTAGTAGTTCCCTGAATACACAGCAGCACAAGGAGCACCACGTGAGGAAACCCCCGACTGCCATTCACAGTGTAAGTGCAGGGGATGGTTTCAGCTGGATGCAGCTGCAGATCTCTCCCTTGCTTTTGCCATGGGGGCTCCTGGGCCCAAGGGTTACTCTCTGTGCTCTCCTCCTCCCAACCTGGGTGCTGCAAGGAGAGGCAGAGGGGGAATGGGCGTAGATGACAGAGCAGGTGGAAGAAGTCAGAGGAAGATGTTTCCTATCCTTGAAGCGAGTGTTGGACAGCATGGTTTCCTATCACCTCTTACAGATGCTCTGGAAGCAGGTGGGTTTCCCTGCAGAGAGGAGGCATGGATCCTGCTTTCTTTGCACAGCCTCTTCCTGCAAGGGTCCCTGCAAGGTCAGCAGATCTCAGACCTGACCAGTGGATCCTCCACCAGTTCTCTGCAGCCTTTCCATCCCATGCTACTTTGCTGGGCAAAGTCAACACTTGGAGGGGAAAGAGCAGGGCAGAGAATAAAAAAAATCACAATGACTTCTTGGCTGCTTTCAGGCCAAGAAATAGGTTGTGTGTTGTGGATGCCTGCTGGCAGAAAGATAACCCTGTTGGACAGGGTTACAGGAAACATCATCTGTGAGCCAGGATTTACAGAACTCCTGCTGTTTCTCTTTTCAGTATCTGATGAGATACCAGGGTTTCACAAGTGACCCCTGGGCTGTGTAAAAGAGCAGGGGAAGGAGAAGGGAAGGAACCCTTCCGGATGAGTTAGGATCTGAAAGAGCTGGGCTCATGTTCAGTCCTGCTACTGAGAGCAGGATCTGTGTGTTAGGTTAATCCTTCCTCCTTCCTGTTCTTTCCCTTGCCTGTTAATGATTTGGGAGGCTGAAGGCTGTTTCCAAGTGTGTGGATGTGCACATGGGTGGTCGGTGGGATAACAGGGTTCAGACCTTAGGAGATGCCTTCAGGCACTGAAGGGATGTGAATGTGTTGGGGCTTAGAAGAGTGAGAAGCAAGAGCTGCACTTTATCTAGAAAAATAAAAGATCAACAAAACTGTGCCCTGAAAGGCTCTTGTCACTGGAGGGAATGTCCTTCCTCTGCTGAGGCACAGGTACCCACTATGATTTTGGAGATGGCCGTTAGCAGGCGAGGTGGGTCCTGCACGTGGACATCCAGTCTGGGTCTGCTGCTGCGTGGGCACGGGCTGGGCCAGCGCTTGTGCAAGGCATTGCTCACAGCAGCTGCTCTGAGATGAAATACTGATGGCATTAGGAGCTGCCAGACTGGTCAGCACAGCGAGAAGGGCTCTTTGCAGCTCCCTGGGGATGCCCTGGGCAGCCCTGCACATTGCAGCAGGGGGTTCAGAGCTGCATGAAGGCTGAATGGAGGGCCTTGTCTTGCTCGAAACCTCTCTAGTTTCTTGGAAATTGCAGCTGATGCTGATGTGACCCTTTGTGCTGCAGAAAGAGGCACTGATGAGGAAGCAGCGTACTACGGTGGCGAGGGATTGACTGGAGAAACCTTGGAGCCTCTTGTTTAAGATGGAGAAGCAGAAAGTGATTCCTCCCACAGCTGTGTATGTGGGACCTGCTGCACTGGAGCACTTCCAGAAGCAGTCATTCCTGGCTCTGTTACAAATTCCCCCCTTCACCACTGGTTTGTCAGGCTGAGTACCTACATGATAGGGAGTCATCCTGGGATTTGAACACGAGATCCAGGTAACAGTGCTCACCGAGGTCCACGTAGCAATGGAGTCAGTAGTTAGAGTTTGCGTAGGTGCTTGTTTGCAGTAATGTGCATCTCTCTTGCTTTAGTGAGAGCAAAAAGGCTGTCATTCCCCCTCAGTGTGGCTAAGAGTGCCCCACACAGTCATGGTGAAGTTGTAAAGGGTTCACATCCCTTGGAGAACACAGAGGAGCTGAAGGACTTCCTGTGCAGCTGTACAGACTCACATTATGTTCTGGTTCTCATCCTGTCAACAAAACATCTCTTGGAAAAACTGCTTTTTAGCAAATACTACAACTGGCAAATTGCAGCAACCAAAGACTCTTGGGAACCATTAGGATATTGCTGTTCAAAATGTCCCCACTTGATGTTATTTGTGAGCAGAATTGGTGGCACGTGAGCAGGTGTGTAACACACACTGTGCAGGTTACTGTGTGGGCAGATATGTGTATTGTTAGTGTTATTCATCTTTGTACCTTTAATTTAAGTGCCATTTGGAGGGCTCCTGAGGATGTACTGTACCACAAGGAAGCTGAAGGAGGAGGTCTGAGTGGAAAATGCTCAACATTAAATGAAGAATGAAGGAAACAATGGTTGGGGAGGGCTGCAAATATGTGGTTGGTAAGAACACCTCTCTCTGAATCCACTTTGTCCCCCTTCTGCTCTTTATCTGAAAGCCTTTTATAGTACCTGTCCCTTTATTATCAAGTCTTTTTAAGTCTAAAGGTGTCTTTGTCTGCAGAAGGAGTAGGATACAGAGAGATTGTAAGAGGAGATCTCAAAGACCAGGAAAGCTGAAATATATGGGAACCCACTGCTCAGATCTTAGTTATTTGAGTGAAATTCCCGTTAGGGTTTGGAAGGTTACCGGGAGTCCTTGTACCTAAGCAAGAGAAAATTTCAAGCAAGGCAGGTATTTTAGCCTTTACTAGAATTCCTGCATCAGGTAGAGTGAGACAAGGGTTCAGCTGATTCTGGCAGAACCTTGACCAGGCAAAGCCACGCTGACAGGGCCCAGCGGAGCTGTGGAGGGAGGCACGGTGCCTGTCACCATCACAGGTCTTCCTGAGGTGGGTTCTCCAGGGAGAAACACCTTCAAAAAGAGTCTCAAGGGTACTACAGACTGCTCTGGAGAGGACTGGTTTCTGCATTTTTAGAAAAGCTGGAGGATAGTGGTTGTTTATCAGCCTCCTCTCTCCAGAATTTTATTCTGGAATTAGTTTTTAGTTGGAGACAGAAAGAATTGGAACATCTGAAGTTTGCTGTTGACTTTGTCTCTCACTGTGTAAATGCACTTGCAGTTCATTTTACTGAAGTGTAAATATGGGTGAAATTTTATCTCCCATGGCAGTAGGAGACTGCAGTGTCTGTCAGATGTATTGACACCCACAAACATAATGCTTTCTGGAAGGCAAAAATGATTTTGGCGAGTGGGTTTGCATGTTGGGAGATTTCTTGCCAAAGCAAGCTGAAACATTCTGAGAGAAAACTCTTCTTTCTGAAGCTGGAATTAGCAGATTGCTGACATCTGATATTTCTCAGTGCTGACTGCTCTTTAAATGCTATGCTTGATTTGAGTTGCACTTTTTTCCTTCAATTTTTCCTTTAGATTTTTGGGTTTATTTATGTCACTTGTCACTTGTCTCCCTTTAATTCCTCCTTTGTGGTCACTGGGGGAAAACTAGTCGAGAAAGTAAGTCTTTCATCTCTCCCTTCTCCTACTATAGTTGAGCAGCAGAAAGTATTTTGCCACATATTTCTCCTCCTTGTGTTTTTTCCACTGGAAAAGATGCAGATTTACAAGTGAGGGTTGCTCCTCCTCTTTTAGTATTTGAAAAAAAAAGGAATAAAAGCAGGGTAAAACTTCAAAGCATGGATAAAGTTTTAGAATTGCCCCCTCCCCCCAAAAAAAAAGATCAAAACCTCTTTAATGAAAAGTTTTCTGGGAAAAAATTCAGGTTATGACTCCCTCTGCAACTGCCCATTTAGGCCTCATCTCTCCAAACCGTGCTGCGTGCACACACGAAGCCCTCCAACCCCTTGGGCCTTAATAATGAAATGAAAGTGCTGTTCTTGAGACTTAGGGCGATTCTCTTTTGCTCTGTGTCCCTGCGTTGTTTTGGCGTGTGGCAATCAAGGTGGGAAATATTGAGAAAGCTCCTGCTGTCAGCTTAAAATCTTGATGCTTACGTGGTGCAGAGGAGGTGACGTGGAACTCCTCAGTGAGAAACACATGGCAAATTGGTAAAAACAAGCGGCAAGCGGATCCAAATTAATGATTACAAGGAGCATCTTCTCTAAGAATCTTCTTGTCTGAGTAGCAAGTGTAGTTCAGTGGTTTGGAAGTTCTTTAACTTCTCTAAAGATTAAATCCCTCCGTCACTGTAGTGTAAACTTGCATTAGTTATTTACAGTGACATGCATGAAAGAGCTCTGGGTGTGAGTCAGGGATCTGCGAGGTTGGGCTTCCGGATGTCTGGCTCCTGCAGTGGACACCACAGCCTTGTGTAGGTGTCTAATCTTCCGTGCGATGCAAAGGGACTGTTGGTGCCAAAGGGTAAGATTCATGGCATTCAGCTTGCTTAGTGGGAAACCCTCCTGAGACAGCCAAGGGAAAGTGAGTTTGAGATGGTAGTACTGATGAGAGCTCAGCTCTTTGGGGTACTGTGAAAACTGAGTTTCTAAAAGCCTTCCTGTAAGGTGAGGTAGATCTATGTGATCCAGTTCCTAAATGGAAACCCAGCACTCATACACCAGTGGGATGCTGATGGCCAACAGTGGTACAGCTGAGCATGAGTTACATGCCCTTCTGAGAGAGATGGACAAAGTTACATCAGCCCATTGGCCTTTGCCAATAAGTGTGCAAAGATCTGTAAGGATGTTGAGTTTTTGGTTTCTGATCTTGGGACCTCACTCTTGGACAAATCCTGTTTGCATGTTTGATGTGAGAGACACATTGGGCAAAACAGCTTGCTGAGGCTGGGACCATACAGTTACTGTAACTGGAGAGCCTGTCCCCCTGAGCCAGGCACAGTGGGCAGCGATGCTGTGCTGGTCCAGACCCTGAGCCAGGGAGGCAAACTGATTACAGTATCTCTTCTCAGCATTCTCTTTTGATGCCCCTTTAAAAGTCTGAACTGTCAGTTCCAGTTTGTTTTTCAGCATAATTTAGGAGCTAAATAAGCAGGTAAAAAGTGGATTTATTTTTAGCTTTATTTCAGATCCAAGGTTTTAAGATTTGTTTGTAACTTCTTGCCTATCAGAAACAACCAATTGAAATTTAAAATAGTTTTAAACCTGTCACATACTGGTGGTTGTTACTTAAAATGTTTTAATGCCAGAGTACTTGAATAATCTCTCCTGAGTGTGTTCAATAAAAATATTTCCATTATCCTTTTCTAAGATCTCCAACTTCCTCTATGTATTTATATGGATACAACGGTTGCTTCCAAGGTTTTGCCTGTTCAAGTTTTCAGGTTACTGGTGCAGGCTGGGAGCCTGTGACACTGACAGCAGGGACAGCCGGGCGCAGAGGCGCTCAAGTAACAAATTGAACGGTGAATATCTTAAGATGACTTTGGTTTATTGTCCAGATCAGGTCAGCGGAAAAAATATTGGGAGACTGAACAAAGAGACAGGCTGCTTTAGCAGATAAATGGACTGATCATTTCGTATTGAGGAACAATCTCTAAAACATAGTTTACTGCGCAGCTGAGGGCTGAAGCATTTGCTGATGCCAAGAGCTCCTTCTTTGACCCTAGGCACGCGTGGAATTAAACGCCGCGGTGTTTTTTGATGGTTAAACTCCCCGAAGAAGACACTCCATTTGTTACCAGGGCTCTGATGAAGTAAAGTGTGGTTTATATGTACAAGGCCGGCCTTCAACTCATCTCAGAATGAATGGAGAGGTAAAATTGAATTTTACACTCCTGCTGCCATGATTAATGTAGGGGCTCTGGGCCCGGGGGCCGGCCGCAGGGGGGCAATGCAGGCTCGCTCTGCCGGAGCCCCCCCGCCGCCTCCGCCTGGGCACGGGGATGCTGAGGGGAGGGAGGCTGCATAAAGGAGTGGCCCTTGTAAGAATAAACCTGGTATAGCAATAAATTCTCCACGTATCCGTCTCGGCACAGCCCTCTGATATGAGAACGCACCTGACAAAGGAATAAACTTGTTAGATGAATAAAAGAGCACATATACATTAAATCAGAGAGTCTAATGCCAGGAGGCTGAGAGGGGGCTGCGCAGCGCTGGCCGTGCAGCGTTCCTGCTGCTCCTCCCAGAGGAATGGGAAAATGGGTGAAGCTACTTGGGGGAAATGCTCAGTGTTCAGCAAGGATGTGCAGGGCAAAGAGCTTCTGGTGGTCCTTCAGCAGTGCTGGTCCATCCTCTAGGGTGGTTTGGAGGAAGGCACTGTAAGATCCCTAGGGGTTTTGAAAGCTTCTCACAGGCAGGAAAGGGCCAAGCTGCCCAGTAGCTGCCCAGTATGTGTTGTGCTCATCCACTTCAGGAGCAAAGGAGTGGGTGACAGCTGCTCATAAATTCATTTAGGACTGAGTGGCTTCAACAGAAGCAAGCTGGGAGGCCAGGCTTCTGAAGCATCCTTGTACTGAGGAGAGGTGCTCTCTGTGCAGCACTTGTCATTACAATTCTCTTCTGCTCCCTGGGACTTCAGTATTCCCGGGGGGAGCAAAAGCCAGAGGAATGACAGGAGCTCGTGGAAGGTATCTTTCACAAAAGCTAATAAAAAGGTGGATTTTTTTTCCCTTTTCTTTCTGAGCCAAGTAACAACATGTCCCATGCAACTCTGCTTTCCCACTATTCGGGATCTTAAAAACCACAGTAAAGGCAGGTGAAATGAAGTGCACAGAGGCAACAGTTTGTATGAACAGATAATGATGGGAGTGCTAGGATAATTATGTTGCTCAACAAAATAGCCTAAACAGATCTTCTCTGCTATTTCTGGCTGGTTCTGGGGCACTCCTGTTCCTTGACACGTTAAGAACTGGAATGAAAGGGCACTTTAGCAATGAGGAGGTCAGGTAGATCATTCAGTTCCTGCCTCATGTTAACTTCTTGAAGTATGCGAAGAAACAAAGATTCTGTTAGAAGATACAAATGTTAAATAGAAGGAGTGATCCTAACCTGCTGTTTTTTCACTGTACAGATGAACATATTCATGAATTATTTGCTTAAAATCCACATACCAGCAAGGAACTAGCTGGACCTTTGTCTAATCTTATTTTCTGCACTTTTTCCCTCATCACCGTTTCTTTTGCATGTTGAAGCAGAAGATTTCCCAGTATCTATTTCTCCTTCCCTCTAATTGTGGAGCTTGTTCTGTACCAAGCTCACTTCAGATATTACCAGAAGATATTACAGAAATAAAAACAGTAGAAGAATTTAATTCTCTAATTGACCCTGCGTTGAAAAGGCTTGGACTGAGATGAACTCCAGAGCTGCTTTCCAACCTCAAGCACTCTGTAAGTCTCTGACTGGAGAAATATAGACATGGATGGATGGTAACAAATGAAACTTTATGTTTCCTAAAGTGCAAAACAATGTGACTATGGTACAGCTAAAAGCGTTGGAGAATCTAGACAGTCACTATTTCAGCCCCTCCACTTGTGTGGGGTATGCATTGTGATTTATAGTAGGCAAAAAGCCTGAAATATCAGAATTTAAGTTTCCTGCTAGCTTTACACTAGTAATTCAGCTAAAATCAAGCTCTAAAAGAACTTATATATCAAACTGGGGAAGTCTGATTTCAGGTGATGCTATATGTAGGTCTAATCTGCTGGGGAAAATTATCTTGCACAGCAATTCCCAAATAATTGCTCTAAATTATGTCTTTCATTTCATGACTGTAGGGAAGAAAATTCACCATGCAGGCTTTTTTTTTAGTCACTCCTATGCTAGGACAAAGCAATTGCAGAGTACTTTATTCTAAAATAGCTGTGTTGATTTCAGATAATGGTAAAGGTCTTATTTAGGCTTTTTTAAAATCTTTTCCTATCATCTATGCCTCTCAACAGGCAGCAGTTTCTGTGCTTACTCAGAGTGAAGACCCCTGAATTTTTTCAGCAGAGGAGTGACCTGAGCTGTACCAACACCAGCCTTTTCTCAGCAACCGTTGTGAGCCGTTCAGCAGCAGCTGTGAGACCCTGGGACACTGCCTGCAGGCTGGAAAGGACTCCTAGAAAGGTATGATGGATTTTCCATTTAAGTTCAGATTAGATATTTCACAGTATAGAACAATCATCCAGGAACTTCTCTCATTAAACCCCAGAGAAGGTGGAAAGATTCTCCTGACCCCTTTAATTCTAAGTAAAGAGGAGAGAGATTATTTTCTTCTTTTTTTATACATATGCATCATCGAGAACCCAAACTGGCATTATTCTGTATTCCTCTGTAGCCTACCATGCAGCCCTATTCCTCTTCCTGCTTTTGCCTTTTCCAGACAACTCTTCAAATCACTGTTACTTTCTTTGTAGCCACTTTCCTCTCTTTTCACGCTATCCACTCTTCATAAAAAGCAACTTTGAAGTGTCTGGGAGTTGGAACAAGGGTCTTCACCTCAGGCAAGGCTTGTTCCCCACCCCACAGACCTCTGCTTTTGCTAGCCCAAGCTCCCCGGCAGCAAGGATGGTTCTCAACGCACACCAGTGCCACGAGCCTTCTGGTTTCCAGCCCCCAGGCAAGTTTAAGCACATGAGGTGGTCAAGGACAGCTGAGGGTTGTGACCACACCAACACACCAAGCTGACCTGAACCTATTTCAGAAAGCAAAAGAAATGAGGGTGTCAAATCCCCCAAGCACAATATCAGGCATTTTGAGGAGGAAGGAGGCAGGGAAAAAAACCATCTGTTAATTGAATTATTGGTCCCATTTGAAATGTGAGAGACCTGTCATTACCCACATCCCTCAGCCACGTGCAATTAGAGGAAACCAAGCAGTGCAAGTAGCCCCATCTTCCCTATGCAAACCGATTCAAGGGCAGATTTAAGACTCCAGCTTTGTGGGACACTGCTAGCAGATGTGCAATGGTCTCTCCGCAGGAGTTCAGATAGGCAGGCTAAGACAGGAACTCCCATTTAGTTTTGCAGCCTGAATTTTGGGCATGACTTCAGCCTGAGATTTCTGAGCAGAGCTAGGTCAGCTCCCACATGTGTCCTGCCAGAGCTGGCAGCAGCAGCTTGCAGAGTCGCTCACCCTCCCCAGCATTACCAGCTCCTCTTTTTTCTCCACTATAAAACCCACTCACTTTTCAAACCCCCTTTTAATAATAACAAACCTTCACACACTGCAGTTCCTTGGCTGTCCCTCTCCACAAAGCTGCTTTGTCTCCTTAGCACTTAACAAGACAAAGAAGATGGTTAACAAGAACTTTTGCAGATAGGTTTTATTTTTATTTTTAAGACCTTCGGAAGCCAACTCATCTGCTCTCATGGGCTTCTTGCTGATACGTCTCACTTTATTAGTGACTTTGGCCTTGACTGTCTCAGCTGTTTGATCAATACTGCAGGGGGTCAGTGATATTTTCTCACTTTTAGTGTCTTGCTGCCTTTAACTTTGTCACCTGATGAACAGCACAACCCCTGGAACGCTTATCTCGTATCGATTTTCTCCAGCCTCCTACTGCATTTCCTGCTGTCCCACCATTTCCCCCCCTGTCACCACATGCCCATTTAATGTTAACTTATCCCCTTTCTCACAGGCTCCTCATTCTTACAGGGTCTTTTGCCTCCCTTCTTCCTTCAACAGCAGATTGTCAAAAAAACAATTTCCTTTTTTCACCTGACTCATTGTCATCCTTCAGCCATTTATTGTTTGTCAGCCTGGCGCCCGCCGCATCTGCAGCTCCACGCCAGGGTGAGAGGAGGAGAGGTGCTAAGTTGAAGCAGTTGTTCAAAAAAACCAACTGCCCCCCAGCTGTACCACCCTACCTTGGATTTACTATAGGGTTTGGGGGTGATGTGGCCAGGTAACAGGGACACTCAACCCTCCACTGCTGCCATGTGTTTCAGCCCAGCTTGGATTTGGAACAAGCAACAGTCTGCTCTAGGCTCCAGAAAGCAGCTTGTCATACTTTGCACCTCTTGATCCTGGAGAAGTGACTGATATCCACCAAAAGCTCCACCTATGTGATGGTTTCAACTCTGCTACTTGTAATTCAATCATAGCTGATCCAGACGCGCTTGCTAGTGGGAACGGCCACAACTGGAGTTGGTATTTCACCTCTGGGTTTATGCTGAACTGGTGGAAAAGCAGAGAAATTAGTGCCAGAGGTTTTACACTAGTAGGAAGGAAGAGATGGTTTCTTTGTTGATTTTTCCTTACACCAAAACCTTATCAAAAGACCCCTCCATGCAGACTCTGTCCCCTAGAGTCACACATCTTCCCACTTGTTGATCAAAAAGGCCAATAAGCAGGAAATCTATCTTCCACACCAAGAGGAAAATTTTCCTCCCACCTCAGTAGCTCAGAAAGCAAAATAAAATTATTTTCACGTGGCATAGAAAATCAAACAGTGCTGTCAACAGCTTCCAGGTGTTTTGCCTTAAAATGACACCAACTTAAGACCAAAGGTGTCTTTGGGGAGCCATGCAAAGCACAGCCCTCCTCAAGGCACAGGGTGTTTAACCACACTGTACCCTGGGGGGTGAGGAAACCTTTCCAGCCAGGTCACTGGCAGGAGGTACCTGGTTTATAGACTAACAAGGTGCTGTCCAAGGAGAATCAGCTCATTCCATGCTCAACATTTGAGAAATATTTCCAGATATAGAAAGAGCCTCCTCCACCCAGGCTCATTTCCAGAGCTTTGGGCTCATGCGCTTCACCTAGCAGTTGGAAATTCTGTTCACACCTTTAACTGAGAAGTGTTTTCTGTTGAAAGAATCATACAAATGCACCTAAATTTAGAAATACATAAGAGCAAAGCAAAATAATTGTCTGGAATAAAAAAAAATCATAAGATCCAAACCACTGATTCTGATTTTGCATTCCAAAAGAAAAATACAAAGTAAAATATGTTTGTTTGATACTTGACACTTAAAATTTCAGTTTACCAAGAGGGGAGGGGGGTGGAATCAGTCAGTTACACAGTTCTATTTTCACTCCCATTAGGGCCACGTGGGTGGAAGTCCATACAGTGAGTTCCGTTACAGTGAACCAAATCTAACAAGTTTCCATATTATTTTCCTGTTACCAGCTTTGATCTTTAGAAGTCCTGAGCTCAGGAGATGGTGAAAAGAAATTTCTTACCTTGTTCTGCTTTCACTGTATGTCATCGGCTTGAATTTCTCCATTTTTAGGCAAATAATAAGGTGAATTTTAGGGAAACAACACCACTACCTGCATTAACATAAAAATAGTCCTCTACAGTACTTAACCCAACACTTTCCTTATTTATACCTTTTTAATGTTTATTTTCAATAAACACATCACCCTTTAGCAGTTGAGTGTCTTCCCACCTACCTAAGATGATTGGTTCTTATTTCTAATGGTAACACTGATGGGAATGGTAATATAAAATCTTAGCAGAAAAAAAGCCACCAACTCTTCCTTTTATCAGACCTGTGGTCCTGCTGGTTACAGGGAATTCCTTCTTCCTTGGGAGTCAGAGTGAACTACTTTTCTCTGGTTTATTTCTCAGTGCCTTTTGCCCTTTGGTGCTGTGAGCGTTGATATTGCTGTACGAATGTTCACTTGGGCAGATACTGCTCAACTGCTGTGCAGGGTGAAGGGACTTAAAACTGGTTCAAGTGCTGCAAAAGGAAGACAATGACTGACTGGTGAGTAAGGCCAGGTCATTTCCCACATATGGGGATAAACCAGAAGGGAGGATTTATTTGTGGATCACCCAGCTGAACTGTCGCTAAGGAAGCTGGGGGTGAAGGAGGTGCTCACTACTCTGTGGATGAAGGGCTTTCCCTAAAACAGCAAACACGCAGGAGGGCCAGGGAATAGATTTTAGCATTGATGGGATTCACAGAAGCTTCAATTTTCCCACCAGGACTAGCAGGAAAGAAATCAGAGGCCAACAGGTCTCTCTTTCCAGCCCCCACTCTCTTGTGGAGCAGAGAAGGAAAGGAAGGTGCAATAAATACTGACTTAATAACTGAAGGTGTACATAAGATCCCTCCTGTAATGATGATGTAGTGTCCTAAAAGCATGTGTACCATGAATAATTTCAGCATAGAACAGAGAGGTTCCCCCCAGGGAGGTTTTTTTGGGGAAAGAGAAGAGACTGCAAAGGAAGCTGACAGCAGAGAAGGGGATTTATGTAGCTCAGCTATGGGGAAGAGAGGTTAAAGTAATTGCTGGCTTTATCAGGTTTCTATACAACACTAGAAACAGCAGCACCTTAAATTCATGTCTGAAGACCCTAAAACCAGAAGACAGTGTTTGCTGTGATGGATAGGGTTACCATTGGAAATGTATTGCAAACTTCAACTGAGACATTGACTACTTTGTATGCAGCAAGGACAGATCAGCGAGCAAAGGCAGATTAATTTAATTAAATCAATATGCGATCACTAAGCCTCATAATAAAACCTTAAATAAAAACTTTGGGGTGAAAAATTGCTTGCCTTTGCAGAGTATGAGATGGAACAACTGTTTGATCGTGAAATATTTTTTCAACAGTTTGAAAAATTTTCCACTTCTTCCTCCCACCATTTCCCCACCCTTACCATACTGGTAACCAGTACTTCAGAATTTTGGGGGTTTTGCTGTTGATTGTTTGTTTGTTTGTTTATATTTTTTAAATTTTGCTGTTAGCTCTTCCAGTGTTGGAAGTTTGGACATGTAGTGGCTAAAGAAGGAAATCTCATTGCAACCCTTTGCACTTCTGTCCCTTCAGAACGATACAATTGTGCCTCTTGGTGGTGTTTCCAGACCTATTCTTTCAACCTTAATTAGGAGTAATGATCAAGATGCACGAAACTACTGGGTTCATGAGGATTTCTTGCAGACTCTGTTGGGTTTTATACTCTCTTGGTCCTGTTGGGTTTTGTACTCTTACTTCCTAGGAAATCATCAGCTGAGATGCTTGGGTGGGCAGGAAAAATTATGAAGGAGATGATAGAACATCTGCCAGGATCACTTTGCAGCAGCTCATGTGTGGGAAGGTGCGTGCTGCTGACCTTCAAAGAGAATCACTCCTCTGCAACAGGCTTTTTCCAAAAATGTCTGAACTTGATTTGTTTCTAACTCTGCTAGCAGGATCACAGAGAGCGTTTGTTATGTTTACTCTTAGAACAAAGACACTTTCTTTTCCTTTAAAGCATCCACTTCTTTGTGCAGCTGGGCTGTTGCTGTAAGCATGTTGGTCAAAAGTTGTTCATAATTATAAAAGATCTCACACCTTCACCAGGCAGCCTGAAGTGATTGCTTTTATCTGTGTCCTGGGGCATAACTAAGCATTTTAGGCTTTACACAAGATCACTTTGCTGGACCTGTGTCGCTGGATACATGAGTAATCCAGCAGATCTCCTGTTGTGGCAAGGACCAAGGCCATCAAACCCTCTCCAGCTTTCTCCCTTCCAGTTCATCCGTGTTCCTATTATTTGTGCCTTTTTAAGCAAGACACTCCAATTAGCCAATTTGTCTACAGATATTGAGAAGTGTGAGTGTGGATGTTGTGTGTACCCTTCTGAACTTGAAGTGCATCCTCTCCCCATAACTGCTTACTCCATCCCTGTTCCCCCCAAAGCAAAGCTACCTGGCGCCTAATTTGCCGCTAACGCGGAGACTTTCCCAATGCTTCCTCACGAGAAACAGCGGTTCCTCCTGACTTTAGCTGATGCAGCGTGAGGACCAGGGCAGCTCCTGATGCCTCAGCAAGGCCAGCCCAGGCAGTGGGATAACAGATGATGTGCCAGTGCCGAAGTGCCTGTGAGCGCAGTCGGCCCAGCGTTCATCCCACCCGTTGGTATGGTAACCGCCTGTTATTTAGTGGAAGGCACCGTCCAGAGCGCTCTCCGGCTATTTGTACTTGTCTAATTATTATTACTCTTTGCATTTTCTTCCAGTGGATGAGTAATGGAAGAGGGTTAGAGGGAAGGGAAGGTGCAGGGGGGAAGAGAGCTGTGATTTGTGGGATAGGTATCTCATCTCAGAGAGGAGGACATTCATCTTGCTGAGCATCCGCGGGCAGCCCTGGCTGCCGCTGCGTGGTGTTTGCATGTGGATGCCTGCATGGGTGTCAGCCAGTGGTGACTGACAGGGCTTGGGTGGGGACTGTGGTGCTATTTAAGGTTGATTTGATCTGTGAGTGCCAGTTGTTCATGTTTTCTTTTCTAAATATTCACCAACAACCTAGTTGTTCTGAAAGTGAGCCATCTCCCTGTGAGACCTGAAGAGATGTAAAAAAAGACTTCTCACATCTTGATCCAAGATGTTGTGCTCAACTTTGATAATTCAAATCTCCTGTTTGGTATAAGAGTTAGTTTAATGAATTAAATTAGATTAAACAGTTACTTTCTCTTCCTAGAGCCAAAGGTAATTATGGATTTTTCAGGGCAGAAATCTTTGTCCAAGTTAGGACAGCATACACAGCTTTATAATAAACCTTCCTTCAGCTGAGCATGATGGTGACTGCAGTGAAACACAACTGTCCCTCAGGGCAAAATGGTTTTCTTAGAACATGTCATGCTCTTGTCTAGGCTGGATGTAATGATGGTTGTGAAATAGACATGTAACACATCTTTTCTTTTGTGTGTGAGTGTATACATTTACCTGCCTCCTAATAGTCTTGCTTTCTTTTTTGTCTCTTGACCCAGAAGTTCCCAGAATAGTGCTGCTGAGCTCTCAAAGGGAACCTCTCTGCAGTTTTCTCCAGTCTAATTTGGATTCAGTTATCCTATTTTAGTGGATTACAAAGTATTTTGGCATCCTGGAGGTTTATGGGGTGGGGAGTAAACAGAATGTTTTGTGAGGGTGGAGAACGTGGTATTAATTCCTACTTCACTGAAAATGTATTAATTAGAGATCTGGATATGTCAAAATAGAAGATACTGTCCAGTATCAGCTCAACTAAGCTTTTATTAGTTGAGCATTTTTCTTTCTGTTTCCACAGATCATCTCTGATGTCTTTAAACACTGCACACTTGCAACAAGTAGTCTAAATCACCATATTGATAAGTGGGTTGGATTTCTTTGGCCACAGTTGTGTGGCAAAGAGCAGCTTGTGCCTTTGATAGTACAACTTGTATTTGATACAACAAATCCTCCCCTTGTTTTGAGTGATACCTAAACATCTTGAACATAGAAAGCTCTGTAATGTATTGTCTGGCTCCTATTTCTTTGGTGTGAGTTACATGTGACATATTTACAGATGCAATGATGTCATTTTATGGAATATTTATGGATTCAGTACAGGAATTTTATCAAGGCTCACTTTTCTTCCCCAGAGCTTATGCTTTTATGCAGCAATGCAGAGAGCTCTGTGCTGATATTTTGTTTTGTTTTTATTTTTCTACCTACTTTTTTGCAAACTGATGCCCGAGAGGAGGGTTCTTCAAGCCTGCACAATCTCATATGATGTCCTAACCTGTGAGTATAGATGGATTAATGCTTATAATGCTCTCCATGGCTGTGGGGGATTTTGGGATTGTTCTGATAGCAGAGGCTTCCACTTCAGATGCAGAGCCTTGTTGAAAAAGTCGAGGTCTTTGCAAGATGATCAAACACTTCTTACCGTGTTCCAGAGAGGGCAGCAGGTGAAACCATCAGCTGATGCGTTACCATTCAGTATGCTCTGGGTTTCTATGAAAAAGCAGTAAGAATCTCCTTTTAGTAAATAAGCAGTTGTGTGGGAAGGAAGTTGCTGTATCTAGAGCAAAAATAGATGGGTTTTTACTCAGGGGTAACCCCAGTTTTCTACTAATGGCACGTTGTAGAATGTTTGGTAACCAGTGCTGCCAAACTCCAAAGAGACCAAACAGAGGTTTTTCACGGTGAAAACAAACTCCCTCAAATGTCTTTTCCTGCCTCTCCTCTCTTCTGGAGATGTGCACTGTATTGCCTCCAACACCCTTCTGAAGGCCCTAAATCCACCCCAGGAAAGGCCATTGAGGTACTGCGCTGGAAATCAGCTGAAGTAGGCATGGGAAGCAGTTTTGTTCTTTGTCCTTTGATGGAATAGTCAGAAGTTATTGAATTTCATGCTGGGTAGGCACCAAATCAGAGCTTCTTTTCCTTGAGCAGACTGTTTTGTTAATTGTTAATAGTCTTTCAAACCAAAGCCATCCTTTCTCTTGGGGACAGGAGGAGTTTTAAACCTCCAGAGCAATAAAGGTACACTGTCTCTCACAATCAATATGCTCGACCATAAGATCTGCTGTGCGTGAACGTTTCTTGGTAAGTGAATTAGAAGACTCTTGTTAGCTGAAATTCGCAGCAGTTTCAGCTCATGCCTGAGCATCCCTTCTCTCCCCTTGCCCTGGTGCACAAGCAGGGCCTGATTTGGAGAATGTCGGGGCCATGTTTAACTTATCCCTTGAGTTATGTGACCTGGAAAGAGAAGAAACAAAAGACCTTGACTATAAAAGGCCCCAGCACAAGCCAATCCGGGGGCACGTGGTGGTAACAGCCAATTATGATGGTATTATAAAAGATGGTATTACAACACTGAAAGTATTGATTGAACCTTTAGCCATTGCAGACACTGACAGAGAGAGAAAGAATGAGTGCAAGATCAATATATGCATCTTTAGACCTATTTATCTTTGGGTGATTTTTCTATTCCCCTTCCTGTTCGATATGGCATAATTTACCTTCATAAAGTGTTCAGCGTCAGGGGTCCATTATCAGAGTAATCAGTTTTGATTAGTAGAGAAAGGGTACAAAATTGTTTAGCCTCTAGATAGAACTGTGAAAAGTGAGTAAACTATGCTTGACAGCACCTAATGCAGTTAGAATGTAGACTTAATTTGATTCCAATTCTTTATGGCTTTCCGTGATTTCAAGCATCTATTGGTTTGTTAGAAAAATATAATAGGAAATGGGCCGTGGCAGGTGGGAGGGGAGAAGGAGGAGAGAGATAATTTAAGTTTGCAGGATGCAATTTTCCTCAATATAAACATTCTAATGCAATTTGATGCCCGTTGTGTTTTGGTGAGCCAGGCAGGAGCTTTTATTTTGCAGATTTATTTTTAGCACTTTGAGTATATTCAGGGGTAACCCAAGTTGGATGGTTGGATGTTTATTCCCAATGCCACGAGCTGAGTTTCAGAATTTCTGACGAGCAATATGGATTTGGGAGTCCAGGCTCTGGCCTTTCCTTGCCAGCCCATTTCCTCAGACCGTGTTACAGCATTAGCATCTCCTTAACTTGTTTTTACTCTTTAAACTGGAGTGGAGAATCATGTAAAATCCACTAATGATGGCAGAGCTCTTGGAGATTTACTAGTGAAAAAACATTCTCCTTTGAAGTCAATCATTAATCAGGATGTGATTAATGCTACTGAGTATACCAGCAGTGTAAAACAAAAGCCAATTAAGATTTTACCAGGCAATGACTTCACTCTGCTCTGATTCTCAGGACAGAACAGCAGTAGGATATGCTGGGAAGTATTAGCTGATTTCCCAAACTTCTGTAATCAGTTGTTTGCATCCTCAGCCCCATCTCAGTTACGCCGAAGGCAGCTGCTTCACAAGTAATATCTCTGCCTCTCCCAGCTGAAAACCAAGGTTAGTCAATTAACAACATGACTCAGTTCTTTCCATCTCTGATTTAGCTTAATGATGTTTGAGGAAGGACTGTGAACCTGCCTCGCTCCTTTTGAACAGGGGATACTGATGTTACAACTTACATTAACCCCACTGCAAATGTGAGCATCATTGCTTAAGGACTTTGCTCAAGGATGAAATGTGCCTGGGTGCTAAAGTTTGTAAAATTAACAAGTATTGCTGGTACTTAAATGGAATATTTCTGTGTCAGATCTGAGGCCATGGAAAGGCAAGGTTTGTGCCTTTTTGAGAGGCTAAAGATGAGACACTAGACTTTATGGACACACCTTTGATACACTGAGATAAAAGCACTTTATCTCTCATTTATCCATGATAAGAGCTGTTCCTATAGGACTTATCACCTGCTTGTTTTGTTGCTCTGTCTTTACTAGACAAATTCAAGTAACATATGGTTTAAATGCAGAAATAGATGAGATGAAAGGAGGCTCTGTGCTTGGGCAATATATTTCTTCATCTACTTCACCTTAAAGACCTGTAGGCTTCCTGGCCACAGCCCTTCTCCCTGCTCTGCAGTCGCCGATATTGTCTCAGTGCTGCCCTCCCCCAGCTGCCCTGCTCTGCCTTTCATCATCCTCTCTCATCCTGGACCTTCCAGGCTTTCATGGTTTTTTCCTCAAGGTATATTAAAGAACATACTGCAAGGAGAGCTCTCTCTTTCTACATCTGGGTGCAAAAGGTGTCAGGGAAGGGGTAAAAACTCTGTGAATAACAACATATTGATTTTTCAGCTCACTGTGGCAGTTTTGGGTGTTTAAGGGTTTAGGACTGATCAAAAATCAACATTATTGGCCAAACTGGGCAGAAGAGCAGTTTATTTTTGACTACTTTAAACCCCCACTATCTAAAGTAATCTTCAAAAATGTATTTTAATTTTGCAACAAAGTTTTGTGTTTCGAAAATATCGAGATGAAGTTTTGCCACCCCCATCCCTCCAAATGTGTTGGTAGCTTTTTTTGATTTAAACAATTAGAAGACAATAATATGAATTCGCAAAACAATTTGGTTTACCTGAACCTGTGTTTATTTAAAAAAAAAAAAGAAAGGGAGGGAAAAAACCCCAAACAAAAAAGGATTAGTTATATTTCTTTTGTTTGCTTCTGTGTAAACTCATTCCTCCAGTGCTCTGCCCTCACTGCGGATATAACAGCTTCTCTCAGTTTTCCCCTTCCATCTGGAGTTGGTTCCACAACCAGGGAACTCGAGTGGTCTCTGTAGTTTCAGCACCTCCCAGCACTCAGCTTTCCTGCTATTTCTCAGACTTTGCTCAAATGCGACAGGAGAGGGTCCCGAGGCAGCAGAGCAGGGCTGGTCCTTGCCCGTGGCAGCTGAGGCTGCCTCCCAGCACATCCCTGCATCCCTGGATGCGGAGGGAGAGCGATGTGCAGGGTTCAGAGATCAGTCCTACAGCACGTGCCGAACGGGCAAATCCACCCTTTATCAGATGTGTTCCGATCCCTGCCACCGTCCTGATTGCCTCTTACGGTAAACTGATATGAGGGGTTAATTTCAGCCTTGCATTAGATAAATAATCAATTAGGGGGAGAGATGAGGAGACGAAGGCGCAGAGCAGGGGCAATGCAGGTCAGGGCCAGCACGCCTGCAGTGAGAGGCACAGCGAGGCACACGGGGGTCATCTGCAGCTGTAAAATTTTATGTGAACGTAAAATTGTCGATAAAACCTGAGCGTGCCTGCTCCCACTATATTTAACTGGAGCTTTTAAACTCTTCTCAGATACTCATGTTGTTCTAAACACTCCTCTCCACCCCCCCCGCCCCTTTTTATCTTCCAAGAGAAGTTGAGTAGTCAGAAGAAAACCAGACAGATTTCTAGAAGTTGTCCGTTAAAGCTCAACAGAGGATCTACCTGGATCTTGTATCCACAAAGCCAAGCCGAGCTGCTGGGGCTTGCACTGAGTTGGCACATGGGTTTTGGGGCTGCATCCACCTCTGGTCCTCACTGCGAGGTTACTTGACCTGGGTGAATTGCTTGGCAATATTTTATATGGCATATTTATTTTTTTGAGATTTATCTACAGAATTAGAGCTGAAGAAACCAATTTCTGTAATAGGATCTCTAGCCACAGGTCCTTTAGTATTTGTTTTATACCCTCTAGTGACCAGGGCTTCTAATGTTTTGAAATGGAGACAGCGTTGCCTGCTCTTGTGCTTTTACTGAGTCTTGAGATATTTGGTCTCGTGTTTATAGTCCCAGCTCCTGGAGGCAAATGACTGCAAGAGAATCTTGGCTTTTGTTTTAAAGCATTTCTAGTAATTGTGGTTTGAGAGAATGGCTTTAAAATGTGATCTGGCTCCACTGTAAAGACTCAGGAACTAGAAAGCAAATAAAAACTTAAGTTAAAAAAACCACAACCCTTATTATTTTTTTAGTTACTTGTGCTTTTTGAGAAGGTGGACAACTTATGCTATAGATCTGTGTATCTAAATATATCTATTAAGAGGTGTTAATTTGTATTTTTGTCATTTGGAAATTCAGGTCCAAGTAAGGAATTGGCAAGCAACTCTTATCAGCTACAAGAGAACCCTCTGAAACTACTCTCCTTCTCTTGCATTGCTTTCACTTGCTGCAAATCCAATGCAAGTGAAAGCAGCAGGATGATGGCTGTAGAAATGACTTTTCATGGTGAATTTATTTCCACTTTGAAAAGCTGGAAGTAGCTGTAGGACTTTCTGCAACTGGAACCAAGAAAATGCTTTTCAGACTTTAGAAGGATGGGCAAGAGGTGATGTGACACTGAGTGGCTTGGATGATGATGTTAGTTTATCAGTCAAAAAAAGGGGAGGAAATGACTGTTGTTATCTGAAAAGGCTTTTTCCTTAAAAAAGGCACAAAAATGGTATAAATTTATTTTTATTTCTGTGTTTTTTTGGTCAGGCCAACCTGTTGGCTTCATACAGAAAACTAGAGCTAGGTGAAGATTTGCTGTCTGTTAGAGTAGTCAGCTGGAGAGTAAATGCTCATGAAGGAAATGGAATTAGTACAATTAACTGTTCACAGAAATTTCTCTGTAAACTTCTGGGCCATTGTCCTCTTTGACTTGGTGAGAAAGCTGCAGTGTCTGCTCTCCCCCGCCCTGTGCCCACGAGTGTCGACCTCACAGAAGTCTGAGCTGTCTGTGCATTGGAGTTGTCTCTTCAAACCACTGTGCTGAAAGCGGTGTCTGATCTCTGAAACACAGGTCTTTATTTCTGAAGAGAAACGAGGTGAATTTGTAAGATATAGTTGGAATGGGGCATTTCAAACCGCCTGTGTTTGATAGCAGTGATCTTGCCCAACCATGTAAATGGAAGGGGAGAATGTTGTGGTGGGCATGAGCTCTGTTGGGAACTTCAGCCTGCGTGTAGATGAGCCAGAAGTACTAAAATAAAATTTCAGAGCGAATAAGAAAGATTTCTGTGAGGGTTTTTTTGGTTTACAGCTGAGTAGAACTCTTTAACACATGTGCAATCTTAAGGAAGTGTGTAACATCCTCAGTGAATTTGTTTCAGCTGTGTTCACGCCTTTTTGTCAAGGACTTCCCATGAAAATTTAGACTATAAAATCCTGTTGGTATGAAAGCTTTTTTTTTTTACTATAAAGTTTAAATTTGTACAGCAGTATTCCATATCCCAAACTAATTGTTTCCACGTGTGAATCAAAGTATTGAGTTCACAGTTTTTGACCAAAACCAATGTTTATTGCAGGACAAAACCTGTGTGTCACCTATTTAATCACAAAGTTCCTTTGTGCACTGTGGAATTATGATCTGTAGAGTAGTGAGACTTGCTGATGGAAACAGGTTAAATTAATGAAGCAGTATGTCTGTGATAAATGATTAGCTGATCAAAATATGTCATTTATTTTTTGAGCTAAATTAGGTGATGGCAGGAGGGACAGGTTTGCTTACCTCGATGTCTACATCTATGTGTCCTTGGTCTCTTAGGAATTTCATCTCCAGTCTAAAAATTCACAGATTTCTTCTCTTAAGACTGGGATAACTGGGGTTTCTGGACATGAAACCAATTTCAGACAAAGTCTAAGAAAATTGATCCTGTCTAATATTTGAAGGTCATCAGCTGTGCTGGGACAAGGTGACCACATCTTCTGTTAGCAGAGTTACCAGGCCCCAAGCAGATACACGTATCTGAGGCTACATGATTTAAAGAGGTAACATTTTTCAGTGTTTAAAAGATGCCAGCTGAGTAAATGAACCCAGACCATCGTGTACGAGTTCTCTTGCTTCCCAAAGTTCATTAGTGATAACAAGACTCTTGGCATTTGGATAATAAATTCGTGATCTAAGGGTTGTTGTGAGTAGGTTGAGGAACTCGGATGGTGACATTAAGGGAGCAAATACAATAACATTTGAAAAGAAACTTCTTGGAACAGAGAGGGAGGAGAAAGAAAGGGCAGCCAAGTGTGAAGCACGGGGGAGAACTTCTCATCACAACCCTCCGTACCGAGTGCATCTACACGCGCTGCTTGTATTTTCTGTGTCGTTCTTTGAAATAGCACTGTGAAGAGTGTACACAGACAGTAGGAGATAACAAGTGGGTGTGTTACCTGTCTGAGCCAGTTTGTCTGGTCACATCAGTTACAGCAATCAAGTTACACGGGCTGAGTTACTCGCTGTCAGACAAGCCTCAGTAACTGTGTATGATGTACACGCTCGGTTCTTCCACCTTCACCTGCGACACTGCAATGATTTGCTCTGCAGTGAACTACCTGTCTGTGTTTGGATTTTGTCAATACATCCCAAATTCTACTGCAGTGGAAAAATACTTCTTGAAAAATCTGTGTGGGGAAATGCTAAAACCCCCAGAAAAACAGTTGTAGAAGTTGTAGACCTTGAAGTATTCTGGACTGCACCGAGTTAGGGGCTGCTTTGAAAACCCTTTTCCTTGTTATGTTATTAATTACCAGCTCCTCCATCAGGTATAGGAACGGTGTATGTGCCCTCACTACACTGAACACCTAATGTCTGGCTCTCCATTAACCTTCTCCTTGGCCAACAGAGCAAAAAATATCCAGTTTGGAAGCAGCCACTCTTTAAGGTTTCTTTTGTCCCCAAGCAGTCGCACAGCCTGAAAGAGCAGGAAAAGGGAGGGAATGGCTGGTGGGCTGAACAGGGAAAGTCAGTGCTGTTGCCTCCTCCAGCCCCACCAGGGCTCCTCTGCAGGTCTGTGTTGGCTGTAGATTTAAAGCCAGCTCTCCTGATTTCACTGAGAATGGTGAAAATGACTTTAGAGGGTATTTTTTATTGTTCTGCAGAGCAAGTTACATGCTAGCACACACCAACTTGTCTTTAGCGATTAGAAATAGTCAATTTACCTTTAAAATGCTCCAGATCTGAGAAAACGTTGATTGCTTGAATGCTTCATGGTCTTGTGCAAGGAGCTTTATTTGGACTCAGCTGTAATTTAGCAACTGTATTTTAAAAAAGGAAATCCTCCATTCAAAATCAAAACCATCTTAGTGTCTTTGTGGGAAAAAGCAAAATAAATGTATGACTAAATTTCTCCTTTGCTTAGAAATAGTCGCAAAATAGTTCCTGTGTTTCTGCCAGGTGAATGAGGGTTTTGCCTTAATAGGACTGAAAATTTAGAAGTGTCAGAAGCTTGCTTTACTAGAAACAAAGGAGAAGCTTTTAGATGCTTTTAGGACTTGCTGTGGAGTGCTTGCAAATTACCTGGGAAGCAATCAGCTTCACCTGGGTGTGTTTTATGCGGGTAATATTCAACTTTTTGGCTTTTGATTTTTGTATATTGCAGCTGAATTAATTGATTTTTAATTCTGGGTCTTTTTCTCCCCAAATTTTAGGTCAATTAGCAATATGAGTGGCAGTTAATATACAAACACTGTAGTCTCCCCCTTCTCCTGCCCAGTTTATAAGTTTTGTTGGCAATAGCATCCTATGTCAAAAGTGAGCTGTGCTCTGATCAGGTTACAGTCTGGGAACGAGCCTGAATTAAGTTTTTCTCTCATAGGACTATGGTGGAAAATAGAATCAAAATTAGCAGATAAATGAATGAAATCTCAAGGACAATAGCTGAATAAACATGTCTGCTAAGCAATTTTCTAAGAGGAAAATCTGGCACCTCTCACTTAAGGAGAAAGAGTGAGGAGGAAAACACGTGTGAAGTCATTAACTGCTGAGGCTGATCAAGCAGAGAGGCAGAAGCTGGTTTGCAATGTCAAATGCTCAGGTTCTTGGTGTAAGTTATCTAAAACTTTGCACACCAGAATGTATTTTCTCAATCTGATACGGCTGATCCATCTCTCTCTGCCACCCTGACCTCAGTGGAGTTTGCTCTTATGCTCTGTTACCCATGGCAATGTTGAAATTACTGACCTGAGCCAAAATTGCATAGCTTAAAGAGACAAGGGGAGAGGGTGCAGTGCACTGGCTTTGATGAGGTCCCAGAAGATGCAATCCTTCCTCCATCCTCAGCATTTTAAAATGGAAAATGGAATAATATTAAAAAGCACACAATGGTACTTAAAGTGCATTGTGCAGGAGCTCTCTACAGGCTATGATGGAGCCCAGGAGGACTTATGGTGTTATGGGCCAGGAACAAATGGCAGGATGTGCCCTATATTCTGGGGGGCTGAGAACAGTAAGGGGGCTTATAAAAATAAATACATTTAATAGTACAGAATGAAACAACAAATTGAAATTTTGCTGAAATCCAGTTCTGGGGTTTTATAATCCATGGAAACTTATTAACTTCAGAGACCTGTGCGAGCTGGGAAAAAAGTAAGCTTTTCATTCCATCCCCAAAATACAAAGAATTTAGAGCATTTTTACAGCACATTTTAGGACAATGACCTGGGCAATGTGTTTAACTGCTTTGCTTGCTTCATAAAACCCAGTTTATACAGCCGTGGAGCGAATCCCATTCTGTTCTGGGCTTTTGGGAGCAGGGGCGGCCAGTGGAAGCACTTTATGATACAGAGCTAATGTGTCAAAGGGACATAGACCAGAACTATTGTCCTCACCTCCACGGTCAATAGGAAGCAGACATTTAGAAATAAATAATCCTCACTGTGGGACAGGGAGAACATCTCTCTGTAGTCCAAAGTCTGAGGACATTTTTCTGTTCTCCACGACATGATCTTTTAAGTGTATTTACACTAGGTAGCACAACTTCAACAAGAGAGGACCCCAAAATACCCCCAAAGAAGGAATTTGATGTTGACATGCCCTGAACAGTGCCAGAGATCACTGTTTTCTAGAGCTGAATATTTTGTAGTAGTGTCTGAGTTTTATTCCCCTCCAAAAATTTTCATTTGGAAATACTAAATGCATCTTTTGGTTGATTTATAGTTATAAAAGTCACATAACTTCATTTTTGAGGGAATAACCCCACCTCATTTCCACATCTAATTCTGAATCTCTATTTTAACTCTGTTTTCCAGTTCCCCGTGCTGAGTGGGCAGCTGGAGCCAAAAAGTCCAAACTGTCTGAAGGCTGAAGGCTGGGAACATCCTGAATATTGCACACCTGGAGCTGAGTGAAAGCAGTGCCTGGGTCTTTTGGTGTCTTTGAATGCTGGTTCGTTTTCCCATGGTTCATTTTCTGGAGAAGCCTAAGGAGGAAAATATCTGGGATGGAGAAGTGCAGTGTTTGACTTTTAGAAGAAAAGAAAATAGGTTTGGGAGGGTTTACTCTTTTTCACCCACCCAAATACACCAATTTGTGGTCTGATGTTTGAATATCTACTTATTTTAGCCAAATGTGTCTGCTTATAGTTAATATTTCTGCAGCTTTTGCAAGTGTTTATCTCTACAGAGAGCAAGCATTGTTGCTGTTTCTTCTTGCACTGATATGGGAACTTGCACTGTGACCATGGCTCTCCCTCCAGCCAAGTGGTTGCAATGTGCACATTGCTACCCTGCCACAGAGGAGGCAAAGGAGAAAAATCGGAATTCAAGCCCTGTCTGAAAAGTAAAAGGGACAAATTAGTTTCTTGTCACTGCGCTGCAATAAATACATTGTCATTTTTATACCCCAGTGAATCATATTCCCCATTTCCCCCGTAACTATTATACAGTCTGCTGGCAGTACATCATTTTTTGGTAATTTTATTTTCACCAATTGTTTTATGAAATTTTTGAGTTTTATGGACACTAAAACAAATCTAGCCTGCGAGTATTATAGCCCTTTAAATCACCGGCAGGAAATCTCAAGGTTCCTCCAGACTGTGAGAGAAGGAAGCTTTAGGAAAGAAAGATTGCTCCTAGCTTATAAACTGAGCAAAAACCCAGAGATAAGTTTGTAAAAGGGACATACATCATCACTGGCGAAAACCAGGACGTAAACCAACATCTCTCCCCTCAGCTCCCTTAAGAATAAAAATGGATTTTTATTTAGCAGAAACACTAAAGTAGTTGGGGAAAGGAACACACAAGATTTTCCATGCTTTCTTAACCATAACTATCCTTATTTCCTACAGAGCCACCGTGTCAGGCATCTCCTTGGCTAAAATGTACGTATTTATAGTCCCAAAATAGTGGGAAACTGGCAGAAACCCCTAATTCTAACCTGAACTTGTGCAGTCCTTGGCTGAATTCGGTCCTCACGACGCCAAGGAAGTGGTGGCACCCGGGCACGGGGGAAAGGGATCGGCTGAGTTCTTCCCTCTTGCCCATAACCTTTGCTGATGCTTTTCATAACTGATCCTTCTGGACTGATTTTTGAGAAAGTTTTGCTGATTGCACAAAATTTCAGACAGCAAATGGGAGGCAGAGACCTGCAGATCCACCTTCCTTGCAGTTGGCTTGATGTGAACCCCAGCTCTAGGAAGGCAAGAAGAGAAATTGGGCAGCTGCCATGGCCCAGCCTCTACCTGGCATCAGCAGGTACCTCTGTCCTTACAAAACAAGTTACTTGGCTTTGGCTTTCTGAGGAGTAGAGTGTGATCATTTCCAAAAATTAAATCAAAACTGAGTCATAGTATGGTAAAAGCTGATTATATATATATGTTTTTTTTAAATAAGGTCTTTGGTCTCATTAGATTGCTTGATGTACTTTCCATATCTCTGAATATAAGAAAGTAAAAGTAGTTGAGATGATCTTGCTCAGGTGGAAACATCGAACAAGAACTTTCTTAACTGTAAATCCAACAGGTGCAGATGGGCAAGATCTCATCCCAGTTCTGACATGGACTTTGCAGTCTCAAATTAGTTTCTCCATTTTACTTTTTCTTTTTTTATTCATCTCTTAATATTTTTAAAACTCTGAAGTTATTTAGATTAAATATTTACTTTGTGAATTGGATGAAACATTGTTTGTAGACCAAAGATTATCACTTTTGTTTCTAAGATTTTTTTTTAAATAATGGAAAAAAGAAATTTGTAAATAAAAATGTAGAAGTCTGCTTTGTCTCAGACCTGTGGGGTCCACTGTGGCCAGAAGCAGAACTGTATAACTATATATCCATATAATATTTCTCTTGGTATATCCTTCCAGCAATCTATTATGTAGAAACTTATGAGCCAAAGGGAACACATTTGTTAATGGCTCTTGATGGATTTTTCCTCTGTGAATTTATGGAGTTGAACATATGTGTGCTCATGACTTCCACAGTATAATGTGGAAATGCCTTCCACTCTGTAACACGTTGTGTGAGGGAAAAATGCCTTATTTTTTTCTACTTTTATATTTCCTACTTGGCTCTCCTTTCACCTGATGCCATACATTTTGCTTTGGAAGAACTTGTGAACTATCACTGCTCAGCTACCTGCCTGGTGAAACCCATGAACTTAATAATTCCTAAAGTTATCTTATCTGGCCATCCCTTTCCCAGTATAAGAACCCAAGCTGACTAGTTTGGACAAAAAAAAACCAAACCAACCTTCCTGAGGGCATGGGGACACTGATTCCAGAGAGGGGTTTGGTTTACATGCTGTGGATTTGAGTGGCTGTAACAGTAACCATCTTGTATTGGCTAAAAATCAGGAGTGGGCTGAGGTCTGCTTCAACCCTTTTCTCTTAAAATTCCTAAACAAATTAGTTCTATAAAGTTACTGCCCTGGGTAAATGATGTTTTGGTTGCAGAATGAAACTTTCTGAAAAGCTAAAAATATTTATTTATTGTTAATATTCCCAGACTGTGACCTTCAGACTGTATATTCCGAATAAATCTGTAAAGAACAAATAGGGGACTAGTTTTACCAGGTCTGTTTTTATATTACCTGAAAAGAAAGACTGACAGGTTTGAAAGCAAACTGACTTTACAGTCAGTTCAGAACAGGGCAGCGCTGCTCCATCTCTGACACTTTGCTGTTTGGATGTTTCAGGGGAAGGTATTTTTAACAACCTGAGCACCACCCCCTGCCCACATGGATGGTGATTTTTCTCCTCACTCCAACACCGAGTATCTTCCATCCTAAGGATTTATAACAGGTTTCTATTTTAATAGCAGCCAAATGGATGATAGAGGTGAAGCACTTCTTAGTTTGAGGGATTGTGAAGAAAAGCAGAGGGGAGAACCAGGTACAATTGGTTGAGAAGTGAGTGAGTGGATGTGCTCAGAATGTCTTGATCCCTTCAGGAGTGCTTGCTTAAAAATAGGGCTTAAAAATATTAACAAAATTTGGGGTATAGCTGTATTGAGCCAAAGATTTTTAACATCATCATGACTTGCCCTTGATGGGAAGACACTTGACTCCAGCCATCTAAAGATTCTTCATGTTGCTGGGGCTGTCACCATGCTAACAGCATCAAATATTTTCCTGAAGAAAATAGTCCTTAGGCCTTGGTTTGCAGCCTTCCTGCTCTCTGGCTCAGGCCTTTAGAGCAGGGGTCTGCACTGGTGGACCAGCTCCAAGTGAATTGTAGGGAGGGATTTTGTGGGAAGAAAGTGGCTGTGAAAGAGGGACTTACAGCTCTATTGACAGTTCTTGGGAAAGCAAAGGAAGTGGGGACAAACCCCTAAGCCATTGTAGCAGCTGGTCGAGGCAGAGGGGCTTTCTGCTTTCTCTCCCTCCTCTGTAGTTCTTAATTTTGTATTTTTTCTCTTTGTAGCTAAATCTGCTCCTTTTTTTTTCAAATTATTTTTTCTTCCATGCTGTTTAATCTCAACACAGAGCCCGGGTGCTGGTGCAGCATTACAACAGTTTTGTCATGTTGGCTGTCACCGTGCTGACAGCCCCGTGACAGCTGGCAGATGTACAGATGATGGATGTTTTCTCCCTTGTGCAAGGACGATGGGATAAAAGTGCAAACAAACCAGGTAATAGATGAGAAAAGCAGAGCAACGTTGATAAGGCCTGGTCCTCACTCTGTGATGTATGGGAAACCAAGCTGTGGGCAATTTGTTTCAGAGAAATGAGGGACTCTTTGTAGAGAGGGACAGAAGGAAAAGAAAAAAGGAGGGAAAATAGAGAAATACTAATAATAAGAGGGGGGAAATGCTTAAAGCTTGTCTTTATTGTGACAATACTAGCTTATTGTTATGGCAATAGGCAAATATGAATTCAAGGAGAGGCTCTGGGCTCCTTGGCTGATGCTTGTGCTCGGCATACAATGAGGGATCCAGGGAGGAGGTGTCTGGGCTGGGAACAGTGGGTTTATCTTTGCTTGTTTCTGCTGCACTCATCTTTCCTCTGGCCTGCCAACAGCACCTCCTGTTATTTATGGTATCTAGGTGTCTGAAAGAGCTAACAAATGGCTATGGGCAGGCAGATAAACTTTTCAAGTCACACGCTTAAACTGGATAGTTGAGGAGCTCATACACACGTCTGGACTCCCATGACAGGGCTGCTCATCTCTAAAAGCCTGCAGCGGCCACATGCTGAGCTCAGCTCTGGAACCTCTGACTTCAGAGTGAGCCCTTCCCATCACCACTTTGCTCCCCAGCTCCTGCCTCCAAGGCTGCGGCCCCAATCAGAAGGAGGAAGATGCTGCAAAAGGGGCAGTGGCACAGCTGGCCTTGAGGAGTGGGTGGTGTTCACCTTCACCCTGAGAACAGTGAGCTCTAGGCTGGGCCAAAGCGAATGCAGCTGGTGAGGGTTAAGAAGATGCTGCTGCTGCAGCCCAGAGCATGGATCTGGCTATCAGAGATGGTCAGACATCCTTCAGCAAGTGTGCAAGGCTGGCGTTACAGCCTCTTCCATGTGTCTCTATAGAAGACTGAGCACCCTTTAAAATGCAAGGAATATCTTTCAGGGCCCCCATATGGATCCTGAATATTAATACCTTGATGCCATTATCGCTAACACGGCTGTACGTGCCCTCACACACCCACTTACTGGCATGTACATTTTCAGGACGCTGTCATCTCTCCTTCCTTCCTTTCCACCTTCAGTTCTGTCACTGTCAGGGACTTATTTAGGCCCATAAAAGTGATAATTTATTACAGCACACTTCCTACTGTGAGTAAATAAGTCTGTCTCCCTTAAACTCCCTGGGCAATTAGAAGAATGAAAGACTGTGCCATGTATTAGCATTTATTTTCTCCCAGCATTTATACAAGGCCATTTTCTTGCTGATGAATTGTGGGGCAAATTGTTTTTGAGAAAGTCTGTCAGATGAAAAGGTGTTATGATTAAACTGTTGGTGTAAATTTGGGTGGCAATAAATCCTTTTATTGCATTAGCTGAATTTATTTGCTTGCAACTACCATTAAAGATTTGAAGAAACAATAATAAACAGGTTGATTTTGCACCTGCATAAGGGTAATTAATATACACTCTAAAAATAGAGAGTCTGTTTAAAAAAAGAATCCATTTTGTGACCTAGAGGCTGCTGATCAGGAAATGGGTGTAGAATGAGCTGTATGTGTATTTTAGCATTGCACTAACAAAAATCCTGAAATGCAATGTTGATGCTGTGGGTTTGGGAAAGGCTCCATTTGAAGGTAGGTTGGAAGGGCCTGAATCTGCACACCCTTTCATGGGCAAAGACTGTCTTGTATGAGCAGCCCTGTCCTGTGTCAGAAACCAGTGAACCAGTGGGTTTTAGGCTGTGTGAGGGTACAGCAGTTACACATCCCTGGAGAGGATGTATAGAGGCAACAGGGTCAGGTCTGCTTTGTGCCCGGTTGGGGTGGGCAAAGGGCACTAAACTCTGCCTTAGGGCTGCTTTGGCAAGGCTGCACTCAGCTGCTGGGAGCCTGCTTTGGTTTGAGTCTGTTGAGAATGAATTTGGCAGGGCTTACAGGCACTTCATTGTGGACCCCTCTCAGCTTTTGCTCCAGCTCTGTATCAGTTCCACGTTGGAGGGGATTTACAGGGAATGTTTTGCTGCTGCTGGGCTGCTTGTGGAAAGGGTTTGTAAAGTTAGGGTGACCCCTTATTAAGTAAAGTAGCTTTTCATTTCAGTGAGGATCTAGTCCAAGTTATCCCTATTAGCAGCTTGGATAGAAGGAAATGGCAATATTAGTTTACCTATGTTTAAAAAATAAAAGAATTGAACGGGAGCAAATACCCTGAAAATGTCTGGGATGGTTAGAAGAATGGAAAGTAATGTATGTAAAAAAGCCCTGTATTTTTGGCAAAAGAAAAGGAATGGCCATTATGAATAATGATCTTCTTAAAGCTAAAATAGAACTGCTAAGATCAAAAATGTGTAAGGTGGTCATGAATTCCGGTGGGAAATTAGATAAAGGTAAAACTTTGGGATGTCATTTCAGAAAGGGTTTTGGGTAAGAGACTGTGCTCATTCAAGGAGGGCCCTTGATAGCCTGACAGAAGGAACTATAGAACCAGGACAAGAAATGTCAAGATTTGGATAGCCACCTTGTTCACATCCCTGCAGGAAATGAGCAAAGAATCAATCAATGAATATGTGCCTTTTGCTGTCCTGGGTTCATTTCATCTTTTTGATCTCCCACTTTTGGTGTTGAATGAGACTCTTCTTCCCTGTCCTCAGCTTCCTCTTCAGAGAGATGGCTGGTTGAAATGACTAATAGTAATATAGCTCTAGATATCAGCATAATGATAGCTAATAGAAATAGGAGCCTGAAAGTGTATTGTGCTACTTATGCTGGTATTGAAAACATCTGAGATGCTTCCTTGATAGATCTTGCTCCAAGTCAAGCTGCTTGCTGGGTAAGGAATGGGGAAGGGATCAGGTCAGAGGATGCAGCTGCAGTGAAATAGGGTGTGTTTGCTAGTGCCCTTGGGGTGTTTTTGCCTGTCAGAGTCCCTGCAATTCGTGGTGTTGCTGTTTTGTCTTTATTCCCTTTGAAGCACTCAATAGTTTCTGTCTATTTGGGCTTTGTATGGGAGCACTTTAAGCTTGTTAAAGGGTGTGGATGAGTGGTCTGTTGATGGGGGACAGCTGCCCTGTGGACCCTTCTGGAGGGTGGTCAGACTAGGTTGTTTGTGCTTTTCCAACTTTTGTGGTTCTGAGGAAAATCTTCCAAATGAGAGCAGATTCCTCAGCTGAAGAAGAAAAAACTCAGCTTGCGCTTCCTCCATTGCATCCTGGTGTCTACATGGAGTAATTTTTTTCCTATTGGTAACTTGAACCTGCAGATAGAGTAAGTTTTTCCCAGTGCTTTTACTACCCAAGTTCATTCTACTGTTCCCTGGTTTGCTGGTTGAGAGCTGGTAAGACTAAATAATTCAACATATATTAAACCAGCCACTTCAGAGGAGAGTTGTGGGTGGTTTTTATTCTTGCAGTAGAAATATTTCTAGAAGAGGGATGCGAGGAGTGTTAGTGAATTCCAGACATCACAGATTGCAAATTAGTTGCTGTGCTACAATCAGTCACATCTTATTATGGTGTTTTTCTGGTTTGTGGGACCATAATATGTTACAAGTGCAATTGCTTTTCTTTAATGTTTTTAATTTTCTTCCACACTCGCTAAGAGGGGTGTAATGCATTCTGGGGAGTGCTTTGCTGGAGCAGCTAGTGTGCAGGGATTGAGATGATTTCACAGCCACTTTCCAAAGCAGAGAAGCTGCTTCTCATCTGCGTTTGGCTTGGACCTTGAGTTTAAGGTGCCCTCCTCTATACAGAGCTGAGTGATCAAGTTTGAACTAGCATATTGTGTTTTTACCTCAGTCCCAGTCCCATTGCTGTGACCTATGGGGGTGTCAGGGCAGGAAAAGGAGACGCCCTTGGCTGCTGATTTGCAAGCTGCCTACAGATCTTCCTGCTTTATTCATCCCAGCTGTTGGATCCTCACGACCTCCTTTGACAGCCCACCAGCCTTTCTCGTGCCTAGAGCTAGTCAGAAATATTTCAGTCAAGACTACTCTTTGGATAATGCTGTTAATTTGTAATAGGAATTTTTATTTCTCAAGATTTTATCAGTTCAAGTAATGCCTTCAATCTGAAGGTTTCTTAGATACAGGATTGCACTGAACTAGGATTCTACCTTAACCCAGAGAGGCACTTCATAACCCCCCTGGTGGAGGTCTGGCTGTTTCAGATCCTCAGGTGGGATGAGGGCAGGCTCTGTTCAGAGTCCTGCCATTGGAGGGTGTCAACAATTTTGGGGCAATGGCACTGGTTTCTACTTTTCCCTGAATTTTATGATACGTAGTTCCTGATTTAAAATCCTGAGCTTATTTATGACAGCAGTGAGTGGAGCTGAGACGCAGGGGAAGCCTCTCTTGGCTGTGCTGGCAGAGCAGCAGCAGGTCCTTCCCTCCTTGTGCCTTGACATGACTGCTGGGACTGGAACGTTGGGACATGTTGCTTTTCTATTCTTTTTAATGCTTTCTCCCCCAGATGCAGAAAACTCTTCTTTCTTTTAACCTTGAACGTTTTCCCAGGATAAGTGCACGTGTTTCTCTACTGTTTACTTGTTGAATAAAATTGTTGCAAGTTAACTAATTGGGCACAGAAGTTTTCAAATGAGGATGTGCAAAGCAAAGTGGTTCCTGTCGCGGTTTGACAAGGTTATCTGAGGGTAATGTGGTAAATATTTTTCATGCATTAGTGGATTATAAAAACGTTGCATCACGCTGCTGCTTGGTGCTGAGGGAGAATGGAGAGCAGGAGCATGGCTGTTAACTGAAGAGGTAAGGTACCAGCACTCATCGGGCTGATCCAGGAGACAGGGCTCATGGTAGTGTCTGACTCACGCATCACACTGTGTTTGCATTAAAACTAACTTCTCAGATAAAAAAACCCCACAGATCTCTCTGGATTTTCCATATAAGCCCTTTTCATATTTTCTTTTCTTTCTGATTCTCATTCTCTCTTCCTGAGGATTTCCCTTAATTTTTTATTTATCCCAGCTGCATAAAAATAGTAAGAGACATTATAAGCACCATGGACTGCATCGATGTTTGGTCCATGTGTTCCTTTCCCTCCACCCATGCGCCTGCCCTGCCTGTTGAGATCAAAAAGGATTCTTCTCTGTAGAGGGCCTCATTCTGCATTGAACCCTCATCATTACTGTAATAAAAAAGATTAATAATGTAAATTGTGAGCTATTTACTATAGTGTTAAGTACAGAGCAGTGTAATTCCGTGCAGTTACTCTGCACTTTTCCTACAAAACACAGGACTCAATCTCTTTATGTGTAAAATGATACTGAACTGTAACTACCTTATAATATTGCTGTGTTATTCTATAGTTACAGTCTTAAACACCACAGATTTTGCTGGGTAGGTTTCATTCTTACTATAAAAAACACAGTAATTTTTAATAGGGGTAGGTAGTGGCTGAAGAAATTACTCATAAAATACTTCTAAGGGACTTGGCTGTATAATCCTGGGGACTGAGTCTTCCTTGCCTCTCTTTTGAAGGACATTAAATTCTCCATCTCTCTGTACTCTCAGTAATCTCTCCTTTGTGTTCAGTTGCTCAGAGGTGTTGGCAGCCAGAGGCTTTCTGGGTGCACCTATGGTTGGAGTCTTGAAGGCACTGCATTTTGGTTTGCTTTCATGTCTTGGAGTGTCTGACATAAATTCTTTTAAAACCAAGTGAGACAGAAAAAAACTCTTCAAGCATCTGACTTCAGTCACTAAGGGGCATTTAGGCCATGGAATCAGGCTAGGGCTAATCTGGAGCAACAAAACCGCTGTGGCTAGTGAGGATGTCAAGGCCTCAGCAGTCTGGCTGTGTAGCTCCTCTTCTCTTGGTTTGCACTTCCTGACACTGTGGACGTGGCCCTTTGGGATGGGGAAATCACCTGCTGCATACAGACTTGGATAGGAGACATGATGGGGCCATCCAGTTGACTTTAGGGCATAGGGCCTTAGGAGACATGATGGGGCCATCCAGTTGACTTCAGGAGCTGCTCATGCCCCAGTTTGGTGTGTTTTGGGGTGCAGGCTTCCATTCCTTGTCCCGAATAACAAATGATAAGATGAGAAGAAACAGCCTTATGTTGTGCCAGGGGAGGTTTAGATTGAATATTAGAAAAAATTTCTTTACCAAAAGAGTGGTGAAGAATTGGAACCAGCTGCCCAAGGAAGTGGTGGAGTCTCCTTCACTGGAGGTGTCCAAAAAACTTGTAGACGTGGCACTTTTGTGACGTGGTTTAGTAGGCACGGTGGTGTTGGACTGGATGATCTTAGAGGTCTTTTCCAGCCTTAATGATTCTGTGATTCTAAAGGACTTTTTAAACAGAAGATGTTTATAGCTTTCTTCTGTGGCCTGGTTTGGGAAGCAGAGGCGCTCGCTGGCAGGCTGGGCAGACAGACATGTGCGTGGCATTCCAGCAGACCGCAGCCATCGAACACCCAGGCACGTCCTCAGCCTTTGCCAGGCTTTGAGATGTTTTGCAAGGCTTGTCTGGCCCCTTTGTGGCGCGTGTAAAAGTTTCAAGACTGTTGTTTCTCTTCTGCTTCCATCCCCTTGCTCACCCACTGACGGATGCGCTCCCTCTAATTCCCGCTTCCCTTTGCAAGCAGTAGTGATCTATGGATGCTCCGAGCCACAGCTACACTAATGGCAAAGACCCTGCAGCGATGAGGCTGGAGTTTGGTGGAACTCCTGTCCATTTAATTAAGAAATGCTGCTCATACAGAACTGGATGCAGTAACCTAATTTACTGCCATGTCTGTCTGTCTCTCTGTCTCGCCTTTTGTCCCTCTGCATCCTACACAAAGCCATTGTATCTTATTACCCGAGCTAGGTAGATTCTTGCTTGGCTGAGCCGAGATCAAAAAGTAATTTTTCTTTTTGCAACAGCCGATTAGAAATTCATTTATTTTCACATTAGACATTTGACCAATATCTCCCTCCCCCCGACGAACCGATCCCCCTCGACTTCAGCAATTTAGCTCCATTTGTATAGTCTGCATAATGGAAGACAGTGAGCCTGTTAGAAAAATGTGGCCCAGGGCAAAAATTAAATGCAGAATCATGTATCAGAAATGAGATGTATTTACTATTGTTTTTGAAAATTAATGGTGCATTTTTAGTTTTTATAATGTAATTTAATGATGCAATTCATCTAATAAAAAGACACATTTTAACTCAGTCACACAGACCTACTGGGGCAGGACAAAATGTACCTTTCAGATGTAAGATTTTTAAAAAATGCTTCGGGCTCTCTTTTTGTATGCAAAAAAGAGAAACTCTTTGCGTGCTTTGGCTGACAGCTGGGATATCAGCAGGAGTCCAATAAAAAGGACATTTTTCTTCCTAAATATTGGTGTTTGTGCAGCATACAATAATATTATAAATGCAGCAGTGGGTTTGAAGTACAATGCTGCAGCTGATTATAGAATGCCATATGGTGCTGGCATGTTAAACTGATACAGACTGAGCACGCACTGCAGCTTTAAATGCTGTGGACCAGCGATTGCACTAAGCTAGAATAAATACACTGTACAGTGTCAATATACAGAGCTGTCATGTTCAGCAGTGAAAAGCAAACTGTGTCAAAATAACATGAACTAACTCAAGAAAAACCCACAAAAGTCAGCACTGAGCACGTGCTCCTTCCCTGGAGTGGCTCTTGGTGGGCCACAGGTTGGGGAAAAATCCTTATTCAGTTTCTCAGAGCACTCTATGACTTCAGTAACTGAGGAGTAAAGGCTGGGAGGAGCCCCAGGTGCCCTGGCAGTGTGTTTTACCAGGCATAGATAGATTGCAAACCCAGGTTCTGCTCTGGCTCTGTCGTAGGGAAATGCCTGTCCCTTCGTTGTTTGTGTTTAGAACATGAAAATCCACTTTATCTGTTTTGCATCATGATTTTTATCTGTTTTGCAAAGTTCTTGTATTACACGTTTTCTTGTAAAGTAAACAGAGGCAGATTTGCCATGGATTTTAAAACCTCCTGAAAGAGTGTTTCTGTCACAGGGACAAGACCTGCTGAAGGGTGCTCCCTGCTCACACTCCCACTAGCTCTGCCAGCTCCACTGGAATGTGGGTGATGCTGAAAGTCGATCTGACCAGGACACAAAAAGGGGAGGTTTTATCTTAAGGATGGAGCTGGAGTCTGAGGAGAGTGCAGAGGTGAGAGTTAGGGCTGCCTTTTTTCAGGAGGCTTATGGTTGACTTCACCTGAACACAATAATTCCCACTTAAAGTTTTTTTAAATGTGCTCCTAGAAAATACATTCAGGTTTCATCTCCAGGCTTAAAATATGCCCTCCTCTGCTTTTGAAAACCCTTCTTTTATGGACAAAACTTGAAGCTGTAGATAAATATACAGTTTCTAAGATGGTTTTATGATAATCTCCTTCTTATGATATCAAAAATGTACACTTACCAGCAACAGCTGAAATTAACTACACCAAACCCACCAATTTGACACTGAGATAGATTTTGGTACAAAGCTGGGAAGGAGGAGAAGTCTGTTCATTTGTGGATGAATTAAACATCCATTATTCTTTGTTTCCTGAGTCTGGTGCATGATTTCCCAAAGGGCAAGAGATGGCTCCTTTGACAAGTAAAAGGGGAGTTCTCTCATAAACTCTGGCACTGAGCTCCTTGAGGGATACCCTTTGTTGTTTGTGTGAAGTTTAGTAAAAGGAAATGTGAACCACTTTGGATCTAGCAAGGACCCATTCTGTTCAAGCTCCTGACCATTTTGTACGCACACAGATTTATCTCATATTCAGGCTGGGTCACTGTTTGTGCAGATTTCTCTGGATCCCAGGATTAACTTTCTTTTCCCTTCCTCTTCTGGCCCATCTACGTTCCCACAAGTTTCTCTGCCTGAGCTGCAGACCCTATGGATGGATTTTGAACCATCCCAGCCAACACAGCCTCACTCCTGCTCTTCTCAGCAGGCCTAGAACAGACAACTCTGCGTTGTTTTTATCCTTTCCAGTTTACAGATATATGATACAACCTTTGAGAGAAGCAGGAACAAACCATCAAGCCAGAGATCAAAGCATCCAGAAGGTTTCTGGTGGCTTATTGCATGTTGAAACTCAACAGACAGTCCAGGCAAATGAGAAAAAATTATGAATATAGTGCCTTTTTGATATTAAGACTTTGTGCAGTGGCAGAGGGAAAAGATTTGCTTTGTGCACTGTTTTCCTGTGCTCTGTAATCTAAACAACATACGGGGATGTGTCTGGATTACCAATGTAACAGGTTATTTCTATTTTATTTTTTAAATGGAAATAACTACATAACTTTATGACCATCACTATGTTCATAGCTTGATGCAGCACAGCTGGGTCAATCCCAGCACTGGATTTACAGCTGGACAAGGAGGTCCTTGGCTCCTGCAGCCCCAGTGTTCTGTGCTTTCTGGTGGCTTTATAGCATTTGGGCTTCACTCTGCTTCCTTGATGATAGGTACCAGATGCAGCTGGGTCTAATCCAGTCTTGGCTAGCTGGGAGCAGCCCTAGGCTTTGAAGGCCTTATGGGTGTTGTGGATTCTTTTTGTCACTTGTGTTTGATTTAAAATCTAGTGAGACAAAAGTCTCATTTGATGTGGTAAATCCTACATAGGGCTTGATACTGGGAGATAAGTGATGTTTATGAACTTAAGTATGGAACAAGGCTTGTGTTTTGCAACTGAACAATCCCTGAACCAAAGAGGATGCAGACTAGGTAAAGTAAAACATTAGCTGTAAGGAGATAGATCATTGCCAGGCTTTGACCTATAGATGAATTTTTCTATTGTGAAAGACACTAAAACAGTTTATTGAGTGTTAGAACTTTAATGGCTATGCTTTGGTGTAGGGTTTAGCAAGTAAAACTGTTCAGGACAGAAATAAGCAGGCTGGAGTCAGAGGAATGTTACTTGGAGTTGTTCTCATGGGGAGTCAGAGGTAAATGATAAAACAAACAAGTTTCTTACAGCTGAAGAATTCATTGACTTTTAACACTGTGAGTGAACGGGCTGTGGCAGACCTTACTTGACAAAAAAAATTAATATTTAAGCCAATTTACTGGAGGCCTCATTATTTTGCACAGGCTGAGTATCAATAAATAGGCACCGAATTTCCGAAGAAGCATCACATAGTTTTTCAATGAGAAATCCAAGAGCCTGAGAGATGATGTTATGGTGTGAATTACATTGCAGAGTGGTTGTCAGCTGTCCCTGTCAGCACTTTTGCAGATGCCATAATGCACAGTAAATGCTGTGGCTGCAGCTATTTAGGATTACTGTGGTAGTAGTTTAAGGGGAAACACCACAAATTGACGGCTAAAGAAACATGTCCCTTTTTCTTGAGCTGCCCTGTTCCTAAACAGTTCTTCACAGCTACTGTACCTGTGGCTATTCTCACCTTTTAAAATCAAGCTTGTGGATTTACCAGAAGCAACACAGTGTTTGGAATGACTGTCTCATTAATATGCTAATACCAACACCAAAGATGGTGGAAATATAACCCTTCTTGAGATTGTGATCACAGAGTCTGATTGCCATCTAACTACACACAGCCTTCTCCACAGCCCCCACCTGAGATCAGGACTCAGTGTTATCAGAACTACGTGAGATAGTGTCCCTGCTGGACAAACTGCACGGTTTAAATCAGAGAGGCACAAGAAAACAAGGGTTTGTTTTGTTTTTCAGATCTGGAGCAGAGATGTAGAAAGACTGAAAGTCTCGACAGATGGATTTCTTGCAGGGCTGTTCCCAGTCACTCATGGAGATGTTTCTTGGTGCACCAAACTGCACCAATAACTAAAATCCCAGGTGGGACCCAGAATGAATACCTTGGGCTCCCTGTACACCTGTCAACCTTTAATTCAATTAGTGACCCTGGTATTACAATGTTAATTAGAGATAGTCTCTTTTGCTAAAATATGGAAAAGCTGACAAAGCACAGCTCTCCTCCTGGAATGAACCTTTCCAGATCCTTGTAGATGTTGTACAGAACAGGTAGAGTGTCTGTGGCCTTAAAAAAGGAATTGCTCTGAAACCTGCCTTGTGTTGCACCATCAACAGGATGTCAGTGCTGCATTAGCCTTCTGAGGTTGCTGGCAACCACTGATGAGTCCCATCCTGCTTTCTTAGCACCGTTTGTAGGTGAGTGACCTGATGTTACTGGCAAAAAGTTTGGCTGTGCTTACTTTCTGTTTCCACTCAGGTATTATTCAAAGGGAGAAAATAAACCAGATGAGCAAATGATTCATCTTCTGGGGGACCTGAGGTCACCCTGCCACCATTTGTGTTGACAAAACTGTAATATCTTTAACTGTGCAATTTACAAATGCTTTTCATTCACGAATCTGGAATGGTTTATTAATGGGATAAGTCTTACAGCTTGTGATGAACTAGCTTGCTATGGCTGTTTCAATGCTCCAGAGAAATAATTCTCTGCCCAGGAGACATCTTTTTGCCAGGAAATATGTAAATGTGTAGCAAACAAATTTAGGAGTCCTTTGCAACTGGTTTGCAGCCCAGGTGAACTGGTCACAGTGGACATCTGAGGGTTATCCAAACACTAGTTTCTGAAAACTCCTTTTTTGCAGCCAGCCAGGGAAACTAGAGTCTTGATCCTGTGCTCATGTCCAGTTATCCTCCTGTTTCTGCAGTTCTTCTATTGAATTCCTGCACAGCTTTATTCTCATCTGTGTCTCCCAAGAGCATGCTGGATATCTGCATGACACCAGGATGAGGTTTGCAGTGGGAGCTGTCAGCTGGCTTGCTGCAAACGCCAGTGGCGTAGCGTAGGATGAGTTGGTGAGCCAGGAGATGCACAAGTGTGTGTTGGCTGAGAGGGCAGCTCATTGATGCCTGAGGTGTCCAGCTTACAGCTGAATTCAACCTTAAGAAACTGCCCTTTCCTTGAGGCTGAAGCAACGCCACAAATCAGGTCTGAAAGGAAAAGATGAAGGAGAGGTGATTTCCCACTTCATTGACTTTAAAGGGATAGTGATTTCAGGACTGGAATGGGGATATGTGCAGAGAAAAGGGAAGACTTGCTGCTCTGCCATGGGCCTCTGGGCTGGTTTTGCAAGTTTTAAAGATTGCTTCGTAGTGTTTCTTTTTAGAGAAATTCCTTCTCATTAACCTGTTTACAAGTGAGCAAAGCCAGCTGGTAGCTCAGCTGTGTGAGCTGAAACCCACCAGAGCCCACTCTGGCTAGAGCAAGTGTTCCTGGCCACTAGGCACCTATTGCAACTTCTCTTCATCCCTGCAGGTGGTACTGTTTGACCATTTTGCAGCCATCCACATCAGATACCAGCACAGATAGTGGGGTGAGCACCACACGCGGGTAACAGGCACATTTCAGGGCCCAGAAGCAGCACCGTGGCTGGGCATGCTCTGCCTTTGCCTGCTCTTGGACGGCTGCAAGGGCAAAAGCCTTGGTTACGTAAGAGACAACCAGCTTCTGGGGGAGTGGGAAGGTAAGACACCTGTGTGGGCTGCAGGAGCCCAGCATCCTCCTGAGACAGTGCCAGCATGCTGTGTAAGACCATGCTTGTAGCTACAACCCTCAGCAGTGTGGTGGGTGCCTGGTGTTCGTGTAGGCAGCCTGGGGCTGTGGGCAATAACTTTATCCCAAGGGAGTTTAACAGCTTTACCTGTGAGGATGACCAGAGTTTTTGTGTGATTTATTCAACTCCTCGTTGGCTGGAGCTGCAGAAGAGCAGCTCTTGGGGACTCAGGGTGGTGATGCTGATTTCCTCTGAGCAGCTGGTGTGCGGAGCAAGAGGCTGAGAAGGGCTAGTGGGCTTGTATAGATATTTATATATTAATTTATGTGTATCTATACACATGTGTATATGTATATCATGCAGCTGGTCAGGTTTTTGTGATATGTAACTTGATGATGTGCTTTTTCACAAGCCTGTGGTAGAGGCACTGTGCTAGCCTTGAAGTCACTCCTACATTACAAGATTGTGGGAAGAACAACTTGGTTTATAACCTGGTATATCTATAGTAGCTGTTTCCTGTGTCCTCTGCAGTTTTCCTCTGCTTTGGGAGTGATGCTGTACACAGTCAGCAGTGCTCAGCTCATTGCTGGAAGACACTCTGTCATGTCTTCCCCTTTCTCTGCACGTACACCCATTCCAGTCCTGAAATCACACTATCCCTTTAAAGTCAATGATGTGGGAAATCGCCTCTCCTTCATCTTTTCCTTTTGGACCTGGTTTGTAGTGTTACTTCAGCCTCAAGAAAAGGGCAGTTTCTTAAGGTTGAATTCAGCTGTAACATAGACAAGAAATTAATCTTGTTTTTTCCCACTGTGCTGTGGACACCTCAGGCATCAATGAGCTGCCCTCTCAGCTGACATACACTTGTGCATCTCCTGGCTCACCAGCTCATCCTACACCACCCCACTGGCATTTGAAGCTCAGGGTAAAATGAAAACTGCTGCAGACAGCAACGTGGCATCAAATACAGCTGGTTTGCGCCGTGTTTAAGCGACATGGCGGCAAGCATTGATGGCACAATGTGTGGAACATGGGTACCTCGTGCACATTCACTTTGTAAAAAGCATTGGAAATAGGCAGAAATTAGTTTGGCTTTTGGTTTCCTTGCAGGGCCCACCTTGTGGGTGAGGTGTCAAGAGCTTTGAACTTCCCTAGGCTGGAGGCTCTCTCATTCATGGATTGTCTTGTTTGGTGTGGAGGCCGTTCCACGTGCCTCGCTTCGACCATGCCAGTCTGAATAGCTCCCATATGGCTGCCTGGAGCAAAACAGTGACTTCTGGCTAGATTCAGCCATGCAAAGTCAAAATGATCTCCTGGTAGACCTATTGCCATTTCAGTCTTGTTTCCAGGCACTTTGTGCTTACGCTTTCATCAGATAAATTTTTTTCCTTTGAAAGAAAAGTAGCAGGTTAACCTGTATATGAGAGAAATGGAAAACACTCCTCTGCCTCTCCTCAATGTGCTGGGCAGGTTTAGAAGGGCTTAGAAAAAGTGATAAAAGCCATTAGTCATCTGTGGAATTGAAGGAGAAATAACATCCAGCTCAGAGGTTTGTCTGGGTTCACTGTAGGCCTATTAAGATCGGCTCAGTCATTGGATGGAGGATTGTAAAGGGTGGATGAATGTAAAGGGTCAAATGAATGTTGTACTGGGTGGATTTTATAGATTTCTGCTCTTTTCTTGAGCCTCGTGTCTCCTATAAGGACTTCTTATTCCCAGACCCCCTGCTTCAAGAAGGTGAAGATAGGGAAGAAGGGGTAAAGAAATAAAGACTGATTTTGCCTGTGGAAATTACCTGGGTCTCTTGCCCCTGGAGAGGGAGGAAGTCTGCCCTGGGCTCTGGAAGCAGGACCAACCACAGGAAGAGCGTTCCTCTCCAGCTCCTGCAGGGTTTTGCCAGTTTGTGTCACAGCTCTGGTTCATCAGCCCAAAGTCCTCCCTGCCCACAGGTCTCCATTTCCCTCCCCTGACCACTTGCTGCTCTGAAACTCTTTGTAGAATAGAGACAACAGAGGAACCAGATAAATCATTCCTCTCTTACTTCTCCTTCATCCCCCCTGACCCAAATGGCTAAAGTGTCTTTATTACTTAAAAAAATACAACCTTCCCCCCAAAAAAGCCTGAGCGAGAGAGAGACAAACGCAAAGCAAAGGAAAAGGAGAGGTTTAGGCAGCAAGCCACAAATAAACACCATCAATCATAGTGGAGTCAGAAATGTACATGTGTTGGTACCTGCTAGTTATTGGCAGTACTCAAGAAGTCTCCCGAGTACAATCTTCAGGGCTCCTTAGATAAATAAATAAATAAAAAATTTCCACATTCCTCTGAAAAACTGCTTGTCAGCACTGGAATGGCAGGTGCATTAACTCCCTAAGAACCAGATTATGCCCTGCATGGCAAAAAAATGCAAACACAGAGAAATAAGATGTCAGTCAGTTCCTGTATCCTCTGAAGTGTTTTTGATGGAAAGTATTTTGGAACATAAATTGTATAAATAATCTAGGAGTAAGGAGAGATACAAATATATACATGGTCTAGTTCTCTTATTTGCATGTTTACCCCAAATTTGCATGTGTCTGATGCATGATTTTTTTTTTGTTTCATACTCCACAAGGGTAGCTGAAAAGTTCAGATTTACTCAGTAACACACCCCTAGCTGCAGTTGTTTGGCTTGAGAAGTTGGCCCAGCACTACCAAGCCTCCTGGCAGCTGCCTGCACTCCTGCTGTCCTGCTGGAGCACCCACAACATCCACCCATAATGCCTCCTCCTGCTGCTCACACCCTGAGCCCCTCTGTGGGCTTCCTCTCCCTCAGTGACCCTCCCAAGCCTTGGTAAATGCCACCCTGGTGCCACCTGGCTTCCTGTTCACCCCTCAGCTCCTCTGCCTTGTAGCTCTGAAATGTTTACTTTAAAAAAAATATCCTTCTCTGAGAACTACTGTCTTTTTTCCCTTAGATCTACACAACACTTTCCCTTCTCTTGGCTTTGCTGTTATTCTCCTTAATTTGAGTTGCTGGTGATATGGCCTTGGCTATTCTGCAGAGGTCCTCTAAAATCTCCAGAGCTGCACCCCATCCTTCTGTTCCTCCCTGATTCTTTTCATAAATTATCTTCTTTTCAGTCCAGTAGAGTGACATTATTCCCAGTGGAAGTCCTGAAGGAGCAAAGTCCTGTCTCAGGACGAGCAAAGGTTGCATGACCTAGTGCCAGAAGACAAATGGATGTGGGGAAATGGCCATTAGCCCTTCCCTGAACTTGACAATGTGTTTCCTAAGATTCGTCTCACATATAGGAAGACACTGTTTATTTTTAGCTGTGGGTGAGCCAGCTGTTCCTAGGCTGACCTTCAACCCCCAAGGACAGCAGAGACGTTCCTGCTCCTGCTCTGCTCTCCACGGGGCTGCGGCAGCACCGGAGCGAGGGGGCCCTGGAGCCGTGTCCTGCGCAGTGGGGGTGAGGAGGGAACGCGCTCCCACTGTGCCTGCCAGCAGGAAAACACCTTCTTGTCTTCTGTGGTCCTCAGCACCAGACCTTGCAGGGTGGCTTCCTTCTCTCAAGCACCTTCATCTTACTCAGTAGACCCGTCTGTAAGATCTGGCTGACTTTCAGGTTCTGCTTCTTGGTTTTGGTGCAACCAGTGCAGGTGATAAAGTGTTAGGGGAGAGGTTTCCCTGCGGAGTGACTCCTTGCAGTTCATTACTACCCACCTTCTTTCCTTTAGCTGCAGTCAGTCTCCTGTTTAGCTGGATTCAAATAGCCTGGGCTACATCCACACCTGCCACAGCCCTGTCTCCCAGTGTGTCTAAGCCATGGTTGGAGCAGGGCTGGCTTTGCACCGCTTGCCTGATGGCTTTGAGCCTGGGTGGCAACTCGGCCAGCTTTAAACGGGTCACCTGGATGCATCAGATCCTTTGCTTCATTACAAATTCATAGAGCTGTTTCCTTCCCCATAGGGGGTATTTTGGTAAGATGCACCGTGCACTGTATGTCTGGTGTTGCTAATTTTGTTTTGTAATGAAGATGTTTCTACAAGAACCCGCTTTCTTCTTAATTTTTTTTACCTGTCTTGATTTTAAATTAATAAGATTTAAAGAGTTATGAGTCTCCCAAAAATATATCTTCAGGGATGCCCTCATTTGAACTGAACACAGAGTGGAGATCTGGATTTTGAGTATGGTTTGCTGTGGGAAATGGATCAATACCCTCCTAAGGAGGATCCTGTTTCAGAGTGGGGAAACAACAATTAAGTTGGGGTTTATCTGTTAGGATTCAGGATTTAAAAAAAAAGAGATAAAAATTATGTTACAAAAGTCTACAGGAGCAGACTTGTCTGCTTTGTGTGTGACTGAGTAAAGTCAAACAGAATCTTGCATCTCCAAAATTGCAATGTTTAAAAACCCTCATTTTATGACAGAACTTTCTTCATCAGATAAACAAGTTGTACATCCTTAATTTTTATATATCTTTATCCTCTCTCTCTTTTCCTCCATAGCACCCACAAATCCACCCTTGTGCAGCAGGAGTTGCTGGGCAGAGGCAGAGGAGCGAGCAGAGCTGGGACCATCTCCACGAGGGGCACAGCTCTCCTGCAAGGAGAGAACATTGTGTTCAGAAACTCGTGAAAGTTGTAAAATGGTAAATAAAAAAAGTAGAAAATAACTGCAGGGTCTGGGATGCAGGAGGCCCAAATATTCAGTTTCTTTTGGGATTATGGAGGGTGCTTGTGGGGAGAGAAGGAATTGCCAAACAACTGCAAACTGGTTTCAACTGGGAGCTGTGTGGCCTCTGCTCTATGCTGGACCCTTCTCCAGCCCAGGAAGCTTCTCTTCCAGACCACAGATTTATTTAATTTAGGTCCTGCTATTGGCAATAGCTCTGCAATGGGCTGTGGGTTAGGAAAAAGTGGAGAATTTTTCCTTAAGCAGAAAAGAAGACGACATTGCACAGCAAAATAGAGTGAAAGATAGTTTGTTGGCTGGTTTTTTTCTCTGCCTTGCTCCTCCGTGTGATGCCAGCAAAAGAAATTGAATTTTAGAGTGATTTAATAAGAAAATTACATATATTTTTAATTCTTTTCCCTCCCTTCGTATATAAAAGCCACAAGATGGAGCTCTGGGGCTTCCCACTGGAGCCGGGCTTGATGCATGGGTGAAAAGCCATTTGGAAACCTTGAAATTATGTTTTTTTATTAAATTTTCACTCAGTTTAATTTTTACATTAATTTAAAAAAATGTTAAATGTTATAGATGGTACAATTGTAAAATGTAATTTATTGTTGCTAGTTGAAGGTATTTACTTTTCCTTTCTAATCTTGGTATTTCTATTTTTACTTTTACGATTGTAACAGGGTAATATTTTTCAGTCTTCTGGGGGGCTGGCATCCCAGAGATGGTATTAGAACATATCATTCTTCTGAATGACACTCTGGCTTTCTTGAGGAGGCCCTCAAACCTGCCCAGGTCTATATGCAAATATTAAGCACTGGCCCTCCTGTGCATGTAAAGAAATAAATGATGTTTTGAAGTGCTCCTCTTTCCTTATAATCCGTGAACACTTAGCTGGTAAAATTTAAATCAGTGCAGTGAATCAGAAGAAGTGGATTCTTCAATTAAAATGAAAACATTTTGGATGCTAAATTATGTAGAAATTATTTTTAAAATTAAATATTTCAATATTCTGCTGGGAAAAATAATAGTTTTTCTTATTCTCTTTTCTTTCTCTCTTTTTTTCCCTCTGTTGTTATCTTTTTCTCTTCAAAGGAGGTGAGCTCCCTTCTGCAATGTGCTTCTTTTCCAAGTGAACTGGCGCTAAGGATGTCAGATCTTTTCAGCTCTGACTGCTGTTATGACAGGGCTTGAGTGTTTAATTATGGTTGTATTGCACAGACAGGGTGATCCTTTGGACTCGCTGGAGTTTGCTTGTAATAGCTGTGCACACACACAGTTTCAAGTGACAAGAAATTTATTTTCTCATGTATTTATGCATTCCAGCTCTCATGCAGAGGGGACAACGAGATTCTAGTAGCTGATGGTCTCCGGGAATATTGTTAATTGCTTAACTGACACAAGCAAACATTTTATAAAAGGGTTATGAAATAATTCTGGGTTGGGTCGTGCAGGACCAATTACCGAAAATGTACTTTCCTCCTTTATGGAAGTTAACATTTTATTAGAAATTTGAACCACTTGACAGAGGTTTCCAGAGAAATTAGTCTCCAGTGTAACACTCTGAGCGTGTGCTGATGAGCACTGCAGTAAACCTCTTGCTAAAAGTGCCGTGATCTTTATGAGGAGATGTATTTTCTCGCGTGGGAGATAAATTCGGCCCAAGGTAGAGCTGACCACATCCTGAATAATTCACAAAGAGAATTTATTCACTTTCTGTTTGCAAACTGTCCGAGCAGACTGTTTTTTGTACGTGTTCCTCTCACTATGTGCTGGACATTTTGTGACTAATCCTTTTTCTGTGAGTTTTTGACCCGTTCCTCCAGTCTGACCAAGGGCTGGAACACTCGGTGATGCTTTTCTGCCTTGACAAGACAGATATGGCATGGATTTTTGTGTTCTAAATCCAGAAAAGGTGATTCCTATAAATATTTGTGCCAGGAGACTCCTGTGCTAAAAGTTGTCACAAACAGCAAAAAGAAAGAGCGAGAGCACTGCTGGTTTCAGTTCGATTTGCCAACTCAAGGAGATAGTGGATGTCTTTTTTTTTTACTGAGCACTTTTTATAACTCCAATAGCTATATGAAAGGACTTGGAAACACAGGAAAGTCCTTTTTTTTGTCTTTTTTCTTTAAAAAATGTTAGAAAAAAACCAATTAGAAGCCTGCGTGTGGTTTGGGTCATTAGTAGAGATAACTGTAAGAAGTGGACAAGGCTGTAGCTTCCTCAGTGGTGAAGAAAAGAAAAACGAGGTTTTCCTCCATTCAAATATTTTCAGTTCCTTTATGAAATATCACTATTCTTTAAATAGAACCAAACTACTCTTATGCCCTCCTCACTGCTACCTATTTATAAAAAAATTGGTGTGGCCAAATGCACCGAGTGAAGCAGGGGCAGCTCCTGACTTGCCCAGAGCATCTTCAGTGGCATCCAGCTTCCTTGCTTAAACAACTTCACTTTAAGATCATTAATGTACTCCTGACTTACAAGCACCTATTTTTCCTCTTTTACCCATGCTTAGATCCCCTTTCTCTCTCTCCTGGGTTCCTCAAGAACCTGTTCCCAGCGTGATGGTCCCCAGCTGCTGCTGCTGGACACAGGCAGCAGAAGCTCGTGGTCCACCTGCATCTGGTGTTGATGTTTCCCAGGGGGTGCAGGGCTGACCCCAGTGAAACAAACAATTCTTTAGTCCTTGAAAAGCATCAGAAAGCCCAGCGTTGCTCAGCCCAGCCCTTAGGATGGGAATAACAGAGGCTGTGCAACTTATTTAAAAAAATGACAGCAGGGACAGGAAACTGATGGATGTCTCAATATATTTATTTCTGGCAATTTGATCAAGTGCCGTGCTGATGGGAAAGGATATGTTTGCAATTAAAGGCAATGCATTAACTGTAATATTCCTCCCCCACCCCTTCTTTAAAAGAAAACATGCATTTACGAAGAATCAAAATGAAAAAGAACTTTGGAATTTTCAATAGTGCAGAATTGCTTTTGGAAAAAAGAATCTGTGGAACTAAGAACAGATATTTTGCAAATAGCTGTAAGGAAATAAAGCAATTACGATTTCCCTCCTCTGTTTTTCTTCTTCTAGTCATCAGACAATTTGATTTTAAAAAAAGACTTCAGAATTATTAAAACCCCGCATGAGAAATTTTACTAAATGTAATAATTGTAATGTAAAATTGTTAATCTTTAGGAACAACTCTCTCTCTTTGTACTTAACAATTAAAAGTTATCATTTATGGGGTTTCACAACATGCATTACAATATTTTGACAATTAATTTGTTACTCCTTTTCAAGAAGTAAGAGAATTATTAATTATACCCTTATTCAGAAGTCTTAGTAAAGATTTAATTTAACATTTACTAATAGGCATTTAACTCTGATTTAATAATACAATTATTACATGATAAACAAATATAAATTGATTATTAAACACATTTATTTTGGATTAACAGCAATTCCATAGATATCATAACCATTAAATATCAATGAAAAGACTTTCATTAATGCACTGATTTATTTACAATGGAATAAGTGTCCTGTTCAAGCTAAATTAAATATCTATTTGGGATCGTCAGATTGTAGTGTTACTAAAGGCATCTTTATGTTTGAATGCTGCACAGAAAGCATTTCTATTTCAGATTTGCAAGATGCAATCTCAAAAATAATCAATCCATATAAAAAAAGACTTTGGTTACTGCTAGATAACTAATTATACAGACACAGCCTTTGTGCATGTCTATATGAGATATTCTTTGTTATTCTCTTTCTTCTGAACTTTGATGCTATTTAAAAATAAATTTAATTACCCAGTGGTTATTTACACTGCATTTATTTCTTCCATCTAGAATTCTTTTCAAATTTAAAACCTGAAGGTCACTGTCATTTTAGGAGCAGTTTATTATTCACGGATATTGCAAAAGTTCTAGGGAGGAAAATTGCTTTATTTTAAAATTGGAATGCAAGAAAAGAATTGTAAAATTGGCTGCACTGGGCCTGATCCTGCTGTATATTACAGTGGACGTTTTGCTGAATAAAACTGCAGGATTAGGCCCAGTATTTTTCTTCATTAATCTGCAATTTAAAACCCAGTATTTTTAAAAAAATGTGCATAAGTGTGACCTGCACGTCCAGGAAAAAGTGACAGGATATCTGTCTTTTTACTAAAGGTTTTCTCCTATGATTTTATGGACCTTTTCTGGTAAATTCACACAAGTAACATTACCCACATGTACAGGATTTAGCAGAGGTGCTTTGTGTCTATTTCTTTTTTTCATTTCTCAAAGGCCAGAGGTTACACAAAGCAGCAGACCTACTTAACCTAATAAACCAATTTAGAGTACCTTATATTTGTTACATTGCTGACTTTAAGAAAATGTTTTTTAAAGGAAGGTTTAAAAGGTTTTTCTCTATTGCAACACCCCAGCTACATACGGGACCTCAGAAAGAGCAACCAGATTCTGCTACGTGGGCAGAAAGGTTCTTGAGATTGTGTACAAACGTGGTGATTTCCATCTCTGGTCTCCTCTCCCCTACTGCTCTGAAAAAACTGCTCTGGATAAAACTCTGGTCAGGAGATGCTCATTCCTCTGGCCTGCACTGGGGCTGGGGGGCTGCAGCTGATGAAAGTTAAGGGACGTTTTCTCTTGGACGTATTGTCTAGTATTTAACAGAAATGCAATAAAGCAGATGAGCCAATGAGTGGGGGACTGCTCCTCTATTTGTGTTTGTGCAAAGGACTCCACAAAGCTGGTGGCTACTTTGCCCAAGTGGAGCTGAGCTCCTGGTTTAATAATTTCTGCCCTCCTTTCTGCATTTTTTTGTGCATTGGTTTTTGCTGAATGTTTTTGGATCAAACTGCAGTGTTTGTAACGGTGCTCTACGTGTGATTTCCTGGGGTAATGACTTGAGGCCACCAGACTTGTTGCTGTTATGACCTCCATCAGCTTTGACCTACAGCCACAGGCTGGGCAGGATGCTGCATTCAATAGGTGAAATGTCTTCTCCTGGAGCTACCCAGGGTCTCCTTTTCTCTCAACGATGAAAGGTCTTGTTAACACCTTCTTAAGATTAAGAGAGAGCTCAGCTCAGGATTAAAGTGAGAATGAGTTAGAGGCAAAGCTCCCCTTCTCCTTCTCCAAAGTTGCTGAAGGTGCATCACACATAGAACTCCTTGCTCTATTTGTTCCTGCATTCTCTTATGACTTAATTAAGTCAAATGATCAACTTGCAAATGAGGAATTAGCCAAAAAAGCAGTCAAACCTAAATGGTGATGAGAAACACCTATTTGGATAACTTGCTGTGGATGGTGTAATTGGGTCTGGAGCCAAAGGCAGAGATTTCCCCTCACATGGAAAAGTTGAAATTAGCCAGAAATGCCTTCCTTGTTCTAATGTTACAGCTCTGCAGTGTGATTTCTACACAGCTGTGTGAGAGATGTTGCTGACAGTGGTCTTGCGTGGATGTCTCCATCTGACAGCTCTGCTTTTTGCAGGACATCCACAATTCTTTTTTTTCCACGTATCTTCTGTATTACTGCTTTTAAATCACTCTTCCATTAATTGGCTCAGAGAAAGGGTTCTTTCCTTTGCCTCTAACTTTTCTTTTTTTCCCCGTAAAGTATTTAGGAAAAAACTGCCGAGTATGTAAACTAGAGATCATTAGAGGTTGCATGGTTTTTTTTGTTGCTGGGTGTTTTTTCTTTTTTTTTAAAGACTAGATTCAGCAAAATATTGTTTTCTCCCAGGCTCTGGGTCTCTATTTAGGTGATTTTAAGCTCTGTTATTTATTTATATATTTATTCATTAGATAGGCCCACAGTCAAGGAGAAGGGGAACGCGGGGTTATTAATCTTTCCTGTCATCCATTCACAGATGTGAAGTTCACACCACAGCAAATGTGAAGTCAGCAGTACGCACCCACAAGGTGGAAACTTCAAGCAAAACAGGCAGTGGGGAATGGGGGTGGGGGAAGACAAACAGGAGGGGAAGAAGGGGGAGAAAAATAAGGGGAAGGGGAAAAAAAGGACAAGGGAGTGATGAATGACAAAAGGGAGGCGGGAAAGATGGATGAACAAGGGAAATGCAAAGAGAAATGAGACGGATGGAAGAGGGTAAAGAGGAAAGGCAGATAAGGGAGAAGAAAGTCTGAAGAAAGAGTAAGAGAGAAATGAGAGATACAGAAACAGAATATTTCAGATAGGATGTTAATGTAGCTGGACCTTTCTGGGTGCTTGGATATCCTGAAGATGTAAAGGGTAATCACTCTCTCAGCATGTACATGCTATTGATATGTTAATATAATTTTCTTTTTCATCTGAAAGCAATGAAGTTTTCAAACTGGCTGATTAACTGAGTCTGGCTGGTCCTGTGTACGTACATGTATTCACAAACACATGTCATATATAAATATTTATATTCTACACAGAATACTGTCTGAAAATTCTCATAAAACAGCAGCCAGCATTAAAAGTCCTGTTAGTATTGATGTGACATTGGACAGACATGTTTGTGCTGATATAACCTACTACACTATTGATCCTAATACAGATTTTTAGGGACACAAAATGTAAACAGGCAACATTAGTAGAAACATTGAGTGTGGTACATTAAAAATAAGCCTGTGATAATGCAACATGAGGACTCTCTGATCACACCTGACTGCACGTCACATAACACACAGTCTTCTTTGCAATTATATAGTTAATCTTATACACTTTGTAAAAATGTGTAATTTCTCTGTTGTGTTGTGATACTTAGCTCCTAATATATGCTTATGTATTCAAATTACTTGTTAAATCATTGTTTTAGTTAATTTACAGAGGCAGCCAGATAGAGAAATAACTCATTAAATAAGTCAAATGATCATTTTGGGCAGCTCATGAGAGGGAGTGAGATGATCATCCCAGCTGTAGCAAAACCAGGTCCCACGTAGCAAAACCAGGCTGTTTGTTCCTCCTCTGGTTGTTTCAGAAATTCTGCACGTTCATTGCTCTTATTAAACCACAAGTTACACAGCTCAGTGAGGGTGCTCCAGAGCCAGGCACGGAGTTGGGAGCTCTGTGGGGCTGGAGAAAAGAAGAACAGGGTCTCTAAAAATCTGAAAAAGCAGCCTGTCACTTTCAGCTTGTTTTCCCCATTGAAAAGATTTAAGAGCTCCTCTTTCTTATGCTGGCCAGAGAGCTTTTATCTGTCTGAAGCTTAAAGCTAAAATCTAACCCTAAAAGTAGTTTCAGAGCATTTATCTCCTGTTTGCAGGGTAGGGAATAACCATTCACTATTGCTTAAAGAAATATTGCTCTCTTCACCTGCAATACTGCTGTAAAATATTTCTGAAAGGAAGTCAAATGAGCCCTATTCTGCATTCAGATAATCACCAGATAATTTGTATATAAGCCTTGCATTGTGTTTGGTGTTCCTGATACCCTGCTAGATACACTTGCTTATTGGACTTTTGTCACTCAGAAGATTTCTGCTGGCTTCTGTGAGTCGCTGTGTATCTGTTACAGCCTTTTCTATGCTGCATCTGGGATCAGTAGCATCAGGGCTTAAATGTATCTGCTTTGTTCTTGTATCAGTTCATAATGTTAGCATGCTTGGGTAAATCAAGGGAATAGCTATGTAATTTATACCGTCTGCTCGTATTTATTGTACTACTGGATCAAGACAACCGAGTCTTTCTGTTGCTGAGCTCATGCTGATGATCAGAGCTGTGCAATTGGACTTTTCCTCTCCTTTGTGCACAGCGAGCAAGCATGGAGCTGTACCTGTGGGACTGTACAGGAGACATCCTCTTTTACTCTATATTAAAAATCTCCTATATAACATTAACAAGGCTCATTAGGAACTGAGGAATTTCAGTTTTCTGGTACCAAGATTCTTAAAAAATGGGAATTTGTTATTCTCACTTTTTGAAAGTGTGCGCTCAGAGTCGGTGCAATCAGTAACGCTGGTTGTGAATGGGCCAGAAATAAACCAGGGGATTTTGGGGTAAACCAGTGAAATTAATTTGACTTCAGTTATTTTGGTTTCATTTACATAAGATGGGAAGTCAGCCTTTTTCACTTGAATACTGAGTTTCAGAAATTTAATTCAGAAGCCTCCCCAACCCAGAACAGTTCATCTCCTACTCTCCCGAGCCTAATTCTCAAATTCCCAATTGAATGCCACTTTTTTGTGAATTTCTGGCTTTAGTCTCTTGTGTGGGTATGTGGTGAAATTGGTTTTCTTTTTTCTAAGCAGCAAAAAAGTAGAATCAAGACCTCCCCTCCCTTCTGCAAAGGCTCAAGCTAGAAAGGGATTAAAAAAAAAGAATAAAATAAAAGTATAGCTGCATGTTTTCCCCCTTTGGAAGGACCTCCCACTGACTATATCATTATCTGTCTCATGTAGGATATTGGATTCAGGATCTATAGCAGTGAGCTATGTTAGTATTGAATCTCATTTGATTTAATAAACCTCCCTTCTCCCTTGCCTGCTCAGTATTTTTCAGATATTAGTAGCTCCCCCATAGTTTTGGCCATAGAGGGATAGATAATGCATTGCCCTTTTTATACAGCAATGTGGGGACCTTCATCCTCTGTTGGAAATGCAGATTCTTGTTTTGCAAATACAGCCCCTTCCTCTTTCCCTCCCTTTACTCATTTCTGCCATGTGGCCCACTCTATAAGTATGCTGTTTCCTTGTTGTTATTCCCAACAGTTGGACCAATTTATGGTGAATTTGTTCATAATGAAATATTTATATTGAGCCCACTGAAGATCTGGAATTATTTTATTTTTCTCCAGTGTATGCAGTATAGTTTTGGAGACAATCTGAAGATTTTTGGGGAAGGAAGAGATCATGGAATAAGATTCAATTTAAAGTGAGAAGGAGCATCAAAAATGTTGTCAATGGACATTTTCAACCTGTTAGAAAAAAGGAGGATATAGAGAATAAAATTTCAAATCTTGCAAAATTAACCACGTAGCAAAATCTATGTTTCAGGAAGAGAGAGCTTTTGGAACCTGCCTTTAATTTTCAAATTCTTTTGCTGGATGTGATGAGGCTTGGCACGTCTCTTGGCATGTACATGGATATGCACACTCTGTGTCTTTGGGCTCTAATTTCCCTAGAAGAATTTAAGTAAACCTTTCTTAAGCCAATAGGAGTTAACTGTATGGTAAGAAACTGTGCTCTGTGTCTGTATTAAACTCGGAAAAAATGAAATGCTGTTCTCTGCTCTAACGTGTCAGGCAAAGCTGGCTTCAGAGAATGTGCAGAGGCAAGATTTCATTTTGAGAACTGGAAAAGGCTGAAGCTTGATTACAGTCAGGCAAACTGGCAACTCTTTTTAGCTTGTTTTAAGCTAAAGGGTCTGAAAGAGATTAAGTTTCTACAATTTTCATTAAAATAAGGTGGCCAGGGTTAGAGGATTCTGACAACAGAGAAGAATGTATTGATGAGTGCAATGCCTCAGAATCCACAAAGACAGCTCAATAGGGATATGCTTATGAAAGCTTCATTAGAGCCTGTTGTAATGGAGGGGATCCAAACATGGGATGTAAATCTGTAATGTGTGATAAGAGGTGGAACAACTTGCTTTGAAGCTGGGCTGCTGTGGCCTTGGAAGTTGCAGTCCTGTATGTCCTCGCTGGCTATTTATGCCAAGTAGGTTTTTCAAATCTACCTGCTTCACTTGACAGTTACTAACTCAGAATTAGCAGTGAGACCGTGGACACCAGTGATTTCCAAGATACTTCTTTAGACCCCTGCAGTACTAGAAGTGACTTCAGGACAAGAGGGCTGGATCCCTGCTCCTACATACACTGAGCATTTGGAGTGCCTCGACCAGACTCCCATGCTTCCTTTTGCTTTCATAAAGGATGTGTGTTTGTCAATCTTGAAAGCTGCTGCACCTCCTACAGCATCATCTAATGATGATAGGCAAAAAGGTGAGAACCTTTACTTTGAATTACAATATCACCGTATCCATAATGCATGAGAGGACCTATTCCACAGCACAGGGTTTCAGTCCTCCTGCAGCTCTGGAAAATTGGACAATTTCATAGTCTTTTATGGAAATATAATGTATCTTTGCTGTCTTTTGAGTAGTAAATTATGAATTTCAAAGTGACAAATATTAGCAACCTGCCTTTATTGGTAGGAAAACTAAGCAGGACAGAAAAGGACTCTGCAGAGCCTTTGACAGAGTGTTTAATAACTTTTGAGACTACTGTTTCTGAAAGCTGATGTGTATAATGTGAATTTTTCCTCTTTCATCTTATTGTAATGCTTATGGTGGAGACTGTTGTGACTCTACACTCCTGTATTTCTTACTCAGTCAAAACTTAGAGTGGTTTGAGCATCCACAGTCAAAACAAAGTTGTAAAACCTTCTGCTGCCTTTAATGGCAAGATTGCACTACTTTGGCCCGATGGTGTGAGAATGGGCTGTAGCTGTGTGATAAAGAAACAGTGAGATATTAAATGTATGCAGTACTGGAGCAGCTGAGACTGAAACAGTGATAATAATTTTGCAGATGGATGGAGACTAATCACAAAAAATGCAAAAATAGACACTATCCCAGGTATATTTTGCTAGAAGAAAATTAATTTTCATTGTGAGTCCCTTCCTGTTCTGGAAACTTAAAATTTTGGATAGCTTTGGTACCTTGGCATAGAAAAATTCTCAAATTTGTATATAAAAATTGATCACTAGATAAAATTTCAAAAGGTAACGATCTGGAGTTGGATTAAAAGTCAATATTTATTCTTGGCAGCTACAGCACAATTTCTATTGATGTGCAGAAAGAACAGAGGACAGGGAAGGCATGTGAGCTCCTAGAGAGAGATGCAGCCTGGGAAGTGCAAAGTCAGGGAGCTTTTCAAGGATGCAGTTCAAGAATTAGATGATAACAGGCTGAGGTAAGAAGATATGCCTAGGAAGATTTTATGAGTAATGAGGAGCACTTCAACTTCCAAATGAAAACACCAGAGATGGAGTGAAGGCTGAGTTCCCACTAAAATAAGAGATCTGGTCCCACAGCTTCTAGATTGGGAGGGAGAATCACACCCATCCCTTGCATTGGTTTTTGTAAGTGCAGAAAAGATTCTCAGACTTGTTTAATTTTAAGTTAACAATGCTTTAATGAATGCTGGTACCAGCAACAGGGCAAGAGTGTAGTCCAAACCATCAGGAACCATCTCCTGTTAGGCCAAAGCACTGGAGAGCCAACCGCGAAGATGAGCCATGTTATGGAGAAATGATGGAGAAGTTTTCCTACTTTCACCAATCTATCAGCTAAGAACACGAAAGAAATTTAACCAAATACTAAAAGACTCTTCACATCAAGGAATACCTCTCTTATAGTGCACATTTTCCGCTGTTCCCTAGGTGGCTTCCGGATAGAAATTGGATCCATAGTTCAACACTCAGTCTGAAAACATGGTTGGTTTCTTGTAACAAAGCCAAAGCTACTGCCAGACAAACATACTGAAACTTAGTATGAGTGTTTGCTGCCTGTAGATTAGGATAGGCCTCCTCTAGCTTTACTTCACTTCCATATAGAAAACTATTGAGACCTTGACTGTTGCCTTGAGTGTAATCTTTAACATTTGTAAAGCCACCTTAAGCACAATGATGTGTGTGCTCCTGCTCTTCAACTTGCTCCCTCTGTACACTTGTTTTAGTTTCTTTCCAGGCAGTGCACTTCATGGCACCTTCAAGTAAGAAAACATATTCTAATTTCCATCACCAAGTGTTTCTTGTGTCTTCCTTCAAATCAGGCTTCAGCACCATTTTTTCTTAATCTTTTGTATCTTGTTCTTTGATTTCTTGGCTCCCTTCGATAGTTAATGAGGTGAAGGAAGCATGGTGTTCTTCCAAATGTTTTCTGTTTTCAGGTGCTGCCTTGCTTCCTGGCAATTTTTTAATAACCTCAGATTCAATGTTCAGGGGAAGATTAGGTTGGCTCTTTGAAAAAATGTCTTTACCAAAAGACTGGTCAAAACATTGGAACCGGCTGCCCAGGGAAGAGGTGGAGGGTCCTACCTGGGAAGTGTTCAAAAAAACAGGTACAGGTGACTCTTCATTACACGGTTTAATAGGCACAGTGGTGTTGGGCTGATGGTTGAAGCTTGGAGGTCTTTTCTAATCTCAATGGTTCTATGACTCTATGTTATCAGAAGGAGAATTATTAGCTTCACTATCTTGAAAATGAGAACAGAATAGGTGGTGGAAGGTATCTTGAACTGTATTTGGTGTTGGCTGTAGAAAGCTCGAGAAATGTCCAAGTTTGGAGATGCACTAAATATGGAAAGTAAGACCATGTGATGATATTTTCATTTGGCTGCTGTCCTGACCAATAGAATAATGCCCCAAAGTCTTGTATTTTGTGCAAATGTGCTTGTGTCATTAAAAGTCCCTGGAACCCAGGATACTCAGTTCTTAAATCCACTTGAAAATAAGCTTAGGCACTCTAACTACCCAGGCTCTTTTGAAACATTTACTTTGAGGGAACTTCTTCCTGGAATTTTCTTCTAGGGAATAGCCCCCCCAAAACCTTCTCCCTAAGTTAAGACTGAGGAATCTCCAGTCATCACAGGAGTTCATTGGCAATGCAGTTTGGAGCTAGTTATAAAATATGAATAGCTTTTTCACCATGAAATATTTGATATTTTAAAAATTAAGACTGTTATTTACTCTCTTCCCCTCCCGTCCTGCCATGGCTGGTGTTGCTTATGTGTTGTTGGCAGATGGGATATGGATCATTTTAATTAGATTTTATTGGACTGTTATACGGCCCATAATTGTGATCATTACTCATTTTCACTGTGGTTCAGACAGATCCTTTATTTAGACATGATGATATTTTGATGAGACAAGTCCCATGTAACTTGTTACGTTAGGGGCCAGTAGCCAAAGCAGAGGAATTAGGTGGTTTCACAGCATAAAAATTGGAGTAGATTAATAAAGCACATAACGGTCAATTTGTGTTTCTAATTGTGCCCAGACTGTGGATGCTGCGGGCAGAAGGTCCTTTTGGGCTGCTGGGTCCTGCTCAAAGCTGCAGGAAACAAAGAGCTCTCATGGGTGAAGCCCAGGTTGCAAGATATGGCATGGAGAAGGAGAAATCCCACATCTCACCTGCAGGGAGAGGGGCAAACCCGTTGTTGGTGTCAATGAGTGACCTTTTACTGAATCAAAGCTGTTCTGCTCATCTCCACGCCAGGTCTACGTCTGGTGCCTTGTGCTTTTTCTCCTTTTCTGTTGTGTTTTTTTGCGTGGTTGCTCTTGTAAATCACTGCAAGGAGATAGGACGGAAGGGTAAGTCTGAACTTGGAATAGATCTGTTGTAGCTTTTCTGAAACTGGGGGCATATTTTCTTCTGCTGATGGTCCTCTTCTGCTTTTTGAGCAGCTGTGCTCAGGCACTGAGATGCTCACCTTTCTTCTTATACAATATCTCTTTGGGAGGTGTGGGGTCCTGCCATGGAACACTAATGACAGTGCTCTGGCAAAGCCTTTCGTAGGAGCTGTGTCCAATGGTCAGACAGAACCATCTTCTCAGCAGTACCCCATGGTCTCCTTATTGTTTACAGAGCAGTCTTAGCTTTTTCCTCTCTGCTTTCCAGAACATGGTCTTTGAAGATAACACTTGTAGAGTACAGATTGAGCTCTCCCTTTCTATCCTGAGGAACATCCGTCAGTGGGAAAGTCATGCACTACTGACAAGAGTCGTGGTTCAAGGAAGCTGTCAAAAACGCTTGGAAGAAAGAATTAGATTTTGAGTTTTCGTGAATAAAAGTTACCTTTGGCTAATTCTTTAGAAAAATACATTTCTTTTTTAAAAAATAACTTCTGATCCCAGCTGACTGTGTTTGTCAGTGCCAAGGATGTTGAACAACTGAAAATACTGGGGCTTATGGGCTTTGGAGTGCAAATGGTGGCAGTTGCTTGTGCACAAATATTATCTAAAATGCTCCTCCTTTATCCCAGTAACAGATCAGTAAATTTAGTTTAATATAAACATCAACTGCAGCTATGGAGATGGGATGTCACAAATAGTTCCACCTTCCTGTGACAGAGTGGGGGATGCTCCGGTGCCATCTCCACACCAGTGTGGGGGACAGAACGTGGCACAGTCTGCTTATGTTCACACAGCTCTAAAATGATTCTGTTAAGATCACTGCTTAAATTTATCATTGAATCTAACATATCTCAAGTCAGATTTTAGCAAGGAGCAACTCTGAATCCACTTTGCATATGCAGATGAGGCCTGTTATCCCTCCAGCTGCCCAGTTCGTGTGCATCAGCTGTCTTCGAAGCTGCCTACAAATCAGTTTGCTCTGTGCAAACTGGAAATGAGCTGAAATGCAAAGCAAAGAAAAACACCACCTAAATCCACCCCTCTGGTCCATGTTTTTTTTTTGCCATCCTCATTGTTTATTTAAAGAAAAACAAAACATAAAAATTCAAATATTTTAGCCTTTTTATGCAGCGACACAAGCTGTACTTCTCCTCTGCTTGTCCAAACAGATCCAATGAGATTGAGGTGCCGTTCATGCTTAGGTCTGCTGTAGATTTCTCCTGTGTTATTGCTTTTGCACTGTTTTAGAAACTAGGGTCTAATTTAGTGTTGGGTAACCTACCTTAACTGCTTGCTTTGTTATCTCCTTCCACTCCCTTATATCTGGAATTCTTGTCTAGATGTAATATATAATAAAGTCTCACTTCTTTCCTCTGCAGAAAAATAATATGATAACTTCAACAGATCTCTACTTATACTTTAACTGTCTTTTTGTTCTTCTACATTGTGTGTAACACAGACAACTAACAGATCACCTCATTTGCAATCATGCTCTTGCTTACGTTCAGTGATACTCTCACAGCTGAAAAACATAAATTAGTCCAAGTCAAATGTTCCTTGTAAGGAATCAGTTAAACTCATCCTCATTTTTCTGTTTAGTAAAAAATATTCTAATTTAGTAAAATGCACTCTTTTTTGGTAAGTTTTTTTTGTCAGTTGTTTTTTTCTAAGCATTGGACCTTAGAAAGTTATTTTTCTCTTTAGTTTAGTATTAATAGACTCCAAATTTTGTTGCTTTATATGATAAGAGAACCTTTCCTAACAAGAGAGTAGTAACCACTAAATTCTGGTATGGATTGTCACACAAAGAATGTGTACTAAAATGGATGAAACATCATGCTTCATTTTCTCATGCTGATTTTTCAAGTGAATAATTGCAAGCCATGATTAATGTCACCCCAGAAATCTGGCATGCTTATTTGTGAACACATTAATGAGTCTAGTTTTATTATTATTCAACCAGCTCTAATGTCTTAGTGTAAGTCTTATCTTTCCCAGTTTGTCTATCCTTATAGATCTTTTTTTTTCCCCATTGGTTTTACAATCTAAATTTCAGGGAGAGTAGACTTCAGCTTTTCAAGATTTTAAGAGTCCCCTGTGTGCTGATGTCTCTATAGAAATCACAGATACCGCTTTCATTGTGTCATTTAAGATTATTTCCTTGCTAAGCCCCACTCTGAGGGACACTGGACACGTGGGAAAAGTAAAATTATTATACCACGAGTATTGGATGCGGGTTATTTTTTTTATTTGGCTGCCAATTGTCTTTTTGACAAAGTGGTCCAGACAAAGAATGTTACGTATCAAAAATGAAACCACTGGATGGGTAATTCACACAAATTTTTGCTGCAAGAAGACCAAGAGGCCTTTCCAAGTTGCATATTTTAAAGGGAGAAAAGTGGATTGGTTTTACTTGGTTCAAGGTAAGTCAGGGCCTAGACTTCAAGTGATTTAAGGTTAAAGTTCACATGTTGCCACAATTCAGTATACTCTACAGCACAACAAACACAAGGCCAACACCTCTTAATTTAAGACCATCAAAAGAGGGGATTAAGTTAAAATGTGACCTGTTTCTGGCCAGGTGAGTATTTTGTTTTGTGAAAGCTGATTTGTCCGTGATTAGTCCTGCCATGTCCTGGTGAAATGGTTAAGGTGGAAATAACTGAGATTAATTAGTGCACTATATTGAACAAAGATTTAGGAAATCTCTTGATACTGAGTGGGTGACCAAGTGGATAAATCTTTATGTTGTTAAATGCAAAGAAAAGGAAATGGAGAAAATCCACCCTAACTTTGTATGCTCAATGGACTTTGAGAAAGGTGTTGCTGCTCAGCAAAGAGACCTGGGACTAATTTCTTAGAATCATAGAATGGTTTGGATTGGAAGAGATCTTAGAGATCATCCAGTTCCACCTCCCGCCACAGGCAGGAATACTCCCATTGGATCAGGTTGCTCAAAGTCTCGTTTCCGTAGACCTGTCTCAAGTATCGACTCAATGTAGGTATGTCTGGCGTGCCCACAGCCTCCAGAGTCTGTGAAATGTTTGTCCTCCCAGCTGAAGTGCATTTTAGAATGGCAAAGTTGCCACAAAGGGTGATAAAGGTGATTCAATTTATGATACCTTTAGTCACTCGATATAGAGGTGTTAACTTTGGATTCTTCTGCTTGGAAAAAGAAACCCCACTGTGTTAGAGGTGCATAGAAGCCTGAGCTGTGAGGGGAAAGTAAGTAGGGGACAACTGGTCATGTGTTTCTCATAAGATAAAATAAGGAATATCAAAATAATGTATCAGGTTGCAGATTTAATGTAAACAACATAAGGTACATTTTCATATGATACAGAGTTACGCCATGGAGCTCCTTGCCATGGGATAATGGGATGTGTGATGTTTGCCTAGGTTCAATTAGCCTAATTCATAGGAAAAATATAATCACCAGACACTGTATATATTGTTATATATTTTGCATTGCTAAGTCTTCTTGACTTGTTCCTACATTTTGTTTTTCCCAAGCAGACTCCTGTTGGATGAGGGTTACAGGAGCACCTAGGCTTTTAAATAACCTCTGTTCTGCCTTTGTGCTGCAATGCTTTCAGAAGGGGTGTGAAAAAGATCCCAAAGGCCTGCCATCTAAATTAATTCCACGTCAGGGCACCAAAACACAGTCAAAGAAGAAGTCATCTTGGAGGCTAACACTATCAGGCCTGTAGTGGCTATCACTTGGATTGTTTTGTTTTAGAAAAGCCCTGCACAAGTCCCTAGGAAAAGCTTGCATGCACGTTGCTGCAATACATGGGTTTGTTTCTGGACAGGAATGAGATGAGGAGTTGTAGCTTTAGGATGGCAGAAGAGAGGGTAAGGATAAAGGGAAAATCAGCAAAAAGAAAAGTCCAGCCCTACCTACTGGGGGTGAATCAGATAAGGAAATGTCTGGCGATGTTCACAATAATTCAGACATTGTCCCAGACCTTAATTACTGGCACAGGCAACTGTGGACCTGGTAGGAGGGATGTGGATCGTGTCTGTGCGCTCCATCTGCTGCCTGCAGAGACGGGAACGTTCCGGGCCAGGTGTTGCTGAGCGTTGCTCTTGTCTAGCAGCAAGATAAGTTTAATTAAAGGGCTAATTATTCCCATTCTGGAACAGACCTATCGTACTTGCAATCACATTCTAGCTCTTTTCCTCTGGTGTTCAGGCATTATACATTTATCTTCCATTGTCACATTACACACTTGCTTTGCTTAAGTGAGGATAAGTCTTTGGTGCGTGTGGAAATTGGAAACAAAGGGAATTGGCTAGACTTGAGTATAGGTGATACTTCATTGTAATGGCATTTGTCAGCACAAAAAAGCATCTCATGTTGGCTTTCTAACTTTCTTGTGGAATAGGTATTTTATAGTTGATGTAACTAAGGGCTCAGATCAGTGGGGAATTGGTCGCAGATGTCTGTGTTCTGCTGCAACTATTAAGAGCATCAGGCAAAACTTCTTTTTCAGTTAAGGCAGGACTAAAGCCCTCCTGATTTCCAAAGAGTTACTGGATTTACTTCAGAGTAACAGACCAAGAGATGGTGTCTGTTAAGTTTTATCTTGTTTTACATTCAGATTGAAAACTGTGGTGTAACCCATGCTTCCTTTCTCTGGCTTTTTGGACTATGGAGAACTCTGAATATTCTCACCATTAATGGCAGATGGTCTTGTAGCTCCAGGTATTAAAATATTGTCCTTCAAGATATGATCTTAATTTTTTTTAATTTTTGTCCCCTTTTGACCTTAAGTAAAGACATTCTATTTGGTAAAATCTTAGCTTCAAGCCAAGTTTTCCTACTCAAGCTCCTGAAATTTACTGTCATTTCATAGACTAGAGGCTTATGCCTTGTTTTTGCAGGGTCCATGGAATAGAGGGACATGGATCACCATGTTGTCAGGGAGTAGAGAGCTATTTTTTGTGAACAGGAGTACTTAAAGGAAAATCTGTCTTTAAGAACAAGCAGCTTAATTGAGTTTTTATTCTACTGTTTTCCTTAAAGCAGCCGACACCTTGGGATCTGCATACGTGCTGAGAGAGGGGAAGGGAGAGCAAGCCTCCTTTGCCTAATTTTGTTCCTATGAGTTCTTAAACACAAGTGACCATTTCCTCCAGGCTAGGATCTTTATTTTACATCATTTCAGGCCTTTTGTTGGTTAAAGCTTTGAGTCAGGTCAAATTGATGTGAGATTTCCCCTCCCTCCTCTTGTGGCCAAACTTCAAAAGACATATTACTCATACCCCTTCAGCATCCAAGGCTTGCATTAATTACCCACTAATGGCTTCATTTTTTTTTCAGGAAGCCGTTTATATTTTACTCATGGAGCCAGGAGAACTATCACTAGGATGGATAAGGATATACACATAGTGTTTGTAACTTTAATACAATCTCTGAATATTCCATGATTCTGTAATGTCTGTCATGCTGGGCTTGAGCCCTGTTGCTGATGAGCTGCCTGGGGCACTGTGTAGCAAATGCATTCTTTCACAGGCTAAAACAAAGCAGAGAAAGCCATATAATGAATTCCAGTCGTGTAACGTTAGGGGCTAAGTAGAAGTGCCACTCCTTTACTAGGATAGTTGTAAGAAGACATTTTTGAAACCACATAGCTTAAGTGATAGCAGCCACCAGTCAAAACCCAAACATATGTCTGTGTATGAAACAGGCACATGTGGAATATATGCTGAAGCTTTGGGGTGTTTTGTAAAACACAATTGTAGAAAGACCGTGAAACCGGAGAGATAGCACAAAATACACTGTGAAAATAGTTTCAAGAAAACCTAAAGAGTGTTTTTTGGGCTGAACATTGATCAGAAAGGCAGTGCTGTGGGCAGTTCTGTAGAACAATTCTGTCTCACGAGGAAGAATGGGACTTTCTGTGTCCTTTGTAACCAAACAGGATCTGCTCGTTGACTCCACCTTCAGTTATTTTCCCTTTAGAGTAGAAAAAAAAAGGAAATACTAAATTTTTTTGGCTAACTGTTGAGGTAAAAAAGGATAAAAATAATCTACAGTCTCTCAAAGCCTGTATAAACTATATAGGATTTATTATACTTTGTTAGGGAATAATTAAGCTCTGAGAACTCCTACCAAAGTTTTCAGCATAAACACGTCTAACTCACATCCCACAAGTGGGACTGAAGGACAGGGAGGGCGAACCCCCCAAAACCACAATTAAAAATTTTGGTTCCACAGGGAGACCTGAAAATGTAAAACAGTGGCAGTGGGACTCAGACTTGGCAGTGTTTGTCTGAGGGGTTGTTTTAAGTTAAATTGTGAAAACACAGTGGTTGAGCAGGAGCATGTATTACAGCAGTGTTGTGAAACCAAAGAAAAGGTACACGATGTTCTTGTCAAAATCAAGATGGGAAGGAAAGGGACAACCAGCAGAGGAGGAACAACTATTTAGGGACTTCTCAGACAAGTTGGATGTATTTGAATTTATGGAGTGAGATGGAATTCATCCGAAGGTGATGAAAAACTCAGCCGATGTGATTGTGCCTCTGCTATGAAATATCAGGGTGACCCAGGGGAGGTCCCTAGTGACTGTAAAAAGGTTGGTGTTACTCCAGTCTGCTAGAAAGGCAATGGGCAGAACCCAGGCAACAGTTAGCCCAGTCAGTCATTCTACAGGTCATGGAGCACGCCTTCTTGCAACCCATTGTCAAACATGGGCTTGAAAGGACAAGATGAGCATCAGGAAAATCAGCATGAGTTTGTGAAGGGCAAATCATACATAAGCAACATGACTGCTTTGATTAAGAAATAACTGCTTGTATGTATATAGCACAGGACAAAGAGTGGTTGTAGAACCCCAGCTGTGGCTGATCTGCCCTAGTGCTGGCAATAGACCCTCACCAAGCAGGAAGTAGGATCTGAGAACTGCATTGATTTTATGATTTTGTGGACTGCAGCAAGTAAGATGCTGGACTGAAGCAAATAAGGACCTGTCAAAATGTGTGTACATATATTTTTATCATATAAGAGAAGCTATCCCCTAACATTCAGAGCATAAATCATCCTTCTCTAATTGAATGTGAAAGGAGAAAGAGTTTAAAATCAGGAAAGGTGTCTGGCCTGTAATCGCTCAGCAGTGTTCAAATCTGGAGACCTGAGCAAAATATTTATATTTCCAATGTCTTAAGATAATTAAAACTTCAAACACTTTTTCAAAACTTCAAAGAACATTCAGCCATAGCCACGCAGATTTCAAAAAGATCCAACTGATTTCAATTTTACTGGTCTGTAATGCTCAGACAGGCTCAGTTTGGAGCCTGCCTTCCCTGGGGCTGAGTGGCTGGGCAATCTCTGAGCGTGGCTGTGTGCTGCCCTGAGATGTTTTGCTCCCAGTGAATGGCAGAAGCCATATATTACCTTTTCTGTCATTCCCCTATATGAGAGTCTGAAGCTGGAATGTGCAGTTCTTACACTGAAGCTTCCAGACCATAATGCAGGAAGGACAGATGCTTTCAGCTGGCTACATAGTGGACCAATTCTGCAGTACTCCTGGACAGCCCTTGCTTTGTTTTAAACTTTTTCAGCCTATCTAAGAAACTTGTGAAGTAGCACAAATTTTCCAGTGTTCAGGAAAGCTAAGCACCTTGCATCAGCTTCGGGAACTGAGAGGCTATTTAAGCCAGCCTTGTATTGCCAAAGGGTCCTTCCATGTTACTCTTAAAATGCTTCTCCAGGTGGGATGGCTTTTCTGAACTGGTACTGTGTGTACTGCACAGCAAAAGCAACTGGAAAGCCCTTTAAAAGCCACTCCTGGCACTGAGTAAGCATTGCCCTAATCAGGTAGTCAGATGCTGCACATGGAAGTCCTTTTTGTTCATTATTCGTGAATGCAGTGTGGTGTGAAGATCCATGAGCCTTATGGACATTGAGCTCTGAACTTCCTCAGAGAGAATATTTGCTATAGAAACCTGAGTCTAAGAGCTGAATGCACCCCGTTGGGGAAAGCACACACAGAAATAGTCCCTCATTTCTTGCTGCAGCTTACACAGGCAGAGAGCTTGTTTACCTAATCTGAATATTTGATCTTTATACTTTTTGGAAGTGGTATCTTTTTGCTTTTAATTATGTGGAAGGAGCACTTCTTTTCAGAGCTCTTATGGACTTCTCTATAAATAGCTACTCAAGTCCCAGAACTTCACATTGAAGCCTTCAGCAAAGTCAGCATCCCTAGGACTTTTTAAGCCTGAGATAGGAGCCACGTGGAGTTTAATCATTAATCACCAGTCTTTAATTAACAGCTCTGGGCTTTGAACAAAAGGCGCTTACTGCAAGCCTGTTGTGGGGCCCTGAACTCTTCAGTGCACTTTCATTTGGGGGACCTGGTGGCCTTCCAAAGGAGGCTGGTGGAACAACTTTCTCCTCATGGGAAGGATCGTGCTTTGCAGGAAGAGCAGATGTTTGTGGCCTGATCTCCATTTTCGCAGTTGTCCCATCGGCTGGCTGCAGGCTTGAGCTGTCTCAACACAAGGATGCTGTCAGCTCCCTGAGGTGGGCAAACAAGTAGAGTGTCTCCAGAGTCCTGTTACCTCCACCAGGTGAAGTGGGTTTAAATCAGAAGAAGGAGGAAAGTTGCTCCAGGCTTGGAAAATTTTATAGGGCAGTGTTCAAACTTGAGCACTCAGGAGAGAAAGAAAACATTGTTATAAAAGTTGACTCAGCCAGTATTCTTCTGCATTCCTGCTGCTGTGATTGAAGATATTTGTTTTCAATATAGGTTTCTCCCATTTGTAGTCTGGCTTTCCTGTAGTAAAAACTAAAGGGCAGATCCTCAGATGATATAAATTGGCTGCACTGAAGTTAATGGAGCCATGCTGGTTGGTACCAGCTGAGGGATCTGGCTCACGCTGCAGTGTTCAATATCCCCATTATATTGTCATGATTACGATTCTAATTCAGTAAAATGGCTTTGTAGGGTAGTAAAACCAACCCAGAGAATGGAAGATGAAAGGGTTTCCTTTGTAACTGACCTGGTATTTTTCAACAAAATGTTTTACTTTATTTTCTCTTTTGTCAGAAAATGCTCTCAAGCAAAACTTTTTACATCAAACGCACCCGCTCTGACAAAGCTTTCCTGGGAAAGGCTTCTTGGCTTCAGCATCCTGCCTGCCTGTATGTAGAAAACACATGTGACAAACTCAGTGGCCATGGGTTGGGGCGTGTCAAGCCTTGTGCAAGAAAAATTAATCGCATCTTTAAAGGGCAGGAGTGATACTGCAGAGTGGTTAAAGCCTGGAGGTAATCCTGAGTTCTGAAAAACAGGAGTTATCCTACCAGTGGGTGGAGATTTGATGGTTTTACTCATGCTATGCTCTGTCTAGTTCTTCTTGATCTGTGTGCACTGGGAGAAAGAGCCAGTGGAATTCTACCAAGATGTATTCTTCTCTGTCAGACGGTTAAATGATGTGTTGGTGGTTTTTGTCCCTGTGATTGGCTTTTCAGCAAGTATCAGAAGATGCTGGGCTTGAGGAGTGAGGGAGTGTGATAACCTGTGCTGCCTTATTGCTTGGAGCTATTGAGCACCAAAGGGAATAAAAAGACACAAAGGCCTAAATAAAGGCAGATAGATGCATGGCTAGGTCCCTAGGATGAAATATTTTGTTTGCCATAGCACTGCTGAAGTGCACACAGGTTTTTCTGTGCCAGGAGGGATTTTTACAGGGACATTGCTAAATGGAGGCAGTAAATTTAACTTTAAAGGACCATGAATTGAAGCTTTTGGCTAAAAGCTGAAGTGCTGTTACTCTTTACTGAGCCTTTTTAACTTCACTTGGAACAGGATAGTATGTTTTACTTCTAAGGCACTTGGAAGTTGAAGGCCCTGCCTGTGGCTTTTTGGGAGCTGAGACCTTGTGGAGCAGCAGTCCAGTGCTGAGGGGGACTTTTCCAAATGAGTATGAGCCATCCCAGATTTTCTGGTTAAAGGTGAGATACAAAAAGATGTCACCAGTGGATTAAGGAGAGCTGTGGGTTACAGTTCTACCAGCTGTGACGAGTGATATGCCATTGTAAAATTAAATATCAGTACAATCTTAAGTGTCAGATAGCTATAGTGACACACACATGTGTTTCTAAGGTAGAAAAAACCATGTCAAATGCCCCAAATCAGCAGGTTCAGTTGAATTCTCTTCCAGACCTGAGCTAGGCCCCTAGCAGCAGTCATACAGATTCAAAGAAAGAGGTTTCCTACATAGGCAACACTTTTAAACAACATAAGCCTTTCCTGGTTTTGACCCCTCTGGTGACATGATCCAGTTTTAATCTATTTATACCCTCTACTTCTATTAAGGAAAAATGTTGGTTTTGCACTCAACTCCACTCAGAAGAAGCAAAAATTTCCTTGCTAATATCTAGTTGCAATTTATTGCATCTGCTTCTGAAATATGTCCGTGGTGTTTGAATTATTCCTGAGACTGAGATATTCAATGTGCAGGTGACAGACTGCAAGCCCCTAGTAAAGATGGAATTTGGATGTGTTTGTCATCCGTGTTCTTCTCTTCCAGGTCTTAATGAAAAGTCAGAACTTCTTGCATTTGGCACGGGCTGACAATGGAAGCCATCCCCATCCTGGCAACTGCTCAAAGGTAAGGCTTTTGGACTGAGAGAGGACCACCTCTCTCCTCACCAGTGTTGTGTGGTTGGGCTCTGAGTGCCTTGGCAGTGGGATGTTCTGGTTACCCAAATGGACTGGGAATCTCACACTAGCAACTTGTATTTAAAAGAAGGCTTTGAAAGAGCGACCCAAGCTGGCAGGCTGAGGGACCAGCAGGATGCTCCTGGGTCTTACTTGTAGAGTAGATGTGCCCATTTCTTTCATTAATTAGAGAAAATGATAATTGATCTGGAAACCGTTGCAAAATTCAGATCTCTCTGCTTCCTTAGCCAGACATTTGTGGCCAAGCATCTACCTGGATCTCAAAGAGCCTTAGTGCTTCTGGGTGTTACTGCCCTGCTCCTGAAAAGTTGGAGCAGTGGGAGAAGAAAGTGGTTGGTAGGTCTAATCAGGCAAAGAAAAGCTTCGGAGCATATGGACCCCAATGTGTGGTCCAAGTACAACAGCTTGGTGAGTGTCCTGCAGGGAGACTTTTACTAGCACTGCAACAACAATTCATCATTGCCTGAAGGCTTGATGGGTCTGGTACTCCTCGTCTTAATTGACCTCGGCTGGAGACCTGCGTTTCAGTCCAGCTTAGTCACAAAGGACTGGGTCTGTACTTGGGCCTTAAAGATGGTATTTATCAGAAAATCACATGATTAATGGAACTGAGTGATGTCTATTCGAGAGTGGCCAGGAACTGAATTAACAGAACAGGGATTTTGGCAGGTGTGTGGTGCTGGCAAAGCCAAGACTGAAGTCTGAGCAGGCAGAGCACCCCCAGCCTCAGGAGGTGCAGCCGCTGGCTGAGTGGGGCAGCTTTGGGGGTCGAGGAGGAGGGAATCAGCCAGTAGAAGGGGGAGCAAAGAAGTCTGGGTTTATGTTTAGATAAAAACACTATGTGTGGATTATTAACCCTTCACATAACAGTACCAAAACTAGGGTTGCTCACAGTCCTTGCCAAAAAGGGCAAAAGTAAATAAGAGGTTAACAAAAGTTGATATTACCAAATAAATGGTGATGGAGAGTGAGGAATAAATGAAAAAATAAACAGAAATCATCAAATAACTAACTTTCTTGCCTGCTTTTTTCCCCTCTCTTATTTCTTTTTCTCTCCATGTCAACACCAAACAAGACAGGACTAAAATTAATGGGGAAAGCAGCAATTAGCAAATTAGGTTAGCAGCGTGTTGCAGTGTGCCATGGCTGCCAGGTGTGAGGGGCTCTGGCAGTATATTTATTAATGGCTGTCAGAAAAGTGACACTTTGATGAATGAAGCTGGGTAATCGGCACCCTCCGACAGCGAGCACTGAGAGGCCTCAACATGCTAAACTGCAAAATCAAAGCTTTTTTAAACCCCATACAAAAATACAACAACAAAAATCGCTGCGAGAGGGGCAGGTTTTTGCATGAGGAACTGGAGTTCACATTCTGATCTAAATACCTTTTTCTTCTGTGACTTGCTGGGGAGGAGTTGTCAAGTTTGAAGGTTTTTCCTTTCCTTGGAATGTGGACTCAAGAATTTATAAATTCAGGCAGCTTCAAAACGTATGGCTGACTCTGCCGCTTTGGGTTTATCCCATTAGTGCTAGCAAAGCCAACACTGCCACGCTCACACCTTCTGGGCTTTGCCCTTTAAACATAATGGCATTAATAATCGATAAACCGAGCTTGTGAACCAAATCCTATGTCAGATATTAGTGTCTCTTGACTGGTGGTCAGCAATTGCTCTACTCCTAATTAACACCACTGTCATGTACTGTCCAGGAGCCCAGGTTGCATACTGGAAGAGGTGAAATGTAAGTATCCATAAGGTGAAACACCTCTGATATAAAGTTTCGGTGATGATGGTGGTGCATCCTGATGTTTTCACTCTTGATTATTTAAACTTTGAGTCCCTTCTGATGAAAATGTTGTTACCATTGGAAATCAGTCAGGCTATAGGAGCATCGCCATACGATATGTGCCGGGTGTTGAGTGCGTGGCAGGGTGTGGGTCTGGGGGAATGCTGACACTGCAGATTGCTGGGTAAATGCACAGGACTGAATGGTTGGCCAAGAGTTTAGGGGAAATTTTCTTCTAAAACCCACTTTTTTCATAAATAAGTTCTTGAGGACATTAATCCAGCTGCCGGGAGAGCGTCTGGATAAAAGATTGCTCTGCAAAATGCTGGGGTACATGGAATTTTTTTCCAAGGTTTTCAGACTTTGTGTTGCCTGCTGGAGGAAGGCTTTGTGCGGCACTTCAATAGCTCAGCACAGAGCTGCTCAAAATCCCCCAATTCCATGGAGAAATTGAATACATTTTTATAAAATCCTAGTTCTGGTTTTGGCCCATTAAAAGTACTGTGTAAGTGTTGATTAAAAACATGAGAATAAATGTAAATCATATCCCAGGCGTTCATCTGTTCTTCTAGTTTGAAATTAAGTTGAAGGATTTTTCTAGAATTATCCGTCAGGATCTGTGGGCTTGTCAAATTTGGATTGGCACTTGAAGCAAATCTAAAATTGTTCTCTTATGGTTTAATAATTGTATTTAGTTTCCTAATTTAGCTGGTAAATTTATCGGAAGATAATTGAACTTAAAAGTATAATCTGACCAGATGGTAGGAAATACTTTAAAATAAACATTCTTTCAGAAACTTTGATCCATTTTCACTTGCTCTCTCACCAAACCAGTCCCTCTACACAGCTCCAGCCTCTGGAGGTGCACGTTCTTAAATCAAACAACTCCTGAATGAAACCAGGTTATTCCAGATTATTCCCTCCGCATGGCAGAAGTCCCAAGATCTCTGCCAAGAAAATTGAGCAGCGCCATCAAGTGCAGCCAGCTGCTTGTGCTGGCTTGTGCACCAGCCTGCTGCACCCACACGTGGTCTGGACAGTGAGGGTGCTGCCTTTGTGTGTTTTTCCATCCACCCGGCTCCACCAACGCTGTTGCTCCTGTTCGTGGCCTCTGCAATGCGCGGTGACAGCAGCAGGAATCCAGCTCTGCCCTCCTGCTTTCAGGCTTTGGCAATCCACAGGATGCTGATGGGTTGTGCCTTCAGGTAAAGATGTATCTGGTTTAAGTTAGGAATTGCTCTGAGCTGTACTAAAAAAAAAAAGCAAAAAAAGAAGAAAAAAAATAAATAGCTTATAAATCATTCCAGGGAACAGGAAAAAACTGCTCTCAAGTCTCTTTTGTTTCTTAATGCAAGTTTTATTGTTGTTATTAAAGGATACATGAGGGTCTTGTTTGCTTGTAGAACTGAACAACCAGAAACAGACTGGTTGCTTGTTTTTGACTGAGTCTTCCAGATGGCAGCAGGCACAGCATGAGCCCCGGGCCTGGCCGTTGTGCAGTCAGCTTCGTTTGCCACTCGCTGTATCTTTTCTTGTGTACTTTTTCTTGTTCCATCGCTTTGTGGGCAGATGTGCAGCTGTAGTCTGTGCTTGAGCAGTGCCTCACCAACTCCATCCACTGAGTATCTCATATTCCAAGGTGGTTCACAACACTGTTGTTTCAGGTGGTAGTTTCAATGAAGTGAGCATGTTTTTCGGTTTCAGTGAGATTTAACCCAGCTACTAAAGTTCTTGAAAGTGGTTCCTGAGTTTTGAAGAAAATTCAGTTCTCCAGTTTCATGGGTGGTGTGTAGAAGTTTATGGGTTCATTGCAGACCAGTAAAGCCAGGTTTTCTAAGTCCTACATTAGCATCTATACTACTAGGCTGTTCTTCCCACTCCACAACTGACATTTGCCTATTTCTTTCCTGTTTTGAAGAGGATTTACTGCTCTTTCTGTTCTCCATTATATGAATTTGCAAAGCCTTCTGCCCCTGTGAAAGAACGCATCAAGTATTTTTCCCACTCCTTTTGATGCTTATGGTTTACATCTGCTTCCTATTGACTTGCACAGGAGTCAGCAAGGGGAAGACCTCTGACTTTGCTCTTCGTCCGTGTTGTGATGGGGAAGCCTCCCAGCTCCAGTAATCAATCGCTCTGCACTGAAAGCAGCCCAAAGTGTAAGCAAAGATAAATGAGATGCCCAGGCTGAGCTTGGCTTTACATGGGAAAATACTGCTGGAAGTATTCTGTGTGTTGGCTGTCTGTGATGGGGAGGTTGCCTCTACACATCGCCTGATGTAGCTCGGGTGCAGAAATGGTCTGCTAGCATCAGTGGCTCTAGTGTTCCTCACTGGGCTCTGACCATCCTCACTGTATACAGAGGAGTCTTTTCTAAGACACTGTGCTTGGTATCCACCTGCCCAAAGTGTTTTCTGTTTTCTTGTTGTTGTCAGCTTGGCAGTGCTGTTGTTTTCTGGGTACATGGTGTGTAATTAATGAGAATGTCATTTCCAGGTTGTTTTTAAAGCCTAGATTGAGAGTTTGAGAAATTACTCCAGTCAATGCCTTAGCATTATTTTATTTTAGTTTTTTTTAATTAAGAAAACCATCATGTTAGTTGTTTGTTTTGGGGATACATCTGGAGGGATGTTCATCTGTGTTTATGTTCTTAAGGACAGCAGGACTTTTAATAGAGACTCTTAATAAAGATGCAGAAGTTGGGTTCAAGTGTCACTGACCGGACAGCTGGGTGCACAGGGCAGGGCTGCCTGGCTCTTCCCCAAATTGTGACAGGACTGGCAGTGCCAGCCTCCCCCCAGGTCCTGCCCTGCAGAGCTGGAAGGCAGAAGGACACATTGTGACTTGGCCCAGAGTCCTCCCTGGTGTTCCTTGCTGCCCCTCGGAGCTGGCAGGGCTGGGCAGAGGTGTTGGCTGGGCTATACGTATTTTATTAGACCTGTTACTTCTTTCACAGGAGTAATAAGTCTGCTTTATGGGAGACCTTGAGTGACTCCATAAGTAGCACAGAGATTGGTTTTAGCCACCTTTGCTCCTCAGGACCCAACACTGGATCACAGTGCTCAGGTGCAGGCTCCAGTGATGCATGATGGACATCCTAAGAACTGGGCTTTGTGCTCATTTAGGGATATCCTCTGCCAGTCTCCTGAACACTTATCTCCAGGCATCTCTGCTGAGCCTTATATTGCTGTATGTTTTAATTTTCCTTTGTTATTTGCAAAAGGAAGGAGCGAAGGATTCTCGGGCAGCAAATCCTTCTCCACTTCTTTTCTGCCTCAATTGTTTAAGTGGTATTATCTTGTTTCTCTGCACTGACCATTCCCCCAAGCCCTAGAGCAGCACTATTTTGCAGTAAGGCTCTCTGCAGAGCTCATGTCTTACAGGTTGGCCAAGGGAATGGGTGGCTTTTCTTCAAGGTGGCATCATGATCCATGCTTGTAGGCTACAACTTCCATCAGGGAACACGGCACACTCTGCCTTCGTGTACTGGACGGGTTTATGTTTTGATTTAGGGTTGTCTTTATGCGAGGGTGAACCTTTGAAAACAATGAAGTTACTGTTTGTTTCAGTGGATTTTCTGAGCATTGTGAATGTTTTATTCCCAACAGTCTGTGGGTGCTTCTTGGGTGGGTGAGATGCATGCAAACCTTAGCATGTGTGTGCGTGTGTGTCTCCTGTGATATACGGAGCTTCAGCGCTGCAGCTGCCATTAGTGTTAATGGGCTAAAACCCTTCACATCAAGCTGAGAATATACTCCCACTAATTGTGTACCAGCTGTCCCCTGGGACCTTTCTGAGAATGATGCATCTGAGGAGAGGCGCTTTCAGTGATGCGATGCCTCGGGATAAATAAATAAGGGGCTATAGTTAGATGCTGGTTCAGGAAGGGTGATTCAGTGCCAGCATTATAACATTGGGAAATCATATAACAACGGTGCCAACCTTTATCCTCTTGGTCCTGGCCTAGTCCACTGCTGCACGGTACCATCTTTTGAGCCATACATCACCACTCAGCCTCACCTTGATGATGTATGATGCCCATAGATCCTTATAGCGGGAGTGCACTCTGATGTATTGCGTCAATACATCACGGACTGGGTTCACCCGGGTGATGTATTAGTGCCCTGAGAATGTATTACTCAAATGCTGGTGGTGTTCAGGGATAAAGCCAAGCCAAGGAGTGGATTCAATTTAATTACAGTGCGAATGATAACCTGGTGCCAGGAGCACTTTGGTGCTGAGATGCTGGCACCCTGTGGAAATATGAGCTGTGGCTCTGGTGCTGCTGAGTCACATCACAGTGTACCATGAAAAGATGCCCCATATTTTAAAGCAATGGTCATTTTTCTGAGAAAGATAGGAGGACAATTTTGAGAAGTCTTTAGAGAGCAGCAGCACAGCATGCAAAAAGCTCCTGAAGAGGCAGTACTGTCAACCAGTGGTGCAAACATGGTGCAAACAGGTCACTTCTGCCTGCCTGGGAGCTGTGAACTCTCATGGTGTGAGATGGTGGCTAAACATTTTGGGAAGAGTGAGGCAAAGTGATTTATTTTTGGCCACCTGTGACACTGCAAATTGGTGGACTCCTTTGAGCAGCATGAAGTACACACTGGCAAAATGCTGTCTTCCCATCAAGGCTTTGAATTTGACCTCATATGCAAATATTGTCTATTGTTATTTGTAGGGTGTTTTGACAGCAGCTTTGAAGAGATGGCTCTAAAGCCTCCTTTGGCTTGCTTACATAGGTGTCATCAAAAACCTGAGGAGAAATCACTTAGAACGTTAAGACATCATTGGTGAGAAACTACCAGGTGATGCTCTCCAAGAGCAGCTTTGTAAGGAATCAAAACATGAGAAAATAGTTCCTGGGATGATCTACATTGGATGATTGTCTCTAATTAATTCTCTCTTCCTCTTTGCTTCCCTTTTTCACATCTCTTTCTGTTGCTCAGTATGCAAACAGAAATATAGATCAGCTGTACTCTAAAATTGACTTTGCTTCCAAGTAAGCCCCTGTAAGCTTGTCTCATTTTCAGGGATATTTTTAATAAGGAAAAGATTTGAAGGCATGTTATCTGATTATCAAAGGATGGCATACCTTAAACCATCTGCTTTTTGTAACATTCTTGTCTGTAATGGGAGGTCATCTGGGAACAAACAGACATCTGAGAAATAAGATGAAGTTTCAGAAATGATCCATTTAGTGCATCACATCTATTGCGTCCTTCTGAAGGTTCAAAATATGTTATTTTAACTGCAGCGAGACATGAATTTACCTTCTTTATTGATACAAAGGATAAAATTCTGCTTCCTCTAAAGTCTAGAGGAACTCCATGTCTTCCAGATTTGACCCAGTCTCTTCAAGAAGAGTTTCTGATCGTTGACTCTCAGCGATAGTTGATTATTCTTTTAGAGAAATGTTTACACTGAACAGGAAGATGGCAGCAATACTTGGCTCATGTTCAGTGTTTTATAAACGCAGGGATTTTCTAATCAAGGTAAACACAGGTTTGCAGATGAGAAATTTGCAGCACAAACAGATGAAGTGGCTTGTGCAAGGTCACGCAGCAAGCTGGTGGCAGGGCTTGGAAGAGAAGCCTGTTGGTCTGACTCATTGCTCCTCTGACATCCCTGCCATTATTTCAATTCTATTATTATCTTGACTCATTTGCTCCCTTGTTTCAAATCAGATCTTCTCTTACCTTCTACTGTTCATGACTCTAAGGCTGTAATTTTTGGCAGTCCTATAATGGAGAGGAAACTTACCTCTTTTCGCCTTTTTTGCCATCGTTTTCCCTGCCAATAAATCAGAAATGCTAATTATGCTTTCTTTTTTTATGCAAATGAGGAAGACTCCATCTGATAGACAGGAGCAGTGGGTGCTCCAAAGCAAATGACTTCTTTGCACAGCACTAAAGAGGTCCCTCTCTTGCTCCTCAACTATCTTAACACATGTCAGCCATGCTGGCAAGAAAAACAATGCAGATACTCTTCTGTTTGGTTATTGCATAGAATACAAGAGAGAGGTGTTGTGGTTCAGGGCAGAAGGAATTTACACTGCCTCTTGCAGATCCTTGGCTTGCTGTCTTTGGAGAAAGGCATGCAATGCTCCTGAGGATGCTCCTTCATAGCTGAAACCTCCCTTGTGCTACAGTGAACCCATTGGTGTCCCTTCTGTGCTGCTGTGTCCCCTCCTTCTGTGACTGGTTCATCACCAGGCTACCCCTCAGAGGAGCCTGTGGTTCATAGTGATCCTTATCGTCTTGTGATAACTGTTGTAAAAGTTTCTATAAATAGAATTTCCTCCTGCCCAAGCCTTATTGCTAGCTCAGCTGTTTTATTTTTAACAGAAAGGCATGTTGATGCTAAGCAGAAATATTTTTTTTTAAATCTCTCTATTAAATATAAAAAGTTGCTGTGTCTGAGTAAAAAAGGAAAGGTGCCCCTTAGATATTTTTAAAGCTTCCAAAAATAGTCTCAAGTCTGTGACAAAGCTTATTGAGCAAGAATAGTTGTGGACAGCAGTTCTATGATGGAAAAGATCATGTCTCATGGTGCTTCTGGCTGGGATCTGCAAGAAGGGAGCCCAGCTGAACAAAGACCTCTAAAAGGAATTAGCTGAGGGCTGCTCTTTAGAGGGCTTGATAGCGGTATTGCCCAAATAGTGAGTTTGTGATCTCATCTGTGTTTTCATTTCTGAGCTTGCAACTGCCCTTGAGGTTGGGCGCCCGTTTCTGCAAGTTGGAGACCTGCAGCCCCACTGCGAGAGCCTCTGCTGTGCAGTGCCTGGGTAATGAGACAAGGCAGGGAGTTTGCTGTCTGGTATTTTTCACTACAATCAGAGAAGAAAGAGGATGGTTAATTTTGCCTTGTATGCACAACTGATATTGGTCTTGAAAAAAAAAGGAAATCTTGGTTATTGTTTCTGCTGCTGCACCCCTGCACCCTCTGGGTCAGAGCACAACCATATAAGCAGTTGATTTAGCCTCCAGCACAACTGAGGAGGCAGAAAATCTAAGGGGGAGAGAAGCAGATGGGGGTGGGACTCTCCAAGGAGATATGTTTTACAAGGTTCCCAACACTTTTTCTTCCCTCATGAAGTGGGGACCTTTGTCTCTTTGCTCATAGCAAATGCCAAGTCAAGTGTTTGTGTGTTCACGCCTAGGGGAAGAGTCTCTAGAGAACTTCTGAAAATTATAAAAGATAAGCTGATTGTTATTAGAATTGAAAAGCAGTCAATTGGTGACTGCTGAACAGCTTATATGGAGAAGAAAAGACACATTATAAAACAGGGAGATCTTCCATTGTTTGCATTTAGAAAAAAAAATAGCTTGTTTCAATCCCAAAGTGACTGATTAGCTATGCTAAATCAGCCTGCATTTGTGTTCTACTTCAGTGCCTATCACGGGTGAGTTTCTGCCCATTTGGATGTAGGGCTGTTCAGAGGGATGTAGCCAGTTCTGCTCTGTCACATAGCAGGGCAGAGAGTTTGGTTTCTCATGAAATTCATCAGCTCTCCAAGCAGAAAAGGGCTTGGGCAGTAGATTAATATTTGAGACTCAGTTCTTGTTTCTCCTGTAAATATGCTGCATACCCTCAAGAAAATGGATTTATTGTTTTCAGCTTTGATTCCTCACTGGTAAAGTTGGGAAAAACACTTTCTTTGTGCTCTACTTATTCATACGAACAGCTCTTTCATGATGGATGCTCTTCCTATCTGTTTGGTTCCATGTTTGGTGTAGCAAGATCTCATTCCTTCCTTGGAACTCTAGAGAGCAGTTTATATTGCAGCAATCCTTATAACTATCCGTTAAATAATATTGCTGGAGACAAAACTAACCTGCCTGAAATGCTGGTGTTTTAGACAGAATTAGAATGTAAAGCTTGCCTGGGTTTGGTGGCTGTCCTCTGTCCATAGCTGTCAACGTGCACCAGTGACTGTCAGGATGAATGATGGATTAACAAACGTGTAATGATTTAGTCCTTCTCCAGGAACAAGCAATACAGCCTGAGTGATGTGCATTCCAGATATGCAGAGAAGAGGGATGTGTGGCGTTGTCTCACTCAATAACAGGATCTGGCAATTGGAGAAGGCAATGGTTTTCACCCGTTACAATGTGCACACATATGTGGACTCCACAAAATGCAAGGGTGTTTTGAATCCAAAGGTATGATTTGGCAGCGTGAAAATTCCAAGCTGAAAGGCTTCATGCTCTGTTCTTTATATTTTTTTTTCAAATGGTGTTAGTGAGGGACCAGCTGAGTTCACTGGACTCCACAAGGTACCTTTGTTTATGGATGAAGCCATGCAGATGGGGATCAAAGGTTGTGCATAGCTGCTGTAGAACACGCTGAGGCTGAGAGAGGTCGAGCTCTAGAGATTAATTTCTTGGCTGGTTAGAGCCAAGGTTTAATAGCAGGCTTGGATAGGACAGTGATTGAGTTTACTGCTAGCAGAACCTATAGTTCAGGTCAAGTAAAAGGAAGGAGCTAAGGGGCTCTGTGTGTTGGTTGCAGGAGAAATTCTAATGGCTTAACAATATGTGGCCTCAACAGGACGTGTTGTAGCTGCTGCCACCACGAGCTCCGTGCTGCTGTGCTGCGGCAGGGGGTGAAGAGAGCAGACGCACCCCTCGTGTCCAGTGCATCACCTTTAACAAACCAGGCACTTCTGGGGCCAGGCTAATGCTCACAGCCAGGCAAAGCAAACACACAAAGGAAGCCTTGTTAATTCTGAAAGTGAAAAAGGAAGAAAAGGAAACCATCAGTGTTTTCTAAATAGGGAAAGTTGTATTTGAGGTGCAAAGAAGAGATGTATTTTCTTCTTAATGTTTTAATAGCACAGTTTGACAAACCCATGTAGATATCAAAGTTCTGAGGATCAGGGCTAGATGACCTGTTTAGGCTAAATTAAGAACTGTTTTTGAAGTTGAAGTTAAACTGCACTCTGACTTCAACTGTACTCCATCTTTTCATCCTACTTTTCCATCACACTTCAGTTTCTAATTTTTCTGTTCATTTTTTTTTACAATTGTTTCCTTTATTGATATAAACTATTTGATTTTTTTCTAACTACACCACAATTTTTCATCTCCCTGATTTCAGAAATGCATTTAGATTTCTTTGTTTTCTTTCAGAGCTTGTGTAAGAAGAATCTGGCCAGGTAAATTTTTTCATTTTTTATTTTAAATGAGGTTCTGTGTTGTTATAAGTAATGTCTTAAGGCAAAGAGTTTTGCAAATGTTTTCAGACTGTTATCTTTCCAGTGGAGCCTAGTTTTATACAGAAGTTTACTACAGGAGATAGCCTGTCAGCTTGGTCCTATGGATCTCAGACCAAACTCTGCAGGAAGAAGATTTGTCTTTCATTGATGATTTGTTCTGGAGTTCCCAGGGAACAGGAAAATTGGGATAATATCACAGGCAAGACTCGACCGTGATACATGATAGTGGACTAGGAGTATCACAGCTATGCAGAAAGTGTCAGTTTGACTGTTAGAAATTCCTCATTTTGTGACTCCGAGTCAAGTGTTTATGGGATTTCCTATTAAAACACTTTCCTAACTGGTCCTGCCTTAAAGTCTCTTTCTTGGAAGTCTCCTGGATCATGTGAAGTTTTGCCTTTTTTCCCCTACCTTTCTCAGGAAGGTAACAGAAGCTGCACTAAATGTGAACTGAGGGACATGGATTTGCTGATTAGGCACAGATGGGATTCCTCTCCCAGAGCACTCTTATGTTGTCTCCATCCATTAAACTCACTATGAAAGCTATTGACACGACTCTGCAGACTCTCTTGTTAGAGTTATTCTACTATTCTTACAAGTAAATGCTTGTTGGGTCACAAGGAATGACCTGAACATGTAGTGATTAGGATCCTCACCAGAGATTTGGACCTCTGCTTCAAATCAATTGCAGAGAGGCCTTTCTGTTTTCAGGTAGCTGTTGAGATGAATCCTTGGTGACTTGCAGACCTCTTAAGACATTCTTCTGAAAGGGTTCTGGTTTTGACATTATGTGAAGTAAGAAAAAAGACAAAAACAGACTTGTTTTTTTGAATTTGTTGGAAGGCTGTTGTCCTGCCCAGTTCAAATTAGCAAGATAGAAGGAGCTTGGATACTTCTTTGGAAGACATTAATATCGTGTTTTGCCTCCCATGGAAAAACATTTGGAGAGAACTTGTGAATCTAACCTTGAATCAACCTCTAGATGTGAGCCCAATCCATAGCAGTGGAAGGGGCAGATTATACCTGGTTTGCCTGCTGCAAGCCTTGTTCTTGCTCCTTCAGAGCATCCTGTAGTAGCTGCTATCAAAGGCAGGACAGCAGCTGCGATACAGTCAGGTCTGCTCATGCAAGCTCTGATTTTGGTGGTTTTCAATACACTTTATTTCCTTCCCTTTTCCTCTAGGACCTGAGTGTTCAAGCTGGGTTTCTCTAACAGAGATGCCAACATGATTTTTCACTTCACTTTATAGGGACCGGAAGAAACCTGACTCAGAGACAGAGGTACAACACTTCTCTGCTGTGCTGACTGTATGCCAGATTTGGAATTTGAGGTAACATATTCTTTCTTGGATTTTTCACTTTTTTCTTCACTTTCTTTAGGCATTACCAAGTCATTTATGTTTTCTGCTTTGCATTTTCTCCTGTGGTTCTTCTTTTCTTTTGTTTTTCTATGGAGGAAATACTAAGCCATTTGATTAAGGCATCCACGCTCCAGGTGCTGACAGTCCCTGACCTGACCCACCCAAATCCAGCCCACAGCCTGTGCCTCTTAACTGCTGTTCAAACATCACATCCCTCTGTAGGATAATGCAGTTATGATGCATTTCAGAAAGTCAGGGAATTCAGTATATCCATAATTTTGCCAATGCTAATGCAGACAATGGCACTGACATGGAAGAGCCCTGCCTGTTAGTGAACCTGAATTTACTGAAAGATGGAGTTAAGCAACTTTCTGGTTTTGTCGCTATACTGCCCCTTCTCAAACCCAAATCAGCCCAGTTTTATCAGTATTCTAGTCCCATCTTTGCTAGGCTTCTCTTTAATCTGAATTTTCTAGTACAGGATAGCATAATACATGATAGAAAATGACACTTTTAAAAAGATGTAACTTGTTCTTACCGCCCTGTAGACTGCCCTGAGCATTTTGCCTTTGCTTGTGTCACTCAGTTTCCTGAGCAGGACTTAAAGTTTGGGTTTTAGCCCCTCTGTCAAAGTTTTTGGCCACATAAGCAGGTGCATTAAGGTTCTTTCCTGCAAATTCTCCTCTAATTGCTCAAAGCTCGGTGGCCATCAAGCAGAAATCCAGTTGGTAAACTCTGCAGCTCGTGGACAACTTTTCTTGCCAACCATGCATTACGAAGGGCTAATTGTAAAAGTGGTGCACCTGCTGGCTCCCTTGGTGGCTGGAGCCAACAGGAAAAAAAATAGTAATTTATTAATGATCGAGTCACAAATAGTAATGAAAACAATAGGAGCATCTGAAGGAAGTGCTGCCGGGGGCAGAGGTGCAGGTGCTCTGTGCCCTGAACAGGCTTGTCGGCATTTTTATAAAGCTACTTTACAGCCCTTATCAATTTCCTACTGCTTTCTGTGTACCCCCTGCCCCTTTGCAAATGTTTTGCCTGCACAACAGGCTCAGCATTTCTTGTTGTAGGTGATAAAATAGCTGTCACCCCGCAGAGGGAGAAAAGAGGCGAAAAATAAAAATGTTAGGTCCAAAGAAACAAAGCAGAGGAATGCAGTGCTAATGGAGCCGCTGAGTCGGCACAGGGAGAGCGATGGAGTGATCTTAGCTGAGGAATGCTAAAAGATTTGGGGTAACAAATGCTGGAGGGCAAGAGAGGCTCATTCCTTAGACAGCAGCTGTACTTTGTGTGTAGCCTTGGATTTCAAAGGTGACTGGCACACCTATACAGCTCGGCCAACACCATCCACATGGAGTTTTGGATCTGTGTCTCTGGAAATCTGAGCCATAATTTAACTAACTACATTCCCTTAGCAAGCCTAAGACTTGTTTTATTCTTAAGTAGGCAGAGCAGAAAGCACTGCCAATTTTGGCAACCTCTTTGTACCATCTGAGTGCTTAAGTAGTCATAAGACGTGGTTCATGCTGCCACTCAGAATACAGTGGCTCTTGGAATACTGGAATAATGCAGCTGATATGCATAAATGAATGTAAAATCTTTGAGAAAAGAGTGTGATGAGCTGAGGAACTAACTTCTTTGTAACAGGCTTCCACCCCTGGCACAAAGCAGTACCTGTGAAATGCGGCAGCTGATTGTAGGTTGTAGAAGGACTGACAGGACAATCGGATCACGGTGGGTTCTAATCGTGGCCAGGAACAAGGTCAGAGATAACGTGATGTGTGTAATCTTAATTTTCACCTTTCCTGTATTTTGACTGTCATACATGGATTTAACACGTTGCTCTCCCCCAAGGGAAAGCATTAACACAGACATCAGCTCAACGTGCTTCATTCTGTGAGTGGTGGGTGGGTTGTGCCTGCAGCACTCCTCAGGGCTACATTTGCTAATATTACAACTTAATTCAGCTTGCAGTGATGGAAAGCTGCACTAAGTGGAAAATTCTTACACTTTTAAGTGCTCATACACGGACATTTACCGTGGTTTAGGTGGGATCTGGGATCCTTTTGTGCTGTGGGAACTTCCCGGTGTCTGAGCCCACAAACTTAACTGCAGTCTGTGGGCCTAAAAATGATCAGTTCTGAAAATGTTGCAGGCGTAGATGTCTCAGTAGAAAGGAGTCAGACTGGGAAGCCAGTGAGTGTCTGTGCCAAATCTGTTACAGCCCCATGTCCTGCATTTACTGCACTGCAGCCATCGTGGAGCAGCTGCAGCTGCAGAACCAGTGAGCCTGTTGGGCCAACACTCTTAACATTTCACTGCCTATTTCATATTGAAGGGAGCAAAAGAGATGCTCTGCATTTGACTTGACTTTAGGAAGGAGAGGGAAAAAAAAAGAGAGAAACAATGTGTCTCCCTTAAACAGATGCAATTCTTCCTATAGCTGATTTGCTCTGCCTAAGGGGTGTTAAGTCAAAGAACTCAAACCACCACAGTGCCCCTCATCAAACGGAGAGTTGCTGTACCTTCTTATTTTGTTATTATTATTGTTGCTGTTCCTTTGCTCAGAAGCTATTTCTTCTTTCAAGTACTAAAAACCCCCCTCCTTTTATTCTTCTTTTCTTCCCCTGTTGCCCCCCACAAAATGTTCAAACCCTCAGACAAATGCCAGCAATTTCTAAGACTGACTTAAAGAGCAGTTATTTGCCTTAGGGAGAAAGCTTCATCTTTTAAAGTTGTTTTTCCTAAGGAACTAGGAATCTTTTCCTGTAAAGATAGCTGAAATTCTTGTGAATTAACATTAATTTGGAGATGTGTGTTTTGAGAATAATGCTAAATCCTGTGAAAGCAGTGCTAAGAGCCAAGGGTTGGCAATGCTAATTATTGCCCAGCAATTTGAGGGGGGACCTGCATGAAGTGTGGCAGCGTTAACACGACTATCATGACACGCAGCATGATACATGGGGAAAGGTGAAGGCAAGGCTCATATATCCCCATAACGTTGAATCTCTAATAACTTACAAATAGTCACCATTTGCTGCCTGTAAAATTAACCTCTTGTCTCCTCTAGCCTGCAAATCAGGTGCATAGATATAGGATTTTAAGCTTCTCTGTTGAAAAATGTCCCTGCAAAGCTGTCCATCAGAACTCCTGCTGCTTTCTGAAGAGTATTATTAATAAAACTCTCTGTTGCAGAAATGGGACTCTTTTAGAGCTTGGATAAGGTATTTCCCCTGTTAACCAGCTGGGTTGTTTGGCTTTGGACAAATGCAATGACGAATGATGGGTCAAGGATGGAGCAGACTGATTTCTCTCCAAGTTTGACCTTGTCTCTGGTCTGACATCTGAAATGACAGATGCATTAAAAAGTTATTTATTTAGGAGAATAGCAGTGCATTGCACCTTTTGCATGGGAGCACCTGTCTTGCAAGAGTATGAGAATAAAGGCTGCCAGAGCCGTCCCCTCTGCGTCTGCTGCTTCCTGTGCTGCTTGATTTCTTCAAAGAGCTGCTGTGACAGCAAGCAGACAATCCTGTGAATTTGTCAGTGATGCTCTGTTAACTGAAAGGTAAAAAAAAAAGGTGCAGGATCCACACACAGTGTCAGGCTGCTCCCAAGCAAATAACCTGCATATCTGCAAATCACCCATCTGTAGAACAGCAATAACTAACTATCAAAATGTACCTGAAGGTTTCTGGGCTGTTAAAGGCCCAATGTTCTGGATAAAATGCAGCACTGAGGATGAAATGCCTTCTGCTGTTCAGCTTCTTATGGCCTCAGTGCACTTGGGAGACTTTCTTTTTTGCAGCTTTGGAATTCTTTGCAACATGTTGCGCTGTGGTGTGCTTTAGTCTTCACTATAGCTGAAACTAAAGGAACAATTTTGCTTTTTACCTTCATATTGTGGGACCCGTGGGTGGAAGCATAGCCAAGCTGCATCCTGTGAGCAGTCACTCTTCCCTTTTGCATCTTCGCTGAAGAGCGAGAGACCTCATCCTAGATCTACAGAAAAATGCATGTGTAACCCACTGTGCATCTACATTTGCCTGCTTAAATTTTTGCTGCAAGCATGAGATCTGTTCATGTTTTTTAAACCACACTTTATTTAGAAAAAAATAACCTTGCCTATATACACAACTTCCAGTGTGTGGCCAAGTCAGGGTGTTATATCTTCCTGACAAGAGTTCCTGTAGGGATTAACTTGTAGAGCAAGGTTTGTGATTGTGTGTGATTCTTCATCATTTTGGAGTATGGACAGAGCTCAGGTGAGGGAGCACCATAGGAGAACTGAAGAGATGTCATTGAGACACATTGTTTGTCTGTTGACACCAAGAGGATTTTAGCATTGGTACCAACTCTGAATATAGCCTTTCTTTCTTTGTTATCTCCCCTCCTTCTTCTCTCCCTCAAATAAAACCCCTCTGAAACAACTGTAGCAGTAAATGCAAAATATATGCAAACCCCTGTTTTTCTTCCACGCTGGAAGAGCTGGATATGGGTGTGCATCCACCTCACATTAACTTCAGAGCCAGACTGCAGCCATCCTCAAGTGACTTCACGGTTCTTCCTATGACTGTCCAATTCAATTTCATGTGTGCAGTGAATCTGCAGCATCTTCACACTATTTCATATGCCTGTTACTTTCAGAAATCTAGCAGCTGGGTTTAGTATGTGGATGAAGCTTGCCTGAAGGCAGCATCTGCAAGGCTTTCCTCAGAAGAAAAATAAATGATCTGGTATAATGAATGATTTTGTGTAATACCAAAGAAAAAGAGTATCAGCTGTGCACTTAATATGTAGTATTGATTTCGAGTACAGTTGTTAATTTGTGAGATAAAGGAAAATTCAGCCAAGGTTAGGAGGGCTTGACCATACTGCTCCCTAATGTAGCTGTGACTCCTGCTGCCTTTAAAGAGGTTTAGATCAGGTTGCAAACAGCCAAAATTCAAGCTTGAATTACCTGTTTGTGAAAGTGTGCTCTCCAAGATTTCCCTTCTGCTGTGTTGAACAATGGAAACGTTGTTCAGAACAAGCAACACCAGTACTTCTTGACTTAGCATGAGTGGTGTCACCTCAGGTGGTGAGGGCTTGCTTGCAATTCAGTAAGGAAAAAGAGATGTCCTATTCCTAGTTTACTTCTTTTTAAAGGTTTGAGCTTTAGTTTTGGGTGTTTTGGATGACCATAAGGTGCACAATAGACCTGAGAAAGGCTCTCATCTTAGCACAACAAAGGATGGGGTTGGGGTGAGAGAGAAGGTATGTTATCCACAGTGGCCTGTTTAAAACATTACAAGAAACCTCTCTTCTATCATGAGCCCTGGTTTAAAACTATTGCCTTGGGGCATAAAAATCAACTCCTAACAACTTCCAGTGGGACCACTATTCCATCAATGTTCCTATCAAATGTTGACTCCATGATTAATATTCACCCTCTCTCTTCGTTAATCATCAGTCTTCATTCATTTTTTTTGTAACTTCCTGCTGACAGGGGTAGTGTTCATAGAGCAGCTGGTAGGGAGAACAGAAAGAGCTGAACTGCTGTACACAAGCTGCGAAGGGAAAAAGCCACCTCTGTGCACTGTGTCAGCTCAAAATGATTCCTAAAAGTGCAATTTTTTTCCCTAGTCCCAGAAGCAGTGGTGCTGAATTTTTGATGGTCTTTGTGAAATGGGACCTTACAATGACCCATCCTTGCTGTTTTACCTTGAGTGTTTTAGCACCCAGTAATTTAGTACAGGAACTACAGTAATGAAGAAAAGACTGTCTGAATTTGGAACAACAAATTAAATCTGTGCCTGATACTAAACCAGTATTTTACAATTAATGCTTGCACTGTAATTTGTGAATTGAATGTCCACTCCTAGTTTTGCCACCGACTTCCTGAATGACCTTGTGTATGAGACCAAAACTCTTCCTGAACACTCAACCTATAAATTGAGGATAATTATTGCTTTTTCCCTTGTTCTGTCTCTCTGAGACATTGAAATTGTCCATTCTGCAGAGAAGGTACTCTCTGACTGTTGTCCAAGACAGAGAACAGACAATAACTGTATAAACATGAGTTCAGTAAGCACTGGGGTAGGTATGCACTCCTAAAATAGATGCTGTATGTTTGTATACTTTCTAGAAAGCATTATAGCGGTTTCTGTGATCCTTCTCACCTCTGGTAACTTCATACAGAGATCTGAAGGCTGCATGCACCAGACAGACTTTATCTCTTAAGATGCTTTGTAAAGCACTTTGTTTGGTAGAAATGCTGAATAAGCTGCCTTACCATTGTGAACATGGTAATCTAAGCAGTAAAGAAGCTTCAAAAAGAGAAATATTTGAGTTATAAAACCTAGATCTTGGTTTGGTCTTCTCAAATACGTCAGAAATTTTGTATTAATCAACATTTAGGACAATGAACTGGACATTAAGTCAAAAAAGTCATAATGCATAGGGCAATCTTGCCAGTATGAGGAAGATTTCCATGTTATGCCTTTTTTTCCTGGTGAGTTGATGGTACGTGTGTAACCAGCTCCCTCAGTGCAGGTTTGCAGGATGCACAACTACCGGCCTTTGCACGTCAGTGTGATGGTGATGGCTGGCAGAACTTTTCTGGGAGTCTGTCTTCTGCTTCTCTAAGGGAGAACCTTCTCCAATCTCAGCTTTTCTTTATCATTTCATTTCAGGGTTGATTTCATTGTGGTGGTGTTTCCTGCCTTTCTCCCATATACTGCACAATTCTCACAAGGGTGTCACGCAGAGGCTCAGGAGCCGTGCTGGAGGACTCTGCCTTATTAGAGCAGGTTTCCCTTCTACGTTAGGCAAGCATGGCTAGTCCCTCATTAGAGTAATATATTTACTCAATATCCACACTAAAAACTATCTCTCCTTGTGTAGCTGTAGTATTCATTGACAGGCAGTTACAGTCAATATCTGTGTACTTCCAAATATAGCAGCATCTAACGCTACTTTTCTGGGGAAAAGGAAAAAAGCATTCAAGTGTTATTGTTTCCTTGGCTGTGGAGAGCAATATTGCCTCGAGTGCAGAGCTTGCTGCATGTGTTCACTTGTTTTCTGCAAGCTTTTTTAGGATAAATCTTTCCCAGTAAAGATAAGACTTATGAGAAATAAAAAAATCGCTCAGTGTGCATTGCATGTTTTGGAACATGGATAAAGAAATGAGTGAACATGGTAGAAATCTGGTGTCATTTGGGAGAAAATTAAGAAGGGTCAATAAATAGACAGCAAAATGACAGAGTTGCAGTACAGGGCTGAATGGGAGCCCTCTGTATCTTCTGCCACTTGAGTCAAACTGAAACTCAACCGGCTGCAGGAATAATTTTAAAATACAGTTCTTAAAAAAAATTTAGGTTTAAAACATTTAAAATTAGATTTTTTTTTAAGTTGTGGTAAAAATGATTGTGTTTCTATAAGCCAGAATGATGCTAAATCTACATTAATATTTTTTTCCATTGCTCTTCTAGAGACAATTCTGCAAAACAGCAGAAGTCACTACTCTAAGTGTTTAAAAGCTTTGTCTCTTCATGTTCCCTACACTTGCCCTGCAGCTTAAATAATGTTGTGCAGGTATTGCCTCATTTTTCTCTCTCCCTTTATTTTCCAATTTGTTGTTTCAACGATATGTTTTCAAAACCTCCTCTACATTTGTTAACTTCATTTTCCATGAAGAGAAATGAAGCATTAAAAAAAATTGAAACATTTGGATATGATTCTGCACGGGGAAAAATAAAAAGGGCAACAGTCAGGATGGTATTGCAGCATTCACTTCATTGCATTTGATGAAGTGAAAGAAAAGTTGTGAACCACACTCAGCATTCACAAAAAGGATTTCAAATTGGTGGCAGAAACTTTACATTATTAATTGAAAGCATTGCACAGGCAGCATTTGAGGTTTGTAATTTTTGATTATGAAAGTAAGAGAGTTGTATCTTATACAGTTTTTATTCCTCCTTAATAAATTCCAGCTTAAATGACAGTATTGGAAGATCCTCTGATAGCCTTTGCTTTTCTGGCAGTTATGTCACTATAGTTCCTGTTTTCAAATCTAAGACAGTTTATCTGGTATCAGTGATGAGTCTTTTACTGATTCAAGAGGTGGAGTAAAAGGATGTGCTGCTTAATCACATGCACAGACTGATTATACAGCCACTTGGTATCCGATTTAGACAACACTTCCTTACTAAATTAGTGTGAACAACTGCAGAAGCCTGCTAAGCGGGTACAAGTGGCTACATCTAAGTATTCTCATTTTACATACAAGCTCGGACCCATATTTTGAAAGTGTTATACAAAATGTAAGTTCCTAAGGGGGTGGAGGCTTAATAGCTCCAATGCAACCAGCACACTTCTAATGTATGTAAGAGATAAACAAGGTTCAGCCCGTTTTTTAGAAGAAAAGAAATCACCAGGAAATTTGGACGCCCGGCATCAGTGTCCTTAGTATCACCTGAGTGTTGCTCTTTGTTCTCTAAACGATGTTTTAGGTTGGAATGATCTTATCTCTTCTTTGCAGCCAGGTTGCTGAAGGCTGCCTGGGCTTTAGCTTCCTAAACGTGTATCCATCTTCATTCAGGGAAGCTACCTCTGCCTTAGCATGTCACTAACCGACTCTGATGAAACCCTTTTCTTTGTCTCAGTTCTTCGCAAGTCATTAGGGCTCCATCTCTGCTATGCAAAAGTATTAAGGCTTAAATGAGGAAAGAATTCAAGGCATCCATGCATCCTCATTTAAGTAATGATATACCTTTTGTCCTGTAAGAATACTGTAGTGTCATTTTAAATGGCTCAAACTCTTTGGTCTTTCAGAGATTTTTAACACATTTTTGCAGTCAGAAAGCAGTGGGAACAGCAGTAGGTGGATAACTCCACTTACTTGTGTGACAGGTCCAATAATATATAAAATAGCACATTATCTCTTTAATTGTTACAGTTGTAGATCACATTTAATACCATTTTTTGGACAGGAAATAATAGTGGGAGCCTAGAGGGAAATTTTCTTTGATTGCCCTCCTCCATTACCCCAAAGATTGCTTGCTGTAGCATTAATAGTGAGAGTGGGAAAGGTCTCCAAAGTACAGTTCACTGGCTCGCTCAATACAAGGCTGCAGCAGCCACCGCTAAAATAAAACAACCATCAGCCAGTGCCAGCCATGCAATGGGAAGAGCCACCCTCAGCTGGAGAGGACAGTTATATCCAAGTGTCTGGACCTTGGAGACTGCCCTTGGCTGGGCCTATTCACTGATTCTTCTTGGGAAAGAGCTGGAAGTGTAGCACCAGGACACATCCGCTGCCATGCGTGGTGGTACAGCGGTGGCACTGCTCTTGGCTTGCAGGGGTTTGTGATCTCCAGCACCCTGGGTGTTCCCCAGAAGGTAAGGAGCACCATTCAGGGTTACCAGGGAGGAAACTGGCTCAAGTGAATAAAGATGATAAGGGAATTAGCAATGATTTTTGCTGGGTGTTTATTTTTATGCACTAGGCTGTTCCTCACTAGACTTCTTAAGGAGGAAAACAAAATTACCCTGTAAATACTTCCCTATCACTGAGAACTGTGAATACAGAAAACAACACATCAATGCTCATCAGCAGGGGCAAGACCTTTATGTCAATGTTCATTTGTGGAACAAATGTGCTGTGGTATCCTCCCTGGAGTTGTAAATATCCCCATTGTGCTCATGCAGGAAGGGCTGTTGCCCGAGGTGGCTGGGCAGCTGTAATGGGAAACCTGGATCAGTGTAAATAGCGCAAACCCATTCCTTCCTCCTCACCAATCACACATTTTCATAAAACCCAAATACTGTCTAAGCATGATCTCAGTAGAGGCAGTAAGGCTGGTCACCTGGCTCTTTCTGTGGTGCTCCTTTTCTCTCTGTGAGGCAGCAGGAAGAGGGGTCTTTCCTCTGCAGTAGATGTGCATCACAGCTATGCTTTCTGTGGAAGAATCCAGGATGCAGGGAAGCCAAGGGGCTGCAATCCTACCCAAGCCCACCTCTGCACTGCAGAGCCTGAGCACACCAGCAGTCACTGTGCAGCACGCTGAGTTATGAACTTGCAGCCTATGGGCGATGCGTGATGGTGCTCAGTGCAGATGCTTTACCAAAGGAGTAAATCCCACACACCCTGGAGTAAGCACACACAACTTGCATTCACTGTGGCAGATCTGAGGTTCTCCTCCACCTCTCTGTGGGCAGCTCATAAGGTGCCTGTTTTATTTTCCTGCTAAGTTGCTTTAACCCAGGTTTCTGTGGGCCTGTGAAGCTCTTTTGTTTATCAGCATTAAATAAGAACCAATAGGCTCTTGGCTGCACCGTGAAGAGCTTTCCTTTCCTGGGTAGTAAACCTGCAGTAACTCTCTCTTACAGTTTTATTGAGGGTTATCAAGTGTTTATTCAAAAGGCATTTCCGTGCATTCAATGTTCTTCTAATTGAGCAGTGAGTAGTAATGTTCTCTCTGGACAGACTATTATTGCTGTGGTAAAATTTGCTCTGTTTAGTCAAAACACCGTCCATGTTGCTGATTTGCTGGGTGGAGAAAGGAAGCAGGTCCCTATTGGCATATGGTTTCTACTGAATGGAATTTGAACAATGTCATTTACAGAGTCAGCTTCCCCAGAATACCTGGAATGTGTCTTGTACTGTCTTGAAAGGTAACGTAAAACAAGAAAACTTGTACAGAGACGAATCTTCTCCTTTGAAGAACTCTTAGGTTGCACCTCTGTAAAGTACAAGGAGCCGTGCTGGTGGCCTTCTTGCATGGAATGGCTGAATTTCAGCTCAGACCTCTAGTTCTCAAGCAACAAGTGCTACAGAGGAGCATTGCTGGAGTTGTCTCCTGATGCTTGCTAGCCTTGTGCAGTGTGAGCGTGTTCCATTGCTGTGATGAAAGGGGTGTTTAAAGATGGTCTTATAGTCTGGACTCAAAAGAGAAACTGTTAATTAACAAGGCAGTTTAGAATGCAATCCCTTTCTAGGGACATCTGGAAACCTGGAACGAGCATTTTGAGGAAGTGTGTGTAGGGGGGCGAGGCTGGAGGTTGGCTGGTTTTAATTTGGGAGAATAAGTTCACTTTGCATTTGATCTCCTTTTTCATTTAGCTACTGGTTGTTGGGATCAAGAAGTCAGAAATGAAGAGGAGGGAAATTTGTCACCCAGACTCACTATGTAACAGCAAACAATCTTGAACATAGTTAAAGCAGGCTCAAATTTGGGTGAGGTGTGACCTTGGTGTGGCTGTGCTCCTGCTCGTGTCTGCTGGGCTCATGTGCCTCTTCTGCTATCAAAGTCTGCCTCTGGCACAGGATGAGCTCCTGCTCCTTCCTCAGAAGGAGACAGAGGAGGAGGAGGGGTGGTTCAGCCATGCTGATCCAATGTGCACCTGGGCAGCTGGTTCTTCTCTCAGTGCCTTCATTTTAAAGCTATCCATCATGCTTGGGGGATCACACCCAGGCACTAAATTGCAGAACTGGCACGTTGGGAGGTGTTCAGCTGTGAAAACTGACTTGGCAGGACAGCATTGCCATATAAAAAAAATGCTTTGACTTTCCTTTTTTTTTCCTTTTTTTTTAAAAAGGCAAGGTAAATAGAAGAGGCTGAATCAACTTGCAGGCATTTTCAGGGGAAATATGGCTCTCCTGTGCCCTGCTGTAGGATGGATGGGCAAGTTTGACCCATGTGAACAGCTGTGGTACAGATGGGACCATTGCTCTCCTGTGTTGTGTTGAACTTCAGTCTCCCAGCAATGTGTGTCTCTCCACTGCAGAATGGGTCAGCGAAAAGAAATGCAGGCTCTTAGGTCAGAGCTGCAAACTTTAGGGCTGGGGTTTTGATTATGATGGTGTGCTGTGGTGCTCTTAGATGAGAAATTTGGGCTGGTGTGACTTCAGACACAATGGGTCTAATTTGTAAATTTTCTGAACAGAATTTTTGAGCTCCATACTGCCATTCAGGTCAGGATATCTTTTTGAAGTACCAGCTGACCTCAACCTGATGTTATGGAAGCAAAATGAAGTTATACCAACGAACAGCTTGGTTTTACTCCTGGTGCTTTAGGTTGCATTGGTTTTGTAATTTGCAGTAGTGGATTGCATAGATACAACAGGAGGCTTAATTAGTGTGCAAAGTGCTCTGAGATCTTCGATGAAAGGTGAAATAGGCGCAGAAAGTTATCATCCCTCCTCCTCAGAGGCTGTATTTCAGTAATGGATGAAGTGACCCCTAAAATATGATGTTAATTCTGCAAAGCACTTGGGAGTTCTTCCGAATCAAAGGTGCTATGCAAATATGTTCTCACTTTTCTTTACCAGTCCCTTTGAGCCAGCCAGACCACCATTAGTGGCGATCTTATTTAATCAGAATTCAGCCTTCAAATTTTCTGCAAGTCCATAGATAAATAAAGCAGCAGCCGTAGTTGATCATTTATTTATAAATCTATTTATAATCTATGTTTTGCATATTAATCAAAAACACTCCATGTGGCAATTCCTGATTAAGAACCATTTTTTTGTCTTGTCTCTCTTGCCCCTAGATAATATGCAAAGAATTAGATTAGAAATAATTTTTATAAATAAATTATGATAAACTCCTGCTTTATTCATATTCTCAGACAAAGGTGCCACTCTTCCAAATGCTAGATTTCTCCTTCCTTCTTCTCATACTTCTCTCTTCCTGCCATGTGGTAAACTGCACTGGTTGTGACAGCCAGAGTGGTCTTTTAACTGGGAAATCCTTGATTTGTAGGTGAAATAACACCACTTCCCACCTCAGGTAAGACAGCCTGAGGCCTGATTCAAGGTACCATTGTCAGAAGGAGTTGAGGAATTCAAGGAACTTCTTGTGCACACAATAACTAAAGGGTAAAAATTCTATAAACTGACGAAACATCTTGCAAAGTTTGGGGCTGGTGAGTGTGACCTGACGGGCTGTCAGGAGACAGGAGGGAAAGCGTTAGAAAGAAGGGAACAGGGAAAAGCCATTCTGAAAAGGCAGGAACTCTCTGAATCTCCACCTGTAGAAAAGGACTGAATGCAAATCATTTTGCTGAGGGTGGCTGGCTGGAGAGGAGAGCTGCAGAAAGCTGGTAGCTAAGGTCTCGGTGATGCCCTAAAACTGGGCAGCAGCTCCTTGCTGCAGGGCTGAGATGTTGGGTACTCCTGCGAAAGGCTAACGCCATGCGCTCTCTTTAGCTTCAGAGGTCAAGGGCTCTGAGTGAGAACCTGTGCATATGTGAGTTGCCATCGTGTGTGGAGCCTGCCTCTCTGATCTACTGTGATGCCTCACCATGGACTGCAAGAGTAACACGGGGGCTGTGGCGCTGTGCTTTCTTCCCTCATTGTCTGGGCATTACAGGTCTTGTCCCAGGTCCAGCCCCAGCATGTGTGGGCTCCTCCTCTCCCTGACTTTCCCAGAGCAGGCTCCAAAGCAATGCCAATCGAGCCACCTGTATCTTTTCAGGATGCCGTTGCCGTTTCATGAGGATGCAGCTTTTGGCATGAATATGTTGGTCTTCAGCTGTATAGCACAGGACCAGGCTGGATGTGGTTGGGCAAACTGCAATGCAGCCAGCGTGGGCTGCCCAGTGACAGGGTTGCTTGGATGGGATGTTTCTGGAAGCTGCCTTGCACCCTTTGGGAGCAAGTATCCACTGAGATCAGTGTGTAGCTACAGTTCTTGTGTCCAGCCAAATGCAGCCTTGATATTGTGTAATTAATCATATCAGCAAAACAGCCATCATGAGCAAATCTGTTCTGAGAGGTTTCTGCTTATGATCTGTGAAAGTGAATGTATTTGAAATAGTGAACTATAGGTTGTTATTGTGGAACATAATTAAATACTGATAGTATCACACGTGCTTCTTATTTGAATGGCCATGGTGGGGCTACTCAAATGTTTAATTAGTTTTGTAATAATTTAATATGGGGGTTTGGTTATGTGTGCATTACCTGTTGTGTAAGCATTTTAGATTGTTATGGAATACAAACACAGCATTGCAACCAGTTGGCAAGGATTGAGAGAAATTATGATGTAGTGTTAAGTCCTGGAGTTGTGTATTTCTGTTTCAAATCATGTTTCTAGCCTTAAGGGCTGAACGGAAAAGGTTTAAAACAAAACTTAAATACATTCTGAGGACAGGAAGAAAAAGAAACAAAGGAAAAAAATCCCCTAATTTCTTAGGTCATGATGAAGGAGATCAGGAATTAGGGTATGACGAGGGCTGGGAGACTTGGCTTCACTTCCCATTCTTGCCACATACTTTCTGTGTGACTCTGAACATGACGACTTTCTTTGTCTCTGTGAAGTGGGAATAATAATGTCTGAGAGGACAAGAGGAAATGGCCTCAAGTTGCATGAGGGAGGCTTAGATTGGATATTAGGAAAATTCTCTTTATTGAAAGAGTGGTGAGGCATTGGAACCAGCTGCCCAGGGCAGTGGTGGATTCACAGTCACTGGAGGGGTTCAAAAAGTGTGTAGATGTGGCACTTTGGGACATGGTTTAGTAGGCACGGTGATGTTGGGCTGACAGTTGGACTGGATGATCTTAGAGGTCTTTTCCAATCTTGATTCTATGATGCCTATGTTCTGGCAACAAAGGAAACTAAATACTGCAGCGACAGCCATAATTATTTAAGAGAAAGTTTTGGGTACAAATGGATTATTCTGAAGGTCTTTACCACACACCAGATATCTTTTCAATTATCAATGAAATTCAGCATCTTCTGGAGTGGGACATGGCATACCCCAGAATTAGAGCTGTCACATTATAGAGTAGATGTTTCCTAGAGTTTCTGGAGAGTTTGTGTTACTGCAGCTTTGCCTGAAGACACCAACTAAAGGATTTCTGTGTGAATGCTTGAAAAAACTGAACTTGTAAACACAGGGTTTGGAGTTTCGTGTTTTATTTCTGTTTTCTTGCTGTCTTTTGTACAGGTCCCTGTTCAGAAGTGAAGGCAATATAGTATCACCTAGTCAGAATTTAATGGATCTTTAACACAGAGCAACAAATGTTTACTGAGGGCCATTCTTCAACCAGTCATATGTGCAAAATACTTTACTAGAATAATGTTGAGGAGTAAAATTAGGCTCAGAATGTTGTTGGGAATTATTTGTTCAGCCATTTGCTGAACTTTAATCTAAGCAAGGGCTGCTTTAAAAGAGCAGTGAGATATTGAATTTTGGGCTTCTCACTCATTAGTGCTTTGTTCCTCCAGCTCCTGGTTTGCAGCCTTACACCACTCTACGTAAAGCACTACTGCGTTAGCCCTTGAGTACCTGATGGTGTGTAGAGCACAGCAGATAGGGCCTGGAATGCGTGCCCTGCTGTGCTTTATCTTGCTTAATGAATACTGCTCCTTCAATAACTTTATTGCCCTCTGTGTGTTCCAGAATCCTTAATTACTTTCTGCTTGGCAGACAGGATCCTTTTATTTTTTTATCTTTGTTAAGTATTACCAGATTCCCCAAGCATTACTATCCGTAGGGAGAATGTCATAATAATTGAACCACAAACAAGCTATATGAAAAAAAAAGACAAAAGGGACAAATTTAAAGTCAGCTCTTCTTTCACCATCAAAAAGAAAAAGAAACAGAACTGGAGGCTCCACTGTGTTTTTCCATTACCTATATAAGAAGGACCCAAGACATTGCCATGTGTGCTAACTGTGTACACAAAGGCTGTGGACAGACACAAAAGGCCAAACCTGGAGGCTAAATCAAGACCTAGTGCAAGATTAAATCACTCAATTATAATTATGGCCTTTGGCAGTAAGATTTCTGTAGAATTATCCTCTCTTTGTGAGGATGTTAGTCTCCCTTGCTCTGCCTGTGTTGTTATAACCTGAAGAACTCAGTTCTCTTCTTATATCTTCTAATTTCTTCCATATTTACAACTGCATATTAAGTTAATGGCTGTGATCCCAATACCATCAACCTGTGCTTTTTCTTTTACTTTTCAGTAACATTAAGAAAAAGAGAGTCTTGGTACTGGGCTTTCCCCCCCTCCCTTCACTTCTACTCACAAGAAAATTGTTGGGTTTTTTAACAGAATATTTTTCCTCTTTCTTAGTTACTAAGAAAAGTTTGAAAACATTATTCTCTGTTTGCAATGGGGTCAAAATGCAAATGCAAACTAAAGCTGTGAAACAAGAGTTTGATTGTTCATTTGTAGAGTCTGTCTCTCATGATCTCTGAATGCTTGCATACTCATACTGATTTTCTCCACTTCTACTGACTATCCAAAAATGTCTTCTGTATTGTCTCTTCTGAAACTCAAAGTATAATAAAAAAGCAACTTTATACTGGCTATTCGGAGTTGGGTTTAGGTAAGGGTCAGGGTTTCAAGATTTTACTCCAAGGATTTTCTCTCTACAAGCTTGGTAGAGAAATCTAGGAGAGCAAGATTTCCTTCAAAACTAGTTTTATTTCCTGATTTTTTATCAGACTGAGAGGTGTTGTTCTTGGTTGTCCTGGAATTTTAGACAGATTATATATCTAATGATTTTTGCCTCCCAAGACAGAACACAGGTTGACTTTACTATGTAGTGATAGCTTGAGATGATTCTTACTTCCACAAAGAATTATGTTTTTCTTAACTAAAGACCTGTCTCCTTGCATGTTGTATTTAACATTTACTAAATACAGCCAGTATCTGTGAACTGAAAGGAGGTTTAGGGGACAGAAGGTAAAGACCTTGCAGATTAAACCAGTTTCAATACTTGCATCACGCCAGTTAACAACGCTAATGCTGTGGCTTGTCACTCCTGGGCTTAAAAGCTTCTGACCTGTTTGCCTTGCCAAAGACAGAAGAAGAAGAAAGTCTGAGAAAGGTGTGTGGGAGTTAATCTAAAAATTCTGTTTAGATACTTCCTCAAGGGTTTTAAGGAGAGTAAAAAACTCCAGACAAAACCCCCCTAGTAACTGCCTCAGAGATGGTCACCTAAAGATACTGCAGAACAGGCACATTGAAAGTGGTGGGAAACACAAGGAAAGAGAACAAGATGTGCCCTTGTGTGATCATGCAGCAATTTAACTCTGGACCATGCAAGTCTTTCATTGAATTAGAATGTGGTGATTGCAAGGAGACTTGCCTCTGAAGTGATGATGATTTATTGCTATGCTTCATTCGATAATTGGCAAATGGAGAAAACCAGGTGCTGGGCCAGGGAGGGAGGAAAATTCCTGTTCATCAGGACACCTCTGACCTTCAGAGTATAACAGAAAAGGCCTCATCCTGTGCTGCCTTCTGCAGAAGTCATGTGCTGGCTTTGAGCAACTCTCCAGAGGCTGCAGAGACACCTGGAGAGGCAACCTTCCCTCAGCCGCTCCGGGATCCCAAGGTCCCTGACCTCTCTGGGGTCCTGTCCTGCATGGAGGCTGTTCTCCTGGCATGTAGGTCCTATTTTGTGTCTGCATGGGAACAAAATGCTGGAAACAGCTATAGTTCTTTTGAAAGATCTTCTCTGAAATACTACAGGGTCAAAAACCTGGCCTCAGGGAAGTGACCCAACGGTCTGGGTATTCATGCAGGACTTCTTGTGGAGCTCCGTGGTTAGAGTTGCAAAGGGGAGGCAGGTTTGTGTGCCTGCTGGCAGCAACTGTTTGCCCACTGGAAGCAATGCACTCTCTGGGACACAGAAGTGGAAAGGATTCATTTTTCTTTGTATCAGCCTTCTAGCTAAGCCCACTACTGGGTTAATCATAAGTGATTCTGGGTTTAAGCAAACATAAGATTTTCAAATGATGACTGAAATTCCAGGTGCTCGTGGTGTTCTCCAACAATTTTTGTCATTTTGTTGTTGTGCAGTCACAAAGGGCTGAGCAGTGCAGGGGAAATTCCTGCTACTTTTTGGGTGTAAATGGATAATGGAAGACTGGTGCCTGGTACCACAGCTGTAAGAAATGGATGAGATGACCCCAAGGAATTAATCTCTCAGAAATCTTTGCAAAAGTATCTGCTTTTCTGGCATATGATAAACAACTAAGATCCAGTTCTCAGAGCCGCCGCCTGAATCAAGTGAGAATGAGCCAACTTCAGCTAGAAATGGCATGTTTAATTTCTAATTATACCTGAAATATACCTATATTCTAAATATAAAATATAATATAATATACCTGTACTCTAAATATAAAATATACCAATATTCTAAATATTACCCATGCGACAACAAAGATCTAAGAAAATGGAAGACTGCAAGATGTTTTGGCAAAAAAAATCTTGACAATTTAAATGTTTTCTTAAAGTGATAAAATTTCTATATTTCTGAAGGAAACAAAAAAGAGGGAGGACCCGTTCTGCCTAGAACAAAGCCAGCTTGACCATATTCATGGGCACTCAGCTTTGCTCCTCTCTGAGGCTCGGAAGGTGTCACAGAAGGCCCTGAGACCTTGATTCTTGGTTGGTTTTGGGGGGCTGTCCCTTGGACACAGGCAGTGGGAATTCCTGTTGAAAGCTATTACAGATGTTGGTTTTTTTAAGCTATGACCAGAGATTCTTGCAGCGAAAAAGAAAAGCAATCCAACGTGCTGCCTGCTGCTTACTGCCAACAGCACCTGATTACTTCAGCTAATTTCAGGCTGGAAACATTGTTGACAACGTGTTTTCTAAAACATGGGAAATGTTATTTGGTGGTGCAATCTGTACTGTATCTGTGTCAGGAGTTTCGCTCCTGTCAATTGCATCAATTTTACCCACTCTATCACCATCTCCCAGAACTAATTACCTTAAACTGATGAAAGTAGATTTTTAAAAGTAAAATGCTTTCAGTTACTTGCTTTTCAGGTTGTTTACGAAGTTGTTTCAGCGTGCTCTGTTGAGCTGTATGCTTACCTACATCACAGAGAGGAGCAGAGCTCTTGTAAGGCTTTTTGGAGGTTGGCGCCGACTGAGGGAAGGATTAAGTCAGCCAAAAAATGTGTGGCCCACATTGCCTCTGCTGTGCTCTGTTTCACAGAGTTCTCTGCTGCCTCTACATCTCCCTTCCATCTGCTCCCCACAACCTGCTGAGAGTCACATTCCCTTTTCTCTGTGCTCCTCCCAGCTGGCCATGACACCCTTTTCTGGTTCTCTTTCCCATATACATATATATGTGTGTATATATTGGGTTTTTTCACTCTGCTTGGCAATAATGATTGTTTGCATCTATGCTTGTCTTCCACATCCAGATGTAACAATGCTACAGAGCAGCTCTGTTTTTAAGGCAAAATTCATCAAATGGGCTCTGGTCTTACTTTATCATCTCCTAGTGCTGCATTTCCATGACTCTAATGAGTGCTGCAGTTTACAAACCCTGCTGCAGGATTGAGAACTTGGAGGATGTCTGTGTTGAATTTTAGGTGACCCAACATCATGAACTGCAGTTTGGGGGAGAAAAATGCTAGCACCTAATTTCAGATTTAAAAAATTCTAAGTGTAAGCATTTTGGTAAGAGGCAATATGGTACTCTATTATTAATAAATTATTGCTAATAATGGTAATTTTTGGTAAGTACTTATATCATTTTGCATGAGTACTTGGCTTCTTGCTGTGGTAATCCTTGTGTTGAGCTGACAGTGTTTCTCACTAAAGCAAGATCTGTAGCACCTGGATATTCCTTGCTGCAGAACAGATGTGTTTAAGTTTCTCTTAGCTCATCTTCTAAAGAAAAGTTGTGGAATACAATGCTAAGAAGCTTGTACTCTATGGTCAAATGTGTTTCAGTGATTTATTTCTTCTTAAAATGATTCACAAGGCTCAGTGTTCATTGCTTTTACTTGGATTTGAATACCAGGGAAAAGTCCCCTTTCTTCCTCCTCACCTAGTTGAAATTTTTATGTTTTATTAATGACTTTATAACTATTTTGATTTAATACTGAGATATTTCAAATTACTAATGACAGTTTTATGAAACATGAAACTAAACATAGATAGGCTTAGTGTGTTTATTACCATCCCAGTTGACCAGTGATAACAGTACTTAAAGTAAAACTACTTTAATTCATATAAGGCCTGTTTACTACCCATTAAGAACTGCTGGCTTAATAGTGGCCACATCATCTCTGTCTGGCATTAGGCAATGATTTCCTGCTGTCCTTTTCCCAGTGTCTTCAGTACCATTTTTTCCCCCTCTCCTCCCTTTGTCACTCAGCTCCTTGCACCCTGACACCTGTGATATGAATCCACTCAGCCACCCTTGGTATCAAAACGAGTTTTACATGTGGAGAACAGATCTCTGAGTTATCTTACCAAAGGAATCTGCTGGCTGACTTTTTGTCTTCATTTTTTTGTGTGTGTGTGTTAATGGATCACTTGGAAAATAAGTGGCACTTTTAGTGTCCATTAACTCTCATTTAACTAATGCTAAATTGCACTTGAGAACCTATGGACACACTTGTGAGAGCCATCTTAATACCAGATGAATTCATTAGAAGTGGGACTGTTACTTCCAATGTAAAATGAATTCATAATTATGGGAAATCTGAAATAAAGGCTTACCAAAAAATACTTGGTAGTATGTTAAGTATCCATTAATCCCATGGAATGACACTCAGACTTTTAAAATACAAACAAAATCCCCATGAAGGAGGGTAGCACAAGGGAGTTTTGAACAGGAGAGTGTTCTTAGTATAAAGCATGGAAAATCATCCCTTACCTATGACCTCCAGTGTCTATAAGGGGGAAGAAATTAATACAACACTTCCCTGATAACAGGCTTTTATAAATAGTATAAATCACATTAGACGTTTCCTTTGAATTTCAGGATTTCCCTTTCTCTTAAAGGAGAAAAAGACTTACTTTTGTTTCTCTTTTTTTTTTCAAACAGTGCAATTGCAAAGCACCAAGATCTGAGTGGAACTGGGCTCAGAAAACGACCCTCTGGCTTTGGGAGTTCCTGTCACTTGGTGTCCTTGCTTCTTCCTGAGATCCTCCCTCAGAGTAGGTGCTCTTGGTTCAGCATCACTGGTAGCTTTGCTGATGGTTCTTCACGAGGCTTGGAGCTCACCTTGCCAGCTCTGCTCTTCAAGAGCCACGGCCTTTACTGCAGCTGAATCTTTTGCTGTCCTTTACAGGACTCTTCTTCCCTTTGCCCCAGCCTGCTGCTTACCTGAGTAAAATGCTCATAAAACCCAGTATGGCAAAACACAACAGACAGTGCTAGAAAAGTTCTGCAGATGTGGTACCTCCTGTTTGTTGCAATATACAGATGATGATTGTTTTATTCTTGTTTCTATATTGCTAATGGATCCAGCTGAGACCCTGTATGTAAATACAGAGCAGGGCTTGCAAACTATCAGAAAACAGTAAAACAGATGTTGCAAGAGATGGAGAACTTCTGCAGTGGCACATGTGCAATCAGAGCTCTCCTCATCTCCTAAATACTCCAAACCCATCCCATGGCTCTGTGCTGCATCTTTTTGCTATCAGACCTTTTGCTGACCCTGAACAGCTTCTGTTCTTTGAGGGCTTTTTTTTTCTTCTTTTTTATGTTGTTGCTCATATTTTCCCCTCACATTAATTATACAGATGTACTGGGGGCCATGTGCTTTGCCACATCACAAAGGAAACCACAGGACTTCAGATCAGAAGAGCTGCCAGATGTATTTGCCTGGCAGAATACTGCACATGGGTCATGGCTCAGGCTGCCAGACTGGGCTGGCTGCCTCGGCCAAACAGGATAGGGACATCACCTGTTTCCAGAAAAGGGGACCTCAGAAGAAACAAGCTCTGTGCAAACACATGGCAACATTTGGGAATTGATATTTTTTTCTTGTGGTCTCTTTCTTTTTCCCTTTAGTAGATGTGCTAACTACCCCGACTCTTTCGGGTCAGAGATGCCTCTCTATGCTTAGGTTGAACAGTATCTTATTTCCTGACAAGTCCTTTATTTCTTGGTGCCTTTGCAATTTCAAATCCAGAATAGAGACTTCCAGGACTGTGTGGGCTTTAGGAAATTAGTGTTGTTTGTGGATGGCTCACATTGTCCTTATACATGTATTTAATTTCTGGTAAGTCAGTGAAAGTCATTAAAGACTTGAAATGTCACTGATGGATGCTGAGTGTCTAGGAAGCCTTTGATACAGGACTAAAGGCTCCATGGCACTTCAGGCACCTTAGACAATTGTATCGTTCCCCCTTTTAAACCCAGCAACTTTGTCTTTAATTACTGCTGTCTGAAATTTGTAATTCCAGGTTGTAATTCCAATTTCTCCAGTCTAAAAGTAAACGGAAGCTGCTGATGGCAAATCCCTTTGCCAGTCTATCATCTGATGCATATAAATATAGGATATCAATTCGAATTATTCAATAAATTCAGTCCATTCAAAACAAGCTCAGACCCAAGTGATATTTTGCTAGTCAGAAAAGTGAGGAGTAAAATACACAATTTATTTTTAAAACAATTTGCAAGTGTTCTGTATTTTTCTGGTAAGTGAAATATTGGCAATTGAGGATTGGGTTTGTATCTTACCCGTTCTTGGAAAATTCCACTGGTGTCTTTTGCTATTGGATACAGGATAAATGAAGATTAATTCCATATCATCCCTCACAGTCATGTAATCTATGATTTACAGAGTTTTCCTCCCTTAAAAGAAAAAGGAAGGCAAGAAAGAGAATCCTCTGCAAGACATAGATAGAGAAAATTATTTCCTTTTCTTGCTGAAAATGGTGCCTGTGGGAATACTATGGCTTGTGTTACATCTTCGTGTAATGTCACTTCAGCCTTTGTATGAATCAATGATGAGGCATTTTCCCTTTCGTTCAGAGCCTGTTACTTTGTGTAGTATTAAAGAATAAACCCCTTTTCATTCATGCTGCAATCTCCTGGTGGAGGAGCACACCTGGGAAAAAGCAGCCAACAATCCGACAGAATGGCCGTAAAGTCAGGGCGATTATCATCTCTAGAGCAGAAAGAGTTCACGTTGAATGGTGCTTCATCTCCACCCATATAACACCACGGAGCACCAAAACTTGGTGAAAGTTGCCTCTTCTGACTCTTGCCCTGACTCGGGGCTTTGAGAGCTGCAGGGGAATAATCACCTCCCCAAGCACTCCCCAACCACCCCATCAGCACCTCCTCCCTGCCAGTTGCCTCCTTTCTGCCTGGTGGGACTCTGGGGTCAGGGTAACAAGAAGCAGCTGAATCTATTTTATAAATGGCTGTTTCCTCTCCCAGCTTTGGAGGAGGTTACTGTGGAGTTGTTAAGGTTTTCTTTCAAATGTTTTGTTCTGGGGTAAGTAATATTTCTTTATTGCTCACAAAGGGAAAGGGGTTTTGTGGGTTGGTCATGCAAAACATCGTTGTAAATCTGCATCGGTTCTTCTTTCTTGTGTGGCTTCTCCAACCATCTCCTGCCAGGCCAGATGTCTCTGTGCCAACCTTGGTAACTCAGGATGGGATTCTGGGTTGCTTTTCAGGACTTTGGCCTTTGATGCAGCTGGCACAGAAGGATTGAACAAAACAACTGTGACAGTGGTGTCAAAATGCCAGCCAGAGTATTTCACTGGGGCTAAATAGATTAAAAAAAGCAAGAAAGAATCCGCCTTCTTGTGGATTTATTTCTCCCTCTTTTTCTGCGAGGGGCAACTTGTAGGAAATTGTATTGCAGTTCTCTCTTGATCAGGGTGGGGTATTGCCTGAGACCTGCTTATAAGAGATGACTGGAGGCTGAATGTAACTTTTTTCAGCTATTTCTGCTTTCAATGCTCCTGGCTGAATTTTGGTTACTCATCAGTTTAATTTGCCTGCCAAAGAGGCATGCATTCGTGACCTTACTCAGTCTCTTCCATGGTAAGAGAAAAGGCTGGGATTGTCACTCTTGTGGGGTTTCCCTAGAGAGTTTTGGCATGTAACAGATTTAATTACTTAATTAAGAGAGTTTCTTGAGTTCACCAATGCAGGCTAGAAACTGTAAATAACAGAGAAAGTGAGACAAGGGGTGTGAGAGAGTGAATAAAGAGGAAAGAAACTGTGATCTCTCCCAGATGTTAAAGAAATTTCTGTGGAGCTGAACAAAGGTGCTGTCTGTCCAATATCATTTTTATTCCAAATCTTCAATATTGCAGCTGACGGCAGAAAATGTGCAGTAAAACATGGGGAGGCCACTGGGTAATATCCACTGTAAAGTGTTAATTGCCTATTGAGGCTGTAAACTATGTCAATATGCCTGGATCTGAGTTATTGACAGACTCCCATTTATTCCAGCCTCACAAAGCTGGGCTCTTTAGAACTGGGCTCTAATCAGTCATGCTTTACTGAACCCACCAAGAAGCACCAGTCAATAAATGCGCTTGCTGACTTAACCCTTTGAAGTTGGTAAAATTACAAGTGGAATTGATAACATTGATTTGAGGACAAGTCCTGACAGTGGAAACCCTTTGGAAATGAAAGCTGCCTGTGGTAAATGACACCTGCTTTAGCCTGATGGTTGTTCTGGGTTTGAGGGGCTGATCCTAACCTCAGTTATTCTGTCAGCACCTGAGGTCTGAGCTGGAAGGAGGAGTTACCTCTCCATGTTAAGCATTTGCAGTGATAGTGGCAGCTAATGCTGTCCATGTAGCATTTATCACTATCAAATTTCTGACACTGGGGGCATATTGCTTCTGATCACACAGCTGGGAAAATGCATAGGACTAAAACCATTAAGCATCCCATAAGATTATTTTCAAGAGACAGGTTACTCCTTATCCACCAACTAAAACCCTCCAAAACACTCTGCCTTTCCAGTGGTGATGGGATTCTGAATTTTAACTGCCTTGTCTTAAACCCTTATTGAGTGTTGATGTACAGCAGCTGTGGTGGTGTTAGAGGTGTGAACAAAGCATCAAACAGAGGGCCAAATCCTGCCTTCTGAGGGCTGTGCTGAAGGAATGCTTATGCCTACAAAGTGCAGGTTTTAAAAGCTTCTGAGATGTGGTCTGGCTTGCAGAACGCTTTGAAATGAAGGACTTGCTGACGTGAGGATAAAAGTTTATTGGTGAAATTCACAATACTTGGCTATGCACAAGTATTGGAGCCAATACATTTGTATTAATTCACTGCGTGTGAGTTGTTTTGGGTTTTTCTTTGGTTTTAAACAAAGTGGCTAAAGCCTGGGGATAGCTTTTTTTTGTTTGTTTGTTGTTTTTTACTGAAAGGAGCAAAATGCAAATAAATACGGATGAATTTTTGTCTCTGAAACCTGGAAGAGAAGCAAGACAAAGGTGCTGCTACTGCTTGACATAATCTGTAACCAGTGGAGGTGTCAGAAACATTGCAAAGAATTAAGAGTTGGAGCAGAAAACCCTTTTCTGTTGCGTTTGCTTGTAAAAGTACCTATTTGTCCTGTAAAATCAATTCTGGTTTTTGCTTCCTTGATATTTTTCAAACTATATGTAAAGTGATTTTGATTCCTTTGATTCTGATGTTTTTCCAAACTGATGAGGCTACTGAAGCGTGGGATCAAAGTCTACTCTTGTTTAGTTGCCAGCACTACCTGGAAAAAGAAGTGTTTTCTGCAGACCCTTGACATGTAGTTCCTGGTGCAGGCAAAAAGCATTACCTGCCAGGCCTTGGTGATTATGATGACAAGCTAATGTGTTTTTTAAGTACCAGCAGTTTGCCTGTACTTGGTAATAAGTGGTATTTTAATAATGCTAATTAATTTGTACTTGCTAAATTAAATGCTTCTAGGGTTCAAGCAGGGAGGTTAGGGTCAGGTTAACTGTTTATTCTGCTCTTTTTGATGTAGTAGTGCAAATCTTCTGTCTATCAGAATAAAGGCAAACATTTTGCCATTTATTAAGAGATATATGTAACTGAAATCTGAACTTTGAGCCCGAAGACATGCCCCTGCTAGGTGACTGTCTCAGCAGCAAATAGGTGCAATTACAGATGCTGATATCATTTATGTAGTTTCAAAGAACTTGTGATTTTAAGCAAAACAGAATTGGGTGTAGTTTATTGTTTGTGTGAAATGAACAGCTGTCTTATACATACATTGCTTTTGCAGTGTGCAGACTAATACTTAAAATAACCACTCCCAAGTTCTTACATAAGGAATTTCTTTAATTTTCAGTTCTTTGCAGCCTTTTTTTCCCCTCTATTTTCAACAAATCTGTACAGATTTTAATATAGCTCAAACTTTTTCAACCGGGATGAAAATCAGGTGGATTTCAAAGGAGTTTGATGAGATAATTCTATTAATATCAAATCACTCAAAATTTGAGACTGAGATTTCCCCAGTCCCTGGGTTTGGGATGAGGAAGTTATCGCCATACAGCAAAATCTATCAATAGAACTGTTAATTGTTCTGTGGGAAAGCTGCTCTGCTTTTGCACACCCCTGGCACAATGTGCATGTGCTGTCTTGGGGAACGATACAGGTTCTCTTCAGGAAGCTGTGAAACACAGCAGTGCTGTTTGATTCACAGACCACTGACTGATCTGAGGCTTACATTTCAGTGTTGCTTTGGTGTATCTTGTTTACATTAAGAGGGTGGGAGCAATATTGCTGGAATACAAGGTTTCTTTGTCTTTATCTTGCTTGGGTTGCAAAATTATATGACTGTCTTTACTGTTAAAAAGAAGGATGCAGGTTAAACTCAGTTAAATGAAAAGCTTTATAGATAATGATAGTAAAATGCACAGAACTTCTCAGGCTTGTTACTAACTGACTGCACGTCATAATATTCCTGGACAATGCGTGGGTAGAACATGGCCACTTATGGGTCATGGATACGGGCAGCAGGGTGTAGAGATCGTACGTACTCCATGATTCAAAACCGTTCAAGCTGATTGGAGCAAAGTGTCTTTGAACTTAAATAGCCACAATACATTTTGCTGTCGTCTCGTGCCAAAACTGAGAGCACCAATGAAAGCATGAAACATTCTGGAGAGGTGAGAAGAAAACAAGACTCTTTACAGGGGAAAGAAATTCTAGAAGTTGCAGCAGCAGGGGTAAGCTTGGTGCCTTTTTATTCTCCCCCTATTTTATGGAGAGGAATTCAGCTACAGTTTAACATATCATTTTCCTAGGCTTTTTATATGCTGTATTTGTTTGTGTGATGTGACCACTAGAGAGCAGACTTAACCTAGTAACAAGAGCTAATTAGTTCTTGGCCTCTTCATTTCCTCCTCTTCCCCAACCCCCTTCCACCTTTATATCTGGCAGAGGGGACTTCAATGGTTCTTAGCTTTGCTTCCAATGCTGTGCAATCTTAGGGCTAATTAAAACGCCATAGACAGCCTGAACCCCACATTAAAATTTGATGAGGAATTGATCAGCCAAGCAAACAGGAAATTTAGCTGTGTGAGTGAAGGTAATGTTTGCTCAAATGTGTAATGAGGTCCATGGGGAATATTTATGGGGACCTTAGTGACGGTTTCAGCTGTTCCTTCTCCTTGAAGTCATCTTATCTACCTGCCCTCTCCTTCCTAAGAGTGTAGGCATAAGGAAATCCAAAGCTGCCTCAGTCAAAGGTGAGCATGTTTTGGAAAATGGGTTATGTTTGGCTAAGATGGTGCCATGTAAAGCTTTGTGAGAGGAGCTGTGGAATTGCAAACTGACTCTTTTGCAATTTTGCCTTTGCACTAAAAAAAAATAATCCCATAATCCAAGGAAATGTGTATTAAAATTGCTGGTGGAACTCCCTGCACTGTGTTAGCAAACCAAATATCTTGCTCAGGAAGGACTGGGCACTGTGTTACAGCAGATGTTAGCCTTATCTACGTAGACTTTAGGATAAGACATAAAAGCTGTCAACACACAGGTATTTGGAGAAAAGGCAGTGTGCTGTCAGAGAGGGCCCTCCTCGGCAGATTTTATCTATTTCTAATAATTGCTGTATATAAAGTATAAATGCTTTCCATGTGCAGCAAGCAGATGAGTTTACCTGCTTCTTATTTATCACTACTCTGTCCAAGGTAAAGCAGCACATGCGAGTCTGAAATCTTAGAGTGGGCTTTTATTTATAGATGGTATCGCCCTCAAAGCTTTGTTTGCAAGTACCTTCTATTGAAAACTCCCCTTGGCCTCTGGCAGCAGCCCAGCCTGGCCCAGGAAGAGCATGCCCACCCAGACTGGGCCTCAGGCACAGCACCTCTGCTGGTTCCAGCTCCTTGACATCTCATGGTTTCCCTCCAGTACCCCTCAAGGCTACGTCGAATTTTGACTGCCTATAATGTGAGGTGAGGCTGCTACCTAGAGGGACTTTACTTTGAGAATAAAGCAGCAGGCTGGATGACTTGGTCCCCATGCCCTGTGTTATAAAACAGGCACGGAGAGATAACCCTTTTGGTATTAATGGGGTAAGGGCAGTTCCCAGTGTGAACCCTACAGTCAGTGTGGGCGTGCTGGTAACTCCTGACTGTAGACCCTGCCAGTGTGCACACCATTGCTTTGTTCTACTATGAGAATACCAGCTCAAATCCTGCTGCTAAAGGCAGTGCTCTGAATTGTTGTAACTGAATACAGCATGAGAAGTTAGCAGAACAAAAGGGTTTCTGACTTGCAATAAAATTCAGGAAAGTTTAGTCAGTTTAAAGTATGTATAGATCAGCACTGATACTGGGCAATTTTATGTATTTCAAGTGGTGTAGCAATAGTAGTGATGAGGTTTGTGTAAAAGGAAAACAATTATTCTTTCTTTCTAGAGGGAATATTAAGGGGAGAAACTTGGAAATACTAAGTTATTTTCTTAAATGATCAAAAAAGGCCACTGTGGCATAATGTCTAAACTAATTTTTTTTTAATACACCAAGGAAATTCCTAGTCTTGGGCTCAGGGCATTGTAATAAAAACTTGATCTAGTACATTTAGGTTACAGTTTATAATAATATCTCAGACCATTTTCTAGGAGGAGGAGGAGCAGTGTAAAAGCAGTGTCAGCACACTACTAACTGAGCTGGCTGTCCTGCTGCCAGGGCCCAGTGTCTGCAAGATGCTGCACAAAGCCATGGGGACACCTAGCCTGGTCTTAAATATGGTACTCCATTAGACCCTTGGAACACTCATTTATGAGTCTAAGACTCAACAGAAGAGCAGCTGCACTTAATTCCTGTCTGCATTGGATCAGAAAATGTTTAAATGAAGGACCTGGCAGGACATCCCAACCAGACTGCAACCTGACTCCTGTGGAGGCTTGGGTCACTCAGCCTGGTTTTGTTGCATAGGAAAAGTGGTGTACAAAAAGCAAAAATGTGAACTTCAAGTGGAATCTACTTACCCACTCTGCAGTCGTAGGTCACTTGTTTACACCTTGCTTTCTGTCTGTTACTGAACATGCTGCTTGCAACCTCACTGACACCTCATTTAATGTGGAACATGGGTTTGAACCAAATACCAGAACTTCAGCAACTGTCAATAAATCTTATTTTGCATTACTCCCATCTTGCTAATTACCAATACTATTAAGAGATTGTGGGAGGGGACAGCGGATTGTGTGAGCATATATTGCATAAGCAAGCAGTGAATGCATTAATTCTCAAAAGCAGGACAATTCATGTTTCAGGATAGTCTGCTGGGATCCTTCTCTCTAGTGTTAATGCATTTTGCCCTTGTTTACTGGGAGTGTTGCTGAAAGGTGCCAGGCACTCCTGTGAAGTGCCAACTGTTCTGCCCTGGCTGGGGGTAGACTCCCAACCCAGAACCCAGAGGCACAAGATTTAATTGCAGGAATATCTGATTGCAGGCTGAATGACTGTGTGAGGAGGTGAGCCTGCATGAGCAGCAATTTTCTTCAGAATGGTTTTGCCCTGAATAATTTCTACTTTCTTTCAATGATAGCTGTCTTGTCAGCACTGTTGTCAGCCTTTGAAGAAACAGAGCTTTCCACTGCTCCAGTTTTATCATCTGTTAACTTTATTGACAGTAAGTTTCATTACTACCTTGATATTTTACAGAATACTGAACAGGGCTGAACCAAAAACCAGTCTCAGTGTAACCACTGTGCTCCTTGGTAGCTCTCTGTTAACAGTTACAGTTTGAGGTCAGTCAGTGAAACACTTACTTAATCCACTTGGTGACTAGAATATGTGGCTTTAAGTAAGAATTAGGTACAGTTGAAACAGAAATCTTGGAGGAGTCCAAGTTCACTTTATTATCACAGCTACCTCTATCAATCTGAGTAGTAATCTTGCCAAAAAAAGATAAGTGTGGTTTATTTAAACCCATTTTCCATGAAACATCATAATTGTAGTTCTAGTCTGTAATTCTTTGTTGATAGTTCATGAATAAATCTTTTACTATTTTGCCAGTTATTAAGACTAGGCTAGATGGAGTTCTCTGGAGTAACTCCTAACTCTTTTCAAATTGAAATTATGTTGGCAATCCTGCAACTTTTTTCATTTACAAGATTGTTTTCCATGATGTATAAAAAAGTTAACAGTCCACTAGTTCCTTGAACTCTTTGGTCTCTGTTATCTTGACCTGTTGATTTAGTGTTTTTCTTCCTTTACCTTTGGCAGACAGATGAAGATAATGCAGACAACTTAGTTGCTTGATGATAAGTCATCTAACCAAACCAAGTAGAGCTGCAACTCTTTGTTTAAACTCTCTAATCTAGCTATAGTGTTTAGGGAGCACTTATTTACATTGCTGTCTTTTGTTTCAAATAGGGATGAAAAGTACCTCAAGCATTCCTGTCAGCATCTCCATGCCTAGTCTTACTGTCTGCATTTAGCAATGAATATGTGGTTGCCTATAGGGTGTTTTTTAATACACTGCTTATTGTCTGTTGGTATTCTGTTTATTCCATTAGCCTCCTCATCACTGTTTAAAAAAACTTTTTAATATTGCTTTTTTAATCTTCCCTTACACAGGAATACTTTTTATGACCAGCATATTATTTTTAATTATTGTTTGTGTAATCATGGTAATGTCAGCATCCACTAGATGAACAACTTAGAATTTTAAGGATCTTTTCACTGTTAAACTTGATGCCTCTGGTGAGTTATTAGTTCAAATCTTCTGGGAATAGGGAATAGGTCTTTCTAAAGACAGCAGTGTGAAAGGTCTGCAGAAAACACAAAATATACTTGTCATATTGATAACTGTTTGAATTCTCCTGCATTTAATCTTGCAGTCCTCTGTGAGTTGTCAGCCTCTTAACAACATTGGTAATTTCCTCTACTTGTAAAGTTTCTGTTAGTTTTAAGATACTTCTGTCTGTGCAAGTATATTTGAATGATCTATGTCTAACAAAGAACCTGTGTCAAAGGAAAGGTTTAACCTGAAAGCAATGTGATCAAGCAATAAGTTGCCATCACCAACAATTAAGTGTAACAGCACCTAATGGCAGGCTAGGAAGGATCAGCCTGAGGGCAATTTCTACCACCGCTTCTCTGCGGCATCGCTGTCTAACTTAATAAACTTTTCATGCACAAAGTTTCAATTAAAGGGAACACGCTTTGTATTTAAAATCAAATCAGGTGTGTGCTCTCAATAGCCATGTGGTAGCAGAGGTGCAATGGTGAGAGGGCTCTGTTTCTGTTCTGAGGGCAGTTAGAAGGGACGGCCAACGTGCAGCGCTCCCCAGCAGATACGGCGCCGCGGAGAAGGGTGCTGGTGAAACCCATGGCTGATGCAGCAAAAGGGCCAGGGTGGATTTGGATCAAGCTAAACAAGATTGGCTTGATGTCTGCCTAGCATTGCCTTCCTTCAGTGCCTTAGACAAAATGTTTCTGCCTGAAACCCCAGTGTTTCTTTCAGAGTGAGGAGGAAGAGAGAAGGTGCTAATTATGTGAACACTCTGGAAAATAAGAAAATGACAGCCCTTAGTTTCACGTGCAATCCCAGGGCTAATATTGAGGCACATACTCTTATTGTAAAGATGAGGAGGGGGTTGTTCCATTTAAAGACAGAGTGCTAACTTTCTGTTTTGCTTTGTTATTTTTTTAAGCAGCATTCTCTCATTGCCCCCCCCCCCCCCCCCCTGCTAAAGTCTGAATCCCCTGTGGGTGTTGTTCTGCTTCAACTGCTCTGAGGCACAGCAGATATACATCCACTTGAGATGCCTCTTCGTTTTCTTATTGTAGTCTCTCACCCAAAATCTAACTGCTCTGGGAACACTAATGAGCATGTCATCAGACCTCCCTCTGATAGTGGCAAATGTTATGTTCGTTTTATAGACAGGGAATATATCTGAGCAGGCTTACACTCATTTAATCAGAGGAACAACTTTCATTTTTGCTGGTTTTATAGAACATATCCTCTCTTACAGGGTCATCCTTTGCTTACATTTTCTTGAAAAATGGGTTTATTATGAAAAATAAGGCAATAAGTTCATGCATAGAGAAATTTGGAAACAGGGATACTGTCATGCTGACTGTGAACATGAAGTCAAATAGCGATCAGGCAAAGTAGTACAAGGGTGCAGAGAGGACAGTGGGCGGTCAGACCCACAGCATCCTTTCCTCATCACAACTTTTGTACAAAAAATCTTAAGCAATAAAGCCTCAAGGGCATTTTGGAGATACCAGACTGAGAGATGAATAGCAATTAATGGGACGAGGTAGGTTGTGACTTGTTAATATGAACTGGAGCAGCTTGTGATGAAGCCTCTGCAGGATAAATTCCCTGTTTTGGGGGAGTTCCTGTCGCCAGGTTCTCAGCTTCAACACACAGACCCAAGGCAAAGAGAATGAATTTTGTACTTTTATGCTTTTTGATTTGGTAGTGTTTCTACCTATGACTGTATTTCTGGTAAACAGAAACACAGGCATTTTTTGTGTCGTAAATTACTAACAGAGTCCTACAGATGTGTGACAGATGCTTACCAGCTTTTTGGGGCAGTGTGGGCTGCCAAATATTGCAATACTAGAATTTATAATGGACTCTCTTCTCACTAGTCATTTAAAAACTCCACAATAAAAAGTGTGCAAATGTATCAATACCTTTGTCTAAGCTAAGACATTACTAATATACTCATGAGTTGCAGCCCTGAATGTGTGTGAATGCTAGCTCTTCAGTACTGAGGCCTCTCCAGCCGTAGCAAACACCTCTCCAGGTTGGGAGTAGGGAGCCAGGCAGAAGGTCGTTGTGTAACCTCAGCTGAACACTTGCTGAAGAGTTTGCTGTGTCAAAGTCTCTTTTTTATGTATGTGTGAGCAGGATCTGAGCAGATGTAAACTACACTTTGATTTACCTGTTCTCAGCAATCCCTACCTGTGAGAAGAGGCCCTCTCTAGTGTCAGTTTCTTCTTGTAATATTTTGAAACTTGAAAATAGAGAAAATTATGTCCACTGTCAATGTACTTAGTGAATCACCCTAAATGCTCAGCAGACAAACTATTGTCATGTTTTTGACAGCGATGTCATTAGTAGCAAAGGTATGAAGGTGTGGGCTTTCTTGGTTTCCCTTCTCGTGTTTTATCCCCAGCTTGCAGACTGGACAGTCACCCACCTTGGATTCTTCTCTCCTGTAACTCTGGGATATGCAAAAAGTTCAAATCCAGCTCTTTCACTCTTTCTGAGGGTACCTGTGTTACTCCTTACCAAAACCTTTCAATGATTTTTGGAAGGACTCCTCTTGACTGAAGGCCTCAAGAGCCCAGTCTTCAAGATGATTCCTTATGGAAGTCCTTCACCATCTCAGGAAAGACTTCTTACAAATGTCCTGTCATCACTTCAGATTCAGTTCTGACAAGAAGCCACAAGGGTCCCATTCATAAAAGCCTTGCACATCATATTATATGCCCACAGTTACTGTAGACATTTCTAGGCTGCAATAAACTTGTATGACAGGAACCATTCTTCCTTTTTACAGGTGACATCTTCAAATTGCTGGGTCCTATTCTCCATTGCTTTGCACCTTAGCTGGTCTTATCCAGTTATGCAAACTCCTACCAGATTGGAACAGTAACACTTCATCCTCCTGCCCAAGAGAGTTAATGTTGGCAGAAGTGAAAGGCAATGGAGAATTAAGTTATATAGCTTTTCTCTGCCTCAAGATGGCTTGGATAAATGCTTTACATTGTGCATGACCTCTAAAAATGAAGGGACAAACTTGGTGCAATATGTCACAAGTTTCAGAACAGTAATTAGCAGGGGAAGGGTCACCCTTTTTGTCAAAAGTACAAAATTAGATTAGAGAAGGCATTTTGGCCATGGGGCCTTCCTTAGGCTAAAGAAGAACAGGATGTTGTTTAGTTTTGCTGTGTCCTAGATTCACCATGCCCCGAGGAAGACCCCCAAGGCTGAAACCTTATTTCTAATTGTTTTATAAATGACATTTTCTTCCTTTTTCAGCATTCAAGATGACACAAATTTTGAACAGTAGAGTTTCCGTTGGAAGAGACATTTCCTGAACAAAGGAAAAATTTTATTCAATATTTAAATAGCCACTAATTTGTTGATGCTTTCCTAGTTTTCTTCTGTAAGTGTACAGCTTAGTTCACGTTTTAGGTGGCCTGAATTAAGTACCTTGCCAAGAAAGCATAAAAATTCCAAAGAACTATAAGAATATGTACACAATGTCATTCAGAACGTGGTTTTTTTTCAGATATCTGCCCCCAGAAGCTTCCAGTGAACTGCTGAAGTCTAATTCTTTGCTGTGCAGGCGGTGAACACTTCCATCCTTATTTCAGAAATTAAACGACCAAGGCAAGAATAACTAAAGCCAGAGTCTCAGCTTTGAATGCTCTATCATCCTCTAGCAGTTGGTTAGTCAGTGGTCTTTCTATCAGTGAGTATGAGCAACATTTGTGCCCACTGGGTAAACTACTTACTCTCAAAACTAAACTTATTGCTAGCACCTATGTGGGTTTTAGTGCTGTAAGATGCCACGTTGTAGGTGTAGAGGTCTGACTATAGTAACAGGTTTTGTAACTATTAATATTAAACCATGACTGAAAAGTGATTTTGTGAGATAAATTGCTTAGGATATTTTGTAGCAGTCTTAGTCTCATGAGAAGCTCAAACATCCAGGATGTCTAAATCTGTGTTGCAATTTTTGAAATGAAAACTACTGTCTTCAGAATCTGGTGATAGGCAAAGATCTAGAAATTTTGAATATGTGGGGGACAATTCTTTCATTTATTGTCAAAATAATAACTATGAACTTGTGATTGGGAAAAGACATAGGTGTAGCTACACGAATGACTTTACCTTTTGAGCGAGATAATTGTTATCTGTATCTAGTATGTCAAATTCTGTTAGGAGTATTAATTCATTTATGAAATGTTTTTTTTCTTCGATAACATAGATTTGCCTGATTGGAAAAGATCTTTGAGATCGTTGAGCCCAACTGTACCTGTCCACTACTAAACCGTATCCCTCAGAAACTCATCTACCTGTCTTTTAAACACCTCCAGGGATGGTGACTCAACCACCTCCCTCGGCAGCCATTCCAGTGCCTGACCACCCTTCCAGTGAAGAAATTTTTCCTAATGTCTAGTCTGAACCTCCCCTGGTGCAACTTGTGGCCATTTCTTCTCGTCCTGTCACTTGGGAGAAGAGACCAACACCCACCTCACTACAACCTCCTTTCAGACAGCTGTAGACAGTGATGAGTTCTCCCCTCACCCTCTAGACTAAACAGCCCCAGTTCCCTCAGCCACTCCTCATATAACTTGTTCTCCAGCCCCTCCGCCAGCCTCGTTGCCCTTTTCTGGACATTCCCCAGCCCCTCGATGTCCTTGCAGTGAGGGGCCCAAAGTTGACCCCAGTACTCAAGGTGCAGCCTCACCAGTGCTGAGAACAGGGGCACAATCACTGCCCTGGTCCTGCTGGCCATGCTCTTTTTGATACAGCCCAAGATGCCATTGGCCTTCTTAGCCCCGTGGGCCACTGCTGGCTCATATTCAGCCAGTTGTCAACCAACACCCCAGGTCCTTCTCCTTCAGGCAGCTCTCCAGCCATTCTTCCCCAAATCCATAATAGTGCATGGGGTGGTTGTGATCCAAGTGCAGGACCCAGCACTTGGCCTACTGGTCTCAGCCTGTCCAGATCCCCCTGCAGAGTCTCCCTACTTTCAAGCAGATCAACACTCAATTCGACACAGCATTAACTGTGGAGCACAGTAACATATACAGGAAAACCAGTTTTGTCTAGCATATTTCTAAATCATGAGGAAAAAGTAATTTAGAAATATCAGTGTTGATGACTAGAAAACAAAGAATTAGAATGTAACTGTAGGATTTTGAAGTTGTACATAGGGAGATCTGGTTTTGCTATAACTACAATTTGTAGTTTCAACATATACAATAAAACTATTCATCTAAAACATGGTAAATGAGTTTCTAAAAAATGGTGAGATGGCTTAATATCTCAGACTATTTTAAACAGTATATACGTATGTCTTCAGAAGAACTAGAAATTTTGAGTCTGAATTTTGTGTTTTCCATATAATTTGACTTTCTTTTTCCTAGAAGGGCTGCTTCTAAATACTTCAGTAGCTGTCATGATTTGAATTGCTAGGATATCACCTGATGAATGGTTATTAATATATCTTACTTTTTTTCACCCTACCTTTACAAACTGTTTTTTTGAGTATTTGACAATTTAGTTTTTTTTCTTTAATGTATTTCTGAAATTTCCTGTGTGGGTGCTTGACCTACAGCTGGTCTCAGGTTGTTTTTTTGTGATGTTGGTCACATTGGCTGTGTTTGGTAGCCCACTTATGCAACAACTTATTTTTTTTGGGAAAATATTTGACCACTAACTACCTTTTCTTTCTTTGGCTGTAACTGCCATACTGGAATAAAACTCCTTTTCTCAGACTGGAATTTTTAGAATTGGATATCTCATGATCGTAGTATCACACTAACACTTCTAATATGCTTGAATTTTACACTCTAGTTCAAATATTTTTAGGCAGCTACTCACTTCAGGTGGCTGTTTCTGACTACGAGTTGATAATCCTTTTAAAGATTAAGGTTTGCATCTTTCCAAAAGCATTGATCAACAGCTTTTTATGTAGGCATAATTTCTATGAGACTTTGTCCTGTTGGAAGACCGCACGGACTGACCCCTTTGTAAGGTTTATTAAGCAACATGCAGAAATTTGACACAATTACAAGACGAAATACAAAATATATCTCAGTAAAAGCCAAAACCAACATAAACTGATGATACATCAAATAAAACTATCTTGTGTATAGCCTAGAATGTCAGGCTGTCCTTTGGGAAGAATGACTTCCACAGGGGCAAGAGGCCTGCGGGTGAAAGCTGGCCTGCCAGCCCTCTGTATACTTATAGCAGATATTTATAGCATGCTTAGAAATGTAAATAGAGGGCACATGAAAATGCTGAGTATAAAACATTATCAAAGATGACATGAATCCTGGTGCTTAATGAATCTAAGCAACCAGCTTTACAACATTTTTTTTAAAGTGTATTTTATCATGCACATAGATCTCTAAGTGGGAGAAAACTCAAAATGTTGCCCCAAGCTATTGTTGCAGATCTGGACTGATGCAACCACACAATCAGAAGAGGGTTTGGAGGTGAGTGATTGGATTTCTCATTAGTTTTCCATTTTATTTAGAAACATACCCCAAAGCATCACTTACTTTAAGACTCTGAGGGGTCATTAGACTGTATTATCTGATTCTGTGTAAATGGGACCATTTAAAGCATCTAATTCCTTCATTTTGGAGAGATGGAGAGGCTTGGTACTTAGATGTCAGGATCACCCAGCCTTTTCCCACGTTGCTCAGAGGGAATGGCTTTGTCCCAGTATAGAAAATGTCAAGTGTTATCATGTTATTTATTATTAGATTTCTCTTCTGGCTGTTACTGGTTTGGGATTACTTTGCTGAGAGATTTTATTCTGAGTGATAGCAAAAGGGTGGTAACACAAATAATAGATTTAAATCAAAAGGGAAACCTAGTCTGAAGATCAGGAAAAAGCTATTGCCACTGTGCTAGACAAAGAGTCTCCATGAGGAAGCCATGGAGTCCCCATTTCCTAAGATATTGGTAAGCAGATTGAATAGTGTATGCCCAGGAACAATGCTGTAGTTGTAGAAAATACCATGAACAAGCTTGTCTGAGGCCAAAAAAGCTTAAGGGTCTTCATGGGGGAAGCAATCTAGGGTTAACACCTGCAGCATCAGTGAGCCATGCTTAAGCAAGACGATGTTTGCTGGTCATGTTGGCTCTCTTGACTGGTCTGAGGGGTTTAATTTGCTTTTCAACCAACCCTCAAACAAGTTATGAGACATAAGTGAGGTAATGAAGAGAAATGGTATTAGGAAACAGAAAGTGGTGTTCCCCTGTTGGAATAAGGGAGTGACATGTCTAATCAAGATTCTGTGGCACAGGTGTTTCTCTTGGATGCTCTTGGATGTTACAGCCATCTAATGGCACAACAGGCCTGTGCTGAATGCAATCGGCTTTCTTTTTTTCTTGTGCTCTGGTACAGTAAAAAGTGCATTTAAGGTGTTTTCTTGCTATGTCAGACAACTTAGGCATCCTGGTTACAGAGTTGGAGCCCTTCACCAAGGGATGAATCTCCAGAGGGAGCAGGAGAAGGGGTGATCATGGGAAGTATCTGAAATGTGGGGCTCATCCTGATTACCAGGAATCAGAGCTGGATGCTGTGTGTGTAGATAAAGCTATAAAGCACGTTTTCCTGACTGCTTTCTTCCTTTCAATCTGTTATGTTTCTGGTGGCTGGAATTACAGAACTTGAACTGCTCGAGGACTCAGTTTCTTGGTGAACTGACTCAATGGTTTCAAAACCCCTAATCCCCTCGGGGTCAGAGTACATGTTATTAGCTATGGGATGGAAATGTTTGATCTAATGGCCTTGTTTAATGATGGCAGCTGGCGAATGTAGGAGACTTCTGTCAGACCCATACAGTCCCCTGGGGTCTGTAGCCATGTGACACCCACTCAGGGACACGGGGCTTCATTTGGGCTGTGGTTTCCTGGGTAGACATCAAGGTGGATTTGCCACTCTGACACTAACAGTGCTGTTGGGGGGCCCAACTGTCCCACCCTGCCCTGCTCACCTGGGCAGAGCTGAGCCCTACACTGAGGGCTCTCCTTTCCTCCCCGGCCGCCCCAGGGAGCAGTCACACTGCTCCAGGACATGGAACTCAGTCCTGGGACCAGCACAGATGGGAGCTCCAGGCCCAGTGGGCTGTGCAGATGGAGGTTGGGGGGTGCCCTCAGGCCCATCCCTCCTTGTCAGTGCCAACCTGCCCCAGGGAGTCGTGGGGATGCGGAGACTGCGTGTACTGGGGACTGCTGAGGAAAGAAAGGAGCCATCAGACTGCCACAGGCCCTGGAAATGGCAGCTCCCTGAGAGGAAGGATCCAGCTGCCTCCCTGTTTGTGTGCCCCCACTGCAGAGGTGTGGTTTGCTCCCATGTGCATCCCAAAGTCTTTATGTTTGAAAATATGGTACTTGGTGACATTCATGAATAATCTGAGCAAGATCAGCACAACTCTGAGGTCTGTGCTGCTGCAGCTGAGCTGGTAGTCCCTGGCACACACTGACATCAGGTTTGAGACCAGAGTCCACCTGCATCAAGTATGAAAACCTGAGACTAAGCTCTGCCTCAAACCATCCTCTTTTTTTTTTTTCCTGTTTGCTCCATCCCTGACCTAGTACAGTCATAATCAATGAGCAGGGCTCAGGTGTGCTACAGGTGTGTAGAGGGAAACAATAACTTGGTAACTTTTGAGATAAGACTCAGCCTGGGAAAACCAAAATCAGTTTAGTAATGTTGAGGCACAGATGTATTGTGTGTAGTGGAGCGAGGGGAAGTGCAGTGCATGGTGGGAAAAGTAGTTCCATGGAGGAGTGCAGCCTTTGGGGAAAAATCCTGAGGATCTGGGCACCTGAGCTACTGTTCTTGGGAAGCGTTGCAACATTGCAGGAGGTGTAAGTCAACATTGAACTGACACTTTGGCAAATCACTTCGCTTTACTAGAACATGTTGAAATGTTTAAACTCTCATCAAAGTGATGGGAAACAAAATGCTTCCTTCCCCCTGCACTCCACGCAGGTGGAAATCTTCAATTTGGCTGAGATTGCTGGAGGGAGGTAGAAAAGTCGCTAGATTTTTTTCACAAGATTCCGAAGATGTCAATTTGTTACAACCAAATACTTAAATTGTGGTGAAGGAATGGGAGGATAGATCTCTGTGTCTGTTTGGATAATCTCAGTAAGAAAAGTGGGGGGTTTTTTGAGGGCTGAAGGGAAGATGTTCAGGCCACCGGCCAAAAATAATAGAAATGTTCATATTTTGCCAGATTTGTGAAAAATGAAGAATTTTATGCTTCTGCCTCAATTTATTTTTGTTGCTATTCAACACCAAAGTGTGCTATTTATTGCCTAAGAATGTTTTTCCTATCAACATGACATAATGTCTTTAGCAAAAAGTTTTGCATCTGTGAATTAAAAATACATATAAGGATTTAATTTTTGTTCCTTTGGTGAATGCTGCTACTGTTCTTATCTGAAAAACTGCTTTTTGCATTGACAGAAATGATGAAGAATGACCCAATTTCAGATTATTTACACAAACTAGCTTTAGTTCTACACTTCACTTACAAACATAGATCACGGTACCACAGTATTTAAGCTTGGGCTTAACTTCACACTTGTGAACAGCTTTACTGACTTCAGTGGAGCTGCTCATATAGAAAGCTTAGTATGTCATCACATGTTTAGCAGATTGGGTTATAGAAAGATAGAGTGGTCTTGCCTGGAAAGCCCTGGACTGAGTGAGAACAACAGGATTCCTTTGTGATCTTAGATTAATTATCCTGTGTCATTCTTATTCCCATTTCTACCTTGTTTCACAGTTTCTTCTTGCTTATTTTTGGTCTTTTACCTACTCTGCTTGTAAATTCTCTAAGATGGGAATTTTCTTGCTGACTAATACCTGACACTTCACGTATTGAGCATGTGTAGGTGCACCAGTATGAGAGGCAGGCTGTCTCTGGATGTCCTTGTTTTATTCCATTTCTTTTCCACATGGAGTATGTGTGCCTCTTCTTTGAAAAGGTGGTGGGTCTTGCTACTGCTTATGGGCTTATTCCCTTTTTCAGGTATAGACATGATGCAGTGCCTGGTGCAATGTATACCTGCTCCTCTCTGGAACACTGATAAGGTTGTAATTTCCCCTCAGAGAATGTCATTAAAGGAGCTCTGATTTTATTTTTATTATTTACCAAATTTAAAAAAATTAAAGATTTAATAAAATCCTAAATCTAGGTCAAATTGTGCTTGAAATAGTGAAGAGTCCTTGTAACACATTCATGCACGTGATCTTTTCTATTAATCCAACAAATGTCTGTCTTCAGTAAGCAATTCTGTTTCCTGTTTTTCACCCTCATCCACAATAAGCACCTACATTTGTTTCTTCTTTTTCTCCTAGCCTAAAGATAATTCATTAAAGTAGCTTTCCCTCCCCCTTTTTCTGATCCACCTCTCCACCTCCAACACCCCCCTAAAAAACACCATCAATATTTCATAAACTTACAGTGACAAATGTATTTTAATGTGGTCCACAGAGAACCTGAGATTGATTGGCCTCTCAGAAATATGACACGTTTCAAAGCAGGATATTCATGGAGTGTTTTAGTGCCTACATTAGTCAGAGAGAAGCAGTGCCTAAATTTATCATAGTTATGGCTTTCTCGGTATCCATTTTCTTTTAGCCGCTGACAGCAAGTATCTGAATGGTCCCTATTGATTGGCTTTGTGGTTCTGTCTTTAAAATGCATTGGCTGTGGGGGTTTTCAGCTCAAATTAAGTCTTGGCTTCCTGGAGTTTGTGCATATCTACAGCGCAAGTGCGGACAAAGCTGGCTTCATTCATGCTGATTTTCATTCACAAGGGCATTCTCGTACGGGAAGGGAAAACTGAAATCTCTGCTGATATTGTGGTTGAACTGAGCCCTCTTCTTTGAAAGCAAATGTTTTCTAGTCCCAGAAGGAAGCATCAAGGAAGGGTGGGAGACAGGAAGGACTTACTGCCGCTGCCTGTGTGCAAACAGACAGGTGTTCCATGGTGCACGTCCTGGGGAACGAAGGTTGGGGACTGGGAGAAAGCTGAGATGTCTTCACATCTTCAGCTCTGCTTGGAATCCCTAGTCACAAGGAGCATTATCTGATGGGTCGTGCAAATAGGCTTTGGTGTTCTTGTCTCACTGTGAACAGGAGATTTGTGTGTCATTTAATACCCTGTCTGCAGTGTTACCATCCTTCATACAGCCAATCCCAGTGCCAAATCGAGGTGTGAGTTTTCAGTGTGGTGACCAAATTTTAAGATTAAAAAGAGGATGGGTTTTATGCTTAAGTATGTTATTAAATTATTTCAAAAATTGAGACAAAGAAAATACTTTGTTTATGCAATTTGAATTCAACTCTCTAAGTTTCAGCTTAGCTGAAGTGAATTACAGTTGAGACAAGAGGATTTGCAATTTTCAGCTTTAGGTGTTAGTTTTAGTTAATGGTAAACAAGAACAGGAAGAGAGCACAAAGTGTCTGGTGATTGTATTAAAACAGAGACAAAGAAGCTACGGACATTGTAGACCACTGCTATCTGCTAAGATAAGAAGTCAATGATCAGACACCTGTGAAAGAAGACAAGGGATCACCACAGTAGTCAGAATTAGTTTAAATGGACAATAGGGGGTTGCTGTCATAAGTCAGGCACAAGATACTATGTAATTCGTTTGAAAACCAGGAGGGGAATAGTTAAATTATTTTGGAGAAATGTAATGAATACGTATGTTATTTGCTAAATATAATGAGAAGACTTACATGTATTTTTTGGGAGCACCTATTGAGGAACATCCCTAGTTCTGCCCCAGTGCTAAAATTAAAGAATACCTGCTTAACAGTATTTCAGGCTATTGGACTATTTTCTTTGTTTCATCATTTTGGTTTGCAGTATTCCTGGAAAGTTTTAAAAGTTATGGCCTCTTACTACTCCCCTCCTGCTTTCCCCAACCCCTGTCCCCTCCAGATACATTGAATGTATTTACAAAAGATTTGAGTAACTCAGAGGTGAGTTCTATGAATCTGCTTTGGTAAATACACAATTACTTACTAATATCTTTTTCTTGATTTCAATTGGAAGGCTGGGGCAGAACAAGTGCGCATGAAGAACCACATTCTTTAGCAAAATATTCCTTCAGGCTTCTTGTTGGATGAGGTACTTTGTGTGCTTGAACCGTTTTAAATCCCTGCTTTCTCCACTCCTCCTAAAATATAGTTCACCAGTATTGTCAATCTAACACTCATCATGAGTCCAAAGTTCATTTTTAAAAAGCAGGCAAAATAAATTACCTCATGCGTTATGGCTCAGCAAATGGTTCATTTTGGCTTCAGATTTATCCCACTCTTTTGTACAGTCCTATTGTAAAACACAGGAGTTTCAGCAGTGGGTGGAAAATCAGAATGATTGGAATTATATGGGGGGCAGAGATAGCTTTTTCAGAGTTCATAGTTCTGTGGAGTTGGAGGCTAAGAGGGACCACTCTCTTGTCCCTCTGACTTACTGTGTGTTGGAGGCCTTTGCGTTTCACCTGTTACTGCAGTATTTATCCCAGTAACTTTTATGCTTAACTATAGATTGGCTTGTGTTTGTCTAAAGCAGGTACTCCAGATAGCATCCTTTTCTTAATTTGAATATTTCAAAAGCTGGAGAACACCCCATGATGTGGGATTATGCCTGGATTTTAATTTAAATCAGTCTGCCTTCCATTTCCAGCCATTAGTTTTTGTTATGCCTCTCTCTGATAGATTAATGAGCCGTTTAATGCCCTTTGTTTTCTCCCCATGAAGGTACTTACACACTAATCAAGTTACCTCTCAATCTTTGTTGATAGACTAAATAGATTGAGCTCCTTCAGTTCTCATTGAGATCTTAGTTATTCTTCCCTCCCCTTCCCCAGTTGTTCAGTTATTTGTTTTTTCTCAACACTCTAAAAAAGTTGTGGCATTGCAGCTGAGCTTTGTATGCCTTTTACTGGTCTCACCAATGTCATAAATAATAGTATAATCACTTCATCAATCCTGCTTACTACTCGTCTTGTTTATACCTCTAAAACCAACATTAGCCATTTCTGTCACAACGTTGTGCTGCGAGCTTATATTGAGTTGCTTGTTCAGTAAATCTTCTCCAAAGTAATTTATTTGCAGGCTAGAGGTCCTCCTTTAGCTCGTAAGACTGGTATTTCTTTCTTTTTCATTTCAGTTTTCACTTCTGGGTTGTATTAGAAATGTATCACGCTCTTGCTTTCCTTGAACTGTGAAAGCCTCTTCATATTCACATCTAAGGTTTACACCATCCTAACTGCCTACCACCACCTTGGACTCAACCTAGGGGAAACCTAAAGCATCTCTACAGGTATTACAGATATGCTGTCCTTGGACTTGATAGATTTCAACACAATCCTTAGAGTTCCCAAAACTAATGCCACTTGGTGGAGGATGATACACTCACATATTTTGTGCTATGATGCAGTGTCCTTGGGTTTTGGGTTTTTTTTTAAAAAAAAACCAAACCAAAACACCATAAAGCATCAAAAGAAACCAAAAAACCCACCCCAACCAACCCCTCAAATCAGAGGCCTGTTTGTATGTAGATGGGACGTGAGGGGAGAGCAGCAACCTGCAATGGGGCCATACAGATTGTCCTTTGTCCAGCCAACTTTTACTTAACTCAATGACAATTCTTTGGGGAGACCTGCATTTTGTGCAGTCAAATTATTTATGTACACTTCACCTAGTATTTAAAGAAAGAAAATGAAAGAGTAGGTCTGAGTTACCGTAATGCCGAATGTGATAATTACACTTCCCTCCTAAAGGAATCCACACTGAGACTAACATATGCTTCCATCCTCCAGGACAGACCATTCTGTTAGTCTCTTTTTAAATAAATGATTAGAGCTGGCGGAGAGGATTCTGTAGACAGTCTTGCAGGCTCCAAGAGACTGAGCAGTTGGACTGTGATTCATTCCTCTGTATTTACTCTTTACAAATCAATTTTGTTTGTATTGGCGATTCACCTAGAAGTCTTAATTAGGATGAAAATTATTGTGTGAAGAGAGATGCAACTACAGACACCAAATTGAAACCAAATATTCAGTTGACTAGTGATTTTTAGCACCTAATTTCTTGCACTTTGTGGATGGCCAAGGATGGGGTTTTGATGGAGAGTAGGTGTGTGGTGACGTCTGGAAACTGCACTCTTGAGGAAATCTCAGGTTGGACACCTCTCCCAGAACAGAAGCCATGATATATCTTCCAGAAAAGATTAAAATATAATTTTGCTGATGCAGCTTCTTAGGTGGCTGTTGTTCATATGAAGATGGTTTTGTGTGCCAGCAATGGCTATTGATGGACAAACATGAGTGTTTTCCACTCATGAGACACTGGTGGTGATTCAACTGCTGTCTAGGATCCAGTCAAAGCAGAGAGGATGGAAGCTGCGCGTCACATGTAACACTAGGAGGAGATAATGAAAGCTGTTGCCAAACATGAAGTCACCTGCCAAGGATTGCTTGCAATCATCTGTGAATCTTTGTAAAATGAGAGCTGAGGAACAAGGGCAGATATCCACACATTCCTGTCAACAGTCAGTAGGGAGACATTTTGATTTCCACCTCAAGTTATTCAAGTTGGGCCATAAATTACTACAAATACTTCCCTTTCATGGAAATTACATTAAATGAATACTTTCTGATAATGCAGTACTTGCTGTAGAATTCAAACCAGTTAAAGTTCACAGGACACTGCAAAGCCCAACCAAAATCAAAATGGGCTTCTCAGTATCTATACCAACAGCTTAGGAGTGCACAACATCTTATGGAGATGGTTTTATGCTAATAAAGGGGGCAGGGTCTGTGGAGGCAGCAGGGATGCTGCATTGTTGTGGTGTTTTGTTTCTCTTTTTTTTGCTATTGTGCTACTATGAATGAATCTTTGGTGAATTCTGTTTCAGGGACAGTTCATTTTTTTTTCTCCTTATTGAAAGCAATAACCCTGGGAAGTTTTCATTGTGCTTTAGAAGAGAGACTGTGCCAAAGAATCAGCCTGTAACGCCAACAGTTTACTTGAGGCATTCTGGATTTGTGAGCTCTGCAAGGTGATATAAGATGCTGGGAGGAGAAACAGGCATCAGACCCCACTTCTTTGGTGGTGAATTCGTTTCCAAGAGTGTCTGGTTGGAATCACTTGGGTCCTTACTGGTAGAATGATGTTAGTTGTCTTTTCACCCTGTGTTTAATTTTTTGTTAGGTAACAAAGTAGCAGGTGCATTTTCATATATAAATCTTCTTCAGCAGAACCAAAAAAATGCAGTAAAGGAGCTGACACCTGAGCTCAGAGGAGGACCCAGACAGTTTTAAGCTGATGATTTGCACAAGTTGGCCAGGATACGCAAGAAAATAAATTTAACACATACTGAATTTGCTAAAATCTGCACCAAGATACTTATTTCTTGTGAAATGTTTGAAGTGTGTAATTGGTGATGTGCCTATCTTATTCTTGGTGAGATTTATCTCATTGTAGAAAGCCTGCATGTGACCCAGTTCTCCATTTTTAGCCTTCAAATTTCTTCTCAGTTATTGACTCTATTTACTCATAACTGTTCTTTGCTTTTCAAGATATATAATTTGAGGTAAACACAAACCAGTTGTTTACACTGATAATTTAGAATACTTGAGGTTTTCTCTCCCTTTTGGCATCCAAATGAAATGTCAGATTGGACAGTGTTTTCGTTTTGTTTTTTGGAACCAGAAGTACAATCAACAGATCAGGTCAGTTCGTGTTGATAAATTCAGAAGATACAACTTTATGGACACTCGTTTTAGAATTAAAAAACCTGCTCTTCCAAAGGAAAATCCAGTTTACACCATAATGCAGGGTTCTGGGCTTCTTATTTTCAGTTTTTTTTCTGTTGGTTTTCAAGTGGGAATTCTTGAAAGGATTCTTTGGAGGGTTGTTTACATTTAATTGTAACAAAGTGCCTACTCTGAAAACAGTCGTTTCAGCACATGCAGTTGGTTTTCCCAAATTGCTGTTCTTTGACGGAAAAATTTTGACTGAAAAGTCTTGATCAAAAGTCCTTGTCAATGTATAAATAAATTATGCCAGCTAAGAAAAATATTGATCTTTTCTGCATCTCTTCTTAACTGTCAAAACTTTATCTGGCAAATCTTGGGTTTCATGCTGCTGCCATAAATATTTTTTGCATAGATTGCGAAGTGTTAAGGAGGATTAAATAATTTTTGCTTATTACTGGCCAGACCAAGCTTTACTTACACATTTGGCAGCTGCTCTGTCTCTCATTTTTATGCTTTTTACAATTTGTAGAGCAAGGCAGAGAGCAGGTTTAAAGAGAGAGCTTATTAATAAACATAGGAAAACAAAAGCTTTCTGGCAGCAGTTTAAACTTGCATAAAAACGGCTGTGGATTTTTTTTTGGAAAAACAATGCTCTTAACAGGGGAAAAAATGAACTAAATTAAAATAACACTTAAATGTGATATGTTTTGTGGAGATTGGAAAGAAGTTCACGTAGGAATACCCAGTAATCTCAGACATCAAGCTCATCTTTTTAGTACAGACATGTTCTCTGTAAAACCTCTCTCGTGAACCATTAAATAGCTGCACTTACGCAATGAAAACCTCACACATACACAATTTCACTATAACCAGGGCAGACTTTTTCCATTTCTCATTTGTAAGGTGGCTGTGTTTTACTTTAGTGCTGTTTGCCACAGATAATATGGTGATGAAGTGTGTTCACGTGCAGAGATGGATTTGTTGATGATTAGGGAAGAGAAATAAGAGAGAAAAGGAAAATTTCTGAGTACAGAAAAATGGCAAAACCTGTTAGTATCAGTTACATGAGTGAGTTTGGTTACACAGAAGGCTGAAGTTCTTGGGGAACTGCAATAAGACTACATCCTTAAACATTTTAGCTTGACCCAATATTCTGTAACCTGATACAAAATTATTCTTCATTTGATATAGCTGTACAGACTGTGACACCACAATTCAAGAGGGTTTGAGCTGTCGTTCCTGTATCGTCCTCTAGGATTCGTGTGTTCTGCTTTAAGTGCCTAGTGTGAAACTCAATCCAGTTGGTAGAAACCCCAACAATCTCATAAGTCTCAGTGAATGAGCTGGGTCAGTGTCAGAACTGTAAACCTGGCTTACAGGTACAAGTTAAATAAATAAATAAATAAATAAGTTAGCATAAAGAGAAATTTCTTAGAGAAAGATACAGGAAAAAAATTGCTTCCTGTCTTGATTTAATGAAAAATCCAATTTCTCTTCATTGGCCTAGATTGTCATCAACTCTCAAGCCCTTCATTTGGTATTTTAGGTGTTTTGTACTATTATGTTTTGTTTGTGGTGTTTTATTCTTTTTGTTTAAAAAAAAAAAAACAGCTACAAAACCTCTGTCACAGATGAAAAGCAGGATGTTTGTTCTTGGAGGCAGAAGCACACCTCTTGGCTACCATTTTCTCCCAAGTCATCTCTGGTTTTAATTCTGATTCTTGTATTTGTTTCTCAATGCAAACTTTTGAACCTCTTTTTACAGTCATACTGAAAGCAGGCATATATTAACACGTGGTTTTGCACTAACTTTAACTGACTGAGCCATAATTCGTGCATTGGTTGTTTGGTGAAATGGTTGACATTAAGCTTTTTTAAGAAACTTTGCATCATTGACACATTTGCTAGGGATGTACTAATGTAGATGAACAGTCTAATGTGGCTCAACATTTTGCAAATCTTTTGTTGTTGCTTGTGACTCCTCGATGTCTCAAATATTCTGAATTGGTCTCAAAATCCGAAACCTGTTAAATCACTTTCTGGAAAAACATATCGCTGCTAGAAGTGCTGCTGTTGTGGGTTTCTTATCCTCCTCTGTTCTGTGCAGTTTAGAGCAAGGCAGGCTTTACCAGGGAAGGTGATATCTTCTGAGTAGAGCATCTGACATAACGGGTCCTGGGAATAAATGACTGCACTTTCGATCAGAAGGTCCCAATTTTAACTGTTTTCCCTTTAGCTTTTACCAGTTGCTCCACCTGGAACCTTGTCTAGCACTTATGCTCAGACCACCATTGCTATAACAACACTGCTGGCAGTGAATTACCCATCAGTTCAAAATTCCCCATGAGAAAGTGTGATTAATTCCTGTCCAGATTTTTACTGTTGTTGTTCCTGTGAAAATCTGAAACAGGTTTTAAGTCGCAGCTGATGTTTGAATATTCCGGGAATGATGGAGCAGCTAACACTGCCAGCCTGACTCTGTGGTCACTTTGTGACCTAAAGATTTGTATGTGATGTGATGCTGAAATATTTCCAGGTTGTGTATCTATAAAGCTCTGTTCCTAAATATACTGCCCTGTGCTATCTTTTTTCTCAATAAAAAACAGTATCATCACACCAAAACATCCCCTTATCACCAAAGATGAAATATAGATACTACTCTTTTAAAAAAACCTTTGTTAATTCCCAATATCTGTTACTTACAAGGTGTGAAAAGGTTCTCATTCACGTAACAGATGAAGTGATGATATTGGGTTGCTCTTCCAGATGGCAAGGTTTCTCTCTTCTCTTTGCAAGAAACTTGGTTCAAGGAATGTGGGGAGTGAGGAGAAATGAAACAGTCTGGAGCATTTGTACTATGCATATGCTTGTGCATATGTGTGGTTGATCTCTCTCCCCATGTCAGGCATTTGGTGGGTAAGGAAGCACGACAGAGATGTGTTAAATGTCAGTCATCCCCAGAGCCTCCAACAATGAACAAGGATTAAACAAGAAGCTGTGGAAGAGGAAAAGAAATCCTTGTGCAGGTTTTAATAATTCATAAACGTTGCATCTATTTTACTATTCTCTGCATTTAAAAACAAGGCCCAAACTATGCCTTCAAGCATAACTTTCCCTTTACAGTAAAAGAGATTGAATTCATTATGGCTAAAATTCTGGTTACTTATTCATTTATTTTCTTTTTTGGGTAATGGCTATCTTCCATTTATGGATAGGTGAAACAGAGAATCTTATGTCCAAACCATTCTAAATTTAAAGGTTTTAGTAAATTATACGTCCAGACAGAACCTACCCTGAACCTAAATAATGACAATTTTCAAAACTTTAGTATTGCGTAGCTTTATCAATCTTCATTTTAATAGGGGGAGCGAACCATAATTTCATATCAGTAAACTCAACGATGTTCAATGTACTTGTGAGACAGTGTCCAGGATGAAAGACACAGATTAGGAATAATTTTCTGAGGTCAGTGAGACAATACATTCTTAAAAGAATGTGAAAAAAGGGTTTGTTCTCCCTCTCTTCATGCAATACGGCACAAATGTCTTTTACTTTTAGATCTGGAACCTAGAGGTCTTAATCTTGCAGGTATTTTTGGTCTTTAATGGCAAACAGCTTTCCAGTGCTGTTGCTGTTCCCCATAAGAACTCCAGGTAACTGCTGAGTTGAGTAATTGGAGTAAATTGAATCCTATTCATGTACTGATTCAGCATCTGAGAGTGCAAGACATGCCAGTAAAGGTAATTGAGTAAAAGCAAGCCTAACGACTGTGTAGAACAGTGCTGCTTTCTCTGGCTTCCAGAAATGGGACTGCACCACCTCGGCTGTGACTTTGCAGATCCACATCTAATCCTGTCCCTTTCCCCATTTGCGTCCTTTTGTTGGTCTGGTGCCCTCCTTCCCTGCAATGCAGGTAACAGCAAGGGCCAAGCCTTTTAAAGTTACAGCTGTAATTTCAATCGTGTCGTGACAGAAGAGGGCCACCATCCAACCAAACCAATGGGAATGTGTTCAGGTTACAGCGCTGGGTGCACAGCTCTGTGTTGGAGCTGCTCGTCCAGCTTTACATAATTTTCTTGGGTTTTCTTAGGCTATTGATCTACCTCCTGGCTTTTACAGTTCTGGGGTGCAGTGTCCTGAAATGGAAGGATGTGATGACAATGCCAGTCATTGTCTAGCTCTCTGTCTCTATTTTTTAATGTTGTCAGTCTTTTAAAACTAGTTCTTAATTATAGCTTTTTAAATAATGTTATTGCTCTTTGACATTTAACTGCTGCTATCATGTGGCTCATGAAAATAGTTCACTTTTAACTGCTCAGCAGTGGAAACTCCTTGCAAAGTAAACCAGATTTGAGGAACTGGGATTTATGATCAGCCAGGAATGTTCCAGCCGGTCCAGGTAGCTGCCTCACTTATCAAGAGATCTCTCTGAAACCTAAAGGTAAATGTCATGGTTTGGGGTACTGTAGGTCCTTTATATTTTAAATGTGATTGTATAAATTGCTTTAAGACGAGTAGTTATTTGTAGTTCCATTACTATATGCAAGTGGAACAAACATTTTCAGTTGTCAGGTTCATTCAGGGCCTTACAAATATCTTTTTTTCAGTGTGTAAAGAGGGAATGTTAGGTACAACACCTCTCAAAACTTCAATAAGTCCTTTAATTTCCGCTTGAGCAAATCTCTGACACTAGCCAAGAGGAATCATTTCAAGAACTTGCTCTAAGATGTTTCTGCCTTGCTGCAGGGATGTATGAAAAGTATGACAGTAGTATTTTTTTTCATCTCAGTTGTAGGCTCTGGCATTAAAAGCTTCGTATCCAGAATAAGTACAATGATTTTTGGCAATATTCTTAAGACAAAGCAGAAGCATTCCTCTGGGCAGAGCTGGAAAGGTGATAAGGAGGTGCTCTCTGGTTCTGCCCCCTTTCACAGCTCCCTCCAGAAGCTTCTGAAAGTCCAATAAACACACGCTGAACAACTGAGTAGAAATGAGGCTAACTAGCATTTCTGATAACTGACTTGCAAAAGGTTTAAAAAATTAGGAATACTGTGTAGTTTCAATCTTCATGCCCTCTTACTGGAAACGTGTCCTCTCTGATCTGCAGCAAAACCACCTCAATGGCTGTCAACACGCTGGCGGCTCCGTGTTGATGGTGATCCTGGATAATCCCTGTTCCTCCTCTAGCAGATTGTTCTGCTCTTGCTCCATTGCTGGCACTAAGTAGACGCCAGAATTTGGGACTTTTGTTTTCCTGTGCCTGTGTGGTGAGCAATGTTGTTTTCTGAGGTTGAATTCTGTTTTGGTCAGAGCAGTTCCCTGCAAGGCGCAGTAAATGCTTGCGTGGGCAGAACAAGCAGGGTGCTCTATGCAGAGATGACAAAGGGATGGTGTTTTTCTGCTGGGGATGAAGCAGGTCATATTACACTGCCAAGAATTTATGCTATGTTTTAAAACTGGTAATTAATCTGTGACAAAGATACAAGGCTGCATCTGAACATCTTAATACATAATATTCTGTTTCACAAAAAGCTTTTTTCTCAAAACATTGCAACTTTTTTTGGGTTAAGATTTGATGGATCAAAATCAGCTTAAGAGTTCCTACAGGATAAATTATGCTAATACTGCCTTACATCTCTGTTCCTCTTAGGCAAGTGGATGATCTCCTCATAACATAACCTTGGTACTATCTGATAAGGTTTTCTAATGTCAACTCCTTATTTAATTGCACTTGTTTATGGTAGAACTTCATGCTTTGAGATCTTACTGTTCAAGATGGTGTACAGATAAAAAGAAAGCTTACAAACTGTCTCAAAAAACATTTGTCTGAAGGAGAATTAAGAACCACAAAGTTCATGACTTAAGCTCACTTCCTCACACTACAACCACCAGGGAAATATTGTGTTAATGTGTGTTTCTGGCTGTCTTTTGGAAACAAGAAGAAAATCTGAAATGAGATACTGAGAAAGTGGTAACTCTTTTCTATTCCTCTAATGTCTGTTTTCTTGTGTCCACCTGACACCTCCAGCAAGATTCTTACTTTGGTGAATTATTTTTGCAAATGTGCTAAATTTTTCGTGAACATAAAGTCAAAGAAAGAGCATGGAATTGTATTTAGTGATGAGTAATGATTCATTGATAAGTAATTGCTGTCAGGACTGTGGGGTCTGATTCAGGTCACTGTTAATTTAGCGTAGTTCAAAAGGGAATGGATACTTTTTATTCAGATATATTTAATCAAACAGTCCCTGGGGAGAAGCAGAAGGGAAATTGAGAATTGAGGATCAGCCAAGAAGAGGCAGGGTTTTGAAATGGCAGAATTATTTTGTCCTTTCTGGGAATAAAAGATTTTCTCATACTTTTCTTATAAATAAAAACAGAAAGCATCTCAGAAGGGTAGATCAGAGGCTGCTCATGCAGTTATATTGTTTAAAGCTCATTCAAGTCCTGCTGGTGAGGTATTTCCAAGCATCACTGGTACAACTCATGGTGACTTTTCAATTGAAAACTGTTGTAGCTCCTAATTTCCTGTTTTGACTTCTGTGGCTTTTCACTCTGACTCCTTATTGTGATATTTGTGCCCCGTTGTCTACTTGCCACTGCCTGGAAGGTCTTTGGAAGAAGACAGACCAAAGGATGCAAGCTGATAGATACATCCTGCTAGCTACTGCCATGTTTAGGCAAGAGCAGCTTTCCACTTCGTGCAGAAGTTCAACACTTACAAGTGATGCTGTTTGGATCTTATGTGATGTCGAAGTATGACAGTATCTGCAAACATTCCTGTACTGGAAAACCATTTGCAAAAGAGAAAAAGTGGAGAACTCTGAAAATGAGTAGGACTCTGTCTCAATTACTTTCCCCACTCTCTCTCCCCAGTTTATGGGATCCTTTGTCCCTGACCCCATAACTTCAGACCCCACAAGCAGTACATTTCTGAGCCGCTGCGACCCTTTTGGGGAGAGGACAGAAGAAACAATGTTGGAAGGTAGGTGTGAAGTTCAGCAAGCTTTTAGACCATGCTTCACCTTCCTCTGCAAGGGCAGCAGAGTAATGCAGATAAAACTGCTCAGGCTCTGAAAAGGTGAACAGGATGGGGGCTGGGATGTGTGCAGCCAGGCTTGGTTGGACCACCCAGGCAAGAATGGAGCTGGGCACAATAGCACCATTCTGGCTGGCCAGTAGCAGGAGTATCCGGTTCGTTCAGACAGAATTGTGATACTGCCTTGGTATTTGTAAGTCACCCCATCAGTAATGTTTAGCACCTCATCAGATTAGCTTTGTGAAATGTAACATTTCTAGTTGCACACAGGTACAGGTGGTGTTCTCATGCTGGAAAGCACATTATAGGAGTTTCATGGCATCTAATATGTAGAAAGAGGTGCTTGGCAGAGATCATAGCATTGGGATTTATACCTATGAAAAGATTTAATGCATGAATTTGTGAATCTGATCCTGAAAGTGAGGGATTGGTAGCATTGGTTATAACTAGGCCTGGTAAAAGCTTAGTTCCTCCTTCTGTACTTCTGTAAAGTCAGCTTAATACCTTGCTGTAGTAGCTCAACAGCCATACCTCTGCTAGGAGGGTTTTGACAGTTGTGCTGAATTGCATGACTGCCAAGTGAAAGTGGCTTTGGCCAAATGTCCACTAAGCATTAGGATAAAATTGTCAAACTTAGTCTTGCTTTTATGATCTATTCTCATTTGTGAGTCCAACTCAAAACTCAGCAGTAGAAAATACTGTGGCAGGTCACGAAACCACTCATTTTTCTGTTTCGAAAGTGCTTACAGGTGAAGAATTCTCCATATCGAATGACCAGCTTGAGATGGTCTTTGCACTGATACTTGGGTCAGCTTCCACCTACCTTTGCTAACTGCACGTTGGTCTTGAACTAAATTATTGCTTTTCCTTGAAACCTGTCAAATCAATTTTGCTAAGTAGTACTGCACACCAATCTTGATCTAAAGGGGAGCTATTCTCCTTCTGAAATGACAGAAGGAGATTTGGAATTCATATGTTAGCTTAAACCAAAGAATTTTAATACGTGTGACATACAGGCAAAAGGATTTGACAAGATTACCTCCTCAATCAAGAAAAAAGGAGGAGAGACCTGTGGGTGCTGATGATACCCAGTTTTGCACTTTCAGAGGAATCTTTCCTGGGATATTAATGTTTAGTTCAGGGTTCAACTTTGTATCTTGCCACATATCTTATTAAAATATATATTGTGCCTTTATGAATATTTAAAAACAAGCACTTAGTGATGATTTCATAATAGCCTGTAGTAAGCTTTTTATAATATTGAAAGTGGTATGATGAACTAATTTGTGTGAATTCTGTGTGGAGCCAAAGAATGGAATATAGGAGAGCACATAATCCTTCTGGGATAAGAAAACAATCAATAGATTATTAATTGCCAGTGAAATTGCTTCAGCTCAACTTGATTTAGCTACCATGTAAACTGGGAAGGGAGGACCTATCCAGTAAACTTGCTGCTTAGCCCATGGGTAGATAATTGGACCTTTGGGCATTTACAGGGGCAATCTTAGCTTTAGCATTGCTGGTTGGCTGTGAACACAGCCCCGTGGAGGTGTACTGACTCCTGTGCAGGCAGATGGATCCTCCTTGCCTGGCTGGAGTCCTGGTTTTATATAGTAAGGTGCAGAATTAGAAAGAAGACAACTAAAAGTGACTTCTAATACTTCCTGCAGAGGAATTTTGGAATAGGAAAAAAGTTTTTTAGGATAATATGGGAACAAAAATGGAAGATGTTGTTTTATTGCTTAACAAATGGATTCTCTGTTAAAGATTGGGGTCAGGAAGAAATGTACATGAGCTGAACCAGCTATCCACATTTTACCGTCTGGGTGTAATGTGTAGTCTATTTCTCTATTAAAAGGGAAGAGTGTTTTGGCAATTACTTGAAAGCAATCTATATAGAAAAAAAATCATTTGTGCGAAGAAGCAGATCTGTTTCTAAAATTGCTGGGTCTGTGGATGATGAAGGCATCTAATCTTACCTGCAGGATATTTGTCTACGTAGTTTGTATTGTTAAACAAAACATAGGTCCTGATTAAGTTGTTAACATTTCCTAAGAACATTTCAAAGAAATCTATAGCACTTTTTTCCTGCCAAAGAAATTTCTGGTAAAGCTTTTTTGGGTTTGCTTTCCTCTTCCGTGAAGCAATCCAGTTGAAGAGCGTATTTAGGGATCCCTCTCTGTGAATATCTTGCAGAAGGTGAAACTCTCCTCTGAAAAGCAAATCGACTGGCATAGACTTGTAAGTCTTCCAGAAAGTCCATCTGCATCATTATTATTACAATGTAAGGAAAAAGCCAAGATGTGCCACATCAGATACCTACGTCAGGTCATGCTGTGACAAGCCAGTGGGAATTTCAGACTATTGAATATACATTCTTATAGAAGCTATTGTCAGCACTTTTTCCTTCCACCCTTGCTTTCTTCAGACTTTTGGAACAAGGTGTCCATCACCAAAGCTGGGAAGAAGGAAAACGTGGGCAGGTTTGTTCCTACTTCATTCTGAAAAAATTGATATATGAGTTTGCTGCCCCTTTTCATTACATTTTACACTTTAGATGGTCACAAACCAGTGACTGGGAGTTGAACATAGAAGACAAAATTATAGGCAACCAGCACCAGCTCTTTTTCAGGTGGTTGTTACAGGGAGTTCTTAGCTCTTCACTAATGTGCAGCTGGTGGGTAGCAACGTGGAAGGGAGGGAGAGTGGAAAGAGGTAATGGAGGGAAAAGAAATCTTACCTTGGCTTCACTAGTGGCAACATGAGCATATGCAATTATAAGATAGCTGGCAGATGACAGAGTTAGTTAATGTAACAAGCCCTGTAAAGCATTTAGCCACATTCTAGTGTTTAATCAGCTGTGTAAAGTGCAATATCTATCTTTCAATTTTATGCCATTAAGGGAGACAAGATTTTGATTAGGTACTTAATCTGGGCAAGAGGAAAACAGGCCCAGAGCAAGCCCACAATAGGCAGCAGAAGGGACATTCGACGAAGGATTCGATAAAAGAGAAAGACAGAAATTTAACATAAAAGAGAATTAGTGCAGCTCCTTTCAATTTAGTGCACAGATTTTTATGGACTAATCAATTAGAGGCTGTGGCTGTGCTGCTGGGAAGTGGTGCTGTGTTAGAGGCTTTGCCATATTAATTCTGTTCATTACACTGAGGTCAGACGGAGTGCTTTGGAGAAGCCCCTGCTGCTGAGCAGGTCGCGTCGTGGGTGTTGTCCCTTTGTTCAAAGGGGTAAATGGGTAAAGAGAGCACTGAAGTTGTGGGGGCAGTTGTTTCTACAGCAGCTCGCTCTGTGTGAGCGCATGCAGGTTCTTTTGCTTTCTCTCATCCTCATTTGCTTTTTCTTAGTCTTCCTTTGAAAGCTGGTTTCTTGGTATTATCCTATATTGAGGACACAGTCTTCCTGGAGAGAAAATGAGATCCAGAGGCAGGGTGCTAGATGGAGCATTGGAATGTCTGGATGCAGTTTGAAGGTCTATTTAAGTCTTCCTTCTGACGTTCAACAAATTGTCCCAGCTGATAACTTGATCATGGCCTCACATGAAAGCAATGAATCCAACCACCTTACCCTGTGGAGGTATTTGTGTGTTATTGATGGCTCAGAGCTGTGCACTCATTCTCCCATGCAAATAAGATGCATACAGGTGCACCAGAGGCATTTCTACACCTTGCAGACTGTACCTCATGCAGTGTCTAGTGCTGGACACCTGTGGAAGTCTCAATATTTGAGAAAGTTTGAAGTATTTGAGGCATTTGCCACACTTGTGCTTGGATCAGTGGGACAGCAGCATGGGCTTTCTGGAAAAGGGAGGTTATTGTCAGAATATGATCTTGCATGGGGAAAGACTTTAATTTTCTCTGTGAAGTTTGCTTCAGAGTTTGGGGTAGGGATGGAAGAGATTTGTTGTTCCAGGAGGGCAACACTAGAGTTGAAAGACTGCTGGATCCCAAAACCCTGATATGAAAGAAGTGAAGAGAAACCTTCAGGAGGTGAACTGAGGAGGATGGAGATATGGCCAGGGGAGAGGACACTTTTCATTTCCTCTGAAGCAGGTGTCAAAAGGCCTAACAGCTCCAACTGAAGTGAGGGACATTGCCTGGAACTCAATCAGGAAGGTGCTCAGACAAGCACCATAAAGAAGAATACGGATTTTGGGGAAGCACTTGGATCTCTCCAGGGTCTGTGTAATGTCTGTAGCAATTAGAGACTTGAACTGTGACAGCTCACAGCAAATCCCAAGAAAGGGGATTTGTCTTGTGGAGGCATGGGAATAGCAAAATGAGTCTATTCAGACAATAAGATCTGGCACCAGGTCATTTATAGCTTTCTCCTGGGGGTTTCCCAGTAAAGATCTGCTTTCTCTATGGGGGAACTTCCCATAGTGTAATATAGCAGAGAAACTGAGGAGTATTTTGGACTGACAAGGTGTAACATGCCTCCTCCCACTATCTGGAGGTGCTTCAATGTTTTCCTCTTAGCCTACCCTTTTCCAGACAAGTGCAGCCAATCCATAATCCAGCCTGTGTCTCTGGCAGAGCTTATATTTTTGTTCCATCCCTTGTGCAGTTCAGAGAACAAGAAGTTCTCTTTTTTCAGTTCTGGTGGATTGCAGGATTTAGGATTGTATTTACTCCACTGTATAAGAATGATCCTGAAGAAGCTGGAGGACAGAATATCTTAAGAAAAATGCTTATTTTTTTCAGATCTGTCCTTTTTGTGGAGTAGCCTTCAGTACTTGCACAATGGTTTTCTTTGTGCATTTGTTTCAAGCCCAAGTAAGCCGGTAAAGATCAAGGGGGAAGAGCCTGCAGATGTAAAATTTAGAAGAGAATCTTGCCTGTTCTGTTCAATGCAGATTTAAGAGTATTTAATTTTGTCTTCAATTGTTTTCCTTTTTCTTTTCAGCACTGTTACTCTACCTTTCAGACAGTAATACGTGCTCTCAAGGTGCTCTTCTTCTACAGCAGCCTCTGACCCTCCTCATTGTGAGACTCATAGTGTGATGCTCCCTGTTTCAAGTGGAAATTTGTCTGTTCTGGGTGTGTGTAGGTATACCAGTGGAATTCTTCTATGACAGGAACTGATAAGTCCTTGATTTCTAGAGAGCTTAAAATAGAATTAACACTCAGCTCCCCCTTCTTTGCAGTGTGTGGGTTGGGATTTTTTTTGTCACCTTCCATCTTAGTCTCCATCTGCACTCGGTTGTGTTGGGCTTCTGATGGTTCCCTCTAATTCTATTAAACCCTGGAATGACTTTTGTTGTTCTAAATACAGTGGCTCCTTCAAATCCTTGTCTCTCGGGGATGATGTGACGGAGCATATTAGTTTATGGTAAGCTGCAGAAAACTTGAACTCCCTGACTGTTCAATTCATGCAGAGTTATGACAGGTTATGCCTGCAGGCTACCAGTTAGGGAAATTATTTTCTTTTCAAACATTTCATTTCTCTGCAACTCTATAATTCTTTTTCTCTTCTTTTCTTTTTGTCTCCGTGCACGGGAAGTACTGTGATATGAAACACTTTGGCTCTGGCTGCTCCTTGCCTGCATATGGACTAGGGAAATGAGATGCATTTTTTTCTTTAATCATATAGCCATCTTGTTTGCTAACCAAAATCATTTTATGAAAGTTACAGCTGAAAGCATAAAATGCAAAGGAAAAATAACATGTTTTTTTAATCTCATTAAGTCTGTAAAAACGTGACATTTTGAAAGTACTGCTAACAGCTGATGTGAAATGGGATAAATGGGGGTGAATTCCAAATTATCAAGAGTCCTCAGATAAGATTTGATCCTGGAGCTGATAATTGTTTTTTTCATGGAATACAGTGGCAGTGAGGTCACGCTTCATTTAAAAAAACAAAACGGAGGGAGAATAAAAAAAGACCTTTTCTAGATTGTCCCTTTAGAGCAAAACTGGACAATGAGGCATATCGAGCTGCTTGCACTTGTTCTTCTGCAGACAGATTTTTAGCTCTTCTAAAACTGTGTGAAAGGACTTTCAGCTGTATTTAAAAGTCTGAGTTTGGGCCAGGAGCCCAAATATTGTGTCCATGCACTGGGATTGGTTACCTGATAGGGGAACCATAAGCTGGAAGGTTAAGCTGTCCTGGAGGTAAGGGACAAGTTGAAAAAAAGGCACAGTTACCTGGGGTAAGTCTCTAAGCATCCCATTATGGTCATAACTTTTTTTGTCCTTGAGGAGCTGCAGGTTTTCTGGCTGTTCCTCTTTGTGTCCATGAACTAAGCCAGGGTCTGATTTGAACTGGGATATAAATGTACTTCAGGCAGAAAAATCCCTGTTGGCAGTTCCCATAAAACAATAAAATCATGTCAAATTTGACTAATTCTCGGGATGCATTGCCAGCAGAAAGCTGACAGTCTGAATTTGTCATCACTGGAGGGAAAAGTGTGTGTGTTTCTCTGTGTCTGTGCACAGGGGTGGGATTGAACTAGGGGAGAATAAGGCAACTATTAACAAAATGGAGACGGCATGGTGCTCCATTAATGTTATTAATAACCCTATCAGATTTTATTGAAAAGATGCTCTCTGTATCTGAATTTGCCACTATTTCAACCCATTTATTAAAGCTGAAATAGCTGGAGTCACTTCAGACCATATTTATTATTATTATTTGCTGAATGAATGCTGTGATTATGGGTCCCACAGGAATTAGAAGAGATAAAGTGTCATCTTTCAGTCTCTTCGCACCTTCCCCAGGGAGCAGTGGAGAGAATGGCTTCCTCTCTGTCTTTTTCTATTAGACTTCGCTCTAATTTCTATTAATAGGGTTCTGAGACCTGCTGTAACACTTGAAAATTTATCTCTTACATTCAGAATGGTGATATTTAACAATAATGGTATGCTCAGAGGAGTATTTTTCTTTTATGTTTCCTCCTGTGCCTTCCTGAGCTGGCCATTGATTCCTAGAATTTTACTGACAGTTCAGGGATCTTTTTGGATGTCTCCAAAATATCCTGTGGGCTCATTCTTTCTTTGTTTTAGTGGGAGATGAAAAGCTATTTCTGTTTTCATGCGTAAAGCTGTGTTTGATATAGGGGAAAATAAGTGGGAGGGAAGGTCCCAGACCTGTGAAGTCATCCAGCTGTGTGGGTCTTGTTCTGTGGTTTTAGACTTCAGGTTGTTCATGCTCAAACCTGTCTCTGGCCATATGGTATTAGGTATGGAAATTATGTCACTGTGGAAAAGAGTTGGAATTGGTCTGAAGTGAAGTCATCCTTTGTAAGAGTAAAGACATCGATAATGTTGAGTGAAACGGTGACTCTGTTGGGGTGTTCTTGTCTTATAAGGAGAAGCCCAGGCGTAGCATCAATGCAACTGGAGCAGCAAGCAGTGCTGTTAGAGGGCCAAGGGGAGATGATGAATGATACCAACCCTCTCATAGAGGGGAAAATGGGAGAAGAGAGGCCTATTATCCTTTTTGATGAAGAAAATAAGTGCATGAGCTTGAAGGATCAGACGTCAAGCCTTTCAATGAAAGGGGTGATTTGGCAACATTTTGTAAGGATTAAGAGCCTTCAGGTCTATTTATTTTATTCATCTTTTTCTGTGCATCTGAACTTAGCTTAGAAAAAAGAAAAAAGGGGAAGAATTCTCCCAAGTTGCCAAGGAAAGATGGTTTGTACGTTGTCTAGCTGGCTGGAAGTCATTCTGGCCCTTTTTTTTTTGAGAAGCTGCAAATTTCTTGTATTTGTTTATACACATTCCCTAAATGTCTGTGTTGGTGAGTGCACCCCTCTACCTAAACCTTCTTTGATGTCAAAATCCCCCAGTATTTGCATATACAAATTATTGTGTCAACACATAAATACAGCTAAGTATATACATATATAAAAATACACCTACAAACATCTATTGCATGCACAGATAAGTCTATCCCTTGCAAATAGTTGCTTTCACCAACCTGCAGGTATTCTTTTTTTCAAGGGACTCCAGAGGTAATTTTGACTCTGAGACAGAAGGTGGTGAATTTCTAATTCTTTTATTCTTCTTGGAGTATCCATATGTTTGAAGTGCACATTAGAGCTGGGCTCAAGCAGCAATCACATGAAACCAACTGAACAACTCCTGAACAAAGCTGTTCTGATGGTGATTTAATGACACTGTAGTGATTGCAGTGTAGTGTTCTGGGGCAGATTTGACTCCTCTGAACCACATCTGTTCCCTCATTCACTAATGTAAAAATAGTATAAAAAAAAAAGACATTTGGTCTTTTTCCAAAAGTGTGTGTGTTAGACTTGCAATTTGTTTGGGCATCTTGGAGTCAAGGTTGAATCTGCAAGAAAACAACACTGAAAACAAAGTCTATGTTTTGGTTCATTACTTTATCTGTCTTTGTATTTTCCGCTCCCTGAAATCTCTCTACTTCTATTAGTGTTTAAATTTCATCATCAAAGATGAAGAAAAACAACCACTGTGTAAACAGAGTGAACAACAATAAGTGAAAACAAACATATATTAGGAGCCTGGAAACATATTTTCCTGACTTCCTGTGCGGGAACAATACCAAAAGGAATAAGAACAGCAACTTTATGCCAAAGCAGGGTTGAAAAACAAGCGTACAGTCAGCTGGATGTCCTGAGAACAGATCGACAGCTTAACCTAGCAGAGAAAACTGAACTGAACCAAGAGACAGCATGGAGAAAACTCTAAAGCAACACCTTGTTTTCCCCTGCCAAAAGAAAAAGGTTTCCTCCCTCTCAGTCTAAAGTTTTTTATCCTCAGCAGCTTTGTTGTTTGCAGAAATGTATTTCATAGCTACAGAATCGAGAATGCCTTCTGAAGATGCTAGCGATGTTGGATGCTTAGCTGGTACATCTTCTTGAGGCCTGCTTTTCTCAAATACATGTGGTGAGATAGGGTGAGGACAAGCTCTATAAATGTACAGCCTTTTTTCCTTCTTAAAAACCTTGGTTTGATTAAGTTTTGGCATTACATTTGTTGCATGAAAGACAGGAACTCCTCTGATTATTTGGATCGTAGAGTCAGGTAAATCAAAGGCACAGATCAAAAGAAGAGGAAATATTAATGAAAATCTATATTCTTTGGTCAGCATTTTTAATAGCTCTTGTAGAAAATCAAAAAGGAGAATCAGCTGTACCTAGGAAACTTGTCTGATAAGGATGATATAATACAGTGCATTAATGCAAACTTCAGTACTACATACAGCTGGAAACAAAACTGAAAAATGATGTTCTAAATAATAAAGCAATATTCGACTGTTTAAAAGCCTCACAGTATGAAATTTGTCAAAAGTTGACTCTTACAATTGGCCTGGGGAGCAGAGCACAGTAATCAAGCCCAAATCTGAGACCCTGGCACTCTTGCATCAGAAATATAACCGGAATAATTAACCACCGCACTTGCATTTCCTCTGTGACAGCTGCTGAGTGGAACATGGGGAAAGTGGTTTTTAATTTTTGGATCTTTTGGCTTCTCCACTTCAAACTATCTCTAATGTTGCATAGCTAAGAGGATAATTGGGATCAACAGTGCTAGGTAGGTTTGGCTGCAAAAGTTTACCTAGAAAAAGCTATTTGGCATAAACTAAGTTCCTTTATGCGATTTGACTTGGAGCTTTTTGCATCAGGTGGAGTTCATCATCTCGAGGATGTTCTTGAGTGGAGAGCCCTGACTGAGTAAACACTGTAGGTGAAAACTGAATTATTGCCAAGGTTCGCATCTTGGGAGAATTTCACCTCGACTCTGCATCCCTCTTCCAAAAACTAAGTGGAAAAGGCACTGTTTGTCCATGCCAAGCTAAAGGAATTAACTGTGTGGAAACACAAACCGAGTATTGTGGCTCTGACTTAAGAGTAATACAATCTGAACATCACTCATTTGCTTTCAGTTTGGAGGCTGGAGCGTGTACTCAGTCTGTGTCTTCAATTTCAGTGCACAGCTGGGAATATCCTGGACACTTTACAAACACAGAGTTTCTCATTGTCACTGGGTTTAGGTGGGGATGTGTTTTAGTCATAGGGGGAATTGTTCAGGAAAAGTTGCTACAGTGTAAGTGGGCTGATGGTAATTGCTGTTCCAGCTTGTGTTACTGCGAGGAGCTGTGTAGGAAGGAGTGGCAGTGAGCCCTTCTCTGAACAGAGATCATCCTTGTCCTTAAATATAACTGATGATGAAGAGGCAGCAAAACTCCTGCAGAACAGAACTGAAGCATTAGTAGAAGTACTTAAGCATTCCTTTGAATAGATGTGTAAAAAACACTTGAATCTAGCAGATAACCTTTGAACTTAAAGAAGAATCTCAGTTCCTTCCCATCATTCACCCTTATTTTTGAGCTCTGCTCTAGTGAGTTTTAATAGGGTGGTTTTTGGATGGTGTTTCAGTTAGAGATGGAAGAGCAAAATATATTCAGCAATATGTGGAATTTAGATAATCTGGTACCTTGGAGCATAGGATTGTGAAAGCAGCTTTCCAAAACAGTGGTGTTGGGTTGAATGATTTAATGAAATGTACTTTTAAAAAACAATAAATAAAAAGCCCACCAGCTCTTTTTTTGGGGTCATTGTCCCATTCTAGTCTTCAAGCCTTTTCTTTTTTTCCTTCTACAACTGCAAGGACTGGAAAACTTAAAAGCAAGCTGGAGCCATGAGTTCATGTGACTGTCGGCACCGTGGTCCCAAGCACAGGCTTATTTTGCTTTTATGAGGCAAAGCTGGACTGAAGCAACAACAACACAAACAAAGCATAAGAATGCTTTAATTTTTCCCTGAGGCCCTGGATTGCGTAGGTTGGATTAGACAGTGGTGTTACTGGTTAACAACAGCTCTGCACTCGTTGTCAGGAGCAGTTTTTAACCTACTGAAACTGGCTTAATTTTGCAGACAAATTTGGTTTTCCACCCAAACTCCAGCTAGATCCAGTTGCCCTCCAGCAACAATGGATGAATGAGGTCTGTTGCCAGCTGCCACCATTTACAGCTTTGTGTGCTGATGCGAATAAATGTGGTTGTGGTTCACACTGTGAAACTGGGATAATGGGCAGGTAAAATCCTTGTGCAGGCATTTTTCCACAAATTTGGGAACTTCTCAGTGAACAGCAGTGTGTTTGACCAGTGGTAACAAAAAATGCCTTTGCCCCTGCTGTTGCTCTGACTTGAGGTAACAATCAAATTTGTTTGTGCCAGTGTAGTTTTTAATGCAGCAAGGGAGAGAGGTGATCGTAGAGACAGTGTTTCTACTGGATCTGTGCAAAGTGCTGTGTTCAACACAGGAATAGAAAATGAGTGTGTTAAAAGATTGAGCTCACCGTGGGGCTGTAGGCTCCACCCTTTTGCAAGAGCCAATTTAAACACTTTTACAGGGCAGAGAGTCTTTCTCCAATTTTGGTTTAAAATGGTGATCAGACGTGAAGGTGCCAGAAATCTCAGAGTATTTCCGTGCCAGCTCTGCAGCTGTTAAAGGACACAGGCTTGGGATAAGGCTCAAATAAACATCCAAGGGGTTTTTTTTCTGTTGAATGTTTAAATGAATGAAAGCTGAGCTCCTAACCTCCTGAGATTTCCAACTTGCTTATTAAACTGAGGAAATGCGATAGAGCGCACCACTCAATGTTTTCAGTGTTTTGCCTCCCAAACTTCCCTGAATTATCGTGTCTCCTTCCAAGCTCTGCTGTGTGATCCTGCCTTCCTATTACTATTGGAGACAAACTGGAGAAAGAAACTTCATAAAAGAGCCCAATATTAAACATATAAATAATGCATCCTTCAGCATTATTTATAATGCAGTAGCATCACTGTGCTATATCAGAAGCAATTTCACATTGCCTCTTTTTAACAGCTTTCCTGCCAGACAAATCCTTCAGTAAGTTCAAAAGCAACGTCAGCTGCTTGTTTGATTTTTCCCTTTCTGGTATGACTACTAGTTATGCTGAGAACTTTTTATACACAAAGCATAGACAAGGTTTAAATCACAATACCAGTGACTATAATACTATTTATAGTACAATACAAATTACAATGCCAATTGGATCTGAAAGTGAAAAAAATTCTGTCTAAGAAAAATGACTGGTACGACTATAGCAGGGGGAGATAACAAATGGTTTGGGGCTTGCATTTTGGTGTTAATGCTGTGCTCAGAGAGAGACTTTTAAGTTAGTCCAGAGTGGCAATACCAGAATATACTGTTCCACTGGCCAACTGCCCCATGTAGACCAGTCTGGGTATTCTTTCCTTCAGACAATGCATTTGTGTCCTGCACACACACAAAATCTTCAATAACAATACCAAAGCTTATCTTTGTAGGATCAAATGAAAGCTGCAGTTGAATGTTCCATTTGTTTCTTAATGAGTAGTGTCAGACTGTGCCCTATGCTTAACAAAAGCATATGTGCAGATATTGTTCTGTTATGATTACAGTACAATTATATCATGTCTGTAATAGATTACTGCATCTGGCCTCTTTTCTTAGTTTAGGAAATCAAAGAGGAGATTACTTGATAACTTCTGAGAATGCACCTAAATAATTAAAGCAAAAATTAAAATATTTTCTGTTAGCCAGGTTAGGGAGAACAGTTCTTTAGGGTTCTGCATGGCTTTATTTATTTATTGATTATTTAACTGAAGAGAACACTTTTAATTACTCTGCTGCTCATAAGCCTGTTTTTATTTTAAAACAAAACCATAAAAAAACAACAACAGAAAAGTTCCAGTTGGGCAATAAATACTTTAATTCATATGTGCCCATGTGCTATTTTACAACAACTTTGTGTTTCACTGCTGTCTTTATTCAGCACCTTATTGGTCTGTTCTACCCTTTGTTATTGACAGCGGTGCATGGCGTGAGATATAGTTTAATGTAGGAACCTTAGGAGGAAAATGGGGCATGTGATGTACAATACTGTCTTTTTAGGTTTAAATTTGCTTTTATTTAATACACTGAAACCTCAAAATCTTGTGTGCGTAGGAAGAATAAAACTTATTTGCTGATCAGCTCATTTCACATCATTTTGTATTTTATGTGGCCTGTTACATCAGAATAGATCTGATTTTCCAAGTGATGGGGTAGTAAGAGTCAAAATGATGATTAAGAACAATGGCTGCTCCCAGTCTGTGCTGGACAAGAGCTGCAAGTATTAAAGTTCAGTGCCTGGGCTTTGGGGTACAGGCTGGTGGCTGAACTGAAAAGGTGGAAACTGGTATATTAGTGACTGATCACCACCAAGAGAGGGCCTGAGATTTAATTTTGTGCTTCATGTTGATTTTAATACCAGAAGTTGATATTTGTTTATTACTGGTGGTCAACTTTGGCAGGAGGTAATGATTTTGAGTATATGCTAAAGATTTGATTTGCTGCCCCGGGTTTAGGTACTGTTCTCAAAGTACTTGTGCCCTGTTCTATCAGAGCAAGGGAACAGTGCTGCTATTAATGTTTAATGAATCATTTAAAGCTTAGGCTGGCTTAACAAAACTTGCTGAAGAAATTTGTGGGCTATTTTTAAAAAAAATACTATAAAAATCAAAGGAATGGACCTTGTGAACATCTTCTGAGAGGTGTCTTGGTCCTTAAGTGACTAAACCGTGCCTGACTGCACACTCTTGTCAAGCGATGGTACCAATCCTTACTCAATCTTTCATAAAAGATGTTCCTCACCTGGGATTTGTACAAGTAATATTATGGGGTGCTCTGTCTGCTGCCTCTCCTGTTGACTTGGTGCTGTCACGCCATGCATCCCCCATTGCATGCCTTCTTTTATTTCTGTATAGTTTTGCACTCTTGCATTGCCATGAATTTTGATTTTGGGCAGACTCTGTTCTGGCCCCATTTGCTGAATGATGCCTTGATGTGTGATTAATGCCCTTAGGTGCTGTAGTAATACAAATAATTAATAAAGGGCTCTTTAATTCTTCTTCATAATAAATGTTATGTGACATGTTTGAAATATAGCTGAGATAGAGCCATGTACACCCAAATAGGCATATCTACTTACAGTAACTCTGGTGTATTAAAATGTACAGTTTTACTATCAGTAACATTCTATACCCTGCAGGCATTTAAGATCCTACTATCCTGAGCAGGAATGAGAAAATAAGAGTTGCCAAACAGGAGCTTCCTTCATGCCAGAAGTCTGAACTATAATATCGTGAGGGCTTCACAATGCATCTCTATTCTTCTGGTTTCTGGTCTTACGTTAACAAACTTGTTTTCCCAACTTCTTAAAAGCATTTACTTACTGTGTGTTCATTGGCCTATGCTGAAACCAGCACGTGGGGATTTTGTTAATTGCTCTGGCTGCAAGCTGTATTTCAGCAACCTCGATACTGAAGCAGCAAAGCAGCTGAGAGAGGTTGTGACAAAATACAACGTTAGTTAAGGTGATATTTTCCATGTGTTTTCAAACTCTTATGGTAAAAGCCAAGGTTGGTACAGTTTCAAGCCAGAGTTTAGAGGGAATGTTGTGAAGTGCAAAACCTAGTGAGGATACCTGATTTATTTGTTTTTATGTGTAAGGCTTTTACAGTTAGAGGTTTCCTGAGTCTCCCTTCTCCTGAGCACGTGAGCAGGTGATGCCAAACTGTTACAGCTTGCATAGATAAGAGAGGTTATTCCCCCCACCCCATAAATAATGTTTCAGTTACAGCAGTGCCAGTGTGGTGTGGTACTCTGAGTCTTTCACTTCAGCTTCTGAACACCTCACTATTTTAGAGAGTGTTAGAGCAGGGTAACTCCTGGTGTCTCATCCGTAGCAATGATTGGAGTGGGAAATAAGAAGCAAGAAAAATCACTTTGCACAAAACTTAATACCTTTGAGAGAAAGGGAGGGCAGGGAGCACTGGGTGAAGAGTACCATCAGAGAGGGGAGGAAAAGCAGAGTCGTCCCTCACGTGAGGTGTCTCAGGCTCCATTTCTCCTTGAATGTCCCCCACATTGTAATTGGCTTTATCTGTTAACTGCTCTTTAAAAAGAACAGAAACATCGTCTGACACATCAGACTATTCTAGACCTTGGCTCGTGGAGTGACTTTGAGGAGCCCACAGATACCCTGTGCCGTAGTGTGGAATGGAACCGGCAGCTCCCCTTGTTCCCAAGGAGTGCAAAGGCATCATCCCAGGCATGGTGTCCTGATGAGAAGCAACACAAGTTATGGCAGGTTGCTTCTGGGCTCTTAGTACTCTTCCTTTCCCATGTTCTTCATGTCAGGTATACAGCATGCATTTACTTTTCTTCAGCTCCTGGAGAAAACAAACAGCAGAGTCCAAAAGAGACAGTATTTTCTAATCTCCCGTAAAAAAAGCTATGGAAATTTGAAAGGAAAGGAAGACGATAGTATCGGCTGCACCGAGACAGCAATTATGGGTCCTGGGAGGAAGTGTATAAAGCCTTATTGAGTGGAGATAGCCGAGATGGCTGCAGGAGCCTGCATGGTGCAAGGAAAAGGCTGGAGGAAACCCTTGTCAGACCTGTTATCCTGTCTCTGTCATTCCCATGCAGATTAATGAGCTCCAGGATGCCCTCAGCCATGTTCAGACCAGGGTCTGTTTATCCCAAAATAGAAGGTGCTGTCTTGTGCCAGAGTGTCATATTCCCAGGCCAGCAGCACCATTGTGTTTTATTACCCCATTGTATTCAGGGGTTACATCCGAACTTTTCCTCTTAGCTCCTTAATCACTGTTTTGATGGATGAGCTCCATGAGAAAAGCAGTTGCAGCGGTTGCTGTCGCTCCTCAGGACTCAGAATGGACCAAAATGGTTGCTCTGCACTTGCTGTGGTTTGGCTTCCTAATTGTTCTTGCACCAGCTCTAAGCAAAGAGAGAGGAGCTTTACTCTTCCCCACACAAATGTGTGAGGAGGGAGTGGGATGGAAAGGAGGGGAGAGCCTGTGCTTGTTCTGTTCGTGCTGGCAGTGTGTTGTGAAGAACACTTGTGGAATGCTGCTGGAGAGGGTGGAAGGCAGGTCTGTGTGTTTGGGAACATCCCCTGCCCTCTTGAACCCGGCCATCCTTTCCACCCCGGTGTAAGGCTTCTCGGAGCCTGACAGAAACACCACGAACGCTGCAGGATGTGCAGTTCCCTCCGAAGGCTCCTGACTGCTTTGCCATTTCCCCGGTGCAATCCTGGGGAATTATCCATATCTCTGACAAGAGAATAGGTTACTAATGCACCAACACAGCTGTTTTGACACTTTTGATGAATAACATTCAATACTATTAATTGAAACAATTGCTTTTCATTTAACTAAATCACTAGAATTGCTAAACTAAATTGAAACGGAATGTAATTTTGCCTCGCTCTCCTTTAATATGGGCCTCTAAATGTCTTCTCCCTGAAGAATTAGTAACTTAATCACCTAACAGTGATAACTGTTTCATAGCCCTCAGCTGGAAGGCTTTCCTGCTGAGCAGTATTGCATGGGAGTAGAGTGTTACAACAGGGAATGAATCCCATCTCTTTCCTTTCTCCCCGTCTCCACTGCGGTATTAATCATATTAAAAATGATTCTCTTCCTCTTTCTCTGTTCCAGCAAGATCTTTATAGACCATCATAATTTCACCCCCCTCCTTTTTGCATTGTATCAATCACTTGGTGTGTCTAACAGGGTGAACAACAATTATATCTGTCCATTATGTTAAAGATGGATTTTTGCTGTCAATGACTGGGCGATGGGCACTTGTTCATTTTCCAATGAATGTCCAGTGCACACAACACAAATACCATAGAATAATGTGGTCACTGCATTAACTAAAAAAATCAAAAGATATGACTATATGGCAAATGTTTAGCTGCCTCTTTTAATTAAAAAAAACCCCAAACAATAAAAAAATAAAAATAGCCTGAAATGTATTTGCATGACCTTAAATATTTGTGGCTTTGTAACTCAACTAAGCAGTGTATTCTCTGGCCAGGAGTTTTGCAAACTGAAGACAAACCTTGTTAGACAAAAGAGAGCTGGAATTCAGAAGGAAAGCCTTCTGCTAACAGTCAGCACTTTATGGTTCTTTTTCTATTGCATGATCCTCTCGTCCACACAAGTCCATTTTACAGCTGGAAAAATGGAAATCCAGAAATTAAATGCTTTACCTGAGTTATGCAGAAAATTACCAGCAAGGTCTGATTTACTAATGAATTACTTTGTGGTCCTCCCTTTAAATTTGTGCTTGCTGTTTTACCCTGTCAGTGATTATTATCAGATTTGCAGACCAGCTTCTTGAGTTTGTTCAGAGACAGGGAGATGGGAGAAGACACAAAGATGAATTCTATTATTACCCAAATTTACTGGGATATCTCCTTAGTGATAATGTTGTTCCATCAGAATACTTCTTAATAAGTTTGTAATTGCTAAGAAAAGCCCAAAGTCTGGAGGTTTCTGGTTTTGCATAAAGCAGGTAGATGTCAATCTTCCTCACGTTGCTTTAGGTTGGTTTCAAAAGGCACCCTGTGTTTCATTCAGACCTTGTATTGCTGAGACCTGTGCACCAGAGCTAGATTATCCTCTCAACAGAAGCAAACTGAGGCTGATTTTTGGTTACTGCCAGTCTGGGCAGAACTACCAGTGCAAACCCTCTGAACCTTTTGTCACTGATCCTCCTTCCTGGCCAGATGTGTTGGGCCTGACACTGCATCCTCTGTAGAGACATAGTTTCCAACCCTTTTGGTTAGCTTACTATATACAGAATTAATTTGTTTTAAGCTTGCTTACATTTCTCCCCCCTCCCTGGAAAGCTAGAGGAAATTAAATAAAAGTCAATCAGTTATAATTTGGGGCATGCTAGAACTTCATTTAGACATTGTTTTTTTGAATGGGAGGGAACAAAGTGGTCTTTGTTGCAGATTTATGTGCCCCCGTGTTTTTTTGGGTTACAGTTAATTAATTCAAATCTGCTGCTGGGGTTTAACCAACATTCCCCTTCTGCACTTCTAATGACAAAAGGCCATTCCTGAAGTCAGAGCTGTGCAGCTTCCTGTAAGTTTCAAGGCAGTTGACATTTGAGGGTGTGATTCTCTACCTGTGTTACCACTGCAATTGAAACTATATCTACCTATGCTGCAGTCACATTCCACTGAATCCAACAGTTGATTTTAATTAGCAAGTCTGGCAAATTTATCTCTCTAATAAATGATGCACGGAACTGTGATGTTTCCGAAGAGCTGGAACACTTTCTTTCTGTCTTTTTCTCTCTCAGAAAGTTCAGGGGTTTATAGCCAAATGGCTTGGTATAATTATTTGTTATTAATGCTTATTTTTCATCTGAAAAACATCTGGGTCTGTAGTGTTTCAGTTTTATGTCAGGTAAGTGGTTAATTTACTTCACTAGGTATTGGTTCTGTTCTCTCTCTGAATGACTTTCTAAAAAAACTAAGGCCAATGTGGATTCTGTTCACATATTGCTAGTGAATACTTATAGCTGCATTATCTGTGAATAATTAAAAGAATTCAAAGTGGATTAGGTACAAATACTCATTGACATTAAAGAATGAATGCTAGATTAAGTAACCTAACAGAAAAAAAGTAGAGGCACAGCTACAATATCAGGTGCTTACGTTAATCAAACTGCTGGAACTTCTGTTGCTGATATTGTTTTCCTCTTAGTGGAGTTGGAGGAATAGATCATCGTTGCTGTGGAGCAGAGACAGTTATACTGCTTTACTGCCTGCAGGACAGCACTGCACACTAGTTATGCAACTGGGCACCCAATTAATCTCACATAGGATTTCTGTCCTTGTTTTAACACTTTATTTCTTATATAGCACTCTTGTAGTCTGCTTATACTCGTGCCGAGCTGTCCTACCGTGCGATACCAGATGCCATAGTCTGAAGCACTATTTTAGAGAGGGAATCATAGCTAAGGATGGCATAAAGAGAAAGCCCACTGAAGACTGAAATTCTTCTGCATATGGCAGTGATTTACAGACTTTCATTGACTTGTAGTCTGGCCACTCACAAGGTATTTTTAAACATAACTTAGTTTAGACCAGTATCTGGGAGGGGAAAGGGAAGTGTGATAAAGCAAATGATGGAAACTTGCGGCTAGAAGTGTTTTGGCAGCTGAGGCCTGAAGTGGTGCTGCTTGAAAGATGAGCACTCTGTGAATTGAGGGCATCTCAGGAGAAGTAAATCTGCCTCCTCCAACACAGACTGAGCACTGGCCCAAAGACCCCGGGTAAATAAGAATCAAACTTCACTACAGGACATTTATGTGGTCATGATTTATTGGTGCTCTCAAAGCCTTTGAACCTTTGCAGCCCTTTGGGGGAAATGGTGTGTTACAGGGGCTTAAATAAATAAATAAAAAATAAGAAGAAATACATGCCTATAGCTACAGGAAAAACCTATTGTGCCATTTGTTCCAAAAGCCTTGACACGTTCAGGGCTTTTTCCTGGATTTGATTTTTTTTTTTATAGGATTTTGGTCAGTCAGCCAGTGCTGTAGGAAATAAAACAACTCTTTGACAGATTCTTGTTTCTCAGTCTCTTTCCCAGCAACTTCCCCCTCTGGTAAAGCGAACTGAGCTGCAGGATTCTGATGGAAAAATCAAACAAACCTGCCGAGCGTGGCTGAGAAGTAATAGAAAACTACTTGGATATCAAGGCCCTGCCAGTATAAGTTTAACACAGTGTTGTTCCTTCACCAGATGTCAAATATCCTTTTCCATTTGCTGCGATGTATCGTGTCCTTGGTTCATCCTTCTGTAAACAACAACCTTTGGTGCTGACTGCTTGGGATGTAGCAGTTACCTCTTCGCAGAGGATTTCTAACCCTCTCCACAAGCCACTTTGCTGACCTGCATACGTTTCTGTAACATGTCTTATAATATAAAAGACACAAATGGAGCCCATGCTCAAACTTCATGATTTCTCAGTTCTGGTGAGCTGAAAAGTAACAGAAGGCAACAATTATCACAGTCTCTTCAATGGAAACCTTTGGCATTACTGCAGTTGATTGGGATTTGATGTCACCTTGTTTTATTTGCAGGCAGTTTGTGTCTCCTTTGTAATATATTGGAGCCAGTTGTACTACACAAACTGTGAGGTACTCCATGGCTGGGGTTTTCCATGTGTAAAGCTCTAATGCAAGGAAGATATATGGTAAGTTACATGTGCCACCAGCTTGTTGTTTGTGTCGTGGCTTGTTGGTGATTGGAATTAGGGACATGCACAATCTAGAGTGTGTGACAAATACCCGGTTTGAAATGTTTGCTTGTGGATCATCAGTAAGAAAAACTAACTTCTACTTTAAAAAGTATTGGAATTCTCAGTGGTGGGTTTTGGTAGTGATTTCTGTATCGTGTAATATTGAGAAGTACAGTTTTCCTTCTTTCTATCTCTGTCTCTTCTTACAGTGGTAAAGTATGGGAGAAAAAATGTGCATTTGGTGGAAAGACATTCGATAGAAAACAAACAAACAGATGCCTTGGTAATAGTTACCTGTTCCTTGGCCGTCTTCATTTGACCCATCAGAGAGAATTTAAACTGCACCAGAATCAATCTGTAATTTCAGGAAACCATGCGAGTATAAAGACAGTATAAGGATGACTACACAAACGAGTCTGTTTTCTGTTGGGAGCTGGGACCAAGGTCAGCTATTCTACATGAAAAGTTCCTCATTGCAGCTCCATTTCTCCTCTAGTACTGAGGTCTCTGAAAGTCTGAGTATACCTGCAAATAGTTTTCTTCCTGAAGTTTACAGGATATTAAGGGTGAGCCAAGGCTCATAACATTTTATAATAGTAACTGTAATTTAATTCTTAGAGGTGGCTTTCAACATCTGCTGTCCAGAAACAGAGTGTGACAGGGACTTTCAGGTGTGATAAGTCATTCTGATCATCCTGTAACTCCAGAATATCCTTCCAGGTACATCCTGTAGGGCAATGCATACAGGAGATAGGGCTGGGATGCAATTGTGTGTCTGTCACTTTGTGATATGCCAGCGTAGCTGTTTCCAGGCTTACATTTGTCAGACTTTTGGGCAAAAAGTAACTATGGAAGATCAGTGTTTAAGGCACAGAAACGTTCATTTTAGCTCTCAGTCCCTTCATTGCATGGCCTCCTTTTCTTTGCCAGCTTCCTGGTGGTTATTTCCAAACTTAATTCCCGTTAACCCTGGGACACTCCTTTGTTTACTTTGCCCTCAACATCAGAGAATTCTGCTTGCTCGAGCTCATTCAGTGCTCATTCTCTTTTAGATATATCTTTGGCTGTAGTTTCAAGAGCAGTTCAAGTTTGCAAACTTCTAAGAAAAATATTGGAATGGTTGAGGTTAAGGGAGGTAACAGGGGGATGCTCCTTGTGCAAGTGGCTCAGTGTGGCTCCCATATCTGCTCCGTTCTATGCTTCTGCCAGGCACGTCCCTTGCAGTGGTTTCTCAACCCTTTCTCTGTTGTGCCTTCTCCAGTTCTTTCAGAAAGCTGACATTGGATGTGGGTGGGGCTGGCTGCCTCTTCCAGGCCATGCGGAGGTGGCTTTGTGCATTTTGGTTGGGATGTATTTGACTTGGAGAAGCGTATGTGGCTGTAATCTATGTTATTAGTCTTTAATTTCTGAACCTGAGAGACCCTCCCTGGTGTGCTGTTCTGGAGCACATCCCCCTGTCCTTAGCAACCAGAGTACATGCCGGCAGCTAATGAGAAACACTGGAAGCTGGGTCCCAAGAGATGATTAAACCCCAGGAGCCAATTAAAAGGAGTGTAATTACACAGCAGGGACAAGTTGTTAAACAAGATAGAGGTTATTGTCCTTCGAGGCAACGTACTGGAACAGCAAAGAAAAGCCTACCAGGGAATTGCTGGCAGGGCAGAGTTGCTTGGCCTAAGGCTTCTTTTGAGGACACTCAGGAGCTGGGTAGGGAGGAGCGGGCTATCTGCCACTTTGCCTTTTGTCTGTGTTTTCAGGTGCTGATAAATGCTCACACCAGAGAGAGCTGGAAAGCAATGGCCAGGTCAGTAAGCTGAACTGCCTCTAGACTGGTGTATGCAAAGCTAAAGCTTCCCTAGGCATTCACACCCTGTGTGGGGACAGGGATGTGGGGATAGATCACCCCACCTGGGGAACCCACTGTGTGGTTGGCACAAGCTGGGATGTGCCTGGGGATATCACATTGTGCTTAGCCAAGCTCTGAGAGAAATTTCATGCACACAGCAGGCACAAAGATAATTTATGGTGAATGATGAATTCTGCACTCTTATCTGCTTGTGGGTGTCTGCAGACTTGAAGCAGGATAATATAACTGTTGTTGAAAAGGCTCAATATAACTTTCTTTGGCCTGATTTGAGCACAGAGAATAGGGAATTTGATATGAGCACTGTTGGTTACTGGTGTTGGAAGAAATAAGTCACTGTTCCCACTGGTTTCTGTTCTTTGTGTTTGTAAATAGGTGTGTGTAAACCTAAATCTTTCTCATTCTACTTATAGTGGTCTTTATTTTATATGGACCCCGGGAAACCTCAACACGTTCCTCCAGTTGGTGGAGGAATTGGCTGATAATGTAAATTGCCTGTCAGCCCCGTGTGTCCTGACCACTAGGTGACATCACACACTCAGCGTATTTTGTGAGCACTTGCAGTGGGAATGTTTCACACCAGACCTGCAAACTTGGTTTTGCTCACACAATGTACAAGTTCATTTCCCAGCCACGTTTGTACTTGAGCTCCACATAATAATGAAAGAACTAAAGTATGTGGATTTTAGCACAGAGCAAATGAATTTTCTGCAAATGAGAAGGTTTTCTCTGGTACAAATTGAAATAGTATTGTTCCATTATCAGTCAAACTGTTCATTTTGTGGAGAAATTTAGAAATGCTGTATGGATTTGGATATGTTCTGTTCCCAGACACTCAGCCGTGACCTTCAAAATCCTCTTTTTGTCAAGACACCTCTAAGCAATAGCATTTAAAATACCCATTGGAGGGAAGGTGTGAGGCCAAACTTTACAGCTTCTCTTACAAAGTCAGAGTAGCTGAAAGATTTTGAAATTCATTTCCTACTGTGTCACAGGGCAGCTTGTTTGCCTGTGTATTCGGGTAGTTAGGGAAATGAATGTAACTTTTTCAGAGGGCAGAAAGGTCACTTATCCTGAAAGGTAACAATTTTGGGGCCAAATTTAGCCTGAGGAAAGCACATACAACCCTACTAACGTCCAGGGGTGGACTGGACCCACTGTGGTTGTGTTTTTTCCCATCATTCTGGTGGAAAAAATAGCTCCCCTGTGGGAAAATCCCCATGGATCAGCTTCTCAGTCAAGGTCAAATCCCCATCTTTTCTCCTTTTCTTGTCCATTATTTCAGGTGATAGATGTGCTATTGACTGGCAGCAATGACAGAGCTTGGAATGATGGGGGAACTGAGGCATATTCAACACACTGGCACAGAGCTAACTCATGCTAATGTTCAATAATCCTATCCTGCTGCTACACTCTAATGGCTGTGGGCTTGATAGAGCCCCCTCATTGAACTGGTGTATTTCTTATGGGCCTGCCCGCCCATCCTTCATGAATTTTTATTAAACAAAACTGTAAGCGGATTGATTTTGTACTCCTTTATTGCATTTTTATTTAATTCCTTTCAATGGTGGAGGCTCCATCATGTTATCTCAACGTAAATCATGCTGGGGCAGCATGCCAAAAAAATAAAAAGACTACAGGATCATACTTGCATCCAGCGTAAATTTTACTCCTATAACCTTTATTAGCGTAGATTCATTGATTTTTCTCAACTCCCTCTTTCCCCTCCTAATCCTTCCTTTTGGTTAGACTTAGGTCAGAACCTGACAGCTCTCCTTTTAAATAAAGGAGGACACACTCTTATTTTTCCTGTTTAATACAAAAATGTAGTTTAGGTTGATTAAGCAAGACTTTTTTTTCTGTAATGCACAGCCAAGAAAATGCTCATAATGCCAACATCATCATGGCCAGTCATAGCTGTGTTGGTGTGGGATTGCAGTAGGAGCAGTGTTCAGGAGAGCAGCAAGCAGAGATTTGCTCTCCTGCCATCTCTTAGTGTGTGTGTGGGGCTGTTTGGTTTTCCTCCCCTTCTGACAGAAAATCTGTATTAATACTGAGCAACATTTTCTGTCCCGAATCTATTTGTGGTGCTTCTTGCCATTTTGGTGGGGCCTTGGTGCATGAGTGAAGCTGTCAGCAATAATAATTAATCATCTTTTAAGGTACTCGAACAGGGACCTCCTTTTTTTTCTGAACTGACCCTCATGTCTCCCCACTCAAATCCAAAATTCAAAAATGAGTTTAAGCTCTATTCATAAATGTAGCATGTACATGGATATGTATATAACTTTCTATAAAGTGCAGTTGGTAGGCAAACAAGGCACCAGTAGGTGGCATGTGGGAATATATACTGTAGTTCCAGTTGTGCTTTGAGAGGACTATAAATTGCTAACTTTAGATTTTAAATGGACAGTGACTCCCATAATGGCTTTTTGATTCACTGACACTCCAGTGCACTGCAGGGTGTGGCTTCACCATCCATTGAATTCATCATCTGGTTTGACTCTGGATAACAAAACACGGGGTTGAGAGCTGGTCGCGAAGTAGCTTGTGCTGCAGTGTGACATCTCTTGCTGCCCCTCATTTCTGTTTGGTTCTGGTCATGCCTGTTCCTATTCTAGAGACACTATTGGATGGGACTTGTATTGCTTCTTTGAGCTATAGGGACTTGATGCTGTTGTACAACATAAAACACGGTAAGCACAAGAGAATAAGGCAGTTAAAATATTTTCCTCCTGACTGATGTGTGTCCTGACCCTGCCCAGGATACGCTCTTGGTATGCTAAAAGCAAAGGCTTGTGCTCTTCCAAATTGCCATTGCTGCTGATGGAAATATGGGAGCCAGTATTGCCTTGCAGAACAGGAGGTCTTGATTTCCACAGTGGCTGCTTTGTGTGGCAAAAGGCCGGTTATTCCCACTGAACCATGGAGCTCTAATATGACTCCTGAATTTCTGGGTTTGTGTAGAGAGCAAGATTATGCTCTGTTCCAGCAAATGCTGCTCTGTGAGGCTGTAACAGCGGAGCTGCAACAGTCCCTAGTGAGGAATCCTGGGCTGGGCAGGCAGGTGTCAACAGACTGTAGGGAGAGGGAAGGATGCTGATGTGACAACTCCGACAGTCCCTCCCCTGTGCACATGGCACAGAGCAGCCCGGGATCTGCCTGGCTCAGCGCTGTTTGCCCCTGCTGTGACTGCAGCCCCGCTGGCCCCAGCCCTGAGCCACCAGGGTGGGGGGGGGCTCTGCAGTGCTCAGATTTTCCTGTTCACAAATTTAAAATCATTTTTGGCCATAACGGACTTGTGTGCCTAAGTATCAAACCTGGGTGAACTAAGCTAATGAGGAAATTTTAATTGAAGATAAATAATGGCAAAATTATGACAAAATTAGATAACTTTTTTTAACTGTTTGCAGATAATACCAGTAAGATAATTTCTGTGCTTTTTACAATATTCCCCCTCTCCCCAAAAGACTATTTTTTTGATGGAAAATTCATAGTGAGTTTTGTTTTTAAATTATTGTAGTAATGCAATGACAGTAAAGGGAAGACAGTGAAGAAGTGCTGCTGTTGGCTTAGAGCAAGAAGCATTTTGACATGCATATTTGTTAGATTACTTCTGATGATCTCCCAGAGACAAAACAATTGAAATGGAAGCAGAAGGTCCTTGGCTTACCTGAGCTGACATCACTTGGCTGTTGTGAGTTCAGGTTCACTAGCCTAGAGATGGTTTTCTGGCCCAAATTATATTGTAGCAAAGGAGTTTGTGAAAACAAGGTACAACCAACAGTGAAATGTTTTATTGCTCAGTTTCTTCCCCCAAGATTAAAGTAAAAAAAAATTATTTGGAAACTGGTAATTTGTATTTCTTAGTTCATCACTAGTATTCATTCATTTATTTTATCACTATGATAATTGCTAGTTGTGATTCCCATGGTGGGACTTGTTTAGAAATAAAATGAGAAGTCTGTTCCCATCCCAAAACCAGAAATAGTTTAAAGGTAAGGTAAGAATAAGGAGCTGATGCACTGACACAATCCAAAATATCCATTAGGGAGTCTGACCATTGTTATGGCTTTATGTATTTGTGTGTGAAGAAATATTGAATCAGAATAGTTCAGTGGTGTTATGGCTAAACACATGATTTGCAGAAATCATTGAACCTGCACTGAACAGGCAGCACTCTTTAACATAGCTAAAGTAGAGTCTAGAATTATTTAGCCACTTTCTTTATTCAGTTATCTATTAGTCCCTTACTGTTTTTTAGCTCTCAATGCTATCAATTTATTTCCCCATATGAACTTAACATGGATATTCAGGTTAAAGGGGGGCTGGAATGGATTAGCAGGGCAGGTTAACTGGTTTTAAGGGATGTCTAAGAGAAAAATACTCAGAAGCCAGCATGAGGCTCTTCAGTTGCTGCTGGTTTGTCTTGTCCTGTCTAGTCCTTGCAACTGATACTTTCCAGATCCTTGTGCAAACAGATCAATTTGTGGCTGGATTCTGCAGGGGGCTATTCATTTTAAAATATAAAATCACCAACAGTTTGCAAATATTTCTGGGTCAATTTATTGATACGGAGAAACAGGGGTAAAGCACTTTTTTGGAGGAGGGGGGTGAGGGAGAAATGGTTAGCTCTGTCCTTTGACTGATAACTGGTGCAGGGGAAAACCAGTCTATCTGAGTGGAGTTAATGCACTGCTTGTTTATGGTGGCTAAGAAAAGAGTGTTTCTTACAGGAACCACAGTATTAATCAGAAAACAGAAACGGTAATCTAGAAAGCTAATGACATTCCAGTTGATTTGATTTTAACATAATGATTATTTAAAACTGTCATTTCTAATTTTGTTAAAAGAAATAACATGAGTTAGATCCATAACCTAGCGATCTAGGAAGACTATTTGAAATGTCAAGGAGAAAATTCTCAGGCCATTAGAGATGCTATGCATTTAGTGGATGTTTGGGAAGGGGAAATGGATTGCCTTCTTCATGCTAAATTAGCAGACAGGGACTCAGAGTGTCTTGACCTTTTCTTAACCTTGTATACTCAAGTTTTAGAGTAAATTTGCTGGTTTTACCTTGCAAGGGGGTGGGAAATAAATTGCTGGCTTGGGGAAGCAAAAGGAAAATTTATAAACGTCAAAATGAAGGATAGAAAGAGAGGTGTGATGTGGCTGTTTGCTGCTGCTGACTTGGTTCACCTTTGCAAGTCATGAAATGTGTTTGGGCACATTTTTAATTAAAAAGCCCACAAATAGAACTGTTTTGTCCCTCAGTCTTGTGAGATTTAGGAATGTTTTGTAGTCTTTTTGTGATGTTGAGGACAATATATCGTATGTAAATGAAGCTACAGCTACCCAAAATATTAAGGCTCAAATGAACTCTTTTGGTTTGGATGGCTTTTAAAATTATGTTAAATTTTTGTTTTTCTTCTGCACACCAAGCCAGCAGAAGTATCTGTACAGGGACTATTTCATGTCTAATCTGAAACATCTAATTGGCAGTGGAATCTGTGGCTATTTTGGGATGCAGACCCATATGGGCATACTGATAGCAGTTTACAACTTTGGAAAAGTTCGTGGGCACGTAGAGTAGTTCTGTGGAGGTGGAACTGTCATCTTGGCAGCAGGCTTAAAAGAGGCAGAAAGGTGAAGGCAGAGCTGTTATTTCTGTAGGGGAAAAGTAACAATTTGCAATAAGCAAGGTCGTGCACACCTCCCAAGGTTTGTGAGTGATTTTGCTACGTGTGAGATTTAGACCTCTTAGACCCCAGTCTTTCATGTTAATGTGGAAATCTCAGTGGATTGACTTGAATTTTGAAGCTCTTTGCTTGTATCTTGTCTCACTCCCTGTCCTAGAGTCTTTCTTGCCATGTAATCCCACAGTCTGGCAAGCTCCATAACAAGTGCAGATAGATGAGTGTGTGTACATCTCCATTAACATGACTGTGCAGGCTAATGATGGGGACCTCCTGCTGCTCGCCGCTTGTTTTCTGTTGATTGTTATGTAATGTTCGGCAGCGGGAGGTAAATTCCTCTCCAATTTTGAGACCCGTTGCAGCATGCAAACCCCACTGTGAGAAGTCACGGTGATTGAGCTTTCGAATCAAGTCCCATGCTGATAACTATAAATCAGACCTATTATACACTCTGACCGACAGCCGGAAACCTTCCATACTGCGTGTGGCACAGCAGAGTCTTGGAGCTGCACTGGAGTTTGTTTTGCAACTGTGAACACTTGTGTCTTTGAAAGGCTGTGATTAAAATTTGGTAGGATAGTTGTGTTCATTCAGATGAAGGCCTGAGGCTGCTCTGGGTGCCAAAGGTCAAACTGACGCTCAGGGTGTGCCTTTGAAGGCTCCTTCCTGCTCCGAATGCCGTGCTGCAGGATCACAGGGGTTGAAGTGAAGGAGCTGGTTTTGTGATGGAGTCTGTTCCAGTTGCTCTTCAGTCATGCAGGACTCTGATCTGTGGCTTACTAAGGTGCTCCTAATAAGTGATGTTCTGCATTTTTGTGGGGCTAAAGCGATGCATATGGGGCACTGGGATAATTTGGGCCAAAGCTGTAGGTGTGCAAAAGCAGGAGAGCATGCCAGAAGCCTTCCCAAGTGCTTTCAGAACCGGATCTAGAAACACTTTGCCCAGTGTTAGTGGTCCTTCCTCCAGTGCAATGAGTTGGGTTAGGCCTGAGTGGGTATGGCACAATAAGACATAGTTTGAAACAGCTAGGTTAGGTCGTTGCAGGAATTATCAGGTGAAATTCCATGGTCTTTGGTATTGCAGGGAAAGAACTTAGCTGTTTCTAGGACTATTTTCATAAATTTCAAATTTTCCATCTTCTTAAATTTGTTTGCAAATATTCCTTGTCCCAGTCTTGTTGTCAGAGTTTACTGAACAAGAGCACACAAACCATTTCAACTCAGCGTGTGGAAAAGAGGCATTTCTGTGAGTTTCAATACTTCTCTCGGTGTCAAGCTGCCTTCTGCGAGCACATGGGAAGCAGAGGGATTTCTATTGACTATGCTCTGCTGCTTTCTAGGTAAAACATCTTATCAGAACTTAAGCACTTTATTTCTGCTATTGCACTTAGCAGTAGTCGGGATAACTCTCCTACTGTTGTCATGAATGCAAAGCACCTCAACACTTTGTTATCGTCTCTCTGTGGCCAGGCTAAACAGATGGATGAACTCAGTACAACTTCATCTGCCCAGCTTGGTCTCTTAGTTCCTGTAGTAGTTTCATGCATGTAGGTACAGAGCTTCCAGGTTCAATTCTTAATGTTGCAGTTGGATGCTACAAATATTTATGGAGTGATTTTTTTAGAAGGACAAAACGTACATTTAAAACACCAGGATATTTTCTTGCTGGGAAGCAGCATTTTCTAGTGTGCCGTTGACTTGGAGTTCTTACACTTTTCCCACTTCATTGTTGTACTGCTTAACCTTGTAAGGTTGTTACAAAACTTAATTAATTTATAGAGTACCTTGAAAATGTATGGCCAGATCCTCAGCTGGTGTAATCTGGCACGACTCCATTGAACTGAGTGGATCCACGCTGATATATATAACCTGAGAATTTGGCTTGTGAATTCTCTTGCTAAGTAGTATTATGTGTACAGAACAAGTCCTAGATGAAGGTTATATTCATCTTACAAAAGGAGCTGGCTGCAAAGTAGACCCAAATAGTTGAGTGACTGGTACTCAGTATAAAAGTTTTGTTTTATCCCTGTTTAATAGTAGAAGATTAGCAAGCATCCAGGTAGAGATATATGGTCTAGACAGCATCTGATGGGCTAATGATGAATGGGAGCTTGAGAGAAGCTTCAGATTAGCCTCACATGCATAAATATCACACGTGGGTGACAAGGACATTGGAGGTCACTGAATTGTATTTGTGCTTGTTCATGGCCTTTGTAAACTCTGTACTACTTCACCGTGTTCTCTCCAGGATAACAAAAAAACATGGTCAGGTGTTGTTACAGCAGGAAACCTTTTACTCACGACATCAGTTTTGCAATCTTGTTGTAATATGTGCTATTTCTGTGGAGTCCATGGTATATGAAAAGGTATTTGGAACATTTCTGTATTCCATTTTCCTTTCGCTTTTCAATTTCCTTCCAACTCTTTCCCTACCTCACATATTTTTAATAAATTCTTACTTCTCAAAGTTACAGGCAAAAAACCACTCTGGGATAAATCTTATACTTTTCAAATGATAATAAACTCACTTTGTAGAGCATTTTCTAGTCTAATTGCAGGTTAAACACCTAAGCCTTACTTATGAAGACTAATAACATGAATGTTATAGACTTGAGCGTATTTTAAATTCCGATTATATCAGCTAATGGAAACAACAGGCAAATGACAAAATCTTCAGCTATTAAGAAGACCAAACCTGCAAAATAAGGTGGAAATTCTATCTTAAGTGAATGTCTTTAGTTTCTAACATTACAGTGTTAACTGTAAATTATTAATGACAATTAACTTGGCATCTTTGCTATGCTATGAGAGAAACTATAGGATCAGCACATAGACCCGGGGTATACTCACTTCTAACATTCTCCTTAGATTTGGAACTGTGGATAATTGGAACCTTTCTACTCTGACTGATCTCAGGCTCTGTTTATTTGGCTGTCATATTGTAAGCTGTTGTCAATTAACATTGTTTTTTTCAATGCTGTTTATTTCAGAAGCGTAAGAATAACAATAAAAGCAAGTGCTGGCCTGTGAAGCATTTGAAAGTGTTGGGAAGAGCCCCAGCTGTCATATTCTGTTCTTCTTTGATGTTAAAAGACCTAGGGAGCATGCACATTTACTGTTATCACATATAGAGAGCATACTGAGTTTGTGTTTCTTCTTCCCTGGTCCTCTGAAATTGGACATCACGTGTTCTGTCTCAGGGGCTGGGAGAGAATCAACACTGAAAATCTGTTTGATGGAGCCCGTAAGCCTCCCTGTGAACCAGGAGAGTCCAAAAGCTTCTGGAAAATTAATCAACCCTGTCCTCAGCATCTGAGGTAATGTCAAGCCTTGGGGAAGAGCTACAACAGGACATCTCAGTTGAGTTGAGGACCGACTGCAATGGAAAGGAGACATTTGGTTCCCTCTGTGGGAACATGGCCTGGGAGGAGGCCAGTGAAAGAGTAAGGTGCTGCTTGTTCCCCTCTGAGCAGGAAGGCAGGGGTGGAAAAATGCAGCCACCAAATTTGGCTGGCCTCAACCAACCTAGGCTTGCCTGAGGTCACCTGCAACCGAAATATTTTCTTTCTCAGCACTCTTGTGGAGCTGGAGAAGGGTGAAGGTAAGGAGACATGGAAAGTGGAGAACTAATGAAATGGTGACTTGTGTTTCTGCCCAGTGGTTATTTTGAACTTCACATAACTTGAAAGTAGTGGCAATATTGCTCAAGCCCTGGTCAAGTAAGTTAAGAGGAATGGGAGGTGTCCCTGCCCATGGCAGGAAGGTTGGAACTAGATGATCTTTAAGGTCTCTTCCAACCCAAACCGTTCTATGATGCTATGAATCGCAGGCTGAAAGGAGCCTATTCAACACCAGGAGGCTCTGATGTGTGTTCTGCACGGCAGTGAGGGGCAGATGTTGTGATCTGCCCTCCCTGCTGGCATCAGCTGTCATACAAGCTGAGCAAAGCTGGGTGTTAGTACAGCCTGTTGTGGTGCTGGGATGGCAGAGTCCCTCCTCCTCTCCATCTCAGGCCTGGGCTGTGCAAAACATTCCCCATGCAGCTGCTCCACTTCAGCTCCCTCAGGCTTGAGCAAGTCTGTCTGAATCTAATAGAGTAAAGAAATTTTATTGGCAATAGTCCTGGTGCATGTTGGGTGCAATGTGGGTGCTGAAAAAGCTTGCATGGTACACACTGAATTACTCCAATAAACTCATTACACATTTCTGTGGAAATAGGGATACACTGCTGTTCTGCAAGGAGGAAAATACTATATATTAATATTTTACTACAATGACATCTTGTGAATATTACAAACGTTTCTGGTGGGGTTTTTTTGAGCACATTTTGAAGCAGTAAGAAGAACAATATTTGAATGAAAATACTCTGGGAAATAGTTGAAAACATCACTGTGTATTAAGATTTCCTGGGAGGGGGGGGGTGACTTTCCTTGCATCAATTTTTGCTTTTGGTATCTCTTCTGCAATATTGTCTGAAGTGTAAACAGTGACCTACAAAGAAGCAGTGCTTATTAACTGAACAGGATTACAATATAAATGGGAAGTTATCATGCAATAATCTGTTATTTATCTGTTTATCACCAGTAATTAAATAAATATATTGCTTATTAAACACTGATTAGCATTAAGGGGGTACAAACCCCCATTTTTTCAAGAAGAGTGGTGTTTTCAGTAGTACCTGGAAATAATTTTTTAAAATTTTATTCTATTTTATAACTTTTTTCCCTGCTGAAGGCCTTTATACTAAGTAATATGAAAGCTGAAATGGAGCTACTTTGAATATTCACAGTTTAAATTCTGGCCATATCAAGATTTTTTTTTCTGTACTTGGAGACTTGAATGTATCACAGACTGATTTATATTGTCAAGGAGGTTATGCTTGAACCTGCCAATTCAGCTTGGGTGCCAGAGCCACCGAAAAAGGGGGAAGGGCAAATGTTTTTTCCTCAAGGAGGACGTTGGAGATGGTGTGCCATGGAGGGCAAGGGCTGCTTTCAGTAACATCCCAGATTGTCACTTGCTGCTTTCCATCCAGGTCATTTCCCAGTGAAAGGCTGGTGACCAGTTTGTGTTTACTACATGATTGCATGGTCCAGCTCTGAGGTATCATAAACTTGAGACATCCAGGTAAGATTAACAGCACAGACCTTTGTGTGCCCAGAAATTATTTTACACAATTTGCATGGCAGGAAGTAACAAAATCACTTATCCTGAAAATGGGATCCTTTTAAAGGTATCCCTAATTCTTCCTTGTAGACAGTGGCAAGCTGTCATCAAATACATTAGTAAAACATCATCTGATGTTCAGTTATCACTGTGGGTTGGAGGAGCCTTCATCACAAACGTTCCTTAGTTTGGAAAGGTACATTGATGTTAAGCAGATAAGCATTGTAGAAAGAGCTTCATAGATATTTTACCTTAATTCCACGAGTGTTTATACAGACAAAATGCTAGATTTCTATTGTCTCTGTTGTTACATGTCTCCTTTACACTGTTAATGGGTGTGAGTATGCATAGTGTTTACATTTCCAATACATGTGTGAGTAAACAGCACTTGAACTCGCATTGGACCATTATGAAGGGTGGAATACTTTTTCACAACAATATACCATAAGCACTTAAAAGGTAAAAAAGTAAGATCGTAGCAGATGCCAAATATGTGCATGCAGATTATTTGGTACTTGTAGAAACAAAAAGATCAGTATATAGTTATCTCTCTATAAGATCAAAGTAATGGGAATTTATGCCTTCATTGTGACCATGCAAACAAGGCAAAGATATTATTGAGTTGTTAATACAGGAAATCAGCAAGCTTTAAGAATCAGAGGCATTTTGATTGAACAGAATATGGAGATGCAAGGCTTGATTCCTATCAACTGTAACTCTTGAGAATAACTCCTGTGGTTCTCAGAGGTTTAAAGATGCAGAGGATGCTGTGAAGTTGAAGATAAAATACAAGCTGGTTGCAAACTCTGTCTAAATTCAGTTCCATCAAATCAGAATAAACTACTAAATTATCTGATCTCAGTTTGAAAGAAAAAACACAAGATTTCTTTTGTGGGTTTTTTTTTTGAGTGAAACACTCTTGATTTTTCTTTTGAAACTACATTCTGGCTTTGCCTTGAATTTTTCATGCAATATTAAAGCAGAATGTATTGGAACCACAATCAGGTTGGGTTTTTTAAAATATATATACACACAGAAGAACTTATAGTGATTTTATTTATTTTAGCTGTTCCCTAACTGGAGCAAAGCCAAGCTTGGGCATTTTGAAATTGAGCCGCCTTTTGTTTGGCACAGTTCTTGTTGAGCTGGTCAGTTCCATGATAGTTTAAATATTGGTGTAATGCATTTTATGCACCATCTAACATACAGAATAATGCTATTATGTTATGGGCTCAAGGCTATTAAGGCTGCTGTACTTGAGGTATAGTTTCCTTCAGCAGCTGAAATGAACTTGGCACCACACCAGTGCCTGCGGAAATTATAAGAATGTGCAGGACCATTCCACTCCAGACCTGTAGAACCGAACAGAAGGTCATCACTCATTTACATTGTGGGTGAAAAGGCCTTTCAGGAAGCGTGAAAACGCTCAAACATAGCCATCTCCACCCTTTTTTGAAAGGTCTCCATGCTGAATGTTCTCTGGCTGTATTTCAAAAGTAGGAAAGCAGTCCTGTTTCTAGAGGAAAACCGTAAATAATAAAGATTTTGTCAGCAAAATGATATAGGCCAGAGGGAAACTAAAGGTGAATCAAAAGTGAAATGGGAGTTTCATAGGGGAAACAAATGTATGGTTTTATATCCATAAAATAGATCATATTTAGCTCCTTAAACCATGATCAACACAGAATATAGCTGATGCTGCTAATTGCTAAATTTAGTCTTAGTATCTGTGTGTAGAATGACGTTCGCTAAAAACTTTTTGAATTCAGAAATTTTCTTGAGCAGTAACCCTGAAGACTGAAATACTGCATGTGTACCTTGCAGGATCAGTTCCTAACTATCAGCAACAGACCTCTCAGCTTAGACAAATGGTGGAATTCCACTTATTGTGCTCAAAATAAATAGCAGGAAGATGCAAGCTCCGTTGTCTTAGAAGGACGATGGAGTTAATATTGTCCTCACTGTCGTCTGCTACCTGAGATTGCTGGTCTGAAGGCAGTATTGTTTTGAAACCTGTTCAGGTATGTTAGTGAGGATGCACTCAGGCAACATCCTCCCAGGCAAAATCTTCTCTGTCTTGGCTTCAGAGCAGGATGGGTTTGCATTGAGTCAGCTTGGAGCCCAGGCAGCACACAGCTTGCAGCCCACTGTATGGGATCATTATACAGATCTGAGACTGAGCCTAAGTTTGGCACTCACTTATAACTGGACCTGTGTCTAAATCTCTGGCCCGTGCACATGTACTGAATAGCTATTAAAATGTGCCTGCTTAGTTCAAAGCTGGATTTATCTTTATTATTTTGGCAAGAGCAGTTTTCTCTTGTTCTAAAAAGTGATTTTTTTTCCAAGTGAAACAGGCCAGTGTAATACTCTGCTTCATTTATCTGAATTCAAACTATGCATTATAGAAGTGAAAATATGTTGTATTTCCCAAAGTTATTCCAAATAGGCATAAAAATTGTATAACTCTTCTCTTAATGCTAATATGTAACATTTACTGTACTTAAATGAGTCATTTGAATACCTGAAGGGGTGAGAGTTGACAGCAATATAACCCAAAGCTACCAGGTGGGTTAGATGCCCGTTTTGGTGCCTACTGACACGAACTGGCATTTTTCTACTCGCTCTCTAGAGGCCCAGCCCAAGCCTGCAGGAGGTGGGATTCATCTGAACATACAGACTGCTCCTCGGAGCTCTTGCCTGAGCCCTGTGAACAAGCAGTGTGAAGCACTGCAAAACAGACACTTCTGGAACAGCATTTACTGTTACCTGTCCCCATTAGAGGCAAAGAGCTGTGTTCTGGAAACTTCATTTCCCCTTACTGATCAAGAAGGGACTCTCTGATCCACCTGTGTGTAGATGTCCCTATTTTATTGGTCTGGGTGACAAGCGATGAACCCTATGCTAAGGAACTGGGTAAGGATTTCCATAAGAAATGGGAACGGGACCAGGTTGTACATCTTTGTCCTGGCTTCTTTCATGTGTTTTAAGCATGTATTATGGGATAAAACCCAGTGGGATGTGTTACTTTACAGAATGCTCAAATGCATCTGACCTGTGACATGCACCTAAAACTGGTCCTGTTGACTCATTTGAGTTGTAGGTGCATAAATTGTGGTTAAAACTTGCTCCCCAGGCAGACACAGGAACACATTTCAGGTGCTGAGGTTTCCTTTGAAATCCCTTCAAGAGGGATGCATCCAGTCAAAGGCCAGAGCAACCAAGCTGAGAGAGATCACAAACCTGTGCGCTATCTTTGAATTACCTTTGTTTTATTCAACTCCCCAAGGCAATGTAACCAAAGCCTTTTAAAATATCATCAGACAATTCTTTAAACAGTCTGATTTTGCTACCCCCCAACAAAAGCGAAAGAAATAACTTTGAAATGCAGAATTCCTAAGATGTCTGTCTCCCTTTCTTATTTCAAAGGAAAGAATAAGGGGGGAGCAGTCAGGCTTTTTCTCAATTGCCCCTTATGTCCAGTCACTTCCATTTTTAAAGGATCTGCGAAAGTACAGTCCAACCAGTTTTGCAGGTAGAGCCACTGTGCTAAAAGGATTAGCAGTTTAAATACAAAGGTTAATCTCTTCCTCCCTCTGGATACAAACTAGAGATGGTGCTCAATAACTTGCTAAGGGGAAAAAGCTGCCTGAAATGAAATAGTTATCTGAATCAAATTACCAAGCAAATATCTTTCTGTTAAGTCTGAGCTTCTTTCTATAAGTGTTCACGAGTCTCTCATTTCTCTGAAGCCTGGTACGAGCATTCTTGTGAGCCAGTGTTGCAGGATCAAGCTGCTCTGAGTCACAATAAAGCTGAAAGGAAGATGGACATCTTTTTTGGTGTGTGTTGTTGGCAATGTGATCATGGGTGAAGGCACGGTTCTGGGAGTAACACCTGCACTAGAGAAAGCTTTATTTATTGCAGTTGCTGGAACTAGCACCAAGCCTTTCCAAAGGTGACTGATTATTTCTTTTTTTAATATGTGATACTTCAGCTGAACAGTTGTAATGTTAAGTGTGTGCTTTGCTGAATTGGGACCTTGACGCTGGAAAGGGAACTATTTGGTACGTGAAGAGCATTTCCCATTAGATCATAAATTATTTACATTCAGGTCTAGTGAAATCCCTCCTGATTTAGAGTGATGTATGGGAAAGTCAGACCTATAAACTTAGTTTGAATAATTCTTCTGGTAGATCTGGAAATATTTAAACTCATTTATTTTTTATAGTACTGTAAATTTAAAGAATTTAATTTTTAAAAAATTTGTTTCTTCTGCTCTGTCATATAGCTTGGCTGTCACAGACTGGGCCCATAAGCACCCATTGTAACATTTGTAACCTGTGAAGACTTTGCATGGCATCTGTCATCATCTGAGATATACAGGTTTGGGATGGATCCTACCTCTGCCTCAAGGCACAAAGAAGGACAGAGGGACAAGGCAGAAGGACAGAACCAAGCAGTTGTCTTTGAACACCGCATAAGAACAACTTTGATGTGTGTCTGTGAGGACAGGTCCATTTCTCATTCGTTCCAGTTTATATTGTTTGGCTCCAGCCTGTTAAGTGTCGTGGCTGTTATGCCTTTGTCTTCCCTTTGCCACACTTTACGGTGCAACCAGAAGTTTCATCTCAGCCTCGATTTATCTCAGATGGAAGTGGGTAAGTGCATCCTTGCCCTGATCATTAAGGAGCTATGAAATTTTAGACAGAAAATGTTACACCATAAAGCATGGCACATTGCAAACTTGCAAGACCCACCCCTGCAGAGATTGCTAATAGGAGCGTAGAGCTTTCCCAAACCTTGGCTTTCATTGTGTGTTCCGTTCAGTCCCTAGCAGCTGGGTGCCATGCCTTTGAAAGGAAGCAGTGCTGTCTCTCCCATGCTACTGGACTCAGCACATCTGTTCTCTGCCATCCAGCTGTGGCCGTGCCCCAGGGCTGGGAGCAGCTCGGTGCTGTGCATGGTGGGGACCTGTGCTCTGCGCTCGCAGGCGCTTTGCTGGGAGGGATGTGCCCTCTGTAGCAGAACACAGCTGTGCCTGCTCTCCCCCTGCACCAACCATGCAGCAGGCACACAGGATGAGAGGTGTCACGTTGGAAGAACTTGGAAAGAAGTGGAAATGAGAGGTGATGTGGTTTACTCTAGCATATACATATGTATCAGTGTTGGTATGTCTTGGGTTTTGAGGACGTGTTGTGCTCTGTAGCTTCCAGACTATTAGTGGTGTAAGGGCTATGCCAAGGCTCAAAATATGCTTTTCTGCTTGTAAAGAGACCCAATGTGGTAATATCAACATAAGGAGACGAACGATACAGTAATTCTTTACCTTGAAGGCTGAAAGGGAATTGTAAATAAAGACAGAAATGGGAATTCATATAGAGATACTAAACCCAACTCAGGAGTGCAGGTACCTGAATTATAGAACAAGGTGATGAAACAAAGACATTTTTCATTTTCACTTAAGATGGGTTTTTATCAATGGCTGTTCTAATGGAAGTTAAAAAATGAAAGCTAAAAAAACTTCTAAAAAATTATTTTATGTGCCTACTGATTAAATTAAAAAGCACTTAAATGAGCTGCGTGATCACTTGCAAGTGACCTTCTACACAATTTAGACATTTTAGGAGAGTGATTTAGGCTTCTAGATCACTCAAACAGTTTTGAAATCTGTTCCTTTTCTGTAGAGCTAAATGAGACACGACCTGCACATTTCTTTTTTTTCTGGGGGACTTTGAAATCTTATAACACTTTCTGTAGCATCATGAAGACATAGAGAGGCTGCAGGAACTTAAAAAAGCCAGATAATTTGCAGCCTCTACTTTCTAAGCAGCATTTTCCCATGATCTGTCATCAGATTTCGTACAGCTGATCAATACATGGTGTTTCCCTGCACCTGAGGGATAAAGAGTTGCCTGACACAGTCCCTGGCAAACTGCTCTGCATTTTGGCCCTTCTTCCTCATACAGTAATGGAAAGGCAGGTGCACTGAACTTGTTCAGTGAAGAAGCAGAGGATGCTGCAGCGTAAATTTCCCCTTGACCCACCTTTCAGATGCCCAAGTTCGGACCTCTGCTACTCCACGTGCTCCAAATGACACAGATGGCAGGATAGAGCCAATCGGAAGCACTCGATAACAAAATGGCAATTCATCTCGCAATTCCTTCAGCATTCATGCTAACAATACTGGTCCTGATGGGATCCTTGGGTATGAATGTAGCTTTCAATATGCAATTCCACAGGAATTACACCACTGCTCAGCTCTCATTAAGTCTGCTTTATTGTAAAGTGTTGCTGAGAAATCCTCCTATTACTGATACAGGACAACTGCTTTGCTTCAAAGCACTGCCTGATTTCCAAAAGCTCCTGTGTGTGTATCTGCAGGGTTTTTTTAACAGTCTCTTTACAGTGCATTATTTCACTTTGTTTATATTTTGGACTCTAATGTGATGTGTTTAAGTATGTAAATTGCCATAATGTGAGGAAATGAGATGTTAAAAATAGCTATGGAGTGCTGAAGAGAGCGGGAATGGGTAAGATGGCCAGCGTGGGAGGAGGTGCTTTCGGATCCAGAATTTCTCTCTCCATCTTTTTAAGGAAGGTAAATCCCTGCCTTAAGTCAACCCTCAAAAAAGAAACTTGATTATAAAGTACTGCCTTCTACAGGTAAAACAGAGTTTACCTGCTTACTTCAGGTCAAAACCTCACCTTTTTAAAAAACACCCAGTGTCTGCTGGTCTGCAGTATGGGAATTCAGGCCTACCACCTCCACCTGCTTTGTAAAGTTAATCCGCTTTCTAGAGAAGCAACTGGCATCCCTTTGACAGCAATCCTAATCTGAGCTACCGTGGAGGTACTGATTTACAAGCCAGATACCTACATTTTGCCCACTGTTGACAGTGTCAAGTTTTCAAAGCACTAGGATGAACTGCATGCACATAGCTTGGAAGAGCTTGAGTACCAGGTCAGCTCCAAACTATAGTAAGCCTCAGTTTCAGAGTCCATTTATATTCTTTTCATCCACTCTTTTCAAAGCTCTGAGTAAAAGGAGCATTAGATTTATCAGATGGTTTAAAAAATGGGATGCTTGTGTAAGAAATTTTGCTGAGAACTTGGAGGTATTGGATTTTTAATTACAATTGTCAGCTTCTTCATTCAGGCCTAGTGTTCATTCATCTATGTTTGTGTGGGTCAGTCATTTCCCAAACATCTTTGATGCCAACGTAGTGGAAGCAACAACAAACATCCGTTCCCCAGTTCACATTTTTAGTCAACCTGTCCTTACTGGTATGAGGTGATAGGACTCGTTACGCCTGTCCAGCCCTCATTTCCCTTACCTAAAGTCTCAAGTCCATTAACTTGAATCTGTCTCATTAATCACTTTCCCTGCAGTTGCCTGTGGGGGTCTGAGGAGATTTACTTTCTGTCACATGCTGAAACTCATCTTCACTCAGTCGATCTCACACAGTGCAGTGACCACCACCTGCACCTCACTGGCTCCTTCCCTGCTTTTCTGCGCTATGTCACCACACGGCAGCGTGATGAAGGACACGTGGCTCTCGACAGGAGAGTTTGTCACTGCTGCCAGCCTTGCACGCAGAGGCAGCCCTTTCTAGGCCCTGCCTGCTTCTCCAGCGGGCCCAGAGAAACACTGGTGGAGGCCGCTGGACTGGATGTCCCTTAATGTTTCTCACCCGTAGGGCCATCGGTTGCTCTCTCTGCCGTAACCTCCCATGATCTCATAGATGAGGAGTGAAGCTGTTCCCACAAGAGAGAGACTCACAGTTACAGCACTTGTGGGGTGAGTTATTGTGATTGATAGATATTCAAGCCACGAGGCTGTGTTCGAACCAGGCATTTGTTTGTGTAGTGCTGGGAAGCATCCGTATCTGGCCTCCAGCCCTGGAGAATCTGTGTGAAAACCCTGATAATCACAACATGTTGCCTACTGGCAGTGCAGCATTAAAATCAGTTCTAATGAAGGGTTCTCTGTCGCCTCTTGGGATTTGCCTGTCACACCGAACCCTCCTCCGTCCAGCTGGGAGGAAGCCTGGGGATGAATGTGGCAGAGACAATGAGGCCCCCATGGCCCGCTGCTGGGTTGCTGATTACCATATTAATGTGCGGCGTCCCAACTGAATGCTGGGCAAAGGACAGTACATCTTTAATTGGAAATATAAAGGACTGCTCATGGCCCGGCTTGAACTGGGAGGATTTATGTCTTTCCCTCAAGATGGGATTGAAGGGAATGGTATGATTCACTGAGCGGCGTGCACCGCGCCTGATTTACTGCCCATCATTTACATTCCACTAAAGTCAATCAGTGCAGAAGGTCATTCCCAACCTGAATTTTTTCACGTTAAATCTTTTCTATCCCAGACTTACAGTCAGGTCAGGCAAGACACTTGGCAACCCAAGCTGGTTTTGAGGATGTTAATTTTAATTCTCCGTTTAAGACAAAGGAGACTGTAAAAACATAAGAAAACCAGAAAATGCTTGTGTGTCCACTGACGGAGTCTGTACGTCTGACAAACTCAGCAGACGCAACAAATGGCTGGTTCCCTTCTATTAAATCTGTAGTTGCATATTTCCTATGAGGCTGATGAGTTCCTTATGCTCTGGGTCAGCAAGATTAGTTGTGCCAACCCTGCCTGAATCATGTATGGGCTTTGTTGTTTGCCTAAAATTTTGGCCTGTCCCTATTCAGATGAGCTGTGTGAAGACTTGAGAGATGACATGGTTTAGATATATTCCTGGCCCTCCTCCCCCAACTTTGAACACAAATAACTTTAGTATACTAATTAACACATTGAAACTATTCTAAATTTTCATTATGAATCATCTTCCAATAAGTTATGAATCTACTTGCAGAATATTGGTGATTTGTAATAGAAAATGAGGATCAGATTTCTATATTAGATGTGGGGTCTGATTCCCAAATCATGTGCAGCTCAGCCTGCAATCTTGGAGGCAGCTTTTAAAGAGTTTGACACAACTAAAGAAGAAGCCAATTGATTTGCTACTGCAATCTTGTGACATTACCTGTGGCTATGTGTGTTTTGACAAGCTTACGTTTAGTCCTGAAGTCTTACTCAAACCATTTATTATAAAATGGTAATACAGAGTGTTTGGTTTTGCAAGATTTTGAGTAAATAGAAGCTGAATTGTGATCTATTGGCTTGATTTTTATTGTAATCTAGCTCTGAACAAATAACACAAACCAAATATGAACATCAGTCTAAATTAGAAAGTGAAATTCCAATTACATTTCAACACTATATACTTAACAGGACTCTTGAGGTGTCAGTAATACTCCAGAAACCACTGTTTGCTATAGTAAAACAAGTAATTTGAAATTTGTGCTTTAAAAGTTATTTTTTGATGTGTAAAGGGAGAAGCTTTAGCAAAAATTCTAGCTCAAATTCTTCAGCTGTTCTTTCCTCTATTCTTTTCTCTCTCCAAGTTTTGAAATTTTGAAAAATTGTTAAAAATCTTTTGCTGGTGATTCCTCATTAAATGAACAATCAGGCTGAGCGTTCTTCAGTGGTTAAACTGACCAGTGGTGATGTAGAGTATGGGCTGTGTTCTGCAAAATATAACTGATGAAGTCATGTAACTAACACATGAAATATAAAATCAATACCTGTGTGTAAAAAAATAGAACTAAACAACAGTTAAACACAAGCTACACCAGGTTTGTGTAGGCTTGTTAACCTGTGTTTTGTTTAGTGAATGGGTAAACACATGGGTTTGACTCCCATGGAATTACAGAAGGATGTGAATTCTAAGAGTATAATTTGCTTTCTTCAAGGGGTTGTATTGGTGAATAGCTTGTTGTCCTAATTAGGTAGCTTTCTTGATTATCTTACAAGAGCAGCTTATTGGTGACCTAAACCACTTAAACACTTCAGGGGATTATTGCAGCTTAACTGTTCTAGGGTCATTTTAAAGCACTTAAGACGTTCACTGACTTCTGTAAACCTTTAACAGCTCCAGAGCTCACCTGCTAGTTGTTATTGCTCCAATTACAATTATTAGTCATTCAGCAGACAGCACAAGGTGAGCAAATCAGGCTGAGTGCTGTTACCTGTGATGACAGGTTGTTTTAACAGTGACATATCTGTACTGCAACATCAATGAGAAAAGTCTCAGAGATGATCCTTCATCTCTCTCCATCAAAAATTATTTTGAGTCAGTGGTGTTTGTCCAAGTTCCACCTGATGTTCACCATGTGATGTTGTTGCTGCTGCTCCACAGAAGTGCCTCTTGTTCTTCCTTCTCCATCTTTTCTTCCTGAAAGCAACACACATGTGCGTGGGCTCTTAGAAGATGCCTTGTACTGAAAGTGATTTTGCTACATGGGAGCCTGTTGATAATTGTTGTATAGCAGGAGCTCATCTTTGACACCTTGACCCTTTCTCTGTCAAAATGCAACTCTTTTTACAGCAATGTGACTCAGACAATGTGTTAAGCTGCAGGTCAAATAATGGCTTTGATGTGAATCTCACTACTGCATAGGTGTCACAAGAGAATTTGCAAATTGCTCAGGAAAGGAAGCAACAACTCAATAGTGTTTTAAACAGTTGACACAGTTGACACCAGCTCTAAAACCATGTGGATACAACAGCTGGAGAGCTCAGGTTCAGTTCAAGTCCAATTCCAGGAATGACATTTGCCCTTTTCAAATGGTGAAGCTCGCCCAGTTTTCATTGGAAGAAACTCGAAGCAAAAGCAGAACTCTTGCAGCAAGTGTTCAGTTTTAGATAGTTGCACAAACTATTCAAAATAAAGCCAGTATTTGTACTGATCTAAACCAACACCTTTGCTCACTGAGAGGTGTAAAGTCTGTAGTCTCTGAGCTGTCTTTGACTCAGAGGCAAAGCATGCTGTGCAAGGAACAGGGCATGGGCAACGGCTAACTTTGTGACAGAAGTTATTTTCCTGCATCTGTTAGACTGCCTATAATATGCTGACTTCTTAGGCTTCTCTGGAAATAGGTGGAGAGCTTGTGACAGCAGCTTAAATAAGGTGAGGGTTATTTGAAATGATTTGGGTGGTTTCTTAGACTGTATCAAATTGCTCAAATTCTAAGAATCTACGAACAGCATCAAAAAAGTGATGTTTCTCCACAAGCCCTGACAATCTTTTTTGATAGGCATTTGTTTGGGGATTTTGTTGTTTGTTTGTTTGTTTTCTTAAAGGGTTTCATGGTGATAGGATAAGAGTGTCCTGGACTTGTGAGGAGGAGGTTCCATTGCCAAAGGGAGTGCAGACCATGTCTGTCCACTGGCAAGACTGGTGAGGGTCCCTCTCCAAGCCTTATTCTCAGTTGCCTGCTCCACTTTTCAGTTGGATTCAGGGTATTCTCAAGGTCTTAACAGATCACTAATAATAAAATTTCTCTGACCTAACTTTATGCATATTTTATATATGAAATAGAACTATTTGTACTTTTTTAATGAGAGTATAATTGTGTGTTTTGGCTGTGGGAAGGGTTGCCCTTTTCTCTTGCCTGTGCAGGGATTATTCACATTTACACAGAAGGAATCCCTTAGTGAAGAAAAGCTCATTCATCAAGCTCGTGTTATGTGCTAGAATAATGCACTTTGTCTTTTCAAGCAGGCTGAAGACAAGACCATTCTCGTTGTTTGGGGTCACTAGAGATCTTGCACAGTTACCATAAAAATCCATACAGAACAAACACCAAAATTAGATTTGATTTTATTTTTTACCCCCTAGATTATCTGTGACTGTGCAACTTTTTATTAAGTGGTGGGTTGACAGTGCCTCCTCCACTCCCCTCCTCAGCTGTACAGAGGAGAGAGAAATATAACAAAAGGCCTTGCGGGTTGAGATAAGGGCAGAGAGATCACTCAGCAATTGCTATCATAAGCAAAGCAGACTAAACTGGGGGGAAATAATTTAATTTATTACCAATCAAAATTGGAGTAGAATAATGAGAAAATTAAAAACTAAATCTTAAAACATCATCCTCCAACTCCTCCCCTCTTCCTGGGCTTAAATTTACTCCAAAGTTTCTTTGCCTCCTCCCCTTCAGCAATGCAGCAGAATGGGGAATGGAGATTGTAGACAGTTCATCACACATTGTCTCTGCTGTTCCTCCCTCCTCAGGGGAAGGACTCTTCACACTCTTCCTCTGCTTCAGCATGGGGTCCTTCCCACAGGAGACACTTCTCCACGAACTTCTCCAGTGTGAGTCCTGCTCACAGGTTCTTCATGAGCTGCTCCAGTGTGTGTCCCTTCCACAGGGTGCAGTTCTTCAGGAACAGACTGGTCCAGAGTGAGTCCCCCACGGGGTCACAAGTCCTGCCAGCAAACATGCTCCAAATCCACGGGTCCTGATGGGAGACTGCCCTAGACTGGGTTTCCCATGGGATCCCAGTTGCGCAGTGTTGGTTTTTTGGCCCTTCTTAAGTGTTATCCCAGAGGCTCTACAGCCGCCACTGATGGGCTCAGCCTTGACCAGTGATGGGGTCTCTCTTGGATCCAACTGGCACTGGCTCTATCAGACATAGGGGAAGCTTCTAGTAGCTTCTTACTGAAGTCACCTCTGTAGCCCCTTCTTAACAAAATCTTTCAATGCAAACCCAATATACATTTATAGAATAAAATAAACAAATCCCACTATCTGAGATTTACATGATGTGCGCGTTCTTAGCTCATGCATTATTGCAACCCATCCATACCTGTGTGCTGCCTGTTTTGAGAACAATCTGTTTTTGTTAAGGACTGTGCTCTCTGGTTCATTTCTACAAACAAGAATGCTGATGCAGAGTAGACTTAACTATTTGGATAGCAACACTCTATTTCTTCTCCACACCTATTTTTCGAAGGCCCATCCTGACACAGCTTACTTCAGTTTCTTTGCTGAAGGCATAAAAATTATTTTATAATTACGTATAGCTACCGTGTCAAAGCTGTCAAGCTGTTTGGATAAAGACTGTAACCTGTGCCAAACTACACTCTAGGTGTCTTTCAGCAGCTTTGTCTCTGAAAGGTAATACAAAACAAATATTACAGAAAATCAACATTGGAAGGTGAAGTAGTAAAATGAATCTCAAACTTCTGTCTCAGTGAAATTGTAATGCTAATTTATCTTTCAGGCTGTTGTAGTAAGTAAAGAACTGGAAAGTAACATTAGATTGGGAAAGTCGCTGTCTATAATGTACCTAAACTCAGGTATAAAGAGACTGCTAATCTTTTCATAGTTTTGAAAGCAGTAACATTATTAATAAGTATATTAGATTTTCCTGTCAATCTTGACAAGTAATTCTGGGTTGCAGTGTCAATTTTTACTCCTGTGCTGTGCTTCAATTTGTTTCTTTGCCAATGGACTTCCGAAAATCTTTATTATTTGTAACTTCTGCTGAGTAAATACTTTTACAACTTTTACCTGTAGTAAAATTAATACAGTTTGGGTATTAAGGAGGATGAAAAAGGTGAATTAGAAAACAGATTTTCAACAGGATGAATGTCACGGTGCTGATGATATATGTAAGCTGACCTCTCTGCATAGGTATGATGGTGGTGGAAGGGTTGCATGGCCAGGTAGCTAAGTCAGTCAAGGTGCCCGATGCTGACCTGGAGTGCCAGCATCAGGCACCAAATGGCTGTGCCCAAATGCTGTTGACCTCTTGTCTCTGAGCATGCATGGTGAACAAGTGAGGAAGCTGCCCATCCACAGTACCACCCTGTGGCCACGATCCTAAAATCAGCCCATTAATGTGAAGGGTTTTATCACAGGTCTGTTCTAGAAACTTGTTCTGCCAAGGATTTGAGTCTACAGTACAAGCTAAAAAGGAAGCTTCTTTAAAAAATTCATTCACATGCAAACTACTATTTGCGTTTTAATCCTCAATTTCTACAAAAATCTCAAATTTTGACTGCTATTTTAGCAAGAAAAATGTAATCTTTAAGAATCAGTGTTAATTCACAATTATTATTATGTTCCCCCTTTAAAGATGATTCTGGAATTAAGCACCTCCTTGTCTCCTCATCAAAAGTGTGAAGAGTGTATGAAGTGAGCTATTTTGGAGCTGCCTATGGATTAAAATTCAGAAGGCTGGTTATTAGCTTTTGATATTTTCTTGGAAGTTGATGCTGTTCTTCGTCACTCCCCTTCTCTGAAGGTTGTAGAGAATGCTGCGCTTAGCAGAATAATAAAAATAAAATAAACACCTGCCCTCAGATTGCTTCTGTGGTTGGTACTTCAGCAAAACAGGTAGAAAAAATTCTAACAAAATGCTCTTTAATGTGCTAGATGTACATGTTTCAGACAAAACCCAGAAATGTGGTCTGTAGGGTTGCCTTATACACCATTTTTGTTCTGAAAACTGTGTTCCATTTGGGCATTGGAAGACCGTAAGTTCTTGACTGGCTGGGCAGGTTTTCATGTGGGTGCAAACTTGCAAAAGATATTCTGTGATGATATCATACATGTGGAAAGACAGACCCACAACCCTGTGGACCTGTCCATATTCTCTTCAGTTCTGTGTAGCGGGAACGACAACACATTCCTGTTCCACAGAAGGGTAGTTGGTTTTGAGACCTTCGTAAGTATTTAAGGACATAAATTTAAGGACACAAAATTCTCCCTACGTGGAGCACACAAAGACAAAACAATTTTAAACATTAATGAGACCAAATGTATTATACTTTAAAAATATTTTTAAACTAAAAAAGTGCAAATATTTTGCTATGGAGCGGCTGGACCCTGGCATTACTGTGTAAGAGAGTATTAGCCATGCTTCTCCTTTATGACTCAAGACCACCCACTGAGCTACTGTTAAACAGGGAATGAGTTCCAGAAGTTTCATTTCTAAAGGCAGTATTGTATCTTGCCTTGTCTCTGTGTGGTCACCTATACTTGCGTAAACAGAGTAGTGTTCTGTGTCCCCTTTGAGAGAAGCAGTAAAACAGGATGCGACCAGTAAAAGATCAATTCCTCTAAGTCTTATTCCAGGCAAATCCCAGTATCGTTCTGGGTATGTTCATTGAACAAAGATATTTTTTTCCCTCATTTGTCTCTTGTTAAATCAATCTCTTGTGTTTCTCCATTTTCTTCGCATTGCAGTAGAGTCTTGTGAACAGCTATAACCGCAAGGAAAGTACAAAGCCAGCTCTTACGGGTTAGCTGAAGTCTCAGATCTCACCACATCACATTCCCAGGTATGTAAGGGAATTAAGCTTAAGTTTAAACAGAGATCTAGGGTGAGCATTCCAGTTCATTCAGCTGGATATTTCTCAGGGCATGGCAATTGCTTGGTAGGAACACGTGCTGGGTGGAATACAGTAGAGTGAGCCAAAAAAAGGCAAATTAGACCACCTTACTGGCACAGGAAGTAATTGCAGTTTGAGTGACAGTTTCTCTTATTGACTTTGAAAAGATACTATTATAGATGCATCTGGTCAGGGATAAAACCTAAGGCAAATTATCTCCAACTCATGTATTTATTTCTTCGGAATCTACTTCATTTCTGTTTAGTTACAAGTTTTCTTGAGATTAACTTAATCCTGTTTCTGCGTATCATGCACCTACCAAATTATACAGAAAAAAGAGAACTGTTAAGAATCTCCTCCCTAAATTTCCTTTATCTTGTCTTAAGTAGGCTCATATCTCTCCCCACAGGTTTCTGAGCAGTTTTTCTTAATGCAGGCTCCCCTCTAACAACAAATGATTATGCCGAGTCTATTCTTTTTCCGTCCAACAACTTCGCTTTTCTCAGTGCTGTACCCATCACCTCTGCTGTTCTGAATTCCTACATCCTCCTTAAAAATGACTTCCCATATTTGGCCATGCCAAAGGGCAAGTTTAATTCACGCTGTGCTTCTGCGTGTGCCAATTACTGATCAAACTCTTGAAGCAGAATTGTCCTAATGATATGTTTCAGCTACGTGTTCAAATAGTCACATGCTCTTGAATAAGCAACACCAACTCTGCATTACAGGCTTTTCCCTTTTTTCCTCTCTCTTTTTTTTTATTTCCTTAGCCTGGACCACTTTATCGTTTTATGTGGTACAGCGCGTTGTGGTGCAAACACACAGAAATAGTCAGCTAATCCTCTTGTTTGAGGGCTGTTTTCCTGTGCTCCATAGTCTCAGTGCAAACATGTCAGATGGAAGAGTCCTTAACACTGAAAAATCACTCTTCTGATTGGATCTGAATCATATAGATCAGCCGTCAGTATTCAATGAGGATGAGGTGCTGCAGTTCAATAAGCAGTGGAGGTACGAATGACCCTGGTATGGGATGCCTATCCATCACACAGTGATTGATACTGGACCCAGAAGTGCCTGCTAAAGACCCACAAGTAAAATGGTTTGAATTCTTTACTGCATAGCTTGAAATGTAAGAATTGTCTTTGCAGTTTGCAAACAGTATTTCAAACTGTGGTGTTGACATAATGTAAAACAGGCCAGGAAGAAGCAACCTCTGTATGAGCCTTTGTAGACAGCAGCTTTAAGTCACGTGAGCTTTATTTTAAAATTATAGATCATGTTTGTAGGTATTGTTCAAGGTTATTCTCCTTGGCTCTTCTTGTCTTTGACTAAAGAACCTGAGAATTTGGCAAAATATGCAAAATGTGAGAGTACGAAAGCAGTGTGATGTTTTCTTGGTGTGGAAAGAGAAGAAACTGATGGAATTGGTTAGGAAGAAAGTTAGTGAAGTCCAGTAAGAACATGAGAGGAGGACAGCCTTATAAATAGTATGTGTCTCAGTCTATAAGTTCACAACTTGGAGACAGGGGCAGGCATTTCTCTGCAAAACATACAAAAGAAGAATGTATTGCTTTAGACTTCATCCCTTCCTTGATTGCAGACTTTTAAGCGATCAGATTATCTGGGGGTAAAATTTGCACACCTCTGCTATCTTTCCAGTATGATTTGAGTCAAATCCTCTGTCTTATGTCACATTACAAATAATGATTTCATTATTATTATTATTTTACCATTACACCTTCTTATATCTCTAAATATGATGGGGTAAATTAGTCATTGATGGACTTATGCCTCTTCTTGATCTTGGAATTATTTTTAATTAAGTGGCCAATGTATTGCTTTTGCCAAATCTTCCACTTCTGGTGTTACCAAAACTGTGGGCAGCCCGAGTGGTTTACTGTGAACATCACACAGGTGGGTGTATTGCCAGAAGAGACCTCATGGGAGGTTACTATGTGTGGTAGTTAAGGCACATTTCAACAGCTGGGGTCAGAGGGCTGATTTCATGGCCTTGTCTTGTTTTGTTGGCCATAACATCACGGCTTTGGGCACCCTCCTTGGAGATAATAACTAGCAATTATAAACCTTTAAACATTGTGGGCATGAGATTCTTTGATTTTTTTCCTCCTTCCCTTTATAATTAACTTACCCAGACAAGCTTAGCTCAAATCTCATTTACCATCTGGAAATCTGTGTGGTCTAGTTCTTCACTGCATTATTGCATCCAGGAATGCAGAAGGTAAAAGTAAATTCCTTGAAAATGGTACATTTGACACATGGCCAGGGCTACAGCCATCTTGTACCTAGATAAAATAGGCTGCAATATTCATTTTTTGGGTATGTGGCACTGCTGCAGTGGGCCTTTTTCATGTACATTATTTATCTTTCTCTTGCCACTTCATAGAACCTCTAAAGTGTAAAAGAACTGAATAACTTTTTAAGAAGTGTAAGCCTCAGGGTTTCTAGGACCCTTGTCTGAACTTCAAGACTCCATGTGACATGTCCTTTCCTTTCTCTTGGGGGCAACAAAACCTTCTAGAAACCACCATTTCTGTGCAGTCTGAGGAAAAACTTGAGTCCAATGTCCTGCTGTTGCTCTGGTATCTCCTTCGATCACATTGCGCAGAGTGAGGGGACGAGGGCATTGCAATGAATCTCCCTGTATTTCTCTGTAGGTGTGCCCACACTGATCAATGGCCGATTGGCCTCTGTGTGTAGTTCATTCAGTTACTTAAGATGCAACTTCTAGATTTTTCCAGCTTTCTAGGTAAAATCAAGTATAAATTTGGCTTATGCATTTCCCCTCTGTCCATCATAGTCTCGTGCATTCATGGAAGCTGAAGGAGTTAAAAAGCATATTTTTTTTTTAATATGGCTGTGAAATAGGACGTCCTCGTGCAGTTTATGAAGGCGTAGTAATTAGTAATCTTCACTCATATTGAGTGTGAATGGGAAATTCACCTGTCATCAAAGTATGAAGAGTGCTTTAGGAACTAGCATGCTTGCAGAACATAAAGGAAAACCTCAGCTTCTTATCATGCTGCTAGGATGAAGACTGAACTGTGACAGTCCTCCCAGTCCCTCCTCCCCTCACTTTCTCACCCTTCACAAACACAGAGTTTATTGCTTAAAAAACCCCACCTACACAAACTCTCCTGTGAGTGTGCTGTGCGTGGAGAGTAATGCTGTGGTGACAGAGAGATATAGAGCTGCTTCTGAACAGCTATTGGATAAAGATCCATCACCAGCTGACTGATATGTGACCCACAGGTACCACATATGTTACCTAATGACCAGTCACTTAATTATAGACTAGGTGACATGTTTATAAGGGTGAACTTTAGAGTGCTATTAGGGAATGGACAGATGAACTATACCGGTGCCCTCCGGGTAGATTTCACCCAGACTCTTCTGCCTCTGTGGACCCATTATCCAGTAATTAGGGTGATTTTTAAGTAGGATGCAAGGAGTTAAACGACTAACCTTATTATTGCTTCATTTGTCACTGTGGTAAGTGCCGCTTTGGGGGAGGTGGCTTGGAAGAAAGTGAGAGACAAAGAAAAGAGAACATGAGGTAGAAAGTCTCTTCTTCCCCAAGTTCACATGTGAAGAGCAAGAGGATCAAGAAAAGTGTGGATTTTTCCAGAGCTAAGACTGGGGATACCTTTGAAAAACCGGATTCTTTGCTTTAACAACTGAGAAGTCCATGAAGTGATGCCAGTTGCATGATGATGTTCCGTGATAATCGTGGTTTCGTACTTATAACTTCCTTTGTAGTCCTAAGAACGAGTTCTGATCTTGTGGATGTACCAATTTACTAGTTTGATTCACTGAGGTCTTTACAGAAAAAAATTTTGACATTTATTTTTGGGGTTTTTTTTTTTCCTGTATTAGGAGGTAGATATGTGCACAGCTGAAATATGTGACTTTTCATCTTCTCTGGGCTGCAATGTAATCACATCTTAACAGCAAGTTGCTTGGCCCTGTGTCCCCCGTGTGGGAGTGGTGATGGAAGGGTTGTCTGATGTCCATCCTTGCTGACATCTGGATGACTGCTCGGTTTCCCTGCCTGAACATAGCTGGGTTTACCAGCCCTGCCCTTTTATTGCTAAATCCAAGCCTTTGATTTAGCTACACGATGAGCCCCTGCTGATTTACTGGCTTTTCCCATGGGTGCTGAAGTCAAGAAGTCACAACATCTGTAATTACTGCCAGTCATTTGCTTCTGGGTGACCGTGGAAGCATTTACCTTCCCTGCAGTCTTTGTCTTGGGTGTTAAAAATGTTTTTGTTTTCCTGTTTGGTTGCATGGGGATCTTGCTGTGGAAAAGTGAATGGTCACTTTCATTAAACTGAGTTTAACACCCAATTGCTCTTGGAATCTTAAATGCAGGTGTGAAGAATGGGGTCTCGCAACTCAGTTGTTGCATTATAATGTCAGCTGTTTATTTTCTGTGTTTATACATGAGTGACTTCTTGGGAACAGATTTTTACCAATGCACTTTTGTTTCATTCACTCACCTGTGTCTCTTTTCAAGTAGTAATGGTTGGAGGAAAACCCTGCAGGGAAGGTTTACCTTGTTCCGTAGCAGATAATAATTGTTGTACGGTAACCCTAATTGAAGAGAAGGAGACAGATTTGAACTTCTCAGCTTGTGCTTTGCACTAGCTGGCTGGGAGCCAGTTCTGATCCAAAAGCAACATAGGTGTTTTAACCAGTGATGTGTATGATCTAATGTGTCCTGTTGAGATAAATGTAAATGATGTAAATGAGCTGGAAGTAAAGATGTTTTTTAGTTTTTACATAGTCCATCAACAGGAACATATAACCCTACTGTACATATGCTACAATGTACCTAATTTTCTTGAAAAGCCTGTGAGGTATTAAATATTTAATTAATAGGCCACATACTCTTAATTTAATGCAGTGGGACTCTCGCCTCTTCAAGGTCTCTTCAGTACCTTTCAAGATCAGCCGTATGGCAGAGAGAGAGTCGTTGGTCATTGAAGCCAAACCCCTGGAAGCTGGCAGGTATTACAGTTAGCACTTAAAGGTTTTAGAAACACTTGAAGATTCTTTGCCTTTCCTTGCTTCTAACCTCTGTTTATGAAAATGGTAATGGGAAGAAGTGAAATGTTAAAAAAATATTTTAGGAATTCTTCCCTCCCTCAAAAAAAACCCCCATGCAGAAATACCTAGCTGAGACCTGGAAGATGTAAAACATGTGGTGATCTAAATCAGGTTTTTGTTCACCTGGAGATCAAGGTGGGTGTATAGATTTTTTCCTTCCCCTCTTAATGTGCAGTTTTTAGGTACAGTGTATTTTTCTTTAAATTGTGGCTTTTCAGCCCTTCTAAAGGGGCAAGGATGTAGTTAAGAGCTCCAGCTGTTCAAAGTACTTGGGGATGACCACCAAAATCTTTAATTTCAACTTACTCTCCTTCTTTTCTTTCCTTTATATTTTAAGGTGGGATTTAGACACCTAACCACACATCCCTGCTGCTGTTCTTGCCAGCTGCTGCCAGTCTGCCTGGCCTCTTGCTGTTACACCAAAGCACCATGAGGTGGTTGTAAGTTCTGTTTCATCTGTACAGCCCACAGCCCACCTTTGTCAAGTATCAATGGTGGATCCTTCACATGGTAGGCAGTGTTTACCACAAAAAAGCCCCCGTGAAGAAACCAGACTGTACACGCCCGGGCTGCCACAGCAGCTGAATGTGCAGCTGCCAGGGTGAAATTTCAGTTTGTTTAAATAAATGTAATGGAAACAGTTTAAGGGAGAATGAAATGTATCTCTCCTTTCAACTTTTCAGTATAGTTCTATCCATGTGCTGATGGCAAAGCTCAGCTGCTGTTAGTTTCACAGTGTTACTGTGTTCAGGAATCTAAAGTGAACCTCAACAGCTCAGCTCTATGGAGAGCCACCCTCGCCCCTTCTGGGTCAGTTTTTTAACTCATCTCCCATGGTTTTAAATCTTATTTCGTTTTTTCTTTGCTTAAAATATTGTCATGAAAATACTGTCATGAACTTTTTTGCCCTGTAGAAGACTGTGCATGGAACTTGGACCTAATTCTGAGCTGGGATACCTGCATTTTACATCTATTGCAGATCTTTCATGGTGTCCTAACTAGACCCTTTGTCAGCTTTGCCAGTGTGGCTTCTTTGGATTTAGACTCTGCCTTTTATAGCACGAAGTTTTCACAGAGTGAAATCCTTTTAGAGCTGAAAACAGAGTACACTCTGAATGCCATTGCTATCTGACTTAAAAACAAATAAACAACCAATGAGCAAGCCCACACAATCAAACTAAAAAAACTCTTTTGGAAGTAGAACTCAACTAAATCTCTTTATTTGTGGGAAAACACTGTTATTAGGTCTTTGAATAACTTTGTCTCTCTTGGAATGTATCGTTGGAGTTGGTGCTCTCTTCTGTTACTGCTCTCATCCATAAGGACCATCTTGCCACTCATTTCCCAGAACAGTCTGAGACTCGAGCATACTTCAGTGTTGCTGCTTGTGTTGAGCCATTCTGTAAGGAGAACCCTTCCTTTGGAAAAAGGGAGAGAAGGCTGTGGTGTGGGGCCCTGGGAACATCCAGACCATCTCTGTCTGCAGGGGCTGCTCAGAAGGTTGCCCTGGCATGGGAGGGACCTCCACCCACCTGCCCCATGGTGAATCCTTGGATGCATCCAAGGTGTCCACAGAGAATTGTTAGCTTCTGTGACTGGGGATGTCTGAAGGTAAATGGTAAAGAAACCAAAACCAAATAAACAAACAAAACCCCAGCCCCACAAGTCTGTTATTTCCCTCAGTTCCTGTCAGTGAAGGAAGATCTGGGGTTTCCAGACTTCAGAGGCTTTCTTTAAGGGTGAATGCAGCAGTATTAAATGGGTTGAATGTATACTTAGATGTATAGAGTAACTTCTTTTTTTTTAAAGTACTGAAGTACCTTCAGGAACATGTTACAGTAATTTTCTCATAGAAAATACTGCTCATCCAATAATTTGAAAATTTGTAGCAAAAGTTCACTTTCTTATTAAAAATGTAGAAATGTTTTTAGTCAAAGAAAAATATCAGGAAATAAAAATGTAAATGTTAGTCTCAAAATCATTGTATTGCCTATCCTCACTTCCAAGATAACTTTTAGTTCTCCAACAAATTATAGGTAGAAATTTTTCCAAAAGTCTTACAAGCTTTTGAGAGAAACTGTCCTGAAGTTTTTTCCCCCCAAAAAGCCAATTTTGGCATTTTTGGAAAAGCATCCCTCTTCCAATGAGAAACATGTTAAACTTAATGTCACAATTGATTTAAACATGAACAAATAACTTCAAGGAAAAATAATTTTGCCTGAAAAAATTTGACGACTGAAACAAGCCATAGCCTCTCTTACACTCGAAACTTGTTTTGATTATACTTAACAAAAAACCAGGGAACTTCAAATTTCTTCCATCAGATCGGACTCTTTACAGACATGCAAAATAAAATTCAACCTTTTTTGTGGCAGTAAGTTCTAATTTTGTGTTTGGAATATTTGAAATGATTATAATTTTGCCCACAGTCCTAGAGTTAGAGGTGCTATGGGTGCCCAAATTCCGGGTAAAGTCATCTGGGGCAACTGATGCTTCTAAATTGTGTTGCTGTACACACAGGGCAGCTAAAATCTGTTGGTATACTTGGCATAACAATTAATAACAACTTTCCAGGCTGAGTGTTATGCTAAGTGCTATGTACCCTTCAACCATTTGAAATGCTTCTACGTCCCAAGATGTGGGTTCAATGCTAAGAATTGTTATAATGTTAAGAATATGTTTTTTATGTATTATTATAATGTTAAGAATATATGTTAGGAATTATGTAACCTACTTTATTGCTAATATCTACAAATTAATTAGGGTAGATTGTATTTTGCTGTTGAAATGTCAATAGGAAAGTAATAAAAGCAGGAGGGAGGATGTATCACAGGCTCGCAGCTGGTGGGGAGGCTTTCTGGAGGTGTGGAGAAACCTGAACCATGCAGCACCATCAGGAAATTCCATAGCTGAATTGGAAGCTGGTACCCAGGAACTTTGGGGTTGGGAAATTAATTTCAGATGACTCTGAAATTTGCCTCCTCGATAAATAGTCTGCATATTGCAAAATGAGCATATAATTTAAAACAGCGTGGGGCATTCAGAGAATTAGAAGCCAAAAAAAGTTGAGGTGGGGATGGAGGAAGGAAAGTAATTTGAAACTGTGATTTAATAAAGAAAATCAAGGACCAAAGTGTTGACAGGAAAATTCAGGCAGTTATCAAGTCCAAGGGTGTCAATGAAATAATTGAAAGCACAGAGTATGAAATGGCTCTGTTTGCTATGATAGACATGGGGTTGCCCTACATATTCTGTGGTACTTTTATATAACAACATCAACATTAGGGTTTGGACTGAGCCAGGACTCACAGGAGCACTGTGCTGGCCCCTCTTTTATTATTTCAGCTAGAGTACTTCATTGGTGAGGCCACTCTTTAATGATGATCTAGGAAGGAAAGCAGTCTTTAACTGCTGTTGCTGCCTCCTTATCAGAGGAGAGATGCCTTGAAGGAAGGAGAAGGAGGGTGGTTAAGAAGGTGTAGTGAGCTGGAAAAGGACAAGCATGTGGCTCATGGGAAGGTGTGTTACTGTCATTGGTTTGTGCTACTTCATTAGAGAAAGTGCTTTTTCCATTTGTTTTTCTTGAGGCCTTTTCTTCCACTGGGCTGGGTTGGCAGCTCTGCTTGTTCCCAACCTTACACGAAGTTGATGGCTACTGTTTTCCTTGGTTTTCTGTACTTCATGGCTATTGAATGTGCAAAATCATCTTGTCTTATCATAAGATTGTGATCTCCCTGAAATGGGATCTGAGATGGGATGGCTGGTGGCCCTCAGTTCCACCTCTGACTGGTATCCTTCCAGGAGGGAGCCAGGACCAACATGAGTACCAGTGCAGGATGTAGCAGCCAGGAATGAGTCGAATAGGACATTGGATTCAGAAGATGCAGAGAAGGTCCCAGTACAAAGAAAGTTGTCTTGTGTGTTGGGAGATATTACTTGATGGACAGATGATAATTCTCAGCAATCTTAATTTCTACTCTAACAATGAATTCTAAGAAAGAAAACAAATTTGTATTCAAATTTAAAGGTATTAAGGAAAAAATGTTTGGAAGCATCTGGAAAACCCTTCCTTTTGAGAAAAGTAGAAAGCATAGCTTTAACCTTTGCTGTAAATCATCCAACCCCTTTGGGGTTTGAACTTTTATCAATTTCTGAAAATGAGCTTCCAGTCTGTTCTGTATTGATCATCTACCCCGTGTCAATAATAGCTGTTGTGAAGGTGAGCCCTGCTTGAAATTCACGTTAATGGTATTCATGGAGGAAGGAGTAGGGGAATGTGTGTGTGTGTGTGTACACTTAGAGATTTATTTCAAATCTTCAAATTAAAATCTTTAAAGAATAGTAGGTGGAACATTATTTATGGTGTTACTGCTCCATAAGCCTTTGATCTTCTAGGTATGCTCCTTAAAGGCAATATTAGTTTTTATTGTAAATCAAAATATCCAACAGAATTATTTCTTATATTCATAATTTTTCTGTGTAACCTAGAAGGAAAATTATAAAGTCACTGTGAGACTGGTTTAAATTCCTTAAAGTAAAATTAAGTCTACTGCAACTTTTAAGGCCCTGCCACAAGGCGCTAATCACAGGGCCTAAACTATTGTTTTTTTAAGGAAAAATGGGGTTTTTTTACATAAACAAGAGAGAAATATCTATTTCTGGGTAATTTCCTAGAATTATCATTGCTGAAAATCAAATACTTTGATTATTTCCCCCAAAATTGCTTTTCAACCAAAACAAGAAAAGCTTAGAAAGACAATATCCACACAATTTCTATCCTTAACTTCTTCAGAGCTTTTAAGGGAAGACAATCTTTAACCAGCATTTATAGCAACTCCCATTGATAATGGAGCATTTGTTCTTCTTCTGAGCTACTTTCTTTGCCATGTCAAATACTGACTAATAAACCAGTTATGAAGCTGTCTTGCTGCTCTATTTTGACCTCTTGGTAAGTGTAAATTTTACAGTAGGATTGCTACAAATGGAAGGCATCTTTGTGGTAGGACTCAACTGAAACAAATCCCCTCTGATCAAAGGGGCTGCAATACTGGATTGAGGCTCTTGTGGGCATAGGACAAACCAGATTAAAAATGTGACATGGGAGGTGTGGTGCTTCATGTGCCTCTGCCATGGAGTGCATATATAGCAAGATAATTTGTGTTTTCTGTCTATGTATGTCGTTCTTTTGAACTGAAAGAGAATTTTGTAGTTAATTGCCCTCTTTTTACTGAAAAATCCCCAAACAAAAACCCAAGCATTTTTTATTTTCATCTTTATTTATATCTCCATCTTCCTTGAAAAGGAGCTGCTTTTAAAAAATATTATTATTTTAATGGAGAGACAAGAGCCAGACTCCCTTCTGTGCCTGAGAAAAGCCATTAACGTGGTGGTTAGGAGAATGAGAGCAATGCTTCTTAACATACAAGGGTATTTGTTTGATATTAACTTGAGGTAAGGAGGAGGTGGTTGAGTGAGTCAGGATTTGTCCTCAGGTGTTGGGAGTTGAATTCTCCCAAGGGAGTGCTGAGCTTATAGCAGAAAAGAGCATGTGTACTTGCAGCAGTGGAATTATACGGCTACAAATACAGGTATGGTTGATATATTACATAAAATTAACTTTAATTTATTGTATATAGTGCATTATGTGTTTAAACATGTATAAAAATTTGGAATATATCTTTTTATATACAGATGTATTTGTATACATATATTTATTGATCTGCACATTACTAAAAAAATGAACATTATCACAAAGTGAGGTTGAGCCCAAGTCAGATTTCAGATAATCTGTGAAAGGAGTTAATTAATTGTGAATCATTTCTCCTGGAAGTCCAAGTTAGAGAGCCCTGTGGTAACAAACCTCACCCCAGCAAATCAATGTTTCATTAGCATGTCTATGGGAGATGTCTGTTCTGTTTTGCACATAAAATGAAACAAGAGCTTTCATCTCCCTCTCTGTCTCACTCTGCCTTTGAGAGGGAATAAGTGGCTTTGTTCATTAAACTCCAAACTTGCACTGGTGTACATCCCCCTGTGCTTTTTTTCTTTTACTCTAAAGCTCTCAAGCAGTTTAAAAGGAGACAACCTCCATTAAGGACAACTGCCAAGTAAATGTTTATTTTCATAATGCACTTATTAAGGTGTAAAACAGGGAGAAACATTGCTTCAAGGACTGGAATGTACTTTCCATATTTATGGCCATGAACGTCTATATTGAAGTCCTTGCAGAGAAGTCAGATTATTTGCAGTATTGTTTTTCAGCATCAAAAAGGCCACTGAAGGCATAATTATTTACATCTTTTGGTCTGTGGCCTGAATTTTGGCAGTGCTCTTTCTTACACTTTCCAAGTTTAGCTGATAATTTTAGGGAGGAGGACAAGTGGCAGCAGCGTTTGTACAGGTCAGGTGATGCATCTAATCAAAATATATTTGAACCTTATCAGGTATGTTCCAAACATGAAGAAGATATTGCAAGAAGGGGGGTTCAGTCTGTTCCTGCTCGGCACCAGCTTCTTGTGAAGCTTTTCCAAACATGCTTGTCTAGCCTCGGTTGCTAGAACTTTAGCAGCTTGACTCTAATTTCAGTTGGGGTTTGGACATGATGAAACTGTAATGATCAAGAACATTATTTATAATTAACTTGCTAAACAGTGAGTGGTTAGGTTTACAATATTAAAGCCACATCATATTTTCCTTAACTCCAGAAGCATTCTGTTTGGGCTCCTTTTTGCTTGGTTGTATAGGTGGAAATCAAGGTGGGTTACCAAGCATTTGCTTACTTTAAAAGTACTGCCTGTGATGTTACAATTAAGCCCATGTCTGCCATCACTTGAGTAAACAGGATGTGACTCTCAGTAATATTGAGTTTCTTAGCAGCCATGTTATAAAAGAAACATTTCTTTTGATCTCTTTTATTTTCATTATTATTGCGTGCTTCAGCTCATTAACCAGTAATCATTCTGGGTCCATTAGTTTGATATTGATATTGTATGTGCTGTTACCAGCTGCCATGACTTCAAATTTTGCACTACCTGTGTATTTTCTTTAAAATCAAGTTCTTGGATTCAGGTTATTAATGAGATTCTTAACTCTATCTTAAATAAATTCCTAGCCTGTAGGCTCTCAAATGTAGAAATGTAACTCAAAAGCACCCTGAAAGATGAAAAAATAGAAAGCAGAGAGTGAGTCCCAAATCTCACGATTTTCAGGGCATAACTCTATTATTCTTGAATCCATTGGCTTGGCAATATTTTTCTTCTAACTGAACAAACATTAAATATCTGGTTTTGTGTCTTGCATCTGCTTTCTTTATGCAGCATATGTTCACTGTGCTGATAAGGAAGAGTGCTGAGGAAACCTAAGAAAGCAGGTTTTTGTCCTTTTGCTCTATTCTGCTTTTGGAAAATAACTAAAAATTTCAGCCCTACCCAGAAAATTGCCCAATATACAGAGTTTTCATAGCAAGTTTTCAGAATCAGACCCTACACAACTGAAAAAAAAAGGTTTTTCTTCCAAGTGCTTTGTTTCTTCAGCCTTTTCATACAAGGTTCATTCTTGATTCTCTCAGCTGGGCTCATCTAAGCCTTACTGGCAACACAGAAAGGTGTTCCTTATGGATGCAGAGGCACATTTGAAAGCAGCTGATTGAAAGGACTTGTCTTTTGACTCTTTGGAGACTGAGGAACCTTGAACCTGTTCATGGTTAGATGTCTGGTTTGGCTTGAAATTTTTGCAGCAACAAGCAGAGAAATTACCCTGTTACAATGCCCATCTCAGAAGTGCCTTCTTCTCATAGAGCACGTCTGTTAAAAGATTGTGGACCAGATACTCACTAAATCTGAACGTCTACTCAACTTTAAATTGAGTGCTGGGGATCTTGATTCACTTTTCTTCTAGCAGTTCCATAGACTGGTTTCTTGATTGCCTCTTCTCACTGGTTTTACATCAGTGAAACCACAGTTTTGAGTAGTTACTTCTGATATGGTTTGAAGGAGTTGCACTGCTTGGGCTTCTTGAAGAGAGGCTATAGTTGAGCCTGTTTGTAATCCAGGAGCAATTATTTTCCGTCAGGGGAATTATAATAATTTTCTTCCCATCCTCAACAGGCACCAGAGACCTGATGATGAGGTGGAAAATTAAAGATCTTTGACAAGACTGCTAATCAAAATCTCAGCACTTGGGTTCCACTCTGCCTAACCAAAAGAAAGCACACATGCTTATTGACTGAAGAGGTGCCTCAGCTTGATCGTAACAATGTAAGTTTGAAAACAAGTACTATAATTAACTGTGACTGTATTATTGGATGTGTGCATATGTAATTACCAGAGCAGATATTTTTGTGTATGTGGCTCTACTTGTTTGTTCATGAAAACTCCCCACCATTTTCATCAGCATATTAAGGTTAATTAAAATTAATTCTGTTTGTATTGACTGCCTTTTCACGTATGCGAAGTTTGTGCAAATCAAGCGTGTGGCCAGGGCCTTCTTCCCTATAAAATCCATAATGTTTGCTTTCAGAGCTAGAGGAAAGAGGAATCAAAATTGCAGGCTGTTTGAAATTTAAATCAGAGCAATGCTGGTCAATAGTACCAAGGTTACAGTGCCCTGGAAGATTTTGATTGGGTGCTGCCAGGTGCATGCTGGGTGACAATGACATTAAAGGTCGGTTGAATGGTGTTTTAGGATTTCTTTTCTTTTTGGTTATTGCTGGGATTCCTGGCTGAAAAAAATCATGGAAAGTCACAATCTATTTTCATACAGTAGAACTGTACATGTTTGGGGATGGTGTTCAGCCCGTGCAGAGGGAGAGCAAAAGACCAGTATTTGCATTTTACTAATGTAAGGATTCCCCGACTGAGATAAGAGCTTCCTGATATTAAGCCCTGAATAAACACACAGTAAGACACAAATGTTGTCCTGAAGAGTTTGCAGTGTTAATGACTGGGAATGACACACTGTGGGAAGGAAAGCATAGGCACAGGAACGTGGGGTGACTTCATGAGGGCCTTGTTGCAAGCTATAAACACTAGGGTGGGCTCTCCTGAGAGCTGAAAGAGAACCCCATATTCCTAACACCCCACTGCAACTCTCTGCCTGCGCTTCTTCCATCATCTTCCCAGCTCCTGTGTTCCTACCAGATGCTGAAATGGGTTTGAGATTTCATTAGATCAAACGGTGAGAGTTTGCATGAAACTTATTCCGAAGTGAATAGCAATGCAGCAGTTATTGTTAATACATATTACTTGAACAGGATCACAAGCTTGCCAGAGCTTTCAGGTGGATCTGCCTGCACCTATTCCTTAAAGTGAACTCTTCAGAAAATTATTTTAAGTTGCAAAAGCTGCATTTTATTGGACCACAAGTTAAGGCAATATATAGATGCTTTAAAAGAGCAAAAATTCAAACTGACATATTTGAATTGGGATAAGAATAAAACAAGGACAACATAAACAAATCTCGCTCTCTTTACCCTCTCATGTGGACAGAGTTCTCTTTCAGATTTGCTCTGATTTTAGCAATTCATTGGCTTTCTGTGTGACAAAAAGCTCAATGTAGTCCTTTCTAAGCACCTAGGAAAATGAATTCTATCCGCCCCCCCTTTGATGACCCCATTGAGCGTCTCTCCCTGCTCCTCTCAGCTTTGTGGCTGTCTTGGCTCGTGTGCAGGCTCGGGCTTGCTGGTGGGTTTCATTCTTTCCATCTGTCTCCTGTCCCCTACAAGATCTGGGCACGCTCACTTGCTGATGGGACTGGAGTGATGTCCCATGTCGCTGAGAGGGTTTACCCTGGCCTGCAGCAGTGGTCCGCATGGGACAAGCTGCTGACCCCCTTGCTGTGTGCCCAGCCCCAGGCGTTTCGGAGGAACACCACTTACAGCCAGCTGTAAACAAACACCACTGACACTGTCTGTCACATTTGTCCATTTAATCTGTCCATTTTTGAACCTCATGATTAGCACTTTGAGAGGATAAGAGCTGATCACAGTTCTTGAAGCTATTGTTACAGACTATCTGCAGGCTCAAGAGCATACCTCTACATGGCCTTACTCTTGGTTTATGTTCCTTTGGTTTTGTCCCCAGGGAGGGAAATCTCTACGATGTGTAAATCAGATTTTTTTTTTCCTTCTTCTTGTTTTTTTTTTTTTTTTTTCCTTGTCAGAGACCGGATCATAATTCTTTCAAATGTAAATCTGAACATAATTCTGCAACAAGAATGGATTAAATGACTAATCATGTGGCTTCAGGCATTTATCTCTAAAAAGATTTAGGACATTTATATAGAAATATACTGGACATCTAAAGAATAAAATAGTAATGTCCCACATAATCCAATTGCTTTTCCATAAGCCCTTGTAAAGGTGAATATATTTTGGTTTGTTTATGTAAGAATATAATGTAAAAAGTAGAAAGTGAAATGTGGGGAGAATTTTTCCCATTACAGCTGGCTTTTAATCTGCTTCCTTGACAAATGTACTTGATGCTGATGGTATTTTTCCATTCCTGTCTACTCCCTGACTGAAGACTGAACGATATGCTTCTGTCTCTCGGCTCTGATAATGTTTTGTACTAACATAAAATAATGCCACACAATTAGAAATTATATGTTAACTGTTAGTCATAGCCCAGTGAGTTTACATTAGACAAAATAAATTAAACAGGAACCAGAGGAGATCTAGTAAGTGCAGTTTATGTTTTTGCTTTTTATATTCAGAAATATCACATTTCTATTGATGAGCATCATTTATGCCTGTATGGAGGAAACTAACTCTGCTACAGCAAAAGAATTTCTGGTCATTTCCTCACATTCAAATCAAGCATAGTTTGTAAATGCAAAGTTAAGAGAGTTTTTCTTCTGTCTTGGAATTGATGGGTTGCTTTGAGATTTTCAAAGGAAACAGAATTGCTTTTAATCTCTTCTCTGTAACACTAAATGTTGCCTTGTAGATTGTTCTGTTCTAAGAAGTGAGAATTCAGAATCTACTGAGGGCCTCAACTTCTTGTGTGGGGGTCCCAGAGGGAGCCTCCCTTTAACAACCTTTGCTCAGTTGGAGCAGTGGTGTTGCTAGTCTGGTACCTGTGTGTCCAGTGGTGATTGGTTCCTTTTACCTCAGAGGAACTCGAGGGAACCTGTCTCTGCAGAATTTCCCTCTATCTCATTAGAGGCTGACTTAGCCCCTCACAACACAATCTAGCTATGGTTACATATTTTTAAATACGTTTTTCAATACTAATATTTGCTTCTAGATTCTTGCTTCATTCATCTGATGCCCTGGAGTGAAAATACTTGTATCTGGAAAGCTACTTGTGCTACCATTTTGCTTCATGTCTCACTAATTACTCAAGTTTATGATTCTTAATGCTTTCTTTGCAGCATCCCTGCTATTCCAGGCTTGGCCTTTCCTATGGCTCACTAAGTGCAGCCTCTTTGGAACAGGAAACACTGACTGCAATGAAGGAGATAAACTGAGCTGGCTCTGACGAGGAGGGTAAAACCCTGTGGGACTCAAACTGAAGCCATTGAACAAATTTCGTATCATGCCATATGACACAGAACAAATCTGTATCCATCAGGTTCAAAGGTGAGCACTAATACTTTAGATATCCTTCACCCTTTTGCTGCTTCTGTAGAGACTGACTCTACTTCCATCGTTATCTTTGACACCTCCTCGAGTGATGTGGCTCCTGGTGCAAGGGCTGGGTTGTCTGTTCTTCTTGCTAAACCCCAAAGCCTGTTTGCCTGCAAATAGCGGGGAACTGTAAATCCCTCCATCCAGGCTCATGGCAGGGTCTTTTCTGCCTGCTCGGGCTGTTGTTGAGAGAAGGGGAGAGGGAGACAAAGGGAAAGGGAGAGAGACGGGAAAGAGAAGGAGGAAGATAAGACCCCGCATCACACCCCCCAGCCCCCAGCGGAAGCCGGGCTAATGAGCAGCTCATTAAGGACGGGGCTGGGCTAAGGAGCTCCTTGGGGCAGTCTCTGGAGCTCCCGGCATGGTATCCCGTCGGGGCTCTGCCAGCACCCCTTGCACCCCACAGCCAGGGACCCTGCATCAAAGCCCCCCGCACCCTCCCACGCTCCACGTGTCGCCGCGAGTGGGGAACGGGGTTCAGAGTCTGCTGCCAGCAGCTGGAACCCGGGCACGGCAAGGCTTGCTTTGCCTCGGGCCGAGTCTCCTGTGAAGGCACGGGGGAAGGCGATGCAGGACGCGTGGAACCAGAGAATCGCTTGGTTGGTAAAACACTGACTCTACTTGTATTGTCATCTTAAACACCGTCTGACTCTACTTCCATCGTTGTCTTTGACACCTCCTCGAGTGCTGTGGCTCCTGATGCCGCCTGAGCTGCTGCAGAGGAGGGGGAGGAGGTGCAGCAGCAGGTGCTGCCCCCCCACACCTGAGCGGGCCCTGCAGACCCAAAGGGTTCAGGCAGAGGTTGTTCTGGCAAGGGTCTGTTGAACTGCCCGTGCCTCTGGAGCCCCCGGCCCCAGTTCCAGGACCTTCCCAAAGGAGCTTCTGAGCACGTGCCAATTTGAGGACTTTTGCAGCGAGAGCCCCCCTCATGCTAATGGGGGTCATGGACTTGTCCTGTGAATAGAGCCCACCAAGAAGGCAGCGGCTGCACCCACCACCCCATGGAACTCGCCTGAAGATGTGCTGCAGGAGAACCACAGGACCATGTGCTCCTGAAGAACACATTTCCAGAGGCCTATGGACTGGTGACTATTGTCCACTTGCCCATCCCCTTCCCACCTCCCTCCCGTTCCTCTTATTCCTCTCTCCCATTCTCCTTTAATTTCTTCTTTTTTCCATGGCACCCCTGTGCATCGGATCAGATCAGATCAGTTTGTCTGGCTGCCTTGAGGTTATCAGATTGGGATCTGAACAGATTGAGATCTGTTTTGGCAACTTTTGGGAAGTTGCAGCTCAGAGTGCACCCGAGTATTTGATTTGATATTTTGGCCATGCCCAAAATATTGATTTGTTGTTTTGGCCTTGTCCAAAATGAATACTGGTGTGTGTTTGTGGCTGTACCCAAAATAAACACTGTTTGAATTTACCCTGGGAGATTTGTTGGTCTCCAGTTTGCTGCCCAGACATCGAAGGACCCTTCCATCTCTGAATGAGTAGGTGGAGTTTGAGACCTGGTGGCCGGAGCAGGCCCTGACAAGCTTCGCTCTGCAGGTTTGTACACACCAGTTCTGTTTTGATATGCTTTTCTTTCTTTATTTCCGTGCAGAACAGAGAAATGCAACGTTTTTATTGAAATGGTAGTGCTACAACTTACTGTACTATATCTTACTAGAATTAGACCAAGTGTCAGTTTTCTGCAGTTGTATTTTACTAATATGTAGATTGTTAGGTTAGTCCTCCTGTTTGACTTTTATGGTAATTTCAGGCTAGTTTCTCCAGATGAATAAGCAAGATTAAAAGTTTTCCTGTTATGATTGGTTCTAAGTAGCCATCCTGAATGTGTTCTCACTTTTAGAAGTAGAATGAGCCTCCATCTCCCTGCTATGAGAATTTTATGGTTCGAACTCCCTTCATTGTGCATTTCTCTGGCTTGCAGTTAGTTGAATAAATGTTTTGTAAACGTATAAATTTCTGTCTTCCTTGTACCTGGATGTCTTCATAATATACTGATCTCTATAAAGCTTAGAAAATTAGATCTCATCAATCATTAAATATTTTCCTGATGGCTTAAGGTAACATAAATCATGCTATCATTTTGTCTGAGGTTTCCAAACTTACCATGAATTCTTAGATTAGATCCACCTATTACAACAGGGCACGAGAATTGTCTGAGTGGTTTAGAGAATCTGTGCCCTTATATTTATCTTGTATTTCATAGTTCAGTGATATTTGTGTAGTACTAATCTGAGTTACTAGTGATTGCTGGCAGAGCTTTCTTAGACTGAGATGGCAGGAGTGATTGAAAAATCTAGCTTTTCTCTTTTCTTTACTTATTCCTGTCTTTATCTCTTTCCTTTGTGTGCTTGCAATTTGGACTGAACATAGTTCTGAGTAGTTTTTCTACAGTTCCACGTGGTTATTTACATCTATGGATGTGTAAGTGCATATATGGGCTTTTGTGAAGGAATTATTTTATTTGAAGAAATGGAGTAAGGAGGATGTTCTGCTGTTAATTGATACTTGGCTGCTTGTGTTTCTTACTCCCATGTATGTGCAGCAGCATGTGCCTAAAATGCAGAAAATTCTTTCCAGTTCAGGGAACTGATGGTGGCGAGGACAGATTGAGGGAACTGGGAAAAAGAAATAAGAAGGTTTCAGGGAAAAAGTGAACTATTTTTCAGATACTGTGGAGGATTCCAGAACTTGGGTTAGCTATATAAACTAATGTGCTTCTCCTAGAAAAGGTTCACCTTGAGGGAGGCAGCCTGAGAAAGAGTGAATGGGAGAAACTTCACACCTTGCTCTAAGAGGAAGAAATGTTTTGGATTTAGACTTCACATATGGAAGTGTAGTAGGTATTTCCATTTTCTTTCCCCATAATGTTTTTCAAATACAGACTTTTATAGATGTTGTAAATAAGTATCTGTAAACAGTACATGTGTTTATCATAATATGTCTTTAGTTCAGTTTGTTTTCAAGATGGAGTAAGCAGCAAATCTTTTCTCCCTCAAAGGAAAGGCAAATCTATAAAATGGGATATTGGGACCCTTTAACAAGTGCTCCAGCTGCATGGATATACTTTAAGAATGTCACCAGAGGATACCTCTATAGCAATAACATGCACTGGTTTGAGTGCTCGTGTTTCAGGAGTCAGAAAAGGAATAAAGTTTCCTCTGGGGCAGGTAATAACAGAATCTCTTCCATATGGGGCCCACCAGGACCTCTGGGTCCCAGGAGAGCTGTCGCGCACTGCTGTCAGAAATCTGGGCTGAAATTCTGCAAAGTATTTTCAACCTGTCTTCTGTTGAGATTCTTCATTATGTTAGAAGAAAAGAGAGAGTGCAATGAATAGACTGACTAAAAGGACTCAGACATTTTTCCTAAGAGATGCCCTGGGAACTTCTCACCACGAAGACAAAATCATTTGGACTTCAGAGCTAATGAATTGCAGCTGTACTGCATGGGCTTCAGGTAGCAATATATTCATAAATTAACAGGTGGTCCCTAGGACATGAAAAGCTTAGAGCCAGTGGAAGGCTTCAGAGGCTACTATTCAAATCTAGCAAAGAATATAGACCAAAGAGAATCCATTTTTTTTCACTATTCTTTTTCTTGTTAGGCTCTGGATTTTAGTCTTACATTTCTAAACACTTGTTCTCCGCATCTCAGTCTTCTGAGCTTATAACCACAAGTGAGCAAACAGCATCAATGGGAAGGTGAAGACCAATTAGCCACAAAGCAGAATCACAGAGCAGCCATTCAGAAACATCAGACACTGCAGTGGCATTACAGAGATGTAGTTTGGAAAACCACTGTCAGAGTATCAAATGTTGCTTCTTCTTGTAATAATTTTAATGGGGTGTTAGGCTGCTATTTTTAGGTATGCAGAACTCTTTTAAGTGCTTAGGTTTTTCATAGTGTGAAAAAAGAAATATAAGATGACAGAAAAAAAGACAATGTAAACTTAAGGTCATTAATTTGCTTGCTATTGAACTCTTTGGAAACCCTTTTAAAGATTGCCTTGAAAACTTCCATTTTTTATAAAGATTTTGTTAAGATTGTGTTAATTCTGTCCTGTAATTAAGGCAGTTCATAAAATAGGCTCCATCAAATATACATATTTTGGTTTCTCTCCCTAATGAATTACAAAATATCTTGTAACTCTTGTTGAGAAATGTGTACTTTGATCTTGCCTTGCAGTGTGCTCTGATGAGAAGGCTTACCCTTTGTGTGCTACCTTTATTGAAGGGTGTCCATCAGTGGCTCTAAGTTATGGCAGTAATCATTGTTTGGGTAGCTGTTTTCTGACTTTAATCACCTTGGTTTCCATATTGCATTCAGGCAGGTGGGAAATTTGAAATCCCTGCTTATCAGAGGGTTGTTTGTTTGTAGTAGGCTTACAAATATTCATATCATCCTTGTGCTTCTCTTATGTTTAGCCACTAAGATGTTGCAATCCTTTTCTTCCCTCTATTCCCAAGCAGGTGTGAAAAATCAGTAGTCAGTTTGTTTGTGTATAAGTGAGAGTGAAGAAATAAAATGGGAATCCTGTGTTAAATTCTTTAGCTTTTAGAAATTTGATTTCTGTTATAAACATTGAAGTCATTGCATGGTAGTGGTGGAGACTCTACTGAGTTTAACTGAGTACAAAACAGTGTCATCTTAGAAAAAAACTTTTACCATGGTAAGAACAACAACAACCAGCTTTTTTTTGAAGCATAATGGTGTCACTAGCACAGTCTGGCTTCATCTGTTACTCGTTAAGGCTGCCACCTGTAGTCACTGATTGAAAGAAAAAGAGGCTTTTTCTGATCTGATCTTCCCCCTAAGATGTTTTCCGATAGGAGCTTCCAGGTTGTTGGCTTAGGAAGACAGGATACTTGCGGTGGTGTCATTTTTAGGACTGTACAGATTGATTTTTATATGGATCTTTTATCAAGACTTATGGATTTTTCTTAGCTTTAGTATTTTTATTTGAGAGCTCAGGTTGCTGCAGAGATGTTGTTTACTGCCTTGTTTCACTGGCCCTGTAAATGGAAGCTGCAGCTAAAGACACAAGAAATGGGTAGGTGCAACTTGAGGCTGCAACAGACAGGTAAGCAAATGGCTCTTTCCAGTGGTAGCTTTACTGGAGCTCAGTGTGCTTCCAACTTCTGATATTCCATTATGTCTGTTTCGAGTCCCTTCATTTTTTAAACCCCATCAAAGACTGATTCCAGGTTTGGTTTCAGCTGTGGGTGAAGGTTCAGGTTTGTTGTTTTCATCCAAAAATATGTTATGGTCTATGTTTCATACTAAAAATTTCCTGTTCAATCTGAACTCCAATTTGACTCCTGACCTGAAGGATATCCTTTGGGATCCACCACATCTTCCTTGCTTTTGTTTTCCACTTGTAAGAATCTTCCTCGCTTTTTGCATAGATTTGTTTGGTAGGGTGGGAACAGGCTGTGCTTTTTCTGAACAGCACATGCTTAGAATGCCAAAAAGGTACAGGAGTTCTTCTCTAACAGAAGAACGTGTATCTGAAATATTTCTTCTGATTTTGATCCAGAATCTTTCCATGCTCAAAGTCTCTAGCAGTTTACATCTGGGAATTGTATAAACTTGCAGGTATAGCAGTACTAACCTGTTCATTCAATCATAGGATCATGGAATACTAGTTTGGAGGGGACCTCAAGTTTCATCTGGTCCAACTTGTCTTGGCAAAAGCACAATCTAGACAAGAGGGTCCAGTTCCCTGTCCAACTGAATCTTAAAAAGTATCCAGATAAGGAATTACGTATATTTAATTTGCTATTGCTTCAAGTACTATTTTATAGCTATCTAAGGTTTGAAGAGGGACACCAAGCCTTAAAACTTACCTTGTCTCTGTATCACGATTCTGTCAGTGTTCAGGTGTAATTCTGGGATACCTCTTGCAATGAGTGAGGTGGTTCTTGTAGCATTCAGAATTGTGTTTCTGCACTGCTGTTTGGACACAACTTCAAGTTCTGTTAGATGGAAATGCTGTGGCAAGGTGGTTAAGACATACCTTTATTGATCTATTTTTTTAAAAGTTTAAATCTTGATCTGGACTTTAGTTCAAGGCCATGTCCAGCTGACTCTAATTATGGTGGGTTGGAAATGCCTTATTACCACTCTTTATTCAGGCTACAGGAGGCTGTTGTGTAGGTGAGGCTGATGTCCTCTAGATGTTGCTTCCTATCCATAACAATATTGCAAGAAAAGATCTTGTGCCAACTTGTGCAAGAGTAGTAGGATTAAATCCTATGATGTGGCCCACTTATGACTAGGGTAAGTATTCTGTCTATTCAAGTTCTCTACAAAATACCACATGAAGGGTTTATTTTTTAAAAATAACATCAATCCCCCATCCGTAAATGTTTGTGCCTTCCAAAGAGTTGTCATGTTTTATCCCAATAATCATCATTTTTCACTGTTGTTTGAAGTTCTCCCTTTGTACTATTTTTTTATGAGTGTTTCAACTACCTCTAGGATAAGGAACCTTACGAATAAGATCACTTGCTTTCTTATTTATATTATATGTAACTCTGTGGCTTCCTTATTGTGATGAGTTGTTGAGATACTAAAAATTTTTGTAGGTTTTGAATGGATCTGCTGATATGCCAACCACAATTTTAGCACCCAAATTGCCTACTGACAGACTTCTAGCAGGCAGTGAACTACAAATAGACTTGCTTGCCTTCGTACCAAATGCCTGCATTCTTTGACCCAAAATGCTCTCTAGGTCCTGGTGAAGCACAGGCGCAATAGCTGCTTCTTTGCAAGTTTTGTGTCTTTCACTACAACACAAAACTCTATTCCTGACCTCCTAGCTAACAAATAAAAGTCCAAACAAAACAACCCCTTCCCACAGTTTTGCAATGAATGAAAATCTGCTGTGGATATACTTTTAAGAGGTGGTATGAAAACAGGCTCCTGATCTGAGCATTAAAAAGGGCTTTATGCCTTAAGTGGCAAATGCCACTCTGACAAAGGATTAGTCAAACTTTGAAGGTCGAAGTGAGGTTTGGGAGCTCTGTCTGAAGCTCCTTTTTCCGTCTGAAAAAGGGACCTTCAAAGGCAAATGTCAATACTTGACATGCAGCTTTTTCCCCTCCATTCCAGCCATGCAAACAACAAAACAACCAACAAAAACACAGTGAAGGAAGACAAGAAAAGCATGTAAAACAGGTTGCAGTCGCTTTCATTCAGTGCTGAGCTGTTCCTCAGGGCTGAGGGATTTCTTTTTTATTATTATTTTATTTCTTTAGCATATTTTTTTGGTTTTGGCCAGTTAAATACTCTTGTTTTCGACAGAGAGCAGCATAAAGGTAGGATATCTGATATGGGAGCATCACGGTATCACAGTATCATAAGGTTGGAAAGGACCTCTGAGATCATCAAGTCCAAACTATAACCCAACACTAACACCAACCATCATCTAAACCATCTAAACTCAGTGCCTCATCCAGTCTCCCCTTAAACACCTCCAGGGTCGGCGACTCCACCACCTCCCTGGGCAGCTCATTCCAGTGGCCAATCACCCTTTCAGTGAAGAACTTTTTCCTCACATCAAGCCTAAACTTTCCCTGACGAAGCTTGAGTCCATGCCCTCTAGTTCTGTCACTGGTCACCTGAGAGAAGAGACCAACCCCTGACCGACTACAACCTCCTTTAAGGTAGCTGTAGAGAGCAATGAGGTCTCCCCTGAGCCTCCTCTTCTTTAGACTAAACAGCCCCAACTCCCTCAGTCGCTCCTCATAGGGCTTGTGCTCCAGCCCCTTCACCATCTTCGTTGCCCTCCTCTGAACACATTCCAGTATCCTGACATCTTTCCCAAACTGGGGGGCCCAGAACTGTACACAATATTCCAGATGAGGCCTGACCAGTGCCGAGTACAGTGGGACAATAACTTCTCTGGTCCTGCTGGCCACACTATTCCTGATGCAGGCCAGAATGCCATTGGCCTTCTTGGCCACCTGGGCACACTGCTGGCTCATGTTGAGCTTCCTGTCAACCAGCACTCCCAGGTCCTTTTCTGCCTGACTCCTCTCCAGCCACTCTGTCCCCAGTCTGTAGCTCTGCATGGGATTGTTGTGTCCCAAATGAAGTACCCGACATTTGGACTTATTAAACATCATCCCATTAGAATCAGCCCATCTCTCCAATCTGTCCAGGTCCCTCTGTAGGGCCATCCTACCCTCTAACAGATCAACTCTTCCTCCCAGCTTGGTATCATCTGCAAACTTGCTGATGCAAACTTGCATCTGCCAACCTGTATATGTTAACCAATGAAAGCCAGATTTTCAGAATTGCTCTGTATTCAGTGGGCTGAATTTTCTCCCCTACCCGCCCAGCTGCCACACAAAAATAACTGAACCAGTCTGGTGTAGTTTCTCTTTGCGTAAGAGGAACACAAGAAGGAACCAGTAACAGGCAGAGTGGAATTGCCAAATTATTTAGAAATCTTTTCTGGCTCTGATCTCTTTGCAGGTTGAATATTTCTAGACACGCAGCCAACGCTGCTGCTCTGCTGGCCAAGAACATGTCAGATTTCACTAGCTAAGCAATGCGGGGTATGGTCAGTACTTGGTTGGGAGACCTCCAAGGAAAACTCAGGTGCTGTAGGATGTGGTAATTACTAATTCAGTAAATAGACTTCTCAGAGTTGGTGCAGCATCTGTATCCCATCTAGGGAGGATGTTGGAGCACTGCTAGCAAAAAACATTGGGTAAAGGTTGGCAGGATATATTATGACACCATAAAACATCTTGGAATTATAAAGAAATATGTATTGTGTATCATAATGGCATCAAGACCTTTTAAAACTTGTTACTCAGTCTCACACTCCCCTCACCATTCCTTTGTAATCTGGAGTTGCATAGGCTAAGGTACTTTCCTTGCCTTTGAGAGATCCAAGTTCAAATTGTTCCTCTGGCATTTTTCCTTGTCCAAATACCTGTTCTTCCTGCCAAAGTGCAGGTCACTGTAACATGGGTCTGCTTCTTTCTTGCTTTGAGCAGTGATTTTTATCTTGAGACAAGAATTAGCGTATAGGAATGGCAAAACCATTTTATTAACATTTTCTGAAATAGCTGGAGCTGCAGGGCATAAGTTTATTTCTGATGAAGAAAAAGTGAGGTTGATGCTCATAACCCCATATAACTTGATTCTGGGACCTTGCTGGGTTTCAGGTTTTGGATTTCCTTGGCTTTCTTCAGTATGGAAACCTTAACGTCTAATAGGGTAATTCTTTCTGTCCTACCTTTTACTTACTGCAAGGTTTCTCTGTAAAATATCTGACCTCTCCAGGTCCCGCTGATAGCTGATGAAGTAGATCAGACTTTTTGAGGATGAAAGTCCTATCTAATGAATGATAAATGCTATGTAGGGCCTTTTCTTTCTGTGCAGTAGGAATTTGCTAAAAATTATTTACCTCCTGACCTGGGGGAAACTGTTATTGATGTGTCTGAACACATGTTTAAACAGCTCTGTAACAGCAAGGATGTTGATAAGAGATATATGAAACATTTTTTAAACTTTTGAATAATCAACTTTACACAAGTATTACGATGTAAAATCCAGTGGTTTCAGTGTGAGAGGGTTTTACTTGAATTAAACTGTGAGGAAGCCAAGACCTAATGTTCACATCGTTTAGCTAAATCAGGATAAAACCTAGTGTTCAGGTAGAGTGGTTTTCCCTGAGCCAGCTTATACGTTTGAAAAATGTACCTTCTTTTGCAATGAAGATACAAAGTGATGATATGCCCTGAAAAACACTGAAAGGTTAACATTTCTGAATCAAGTTGATCCATTTGTGGCACTTTCTTATACTATAAGTACTGCAGCTTGGCCAAAAAAACCAAACTCAAAGCCAACAAAACATAGTTTCCCAATAGATAATCTTTGCTTGAGGTACTCTTTGAAATCACTCCCTCAATTGAAGGCACAAGCTGAAGTAGCTCCCTCTTCTGACCAGCCTTTAACTGGTTTTCATTTGCTATAGTCAGAAATCAGCAGAGCTTTCCTCATCCTGAATGGGCAAAATATATTAATTGATGATAGATGTTTACGTCCTGACCAGACACTGGTCTGTATAGGGACAAGGGGAAGTAGTTAAGAATGCAAATTTTCCCACTAATTTCCAAAGTCATGTAGTATCTCTACAGCTATTGAGGTCAAGAAGATATGAATTACCTTGCTTGTTGCTATCTTTATTTTGCATCGAGGATGCTCGGGAAGTTAAGGAAATCGGAAATGGACTGCTAGGATATGCTGGAATGAGTGTTTGGCCATGACCATTTACCTGTTTCAGCCTTGAACTGTGTGTATTGAAGGTTGTTTGTTTTTAGTTTAAACTAACAGTGCTTAAAGAACATAGTTTCTGTGGATACAAAGGTTCACATTCAGCATAAAGCAAAGTAAGCTCTTCCTTGCTGAAATGTATTGACTGCCAAGTGGGCTGAGAGAACATCGGGGTTTCATCTGCATAAGATGATCCTCAGTATGTTCTTGTTCTTTCCACAATGGTAGTTGCCTCTTATATATGCATCAGAATGAAACTCTACCCATCTATAAAGCTCTTAAACCATGGGATTTCTACACTGTTCCTCCTGACAGTTATCCTTTGGAGCTGTATAACTTTTGACTGCCTTAACTTCTCAACTTTAGCTTTTCTTGCCTCTCTTCTGGCAAACAAACCCTCTCACGCACACATTCCTACACAGGCCTTGCACTGGTTTTGAGGAGTACACCGTGGTGCTTGTTTTCAGCTGTCTTGCTCTTTTGCACTTATATTCTTATCACCAGTACTACTTCTTAAAGAAGGCAATAAATAGGAAAGGTGATGCTTGTGGATTTGAAAATCCATGTTTACGATTTCAGAATTCCCTCTGCAAAGATTCTTGCACGCCCTCAGAGAACAGTGAAATGCTGTGTGTATAATTTATAAAATGAGCCTTTATAAAGAGCTTTCAGTCTGATACAAAACATTTAAACAGAAGATGGAAAGAGGTTTAAGCATTTAGGAAGGAACCTTCCAGACTTGAACTGCTGCACTTTGGGTGAATTGGCATGTTCTGTCCAGAGTATGTGAAAGAAAACAGAAAAGCTCCATCCCCGTTCCCTTTGCAAGCCAGCACTTGCTCTCTTGGATAGGTTTGGGGAGTGAAACACAGAAAAATCTTTGCTAATTGCCTCCCCATCTGTGTATTTAGGCAAAGTTCCCATCCCCTACCTTTGTCCAGTGTCTATCTGAGGGATACTGACAGGGGGAGTTGGGTGAGAATAAGGTGAGGCTCAGAGATGAAGCTCAAGAAGAGAAGGGGGAATACAGGTGTCAGAAACTTTTTGGGAATCTGATTAATTTGGGTGGGACATCTGTATTCATTGCTTGATGGGTAATGAGTGATGGGAGGATGATGCTCTCCTCAGGCTACTTCAGGTAGTGCCTATGTCCAACTCAAAGATGTGGTGAGTGACTCTCTGAGTGATTGACCTGATACTGCTCAAGTCCTCTTTCCTGTTCATAAACCACTGCTGATTTTAATGAAAGTTCTTTGTTCTGGATTTCTAGGCTTTTTGCTTTTCCACCCAGTGTCTTTTTTTCTTTGTTTGTTTGGCAAAATATTCCCTTCTGCTTTTTGGCTTTTCATTATATGTGGTGTAGCAATGGCTACGTAAGTTGCTTGTTATTGTTTCTGTTTCTGCTCTGGAATAAGATGTTTGAAATTTATATTTTCCTTCCTGTCACCTTCTCTTTTGTATAAATATGTGTAGATTTGGTGTCTGGTGTCATCCTGTAGGTGTTGAAGGCCTTGTGCTTTGCATGGCTGACACAAAGAACAAGAAGTGTTATGAATGCTAGGGGAATGTTTTTGGCAAGCAGCTGAAATGAAGTTATGTTTGCAGATAAAACCCTTTTTTTTTAATCTTCCAAGGCCTGTTCTCAGAGATTCCTAGCACTAAGATCTAAGGATTTTAGTAGAGGAGCTGACTTTCTCAAGGAAGTTTAGAGCTCATTTATGTATTTTATGCATTCTACCGGTAGAATGGACAATGAGCCTTAGTCCCTGAAGCCTTCTGTGATATTCCAGCATGATGTGTCTCCAAGACATGTTTCTGCAATCTTCCCCTACCCCCCTGTATTCTTCTGTGCATGAATAAGATAAATACCTAATGGTATAAGTTGCCTTCTTGGCTCCATTCTCTTGGTATTTTGACTGGTCTTTCGATCCCCACAGTCATGTTATTGAAACCCAGCAGGGTCCTTTTGGGATGGCCTCCAAAATGATCCTTTGAAAGATGAAACGTAGCAACTAATAAGCCATTCCATTTCTTTCTCCCCCCACTCCTGCTTTGGGCAGGAAGCGATCTGGCTTCGTATTTGCAATTCTGTAAAAAGCTGGAGATGTACTGTGTCTTTTATTGGAAATAAATTAATAAATAAAACCGTATAATGGAAGGTACTTGACCTGTGAAAATCCTTTCTTACTTCCCTTTTCCTCTGTCTCTGTTGGGACATGTTCACATGTAACTTCAGGCTCTAAACTTGGTTACCAAAATAGAGGAAAAATAAGGGTGGGGGAAGTTTGATTTGTACTTTTTTTTAAAAGAAATTAAGTAATTTAAAAAATAAAAAATTAATTTTTCCTGCCTAACACCTGGGCCTCCCCAGAGAGATTTCCTGTCAGCTGAATCCTCTAAGGTTGGCCTTGACTGGTTCGTTGGTTTTGGTTTGCTTTGAATCAGAGCCTCACCATTTGAATGTGTATTTCACATGTCCAGAGAGCTCTTTACCTCCACCCTTCCCTTTCCACTGTGCCTTGATGTCTATTAAAACAAATTTCTGTGCAACCCAGCTGGGGAGACATTTGAGCTGAAGAGCCATAAATCATCTTGCACGAAGGGATGGGAATGCCAGGCATTCCTATCTGGCCTTGCATGTGAGCTCCGAGCTGGCCCTAAGTGAAGCCCAGAGAGACTCCATGCAGATGTCTCTGTCTCTAGCTCAGTCTCATCCTTGCATTGCTCCCTTCCCGGCGCTCCCATCACCGAGTGCATGCTGCTGCCTCTGCTGGGAGCACAACAACAAAGCCATTAAGAATACCAAGGCAGCCAAAAATAATAGCAATAAAAATAAAACCATTATTAATGCCAGATACGACTGATCTGAAGTCACAGCGAGTGTAACATGACTCAGTCAAATCCCCAGGACAGTTGGAGACAGAAAGGGAAGGAGTGAGGAAAATCTCTATCAGTTTAAAGCTCTGGGCCCCAAACTCCTTACAAGTCAGCTTTGATAATTCATCAGACAACCACAAAAAAGAATGCCTCCCCCGCTCCAGATGCAACCGTGTCTTGTCCCAGCCTCTTTTTCCACAGCCTGTGAATCTCACCACATCAAGGGGGAGAGAAAATACATTTAAAAGTTCTCCTTATTTAGGTTGGGTAGGTTTGAAATATCCTCCAAAGGCAAACGTGTGTGTGTGTGTGTGTGTGTGACTGGAAGAATATGTGCGTGTGCATGTACACATGTAGAGTTGTACTTGGGAAAAGGGAAAAATTACTGGAAAAAACAGGATTTGCAGTTCACACCCAATGCAACTGGAGAAAGAGGTGGCTCTAAGCTTCTTTATTGTTGCTAACTAGAGGAAAAAAACCCAGACCAAAGAGTAGAGTGGCCCAATGCTTGCCTGTAGTCTGGGATGAGTAACTGCACACAATCCCATTGGAAGCAACAGGAGAGCAACGCAGAGCACAAGCAGTGCTTTGCTAAAAAAGTAAAGACTGGGTGGATTTGTTTGTCTGTTCGTTGGATGCCTGCTGGAAAAGCAGATTGATGTACCAGGAAGCAATAGGAATGGAAGAGAAATGTAGGTTTGAACACCACTTTTTATTGTCTGCTACCAAGATGAGAGAACAAATTTTCAGACCTATTCTTGTGTTGGAGGTCTTAGGGGGGGCCATAGAAGAGGTACTCCCTCACGTCATTTGGGGAGAGTGGCTTTGACTAATGGACTTGAAGAAAATGGTAAAAAAAGGGACCAGTCAAGAAAACTTGGATCTGTTTTCAGTATCACACTGTGTGTGTGTTTTGTTCTCAGATTTTAGTTGAGGCCAAGTCTGATATAAACAGATGGAGTTCAAAGTAGTTGGTCTGAATAAAAGCTTACATGATATTTTAATGATTCAAGTATTTTGGGACTGTAAAATTAGATTGAAAATCTTAGAAGGTGTTTATTTTTGCTTTTTGGGCCAGGCAGACGTACAAGAAATAGATCTGGTTCAATTTTTTTCGTTGATATTTTGTTCGTTTCTCAGTACTTTATGACTCTGAGATGCTCTTGTACTACTTATAAGAGAAAGTAATCTACTTTTGAAACTGAAATTGCTACCTAATGTTTTGATTTTTTTGATATTTTTTTCAAAATTTGAGTCTTTCACGGCTTGATACCCCTTTGCTTTCTCTTTCTCTGTTGTTCATTACAAGGGAATCATGTCTTGTTGCTGGTTTTTATTCTTGACACATTTTTGTTACCATCGTTTTTGACTTCATTCTACTGGTTTTGAAAATAAAGATCTTCAGAAAAGGTCTGTGGCAAAAATGAAATGGAAAGAAAAGAATGTGTAAATTCAGCTGAAAGTCTTGGTGTCTGCAGTGTTTTAAATGGGGAAGATTTTCTTTCCCTGTCTCATTTTGCATTTTTTTTTTCTTAGAAAAGGTTAATGAGAATTTCCATAAGCCACTTATGACTGCAAGAAGTTAACTTGTGGTAACGGTGCAGCTCTGCTTCTGGCTGGAATTGGGCAGTGCCAAATGTGGATGGGGCATGGAGATTTCATTGCAATTTTGCAAAACTGAAAAGCCTTGAATAATTTTTTGAAGGGTGAGTGGATTGGGTACTGAATATTTAGTCCTCAATTGTGGGCATTTCATGTCGTCCTAGTCCTCTGGCTTTGCAGAAAACCTGTTCCTAATGTGCAAATCCCAAGGGATTTCAGTGCCAGCACAGATGGACCAGTTGAACATTGCCCTGGGTTTTCAAAAGTAAACCGCAAAGCCAGTATTTGCAATCCTTGTTCTAGTAAACAAATGATTCTGTGATTTGCCCAAGCTCTGTCCTCGAGACATAAGTTGGGGCATAGTCTGAAGGATTTCCTCTGTTTGCGAATCTAACCCAGCAAGACTTGACTGCAAGCTGTGATAGAAGTTGAGCACTTTATGTGCTAGGGCTTGTTACACAAGTTCCAGACAGCAATATGTTACTTGACTAATACCACAGACAGAATAACCACAGTCTTTCAAAATGTATTTGATGTCCCTAACAGACCCTTGTACGCTCTGTACTCTATGCCCAGGCTATATACAGAACTTTTAATTTAGAAAGGCTACTACTTGCAGTTGTGTCAATATTACTTTAAAAAGTGTTTGGGCGGAGGTGGGGGAGATGAGAGAGCAATTTTGGACCAGATTCCTGGGAAACAGTACGTCAATATATGAAATCAAACCTTGTATCAGGGATTATATACAGAATGGAAGATGAATGTTCTGAAGAATTTTTTGTGAAACATTAGCTAGCACAGACAAACACCCCATCTAGTTTATTGTTGCCCTCATTGCTGTCAGATCTGAGCACTTTCTCGTAAGGGACGTGACTTACATCTGTCACACACGTTGCACTTTCTGTTTCCCCAGTGGAGCAATATGTTTTATGTGTTTTTTAAATGTATGCACTGCTAGCACCTATATTAGAAAAATTTAAGCAGTGTTAATCTGCTCTTGGTATGGAAGGGCAATAAGGCTGAGATGGTTCATAGCTGTTGCATTTATTCCCTGGATGTTGGGAAAACTGGCTCCAACCTGAAGAAAGATGCATTCTCTGTCTTGAGAGAGGAAGATTCACCAATAACTACCCCTGTTTTATAGGTAATCTGGATTCATATGACTGTGTTTAAATGACGAATATCCTTAAACACTTTCAGAATCCACTTTTAACTAAGGCTTTTTTTGTTGTTGTTAGTGCTAGGATTTTCTTAGGCAGTGAAAGGAGTTACGTGACTAATTTCTGTTACATTGGCATACATAGGTGTGCAACTGCCTTAGGTTACTCTGACCATTCCCATTCGTACTGATCTGTTAATTATTGATGAAAACTGTGTTGATTAAAATGCTTAAATGATTTCAAAATGTGCTAACCTGTTCCAGTGCAGCTAAGCCCAGTGGGTTATTGAAATATCTCAGGCTTAGAATTTGCAGAGGGCCAGTTAGGTGCATGTGCATGCCTTGGCCCTGCTTGTGTCTTTAGTTGGGATAAATTGATATGCAGTCGCAGATGAGCCTGGAACTCAGGATTCATTTCCATGAGGTGTCTCACTTTTATAAAAATGTTTATAGCTCTAGATTTAACATTGAACTGAACTTTCTAATTTCTAAAATATGTTAATGAATATGATAATAATTAATGTCTTGTCCATGTGCTCTGCAATTTAAATACCTATTTGGAACTGTATCCAAACACAGAACTATACTTCTGACCTTGGAGCTACTTTTGTGCTGAGATTATTCCTTTCCCGAAGGTCATTATCAGCTACGATCTGTTAGGTACCACCAGCCACTGTGCCTAGAAATGAATGTCTGCAGAATGAGTGACTCTCAGGGTGTGTTTCTGTGGCTTTCTTAGACACCTGGATTATTCTGAGTGGTGGTGTTGGGTATTTTTCCTAAGCAAAATTCTGGCTGTGTCTTCCCTGTCCCTTGAATGGCAATGGAGGCCAGTGGTAAAGCCTCATTTTCATTTTTATCCCAGCGTACCCAGGGCATTTTCAGAGCACTGAATCTGATTGTGACCCTTTAACCAAACAAGAGGCAGCTATGAGGGCAAAGAGGTGGTGTTTGACTGAACTTACTAAAGTTTAAGATTTAATTGGAAGGATATTGTTGGATTGTTGCAACATATTGCTTTTCCATATTTCCATATGTGATCCTAGCTTGGGGTCATTTGAGAGCAGTCCAAGTGATGACTTCAGCAAGTATCTTAAATAAATTAGGATCAGGCAGTGACGGAAGAATTCTGGTTGTGGTTGGTCTGTCTTTTGGAAACTAGAGCATATTAGCAGAAACCAACAACAAATTTAGTATCATGAATCTATTGGGAAAGGAGAACAACTTCCACATTGCAGCATCCCCTACCTCAAAGTCAAGGATGTGAAATATCTCAGTTGGCCACCACATCATGAAAAATGATTTATTGCATCTGTTTAAAAACAATTCTGTATTCTCTGGGGGCTCTGTCCTTCACTAGCAGAGTTTCGGACTCAATGATCTAATAGATCTTTTTCCATCTCTAACTTCTGTGGCTTGCCATATGAAGAGATAAACATCTTTCTTTCCGATCAGTGTTGACGGACAGACTTACAGGCATGGAAACATTATTGTGTGTGGGATAGGGGGAGGGGAAGTAAGGCCATTTGCTGAATATTATTGTCTCCAGGGCATAGGATTATTGGAAAATGATAAATAGCTGGGCAGTCAAAGAAAATATGAAAACCCTGTCACGGAACAGAACTGCCCAAGATTTCTGTTCATATTGCAGTGACCAAAAGAAATTTACATTGGAAAAACCCTCTTGCCTTCAGGGCTGAATGTTATGAACCTTCAAAGTGATTCTTGAGAAGAAAAGGGGTTGGGAATGAAAGGAGTGGGAGGGATTGCCATGCTGTTTCTATGGAGCAGGGGTCACTGCAGAATAATATTCATCATCTTGTTGGTGCCGTTCTGAGAATGAGAACAAGGTGGGAGAGATAAAAGCAAGGTTGAACTGCTATCTGGCATTTATTGCTTGTTCTTCAGTCCAATGGGAGCTGTGAATGGACTAAGTCCAAATTTTTACTTCTGGATTTCATTCAAGGATTATTCAGCTGGCCTACAGACTGGGTGCCTTTGCTGTAATAACTTGTTTTTCCCTCAACTTACTTGGACTTCAGCTTTCCTTTCAAATGTATTAGTCACAGGAGTACATATAAGGGACAAATCTAGTGCCAGTGTAAGTCAGCATGGATCTATGAGAGTTTGTGACACTTGAAGATTGGGTCCAATAACTAAAATACTGGCCATAATTTGTGCCTCTAGAAAGTAAGGCCATTGACATGTAATTATTTCCATTTGAGGTTCTGTTCCATTCAAAAAATGTCACCAGATTTGTTATTCCAGTTTCTCCCCCCTGTCTTGCTCTTCCAGTCCTCTTGAAGAAGAACAAAACACCTATGAATGCATAGGCCAAAATGTTAATGGGTGTAAATTGAAACAGACTGTTTCTTGTGAAACCGAGGAGGTTGAAAAACTGGCCATGGAAGATGATTCTCCATGATCCTTATAAGTGTCATGGGGCAAAAATTTTAAGTAAAGGATGCTCTTCATGCAAAATGAATGTCAGAGGAACTTGAAAAATATGGTATTTTTCAATAACATTTGATCCAAAATAAAAAATATCTTTTTTGATTGGCAGGCCTACTTTGCAATTGCAAAACAGGAAGCTGCATCTTTGATTCAGTTATTGGACAAAGAAATTGAACTCAAACTGGGGGCCTAATTTTCAGAGTAACTGAGCACCCTTTCATTGCATATTATGTTTCCAAATTGGGGGGAAAGAAGATCATGACATTTTGTCATCTCCTCTACCTTCACTGTATTTAAAGCTGCCATGAATTATATTGTATTTTGCATAGGGGGTGATGGAAACAGTGCATCAGGCTCAGCAGCATTGATTCAACTACTGTATCTAGGTGTGCTATGTTTGCTTCTTAATGTATATTTAGACACGCTGGCCATCCAAGGCATTGACTCAGCATTCCTGTGGCTCCTTGGCTGGGCTGGCAGGCCATCACTGCATTACAGCACTCACCAGCTTTTTGTTCCTGGCAAAACTTGCATTTAAATTATTTCAGCTGGCAGATCTGTCAAGGAGAGATGAACGCTCTCTTGTTATACCTTCTAATCCCTGTTTAGCTGTTTGATGTTGCTTTCCACCCGAGTGATGTGATACTTTGGTATTACAGGCTGAATGACAGCTGTAATGAGGCTGAGATTTTCACATGAGAAACACTTCACTTTTAGGCTTGTTTGCAAGTTCCCATTGGAATGGTGGAGAGATGGATTATTGCTTCAGAGGCTGAGGCTCAGTGGCTGCCCTTGGTTGTGCTGGGTGACATCAAGAGCTGACTTGAACTTCATTGTGCTCCTAAGGTGCTGCATGTTGCATTCCTATTTTACTTCTAGAGTTTTATCTTGGCCTCAGATTATCTTCAAATCCCACCCAATGCCAGTGCTGTTTTATGAAGATCCCTGACAACATTATCCACCCGGTGCTGGTATTGTAGCAATATATCAAAGGCTGATGGGAGATGAATTTTTCTGCACCAGGCACAACATTTCCATATCTGTTCCCACAGAGGTTTCATGTGCATTTATGTGTGCTGAAAGCACAGATGAAGTTTCCATCTTGGAAGGTTCTGGGTGCGTTGTCCCTGAACTGGCACACAGGATAATCTACTGAGTCAAAGTCTGTAGCCGGGCAGTGAACTGGATTTGGAGCCTGGCCCTGAGGCAGGTCAGACACAACAGTGTTGAGGAATCAACAAAACCTTGTTCCAGAAGGTGCTGAAGTATTTTATAAGCTGAACAGGGCATTAAGGTCTCTGAAAGAATCACTAGGTACCGTGAGAAACAGGAAAAAGAAGGAAGTCATCATAGTCATTGCTGGGTATACTTGATAGTCAAGCTGTGATTTTGAAATTGATTTTTCATTCCTGATATATGGCTTGCACTTGAACAGGGAAATGTCTTGCTGCTGGGTGCTCACTAGAACCACAGGAATTAATGTTACCAGATCAGGCCTCTTGTTCTTTTCAGCCCACTGTCTCATTTCAGCCAGTGGCCAGAATCAGATGCTACTTCAGCAGGAAGTTTATATATTCTTGGAAAGGACAGTTACCGGATAACTTGATTTTAAAGGGAGACTTCTTTCTTTTCAATGCGAACCAGCTTATGCCTTGCAGCTCTACAGCCTAGTGCTGCTATTTGGATATAATACAAAGCAGTTTTTCTAGGATCTGCAGAGAATCTGGTTTAAACCTGCACAGATAGAGCACTAAAGGAGACTGGGGACCTGTGGATTTTGTACTGTAGCACAGAGGATTCTTCTCTTGGGACTATTTTCTTACATCAATGCTTCTCAACTGATATTTTCCATTTGACAACTGATCTTTGCACTGGCCACATGTTTAAACCAAATAAACAAACAAAGGCCACGGTTTCTTCTTTCCCTATAATTTCTGACCTGAGATGACACAAGCTTTGAGTGGATCAGGTTGCACTGCACACTGCTGCACATAATGCCATGGTTTTCCCGAAGACGCTGTTTAACTGCCAGCAGGCTAAGCTCATTTAATCATGTTTGCTGTGGGCTCTGGCATGCTGAGGGATGCATTGCTGTGGGGACACATCGTCCTACCCAACCAGCAGCACAGAAGCAGAGGGGACATCTACACTGCTCCAAGTGTGGCGTTGCATCGTGCTGCTGGAGGCTTAGCAGGACGTGTCCTCTTCCTTTTGCCTTTTGCACCCCGCTTACTCTTTCACAATAGTCCTCCCAATAACTTTCATATCTCCGGACAGTGTGTTTGGGAAGTGTGTTTTTGATCTTCTGCAAGTAAAAAATTGTAAAGGTCTGGTGAAAACAGTAGGCTATATAGGAACGATAGAGGCTGGACAGGTCAGGTCACAGTCTAACTGCTGCCAGCTCATCTGCTTCTGGTGTTGCATAAACACATGCCTCACTTCGCACACCACTAGAATAATCTACAGCATTTTGCTTACCTTTATTTTCCCCCCTTGTCCATAATCCTTTAATACATTTACCCCCAGTTGAACTGTCTCTCGGACTCTGAATCCTGGTTGTCCCAGGACATGGAGGCACGCAAGCATTTTTGTATCAGATTAAAAACACACTGACCACAAAAACTTGGCAACGTTACCTCCTGGTTTTAGACAGTGCAGAAACTTTATCAGTGTTTCAGTTATTAATAGATTGGTTTGCTTTTCTCAATATTTAAGGCCTTGTATGACCCTACTAATAATTTACAAGAATTTTTGCATGTCTGTGTTTTAATTCCACTGGCTTCTGTGTCAGCGGATGAGCTTTGATTGGTTAGGTCTACCTAATATATTACCAAACAGAGACAGTAACAGAATGTGGTTTACTCAGATATGTAGTTTCTTTCTAGGCATATGATTCATCGTCTGTGAGAGAGACTGCAGCTGGAGAGCACAAACTTGCAGGAATGGAGATAAAGCGCGCTCTCTTATCTTGTAGTCTCCTCAGTACCTCTCCCTATCTTCAAGCCATTTCAAAAGTCTTCAGAAAATTAATAATACCAAGCTTGATAGAATCACAAAAACTGCAAGAGCTCTCTGACTTTTAGAAAAAACCCACAAAAATTCACGTTGACCATAAGTTGGCTGAAGCGTCTTTTCTCAAGATGTCTCATAGCCTTTGTGTAAAATTGTATGTAGGTATCCATGTAATGGTTAGAAGTGGCCAGCGTCCTAATAGCTCTAGTGTAAAATATGCAGTAATATCTAATGAAGTACATGTATGCATTTAATTCTCTGCCTAAAAATGTAGGAGATAAGTCACCTTCTGCAAATCCTCATTTTCTAAGGAAAATGCAAGTGTTGATTGTCAGTTTGCTTTTTTTTCCTTTGTCCCCAGACTTAAGCAGCCTGTCTTTGGGTACTGAACTGGAATCTTTTGTGATGTGACTAGGTGTCAGTCCAGCTGTAGTTTTGAATTAAAATACAGATTCTCAGATCCAGTGATGATACAGTGTTGCATGCAGAAAAAGAACCCTTCTTTAGGAATTAAAGTGGGATTATTTTAAATGGATATGTGTGTGGGTGTGCACACACAAAACCACATGCACATAGACACATATTGTAGAAAAAAATACTACGAGGCTTTCAGCAATTTTTTTTTAAACTAGAAATGAGACGTGACATAAATAGTAAGGATAATTAACTATAGGAGCAGTTTACCAAGGGAAGTGATAAATCCATCATCACTCGGATTGTAAATTGAGATTGTGTTGTTTTAGAAAAAAAGGCTGTAGGTCGGCCTCAAGGTACTGCACAAAATCATATTTACTTAGGAAGAAGGGAAGTGCAACCTTCTTCCACTGGATGTGGGATTCTGTAACGTGTTTTGGGGGTGGTTGCAGAAGATGTTCGTAGAGTTCCTTTGGTCTTGCAACTTATTTTTCCCTATTTTTCCCTTATGTTTCCAGTTTTAAAGTGCTTTCTTTGTTAGCAAAATAGAAAAAAAGGAATAAATACACTGTGAAGGCTGATTTATCGATACTTACTAAGTCGCACCTACAGTCTTTTTGCCTTTTTGTCTGTTTGCCTTTGGTCGCACCTACAGTCTTTTTGCCTTTGGACAATTTTCTTTGTGTTTTATTTCCTTACACTGACTTTCTGGTCTGTTTCATTGTGTGCTATTTCTAACACAGTCATACAAGCTTTAGCCAATATTCTGCCCGATATTCTCCATCCCAATTGAAGTAAACCTGGACTTTGATATTCTCTGTCAAATTTCAACTATTCTTGCAAAAATTCATTGCTACTTCTGAGCTTTCGTATTGGGCTGCAAAACTAAATACCTGTTAAGTCTATTTGATACCATTGGAGGTTTTTGACTTAGGAAGGGGTAAGCATGTGGAATAATCCTGATGGCTTTAGTATTTCATACTTCTGTTGAGGGACTTTGGTCTTTTTTTACTGTTTTCTGTTATTTTCTTTTAAGCTTTGCAAATATATGATCAGAGAAGGCAAATTTTTTTGGCTTCCAAGAAAGATGAATTGATAAAAACTTGGTATGCCAGATAGTATTGCCTCTCTTAAAAGTCAACAGGACAAATGTTGGTGCCTTCAAGTCGACCTCTTTCCTGGGTTCAGCATCCCCTCCAGTACCTTGACACTTCTGCTTAGTAAAACTCTGCTCCTGCACTTGGATTGCTTCCCCGTTCGGGCTGAGAACGTGCTTTAATCCTGATCGTTTACTGCGAGTCTATAATTAAGGTCTTGTATATGATCAAACAGATCACAGGCAACAGGGGCAGGAGATGTCATCAGTCATAATTTCCATAACCTAAAGTTGTTTATTTTTTTGGTTATACCATATATTCTTATTATTTTGTGATTTGGCAGAAATATCCTTTAAAAGTAGGCCACCATGTCCTTTCCTATGTTCATTATAAGTGGCTTGCTAGGAAAGCCCCAGACTGCCAAGGCCTCTATTTTCGGTTTCCTTCTGCAGTAAGAGGACAAAGATTCCTTCAAATCCAGCTCTAGCCAGGGAACTCATCTGATGGACTACAATATATAATTTCAGTTAAAGAGAGAGGGGAAAAAAGATCAACTGCAATCTATAGTGCCTCTTCACTGTATGTATCTCTGGAAGTCTGCGTAATAGAGAAGGCGCCAGAAGCAACCACTCTGCAGTTTAGATTGCAAAACATCTTCCATGATGACACTGTTTTTGGTGCTCAGGGCCTTTGGAAAAAATTATATATTAGGCTGAAATTTTTATTTCTTGATGACTGCCAAAAATTATGATCTGTCCAAAATATTGAGCGAAGTCAATCTAGCAATTTATTTTGCATTATTTGAGAGTTAAACAGTCTCCAAAACCCCAAGCTGTAGAATGAAAAATGCACGCACAGAGAATCTAGTGCTTTCCAAGTGGCAAGAAAAAGCATTTCTAACAACTACAAAGTATTTCAAATGTGGACTCTGAAATTCTGTACAATTTGACTTCACATTGAGCACTGAAACTTTAGCATGTGAACAAAAGGATTGATATTTTTTTTAATTTCTTTTAAGAAATGATGATACTTGCGATGGGATCTGTATTGAAGTTATGCACCATTTACACCCTTAATGGTATCTCATTGTGCAGTTTGTCCTGCTTAGGGGATTACTTCTTCCAAGTTGATACTTAAGGATATTTCAAAATGAGTCGCTAATCACAGACCTGCATCTCCCATGTTATCTTTGCTACATTTCACATTATGTTCTAAGTATGAAACTTTATTTTTGAAAGGGAAAAAGTATTTTTGAAAGTTGTGAAGATAGTTATCAAAATAGAAACAGATGTGCTTTTGCGCTGTCAGTTCAGTTTTGCAAGATGATGTCTCCAAGCTCATAATTGCATCAACAAAGTGTGAATTTTACAGCCTGCATCAATGTAAAGGCTGTAAGAGTAAATACCAAAGTATTCCAGAGCTGCTTCTGTGCCGTGAGGACTCAGGAAACATCAAAAGTTCTTTAATGGTAAGAATTCTGAAGAAACTGCTAGTAGCAAATAGGAATAAACAGGTGAATGACAAATGCCCAAAGTCTGAATAGCAACTGTAGAGCTGAAGTGAATGAACTTTACATTGGTGCATCAGAAAATTCAACTTAGTCAAACCATTGCAAGACTTGAGGAGTCAAGCTTATGTCGCTGTATGTTTCTGGACTAAGGGGCATTGGTGTATTCTTTGCCAGATGTAACCACTTTGCAATTTCTTAATGTGGTCTTAAAAGTAGGTTTATTTCTGCAGTTAGGATGAAAGAAAAGTAGTTAGCTAAACCTTATCTAATATAATTCTGTACATAAAATATATTTATATTTTAGTATAATTTTTGAAAGCCTGGAGTAATGAAACATTCATACAGGTAGGGCAGGCATGACACAATCCATAGGAGACCAGCGATTTTTGGAGGAGCAGCAGGAGGCCAGGGCTCTAAGGCCTATAAAATTCTCCCTGGAATATAGAGAGAACCATAACTAAACATCAGGGACACCAAACTTTCCTCAGCTGCAAGGGACCTCAGAAATTGGTTCTTCTCCAACTCTTTATTTAGGTTTGCTGGCTTTCTGCTGTAACTGAGTGCAATTTAATCATTTGACAAGCCTAAATTAAAAACACCTCTTCCATTTGCAAAGGGATTAAGTTTGAAAGTGACATTTTGAAAACACATTCATAAAAGAAAAAAACCCCATATAAGTCTGTGAAGAACAGACTGAAAATATCTGGTGTTAGCTGTGATCCTTGTTAGTGCTTTGGGAATTCCTGGGATGTTCTCTGAGCTGCTTCAGCAGAGGGGTCGTTTGACAGCTGTGCCTCAGACAAGCAGATATTGAATGCATCCCTCAGTGTAATGTTCTCTTTTGCTATTTAGACTTATGACTCCAGTGGGTGCAAATTGGTCTTCAAAAAACTAAGGTGGCTGTGCTTTTCCATATCTCTTTTTCCCAGTTATTTTTTGCAGAGCTTAGGGCTAAGTAGAACTGATAATACACCAGTTGGTCACATAAATGCAAACACAGCTGGGATTAGTTGCTCCTGGAGCTCCTATGTTCATTGACTTCATACCCTGATTCCTCACGTTAGGCTCACTCTGCTGTCCGTGCCTGCGCCCCAGGCACTGTGGCTTATGTTGAGGCTTTTTCATGGCTTTGTTACAATTCAAATATTTTTATACAAGCAAAAGGTATTATTATAGAACATCTTCGATAATGCCCAAAGTTGAGGTAATAGCTGGGTTTTCATAAAGACCACACGTGATGCAGCAATCTGGAAGCCTTCTTTGGCTCTTGAATGATAATAGTTTCCTGACTTTGTCAATTTAGTAATTGGAGCCCCAAATGCAGCAGCTTCTATGCCTATTGTGCCTATGCTAGAGAGAACATTTCTCTCCTGATCACAAGAAATTAATCTTTTCTTAGTTCCAAATATTTTTACCAGTTAAGTTCTTGTTAGTGTCCTCATTGGTACATGATGAAACAGAAAAGCTCATTATATTATTTAGTTCATTTTTTAGTGCATTTCTTCAGCAATTCTGCAATTGTAGGTGATTCACAGGCATTTTGTTGTACTGCCATTGTTGTTTTTATTTGCACAATTTAATGTATTTATCCAGCTAACAACACACTTGTTAACACTATGTTAAGTTTGAACATGATTCCACTATAAAATTTGAATGCTGTTGTGTAATTGCCTGTGTTCTTCTGAGTTCACCAAGAGAACTACTGACGTGCATGATTTTTTAACATCTCCTCAAGTCTCTTAAAATGTTGGTCCCACCCAAACCAAGAAAAGAACGGGAATGCTTCTGAAAAAGTGAAGTATCTATGAAATTGCATGTCTAAGTTTTGTGCTCTCATGTCTTAACACTAATGTTATATTAACAGAGATGTAATTTAGTAACTTAACTATCTGTTAATCCATCTTAAATCTTGCATCTGTGGTTGTCTATTTCTTTATGGCTCTTGCATTTGAACTGGACTGTTCGTGTTTTTAGGTTTGTATTTACACTAAATGTATGGAGGGCAGAACAATACAAAAGGAACACAGAAGGAATTAGCAATTTGCACAGCAAACAAGAAAACTGAAGGGATTTGGGGTAAACCCAGCTGAATGCTTTTGAAGAGAACCAATCTGAACCTCTTTGGTGCTCACTAGGAGGAGTAACTTAGAAAACATTACTGCAGTGATAAAGAAAAACATAAACTTATGTTCTGAAAAGAAATGATGCTTTATAATATGTGTATCCTCAAAGGCATCTGTGGGTGTGATGTTAAAATCACTATGAGCAGAGTGGCCACGGAAATGGCTGGTCACCTGCTTGGTTATTTTGAAGCAAGTGGCTTGATCTCCTTATGTCTTTGCATGGGGTGGGGAGATCTCAGTGGCTTTCAACTTGTCTGGGTAATCAATCTTGTGCAGCACCCTAGGATGTTGCCCATACATTATAGTACTGTGATTCACATGGGTTGCACATACCCACACCAGGTGGCTGGTCTATAAGGTATCTATATTTTTTTCCAATTGCCTACTAAAAGAGTAAAACCTTTTGCTTCCATATGAGAGAAAGAGAAAACTCTTGGAAGCAGAGCTTCCTCATGGCAATCCAGTCATTGCACACTGTTAAGTAATTCAAACAGTGGTGACTTCGACCTGCCACGTAATAAAGGTTATCTTTTTCTACCATAATGAATAGACAGTGTTGAGGGCTAACTAGAATCGCACTGCATTAACTCTGAGTGAGGTTATGTGTTTGAAAATGGGTCTTAACTGATTTTGCAAGTAAAGAGCGTGCTTGGGGGGAGCAGAAACGGCCATCCTTTATCACCATGCACGTTTCTCTGTGTCTTACTGCTTTATCAGGATGCATGGAGGCATGAGACCAGCCTTCCTCTGCACGTCACCGATGTTCCGTGGCAAGACCAGATGCCTCTGGAGTTACTGAGCTGGGATTGTCTCAGGCAGGACAGCAGCACCATTTTCTACTGGATAACAGACAGCAGCAGAGGGGGAGAGAGGTGTCCTGAGTAGCTGAAAGGGGATCATTGACAAGTGGCTGACCAGCAATTTGCTCAAAGTGATCTGCCTCTTAAACATCTGACAAACAGTAGGGCAGGGATTTGTATGGATCTGGCACTGCTGGTGGCTCTATAAATTAATACAGGTTATAAGCAGGGCCAACTTGTTTGTAGAGAAGCAGGAGCCAACCCACAGAAGCTTTTGAATTTTGGACACTGAACAAAGTTTTAATCTCCAGTAGGGCCTGTATTTTTTCTTTTCCCAGCCCTCCTCTAAACACCTTCCTTTATTTATTTATATTTTCTTTTCATTTGCTTCTGTCTCCCTTTACATTCTTAGATCTCTAATAGCTCAGACGTGACTGGGCTTTGGTTCAGACTCCTGGCATGCAATGCCAGCCTTTGCTGGCCTTCATCTGACTACAGCAGACCATGGCTGGTTTTCTGAAAGGCCAATAGTGAAGAGAATAGTCTTTTTCCAGATCAGGTGGTGATGTATCCCAGTACAGGAGCTGCACATGAGAGGACAGTTTGACTTTAAAAAAATCTAAAAAAATTGTCCTTTTTTTCATTAAGTAGTTTGAAAACTTCTCCTAAGTATGTTAATAAAACCGGGTTTAGTAACAAATTGTAGTAAATGGAGAAATCGAGTTGTGATTGATGCTGGTTTCTAACCCTGTTTGCTGAAAAAAAGCATAATCAAAAATCTTTCCATTTCAACAGTATTTTGACTGAAGATTTGATTTTTGTGTGAGGGTCTGAGAGAGCTTATGGTCCAATCTGTAAGAAAAGGAGCAAAGTGAGATTTTGGAATGGGAGATGCAGGGATGGGGAAAGAAGAGCTATAGCCATTATGCTGTTTAAAAACCTGATGGGCAAGTTAAGTAACCGGTCTTGTGTCATCTGGGAAGTTTGTAGCAAATTGAGAAATAGAAAACAAACATTCTGATTCCCAGTGAAGTCATTTAACCTTTAAACCATCCTTCCTTTCTGTCTTGTTCCTTGTATATCCCTCATTACTGTAGTTCCAAGCATCGTACTATAATGCCTTGAGAGATATGAGTAATGTGTTGTGGGCTTATTAACCTTATCTTCTGTTGGGAAGGAACTTGTCTCTGGCTGCATTCTCTGCAGTTCTGAAAACCTGTTTGGAGGCTTTTTATTTCTTTCCTTCATTTTAAATATTTGTGTTACTCTGTGCTTGTATTTGAAAAGGAGGGTGGAAAGGTGCTATGAATATGAGGAGGCACTAGAACAGATTGTCCAGAGAAGTGGTGGCTGCCCCATCCCTGGAGGTGTTCAAGGCCAGGTTGGATGGGGCTTTGAGCAACCTGATCCAGCGTAAGATGTCCCTGGCCATGGCAGGGGGGTTGGATCTGAATGATCTTTAAGGTCCCTTCCAAACCAAACCATTCCAGGATTCTATGATCCTAATATCATACTGAAGGTAGTAGGGATTGTCTTCAATTCCTGATGATATTGTTATCCATTGCAGTATTTCAAATACTTGGATTTATTTGAGTCCAGGCATTGAGCATCTTTAAATGAGGACAGAGATGTAGACTGTTTAGATCTCCTACTGAAAGTCACTGACGATACAGGGGATATATTTTGTGTGCTTGCAGTGGTCTGTATCACTGATGAAGTGCTCTTTAAAGTTCTGCTGTGGATTTCACAGTTTATTACTGAGAAATTCCTGCCAGTATCAGTGTTGCAGCTCAGATTTGGAAACTCTCGCTTTCTAATCTACTACAATGCTGATTTAACAAATCACCAGTACTCGAGGTTCAAAGAAATAGAAATTATCTACTTTCTTTTTTTTTTACCAGCACTAATCTTGCCTGAACTTTGAATGATATGGTTTTGCAGTCACAAAAAGTTTACTTCCCTTTCTGCCTCTGCAGTTTGTTTTCAGAAATAACAGCACTCAGGCGTTTGTCTACAAGAGGTGCACGTGTAGGGTAAGACAAGGAGTTGCATGTCTTGATGAGGAAATTGCAGATGTAGAAAATGTTGGCTATGTATGAAAATGAGCTTTAATGATTTAGTCGGTATATATCACCCTAAAGCTGGTGTGCTTTTGTCCATTAAGAAAAGGAACACCATGGTGGCCCTCTCTTCTGTTTTTATTCACTCTCATTCATGATGGTAAAAGTTTATCTTTTGCTTTAGTTTCCTTGAGTGATGCCTGGACTTCCTTCCTCTTCAGTTTCTACAGGCTTATTAAACAAACAGCACAAGCATCTTAGTACCTCTGTGAATCAGATCCAAAGCCTCTCCTTGCCTTCTAAAAAACCATTGCTTTAAGACACTCAAAATATCAAGCATAAACTCAGTTCTGTTGACATCAGGGTACCGTTCAAGTGGGTCAGACTCAGAAGGGATTTGGACACTCAAACATAGAGACATCAGACCTATTGTGGCTACAAAGCGGTGTGTGGGGTGGCTATGAAACTCAAAGCCAATGCATAGCCTGTGAGTGTCTAGGATGATGTTTTTGTGGAGGGCACTGGAGCACAGCTGCTTCCTTGTTGTGGGCTCCTGGGATCTGACAGAGCCTGCTCTGAGTGATAGCAGCATGCGCACGCTCTGCCTGGTCCTCTATGGGCACTGGGGCTGCAGTGACCACCCTAAACTTCATACAGTGCCTACTCTGAATGCTTTTGCCCTTACCTTCTGGCACCACCAGCCCAGTGAGTTACTACTTCGTCCCTTCCTTTGCATTTCCTTTCACATCATCCCACCCTCCCTCCTCGCCAGCAGTTGCGCGGGAAGGTGCGAGGGTTCAGAGAAAAGGCCCCGTGTGTGTGTGTTGGCTATTGAAATGCAGCAGGGAGCCTGGCAGGGTTTAATGTCGGGAGGGGAGCCAGCTGGCCTGCTAAAATACTGTGTTTGATGCAACAGGGAGATTATATTCTATTCAACAAACCTGCACTGCACAGTGAAACTTTATGAAGCTTGTGAAGGCAACGTGAATTCATGGAGTAAGTGCTGGATGGGGAGCAAGGAACTCCTTAGCTGTAATCTCGCTCCTGTCAAAAAAAATTTACCGGAGAGCTTTGAATAAAAGATTTATCCTCTGTGTTGCTCTCCTCCTGAAAAAAGTGGAGACACTATATTTTCTTTAGCTCAAGTTCATAGCTAATTAAATTTTATATAATGTTTGTTCTGTGCTTTAAAGATGTGTTTTACAAACTGAAACTTTACCTTTTCTTGGTTTTAAAAACACACCCTTTAGTTATAAAAACACTATAGAATTCTGTTAATAAGAAATTAATGATTATAATTATTATTTGATAATGGCAATCTATTGACAATTAAATACTTAAAAAAAAGCACTCAAATCAGAGGTTCGTAAGTCCCTTTTCATAAATAACTCCTTCTGTAGACACTCAGCATAGAGAGCTGATTTGAAACAGATCTATGGTGGAGCTGCAGTCCATCCGTGGAGACTTTTAAGTCCATATGGTGAGACTGCCTAAGGAGTCAAATGCTTTGTGGAAGAATCATGCAATTAATCAAAAAAAGTAGCAGTGTTTCCAGTTAATTTAAATCTATTTAGTATTTTTTTAGGTGAAAAAAAAAAGTCTCCACTTCAAAGAATAGGAAAAGAATCTTCATGGTTTCCTGTTTACTCGTTTTTGGTGGCTGTCGCAATCCATATATTTTAAACTATTTTGTTCAATAAAATCTGTTGCTTCTTAGTGACAGAAAAAAAATCACATAACGTAAAAATAACAACATGCTGTATCTTTAATATGGTTTTCCTTTGTCAGATATAAAATGCCCAATAAAGACAGACTGAGCAATTCAGCTTCCATTATCTTTACTAAATGGTGATAAGTTAATTTATTTTTCTTCTAAGACTTTAAAAAATTATTATTCTGTGTGACTGGATTAAAATCTGTAATTCTTCAGATATCCTAGTGTTAGTGTGCTTTGAATTTATTAAATGTTATATATTATCCAGTCTATATTTGAGACTTATTCTAAATATGAAAATTAAGAAGATCGAAGAAGTAGGAGATGGATGTCAAATCAACACAATTATGGTAGTAGAAGTGCCCCTGCAGATGTAATCACACAGTTAAAAATATTTTTCAGCAGAATTTGGGGGAAGAGAGAAGAAATGGCAAATATGATCCATCCTGGCTTAACTCTTTGCTGCAAGCCACAGCACTGCTGCTACAAGGTCTTCTATGTGAGGCAGATCTGTGCTCCTCCGGGAATGACAGCATAGGGGATTTCGGGATGGCCTCTGAAAAATGTAGACTAATTAGTAAAAAGCAAACAAAAGATGCTACAAAATCTTACCCCAGAAAAACATGTGTTGCTGTGTGGTAGGAGTAAAGGTTTAGGAATCTTTTCTCTGCTGGGCAGCTGAGGACGCCTGTGGTGTGACCCAGAGGGCCACAGAAGATGGTCGTTGACTTGCCACCCATGTAATGTTTAAATATATTCCAATAAATAACCATAAAAGTATTTTGGCTTGCTTTTCCTTGGGTTTTCCAGTAGATATGGTTTGCTTAGCTTTCAAATGTTCTTTTGTTTTGATGTTTCTATGCATTGGAAAAATGTATTTTGTCTTTATAAAACACTGGGCATATTGACCTTTTCCCAATCTACCTCTTCTTTAAGTGAAAAATAGATTTGAGAATGAAGGTGATGACTTTTTTTTCTGTTACTGTAGTATTTAGAAATCCCAATGAAAGAAAAATACCTGATATTAAGCAACTGAGACTCGGTGATTTGCAGCCACTTCCTAGCTCTTCTCTCATAATCTTGCTTAATTAAACTGCTCAACCTGTTCAAGGCTGAGTTCTCTGCTTTTAGTGAAGGCCTGCTTCCTTTTCCTTGCCTTTAAGATTATCAGGCAGAAAGTGTCTTTTTATGTTTATATAGATCTCTTGAAGCTTTTAGCTGCTATTGTGGTATGAATATAAAGAGCTGACGCTGTAAGTGTTGTCGGGTGGCTGAGATTAGGTTTTGGATCCCTGCCTGTGATCCTGTTAAGGCTAAGTACGTGTCAGTGCTATCCATGCGAGTGAACAGGCAGGGTTACCACACCAGAAAGACAGACTTCATACTGATACAGCTTTGTGTGCTTTCTCTAACGTGGCACCCTCTGCTGTAGCCAATTCACCTTCTGTACGACATCTTAAACAATCAGGACTTAGGCAGGGCAATTAGATGGGATTTCTTAAGTGGCAGCAAAAGAATCTTAATTGATGTGTGAAATATAATTATTCTCCTGAGCTCCTTGGCTTTCTTTTGTTCGTGACTGTTTTTGATTAAACAGCTCTACTTTCTGGGCCTATTGTATCCATTCACCCACTCTTTTCTTTCTAGAAGCAGGCGATGTCTAAAAAAGGCTGTCTACTCGTGCATCCCAAATATTTCCCAAGGCATGAAAAAATGGGGAGGGGAAGTGCAGGCAAAAATCAGTCATCCTGCTTGGTATGTGGGTCCTTTGCTGAATGCTGTTTTTGGGTTGGAGCCCTGCATCTGGACTCCAGCTCATGCCAGCTGAAAAGGAAACTTCTGTTTTGTTTGCTTAAAAGGCAACAAGTCAATGTTTAAAGAGGCAACCTGAGGGGATTTTTCAGGGACCTGACCTGATTGATCTGGAAAATAAGTTAAATGAGGTGTGGCCAAGAACTTCTTAAAGCAATCAAGCAAATACTTTCTTACCAAGATGGTCAGGAAGCAAGAGGGTGGGATACTATATATTCTGCTAAGCATTGCCTCTAAATCATTTTCCTTATTTTTGTCCTGGTGGGCTATCATAATGCCCTCCATATGGGTGATTATAGCCATCAGGATATGCAATAAGTTGGATATTTGTAGAGAATGTTTCTTCTGTATGAACAAATGGCACTCTGAGAGTGGGAGGAAACCAGAACTAAACCTCTGCAATGGTTTTTTCCATCCTGGGTCTTTGGATTATTGTTCCTTTTTAAATGAAAGGAACTTTACAGGGTATTAGAGTAACAAAGAAATATATTTCCTTTTTCTTTCGCAGCACCAACAAAATTGGGTTCCTATCAGGGTTGGGGTAAGCATTTTAAAGAGTTATACTGTTTTTTCACTCCTGAAATTATCCCACAGTTGACAGTCCTGTGGAAGCTGACTTCCCCTGAGCATCTGAGGGTACCAGTCTGTGTTCAGGTAGGCAGACAGGTAGCTTGTGGTATGTTTGGTTACACTGGTCCTGCAGTTACACCAAGCTTTTCTGCAAAATCATGTGACATCCCAGATTGATACTCCCTTTCCTGCAACAAGACCATAACTACATGTCTTGATATACCCCAGGCCTCCAGCATATACTTTTTATTGTCCATGTGTACAACTTGTCCTCATGAAACTCCCTAATTCCTGTTTGGTTTTTTTTTCAAAGTGCTCATGTCTTTTGGACTTCAGAACGTCTCTCAGCAACAAGTGTCAGTTTAAATATGTATAGGATGAAAAATTTCATTCTTCTGTAGCTTGGAGCTTTTTGTCTTTTTGTTGGGTAATCCCTAGTTCTTGCTTGACTAGAGCCAGTGAATAACTGTTTCCTAATAACTATCCTTATAAGGTTGATGGTACTGTAATTGTTACCCGTCGTTGATTTTGCAGACCTCTATTGTAATCCCTGCTTAGTCATCCCTCTTTTCTAGAAGTCTCTTTAATCTGTCTGATCCTTCCTGTATATCGCTGTTCAGCCTTGTTGCTTTTTCTGTTGTACTTTTTGTAATTCTGGTGTTCCATTTCTCTGAGGCAACTGGAACTGCATGGGATATTGAAGATCTTGGAGTTCAGTGGTGGTAAAATGAATTTTTCTTTTTTACTTTCTCAAGTGTTAACTTACAATGTGCTTTTGATCTATAGCTAAACATTGGTTAGATTTTACCAAAACCCAAACTGAGTGTCGTAGTTAACACCAAGCTGATCATCCTGTACATCTAGTTTGGATTGTGTTTTCTTCTTGTGTATGTCTTTGTCTGTGCAGGTGTTTGTATCCTAATGCAGACAACGGTGTGGTAGTAAAGTGACATTTTCATAATCATAGAGTCATAGAATGGTTTGGGTTGGAAGAGACCTTAAAGCCCATCCAGTTCCAACCCCCCTGCCATGGGCAGAGACACCTCCCACCAGACCAGGCTGCTCAAAGCCCCATCCAACCTGGCCTGGAACACTTCCAGGGATGGGGCATCCACAGCTTCCCCTGGCAACCTGCGCCAGGTCCTCACCACCCTCATTGTGAAGAATTTCTTCCTAATGTCTAGTCTAAATCTTCCCCTTCAAAGCCATGGGTCAGAATTCAACAGCTGTCAGACAGATTGGAGTCCCATAATGGAGTGCTCTTAAAACCAAAGGTTGAAGCTGCATCTTTAGTTTCCAGAAGGAACTTGAATCCACATTTAGCACATTAAAACTGTACAGACTGCTGGTTTACTCTAACATTGCATCTCATTTCTATTTTTCCATTAAGAAGTTTTGATTTCTTGCCCCAATGTGACATGAAAACATGTTTTAAAATGTTATGAATGTCTGGCAAATGATTTGGGTTTGGATTTTTGCCCACGTATATTCCTGCGTGGCCTATGCACTTTTGCAAAACTTGCTCTTGATCTTTTACAGTATGAAAATACAATAATACAGTAGTGGCCTGAACTGTGACTGTTAGTTAAAGATAATAAAAAATGAAAGTGAATCGATTTAAAATACTGAAAGGTCAAGAGGCAACGGAAGGATGGTGAGGAAAAGCTAGGATGAAAGCTAATTGCAGGAGGGGCTGAGACTGCCAGAGGGCAGCAGCTGCTCGAAGGGTTACCCTCCAACCCATGGGTTTTAAGCGTGCTTGCACATATTTCTGCTTTTCCAGAGAATGCTGCCATGTACCCTGTCCATCCAAAAATGCTGGTGATTTGGGAGGAAATTGAAGGTCCTCTGCTTCTCTGTGAAATAGAGGCTAACAAGTTAAGAAAGAAGTCACAAAACTGCATTTTAGTGACAGCTGAGATAAACGATACCTCTCCCAGTGCCTGGAGTGCAGAATACCGAATCAGAAACTTGGAGTGTGCATAAATTGTTGGCAGGAGATGGGAGGGTGAGTGTTTGACTCTTTCTTTTCCTGGCACAGTCCTAAGCAAGGAAGAGGGAAATGGAGAAATCCTCACTTAGTGGAGCGGTTTGGTGGAGAGAGTCACTAGATCCCCTGATACTGCAGCTCTTGTTCTAGCTCATTTAGCACCACAGCCCTCCATAAACCAAAGGGAGTACAACATGCCTAATGTAGCGTGAGGAGCAAGGCGGGGTGCGCCCGACGGTGGAGATTTACTGCTACCTGATGGGCCTTGGTGAACAGCATCGTCCTCCCCCTTGAGAACCATCACTGCCTTCTCTGCCTCTCATACACACAATCACATGCACACACATAGGCTCTTGAGAATGGACTTTGAGTCTTTTGTTTTCCCTCATTAAAAGTGCCAAGATGCATGTCAAATGCCTGGAGCAGTCTCCTGCTTTATAGTTTTATTATAGTACTATTATGAGTTATTGAATTTACTTTTTCTTCATTGTGTGTGAATCTTACTACTTACACTGCAAATGTTTATGTCAAGTGGAGATAACATCTTTGTGTGTGTTTCTGTCTATATACATGTCTTTAATTTGGAGAGACTCTTAAAGGAGCATAAATATTTGACTTTCCCCTATTTTTCAGGTATGTAAAAGAATTATTAAAAGGGAAGAACCAGCTCCCATGCTGCTATCTCAATGATTACAGATCTGTAGGATTGCAGCAGCATCTCTGTTTGGTTTCAAATTTACACAGCTGTATATTGCAGTTATAAATTAGTTTCATATATACTGAGGTGCATATAATGTCAGTGAAGTTTGCACTATTCTTTAGAAAGGAATATTTATTCATCTGTGCCTTTAAGGTAGAGATGATCAATTTTTTTAATTGTGTCTAATAATTTTTTCTTACGTTATTGGACTAGAATTAGGATTCCTCTACATCAGTGTGTATACAGACTAGATTTCAGTTGGTGGAATACTGAATCATCTTGAAGCGTTTTGGGGAGCTCTGCTATATAAGGTCAGCAAGGACCCAGTAGACATGAACTCAGCCAGTATGAATGCCGTGCTCACATCACCTATATGCCAGACTTGAACACCAAATGTGAGCACAGACACAGGATGAAGCAGATTTTGCTGCTCTCAGCCTGCTTCATCCTTCCCTCTGTGAGTAAGCCTTTCCGAAACCTCAGCCTTCCTTAGAGAGCTCACCTGTGTGTCTTTGCCATGACAGCTAGTGCTGGCTTCCCTCTGTCCACTCAGTCCCATCTGGTTGCTTTCAGTGGGAACTATCTCCTTGGCAGCTTTGCCAAGCAGCATCCTCTTAGCTTTCTGCACTGTAAACTTTTCCAATCAGTCTCTGCACATGCAGAGATTCCTTATGTCTGGTAAATCGTCTCTCACCACACTAACATTTTGTATTTCACTTGACCTATCAACTGGGGCTACTGTTTGTAGGAAAGTGGCTCAGCATAGTAAGCTGCAATGCATTGCACTGTATTTCCTCCTGCCCAGTAAAGCCAAATTGATCTAGAAGCTTGCATTTCCTTTCACGCAGCTCTAGCTGCTCTGGCACAAATTATCAGTGCCAGACTGAAAACTACAGCAAGGAAATGTAGACTGAACATTACTGTGGGGCCAGGACCTTGGCTTCGTGACTCATCCATTTGGAGAAACACCCGCCTATAAAGACCACTTCTGAGATGACTCCGTGTAAATGACATGAGAGAGAATATCAGCCAAAATACAAATCCTGTTTCCACTTGTTGTAGGAACAGGGGAAGTGGAACTGCCCCCAAACAGACCGTGGAACTAGGGCAGGACGTTACGGTATCCTTTTTCCTCTGCGTTTGCCTTTGCTCCTACGCTTGCCCTTCCTTTAGGACCCTTCTAACCTTTCAAATGGGAAAGGCAAGTGGCTTCCTGCCCTGCATGTTTATGGAGTGAACTGGTGCAGCCTGGCTTTGAAGGAGGCTATAGATTTCCTGGCACTCGTTCAGCCCACGGCGTCCCAGCGTTCTGTGCAAACAATTCTCCCAGCTCCACTTCTCTGAGCATCTGCTGTTGCTGTGTTTTACAAGAGGTGCTCTAGAAGTCTTTTATAACCTGCCGAATGGTGTCCACTGTCTGTATGATGAGTTCATATATTTTCTTCAACACTTAGAGAACTGAATTTCTCTCTGTAACAGGTAACATCTTAGCTTGTTTCATGTTTCATTATCTATACCTGATCAGAAATTATTTGCTGTCTCAAAGAATGAATTGTGACCCTTTTACCATCTTGGCTGATGATATTAAATTTATGGCCTAATTTTACTTGCTCCAGATAAGTCCAAATACTTTGCAGTGGAAAGAAAGGGACTGAGATATGCCTTTCTAACACTGCTATTAGCCTGATGATCTGTTGGTTCATTATGGGATTGAAATCTCGTGGGAACAGCTCTCTGTCTCTCAACAGAATTGACACACAATCCGATGCAGCTGATTTGCTGTGGACAGTCTTCAAATGTTGAAATCTCAGACTTTCTAAGTACAGGGCTTCTATGCATGGGCACACTTTCTGCTAATCTTGAGGCATAAACACTCAGTGGCTCCAGACGCTTGAAGAAATAAACACACTGACTTGGTATTAATATTTCATCACAACACACTAAAGTTAAACCTCACTGATCCAGAGTGACCTGCAACCACTCAAGAAAATGTTTCTTTTTTTTTTTAAATAATTTAACTTTTTATGGGAAGAAAATAAGAGGAAATGGTCTCCTCTATGGCAGGCTTAACATGGATAAGCAGAGCCGTTTCAGCTGGAGAAAAGCTGCTCGTGCAGAGATGTTGCTTTGAAAAGGTTTGTAAGTTCAAGGAGGATAATTTGACAGCTTTGCTTGTTGTCTCTGCTGCACAAGGTGAACCAGACACACTTAGTGCTATAGACTAACAGTACGCAATCACTGCACACTTAAAACAGCAGCTCCTGTAAATATTACCTGATAGTCACTGCTGGAATGCAACATAGCCTTGAAAAGACATATTTCACATTGCTGCCAGCAGAAAACTCTGCAATCTACTCTGTGGCAGACAATGTTATTGTGAAGTCTCCTGTGAGCTAAAGGTTTTATAACCATGACTGATGTCCAAGAAGTTTCCAAGCAGCATTATATAAACTGGATATTAATGATCTGATCTGATCTTAAACACACGTGATAGGTGTTTTCCCTTTGATCACAGATGATGATCAAATCAGAGCTTAGTGTGCAGCCAGTAGAAAATCTCTTCTGATCTCTTTCTGCAGAAGAGATGAGTCAGTGTGTTGCCTTATATGCCTCCAAGCTAGCGAGGCCTTCATCCTCAGCTTTCTCTATTTCACTGTTAGGATGAAGCAGTTGACTTAATTTGATAATGGTGGTGTTCCCCCGCCCCATTGTTCTAAGTTGTTGGTGTTTAAATCAAGTCTTAAATATTTTTTTAATTAGTTTTACTTCACGATTTATGTTGTCTTATTTAATTTGATTTTATTGACTGCTGAGCAATGTGGGATGTATAGGTGAAGGGTGCTGTATGTATCCATGTCTGATCAACTGAAACAAGGAAAGATCAGTATAAAGGATTCCTTTTGAGCTGTGTTAGTCAACCCCAATGACCACATGAGGCAGTGGAGAACATCAGAAAAAGTTGTGAGAGGAAACATTAGCAGCATAAGCAACACTTAGTAGCTATAGCTGCTCCAGCATTTTCAAATTTACAGGGGCCCCAGTAAAATATACTAGGGGAAAGTGTAAAAGCTCAAGTACAATTTAAACAGTAGCATTCTGATAAACTCAGGATCAGCTGGTTTTGATCCCAGCACAGTTTCGTGCAGGAGCACCACTTGTGCATTTTGAGTGAGGATTGGAGGAAGCTTAAAGCAGCTGTGCTTCTATATTTGCTCACTCTCTGTATTCAAACCTTGGCTTGAGAGCTCAAAGGCAATGAGATGTGTTTTGCATAACCCAGTTGCAATCAGTGCAAGCACCCACTAATTTGCTGGTACCACTTCTGACCTTTCTAGGATCTGATTCCTTATCAGAAAATGAAAGTATTTTAAAAAGGGGAAAGGACTTGTTTATCTGGGGTTTTGTGAAAAATCCAAAGGCATTAGTGAAAAGACAGCTTTTCACAAAAAAAAATTGTTTGAGAGTTTTATTCTCCTGGCCAGAAGAACTTGAGGTTATCCATAGAAGTGTCTTATTTACAATCTGATCTCAGAGATTATTTTGTAGACTTCTTCACTTTCACTGTTTTTGGAAATGTATGTAACGCTGCCTGTCCTGATGACATTGAAAATAAAGACAATCCATTATAACAGTAGTTATAGATTTGTTAAAGTATGGTTCTTCTAAGAGTTGAAATGTAAAATGAGGGCAACAGTCCTGAAAAGCAGAGGATGGGGAAGAGCCTTTAGTGCTGAGAACTTTGAATAAATCAGGGTCATTCATGAAAATCACTACTAAATCCCAAACCACCCTGCCTCTTCTGATCCAAATGTTTGTTTAGTAAGGCTGCAGTACAAGAAATGAATCCTGTATTATAATGACTTAGTCTGGGTGCCCCCACCTCCCTCCTAGTTTTAGCATCCATCTGGGAATCAGATCTTCATTTTCTCTCTCATTTTCTGCCTTCTTATTTCAGGGCTTATATAATCAGGCAGATCTGCAGAAACCAAAGAATTCAGTATATGCAGATTAATAATTGGATGTGAAAAATGGATATAAAATGTTGAGCAAAAAATTCTGCAGGGGATTTGGAAGCCTGTTCTGTGTTAGCAAAGCAGGTGCTGAATGCTTCCTGAGTTATTCTGGAAGAGCCTGCTCCTTTCCCTGCAATCTGAGAGCGTGGAGGCATTTTGCCTTCTTTTATCTACCAGCACGGGGAGCATTGCTCTGTGCTGTTTAGCTGAATGCACACACAAAAGCAATGAAATTAGTCCAGTTAATTACTCACCAGGACTACTGTGCAGGTCTGGATCGTAGCTGCAGTTTCCAGCATATAAAAAAAAAGAGTAAATGCTCTAGCTAAGTATTTGCAAGAGTTGCAAAGATGCTGGTCTGTAAGAGTTTGTGAAGGTGACTGTGCAGGGGTGGGGCTGCCAGCATTTATGTAGAGGGGACTTTCTTAAAGTTCAAGTGGTAGTGAGGAGAGCCTTTCTTTCCTCATTCTGGGCCACTCTCACCCTTCTTCAGTATGGGCTAAATAGCAGGTTTGCTCACATATGCTCCCCTCTCCTTTGTAAACAAAAAATCCCTTAAACAAATAGTGGCCCGATCTTTTTTTCAGTCTTCTGTTTATTAGAAGGACTTAGCTAATCCCTGTGTTTACGAATAGAAGGGTGTGCCAACCTACAAGCCAAGGGAGTTAATGAAATTCATCTGTTCTCGATTTTCCAACAGAATTGAAGGGAGGGGGAAGGCCCAACCAACCTTCAGCATAACCCAGAAATATGACTAACGGTGGCGTTTGCAGGCAGAGGCTCAAAAGGGAGTAGCGGGTGGGAGGAGGTGAAGTGGCTGAACGGGAGAAATGAAGGGAAATATTCCCCCTTCAATTAGAGTAATTAAAAAGTAGTAAAAATAAACCACCCAAACGAGAGTCTGGCCAAAACAAAGTCTTAATGTACACTTATGGTTTAAAGAGTCTGCCGGAGGCCACCACCGTGTGTTGCCACAGCCCTCTTGTGCCTGTCTCTACATTAAGCAAATACCAGCCTAGGAATGAGGATGGGGGCAGCTGCTGGGGTTTGCTCCAGTAGTGAGCCCGTGGGCTGGGCAGCCGGGGCACGGTGTTCATCAGAGCAGGCCTGCCAAATGCCAGGCACGGCTTGCACGGGGTCAGCCTTCAGCGTGCACATCAAGCATTAGGAGAAACTGCTGTAATGTTGAGTTGATCCATGAATAGAATTAAAACCCCTCTGAGAAAGTGGTAAAGTCCCACTTGCTTCACTATGAAGGTTGCTGCCACTGGCCGTTTTGTTACCGCGTGGATTGTTTTCTCTGGTCTCGTTATATCTACTCTCCTTGATTAGGTTTTTCCACTTTCATTTTTTCTGTTTACCTTCTTGGTCTTTAATTCCCCACAAGAAGTGGTATGGTGAAATGTGTGTTTCATTGGTGATTTCTCCCTAGTCATTTGTTTGTCAGTGTAGAAGTATTTTGTGACATGAGCTTCACCGAAGTGCAGTAGAAGCCAGCCACGTTGAACTCCTTGTTGTGGTACGTTTCCTAGAAGCCTCAGTTCTGACTCAAAATGCATCTGTGTTGAATGTGGACAAGTATTTCTGTCAGATTGCATTGTGTTTTTATGACGTGGAAAGTGGCTGAAGAATGAGCTAGTTTCTTCAAATCTGTAACTGGAGATTTAAAATTATGTGGAAAAATACGGTAATTTGAACTTCTGGGAGATGCACCAATCTTTGTCTGCAGTCCAGAGACTCTGATTAACGGACTCAGTGTTAGGAATTTTTGGCATTCCCAGTGCTAGGGTCAGTAGATGATAGTTCTTGGTTGTAATCTCCAAAACACTTCATGTAGTAATAAGCATGTCTTTTCTAAGGCTGCAGTACAGAAGTGGACAAAACTGTGATGTTTGATCTTTGCAATTTTAAAGCATTAAGATCTATAATTCTGGAGATTTAAAATGTTTTTTTTTTGTCTTATAAACCATTATAAGCGCTGATGAGACAAAATGGTCAAATATTTCAGGGTACTGACAGCACTTGGGGCAGTGTATGGAGAGGTGTAAGGCTGGTTTTATATCAAATAACATCCCTTTACTTTGATTTTGGGTGATTATTTCTGAATTTTTAGTCATTTGCAATAAGAAAACTGACATGTTGGGGAAAGAACTGTCTTGAGGATTACAGAGCTTGCAGTAAGTCAGTTGTCTACAGTGAATGTTACACAGATGTTTCAAGTTTGATTTCAGTGTGCCTGTGAGGTACAGTTGTTCCGCACATGCGGGGATGGTATCTCCAAGATAGCACAGTTTGGAACTGATTATTAATAAAACCCCTCAGCTTAAGTGTTAAATAAATGCCCAAGAATTGTCAGATTACTATATCCTTGATTGTATTTTTCTTTTTTTCACCTGTTGTCTTTCCATCGTCCTGCTTAGTCTGCGAATTCATAGAGGCAGGAGCTGCTTGCATGTAACCCACTCTTCACAATTCATTTTTAATGTGGCCACATCTGCAGCCTCACAAATTCATGACAGCTGCAGTTTTGATAGCTAAACCAAAATACAACTGAGTAATGAGAAATAAATTTATTGTACGCTGGCCATGTTTGAGAATCACTGCTTTAGACGTGTGTGTTTTACAAATAATTAATAAGATAGAGCATGCACATACTCCCCTTTGGGCCAAGTACTCTTTCCTATCAAGCGTCTGAAGTGAGGGGGCAGGATTGTGCCAGGAAATAAAATACCTACATATGCCCCTGTTTTCAGAAAGAGTATCAAATGTGGACCTTGAGTCTGCCTTTCCCTGGCTGGAGTTAGATATTAAGCAAGCGTTAAAGTCCTGAATCCACCAAGCTCTGCTGTATTATCCTTTACCAAGCTCTGCCGGTAGGGAACTGCAGTGTCAGGTTTTGTTTAAACCTAAATCAGTACCAGTTTCTGTTCCTGTTTGCTGGATGAGCCTGTGTTGTCTCCTGCTGCAAGCAGAGCTTGTAAACAGCCACTTTAATATCTGTGATGTTTGTAAATACAAACAAAAGCAATTTCTAGAGGGATTTACAGAAGCACCCAGGTAATCTGCAATACTACTGAAGTATCTGGCTTTTGGTGCTCTAGCTGATAGCAGAAAAGGCCACTATTGCATTGGGCATATCCATTAGGAGGGGGCTGAAGCCCTTTTGTTTATGTTCTGAGAAAACAGGTACATCTAATGTTGTGGGATGGACTGAGAAGGCAATACCAGGGCAGAGTCCATGATGCTATGTGCTGAACCCCTTGCAAAAGACCAAATATGAGGAGATCCATCTTAATTCTGAAAAATGCAGACTGAGGCTCTCTAGGAAAATTTTTCTGAAGCTTGTCAGTTTAATACAGTGGCAGTGATACCTTAATTGCTGGTCATTTGAGTAGTAATACAAGTTACTGCAAGATATATTATTAGTATGGTGACTCTAGGTAAACTGCTGTAATCCACAGAATAAACAAACTTTCCTTGGTTTTTGCTTTTTATACAGAGATGACATCTTGCAGCAGTGGTGGAGTTGTGTTCACCTTACAATGTTGGTGTTAGTTTTTTGAGCCAGATTTCAAGCCTATGAGTAGTCTGGTCAATTCCATGGCATAGAACAGAGACAAGGAGCAGTTACTGGGAGGGAAGAATGGTACTAGTGCAGATGATAAGGAATCTAAATTAAACCATAAGAGAAGAGAGAAGAAGATGCTATAATATTTAAAAATGGCAAACTAAATAATATATAATTTACAGAAAATGACAGGGTAATGCTGGGACTATTTTTAAATCAACAGCAAATTTGAATTCAGACCTCTGATAGGTTTACCAGATGGTCTGGATCCTAGAATCCAAAACCCACACAGTTCATTTCCAAGTATGTTAAGAACAAAATAATGCTATGCAGCCTTTGCGGAATGTTTCTTGCTATTAAGCTATGTTGAAGATAACTTTTGACCAACAAGGATGGAATTGGGATTAAAAAACAGAATAAGATGGTTCAGAAAGAAAAGAACCACAACTGTACCAGGGTGACTGTGGACATCTTGCAGGTTCTAGGTAAGGGAGAATTTGAGAAGTTGAAAGAATATGATTGCTGACTGGTCCCATGTAGTCTGGTTCTCTATTGCGTAGTGAAAACAAGTGGATGTGTCCCTTTACCTTGAATATTTAAAAAAATGTTCTCTTATGCTGATGGTAAAGGGAAGTGTTTTGATGTGAATACATACATCCTGGAAATATTCATAAAGACATCCTCACAAATTCTTGTAGAGATGGGGGGAAGAAAGGCTGGAGTTTCCTTAGGAACACATCTGATTAAGAAGCAGTGAGCCTGTGTATACTCACTTGGAAAACTGGTGTTCTTTATTTAGTGTTAGTACAGCTACACCATTGCTTCAACTCAAGGAGCCAATGCACCTTGTGTTTTGGATACCAGAAAAGATCTTGTGTGGTGAGAAATGATTGGGATGTGATTTTTCTGGCCTTATTTTTTTCATTCAGAACAATACTGTTTTGATAAGACATGAAATACTTGCACATTTCTTGGAAGAGAGCAGTTTGTGGTGGGAGAGTACTTCTGAACAATAGATGCCAGAGATTCATGTTTGATTTCTTCCTCTGCTTCAGGGGAAGTGGTGTTGCATCCTGGGATAGTACTTTACCCTTTGCTTGGTGAATAATTCTGTGCCTCTCCCCTACTGGCACTGGGTTTTTATTTATAAGGGATACAAAACTCATTCTCTAACATGGGGTTAGGATGTTCAGCTAGCAAGTGAGACACCTGGGCTGCAGTTCTTGGTACACAGAACATTTGTTAGGGCAAGGAAGCAATATCCTTCAAGACAGACTGAGAAATTTGCATTTTACCACCCAGTAACGTAGGGGGTAAGTATCATCCTGGGTGGTGAAAGCTGCCAATTTGTGTTCTTTAGGTAGACAAGCTGGATGTCTCGATGTTCCTGATGAACACCTTCAGTTACAGGGGCTTCTCGAATAGAAATCAGTGTCACCATTTGCTTCTTCCTCTGCATTTGTGAATGTAGCCCTAAAAATTATTCCATGCTAATTTGTCATGAATTTATAAGGAGTTTTGGATCTTTTTTATTTTATCAAATGTGTCAAATGTGAAAAGTCTTACTTGTAGGCTTGCTTGTAATATAAGTAGGAGTCACTTTGAAGAGGAGGAACTTTTCTGTTATGGAGGTGGCACAAAGGGGAAAAGCTAGTGTGTTTATTTCAATGCTAACTCTTCAGCTGGGATATTCTGTTCTACAGGAGACACACCTCAGAACTGCTGATAAAAACGGGCAAGTGCCATTTGCAACAAGATTTATGTTACCCCCTGTGACGGGGTGATAGCGGCTTTACTGACCAAAAGCCAGCTTTAAGGATGACCCTCAGTAGCTGGGCACAAAATATGAATGTTTAAAGCAAAAGTCACCACAAACTGTTCTCATCCAGACCACGTTTTTTTGTTTGAACTATTTGGTGAATAATGTCTTGTGATGAGAATCTCTGGTTGCTTAAGGAAGGCTCATAAATTGAATTGGTATCTAGCAAAGTCTGATCACGAAGATGATTCTGACACATTAAGTTGCTTTTACCCTACACTGTGAGGTGCCTTCATAACCAGAAAAATAAAAATGACTTCTGTCATTTTATAACTACACATCTCAGGATGAGCTCTATGAGGGCTTTTTGGTGGTGCTTTCACCAGCAAGGTTAATTTTTTTGGTGGTGTACGTGTTCCGTAGCCCATAGTAACTTAGAACAGCAGTGAAGATGATCAAGCTGTTAAGTTAGGCAAAAGTTGTCACACTGAATGGTTGGGGTGTTCCAGTGTATCTGGATTTGGTGCAGAAAGGAAAGCAAAATATTGGACTGGTATTTCAGAGTTTTTGGTTTCGTGAAAACCAGTTCTCATTCTCATCTGTTTGAAGGAAAACCTTGGATTTGAAATAAAATTTTTCTTTTACTTTCAAACTTTTTCCAAGGGCTTAACAGTTCTGCTGGCGTTTTTTCTAAGACAAGGTATTTCGGGAAAGCTGGGATATTTTAACTGAAATGAGAGTGTAGTTGATCAGGTGCTGAATCAGGCAGAACAAAGACATTACCCTAAGTTTCTGTATCTGTGTAAAATGCTCTGGCCACCAGGTTATGCACTGTTCTTGTCTGTAACTCTTGAGAAAAAAATGCATGATGTCCTTTTCCACACTGCACAACTGGTTTGATATCTATTTCATTTTAATCTCTGTTTTCTGCAGGACAGGGAAACTTTGCAGCCCCGTATTTAGTTTTTCCTTCTTTTGGCAGCCTGACACCATTTTTCTCCAAATGAAGTTCAGAACCAGAAATACAGATTTTTTTTCTTTGGAGAAGGGGTGTGTGTGTAGGTTCTATGTGCACATTAGCTGACCAGCTACAAATCCTTATTCAATTTTAGTGTACACAAAAGGTGCCAGGAGCCAGAAATTTTGTGTGTGTTTGTGTGCTGGACACAGTTTGAACAGCAGCAGCACACACATTCCTCTGCTTCTTCCATTACATGACTCCTTTTTCCATAAAAACCAGGAGGTTTCATGTTCAGGTGTCTAATGCTTAACCATTGGCATCTTGCTCCAGATGCTCTCGGTAGCTGTTTCAGTGGCTCCCTGGCTGGCACACTGATTCACTAAATAAGAAATTATGAATTGCCTTAGTCAATTGGATCTATAAGGCTTCTATTCCAATATCCTGCCTCTGTTGTTAGCCAGCTAAGACACTTCAGAAGAAACCCTCCATGATACCCTGCAACTGTGGGATTGCGTTTTGCACGTGAGGTGTTTTTGTCTCGGGCAGTTAACACTTGGCAAGTGCCCAGCCATGTTTTTATCTTTTCATTGAAATTTATTGTTTTGATTCTCAATGCTAATGACTAACCCTTTTTGGATTTTATAAATACTTAAATCAGGGATATTTTATATGAGGCAATCAGCTCCATAACTTACTCGCAGACTGCAAAGGAAACAGAATTTCTTTTATATTGGTTTTGAATTTGTTTTCCTTCATCTTTACCTGATGTGGCTTTGTTTCTGTGTTATAAGGGTAAAAAGGAACATGTGCTATGCTCTCTGCTGCTCACTCTTCCTGATCTTCTCAGTAAATCAAGTCTTTTCACCAATATCATATGGAAATCTTTACCCTGAATCAAAAACCTTTCCTTGTCCATTCTTGGGCTGCTTATTTCCGGTACATCTGGTTTTGAAATGGAGTGAGGAGTGAACACAGCCATCCAAGGACGGGTGTGCCATCAATTTACTGAATATTATTCATAGTGTTATTTGCAGATTGTTCCAAAAAATTGACTTATTTTCAAAATTCTTCTGAAGTGGGTGTGTGGGGAGCAGAATGGGAATTTCAAATACCAGGAAATTAATTAGAGATATTTTTCATTGTTATATTAATAATCTCTGTTTTTAATGGCACCTTAGCTTGATACCACCAGAGAAATAATCTACTTTTCCCCAGGGGTGTGTTGAATGGCAGAAATTAGTCAGAAATAATTGCAGAGTCAAAATAACTCCATCTCTGCCTATTAAGATGTGAAAAACACGGACTAGATCCTTAGCTGGTATGTCATGATTGGCACGATGCCACTTTATACCAATGAGGGAACTGGCCCGTTACCTCAATAATCCTCATTCAGGAGATGGCCAGTCACACAAATGCTGGTGGCTTCAGTTCATGACAGAAACCTGGCTGCTCTTTCAGCTGGAGGGAATGTGGGATTTGTGAAACTTTAGGAGGGCTGTGGCGAGAGTTGCCCTGAGATTGCTGATTCCATTCCTGCTTTTTGTTTTGTTTTAGTTGGCTTGCTGGGATTGTTTTCACTCTTTGCCAGGTGCAGAGTTGAATGGCAGGCCACACTCAAAAGATCTTCTTTCACAAATCCACCCACGCTACAGATTTCTGTGTTCGTCACGTTCTGTGACATGTAGCTCTTGGAAATATGCGACTTGGAAATAATATCTTTGAATCTGAGTGTGCTTGGACTAGTAAAAGATTTTAAACTGTCCAGAGAGTGCAGGAAGAGAAAACTATAGGAAAATATCTGGGAACCTTAGATTCCCTTAGTGTGGGACTGAATTGGAACATTTGATCCAAACCCTACAAATTTTAAGGTTTCAGACCCAAATATGAGAGAACATGCTCACATTTAAAATAAAGATGAGCCGTGGTGCCAAATAAAGATTTCTTCTGGGATTTCAATCAGATTTTGAATCTCTCACAGCTATGTGTGTTGGTCCTGGCATCCAGTTGTGTGTACTTGCTCTTGTCTAACTGCCTTACCCTCCAACCTTTAAGATTTGTTATATATCAGCTTCCAGTGATGACTTTCTGTCTGCAGCCACCGATCAAATCCAGTTCATTATATCCAGCGCAGGGTGAAGCTCCCATTTGAGTTCATCAAAAATGTACACAGTAAGTTGAAGCATGAACAGTTGTTTTTCTACCAAGCAATTCTTCCTTTGAGGGTAGAGGAAACAAAAGAAGAGCTGGACTAATAAAAATCTGACTTCACCATACAAAGTTGGGATAGTTCTCTGGACCCCTACAGGACCTCATCTTCTTTTGCACTTAATTAACACCAGGTTGACTTCATTGCCTATGCAGTAACTTGCCTAGAGTTTGCATTGAAAGCATGTTAGAGAGGAAAAGGAGAAGTAATTTTCAGGCTAACCTGAAGACAATAAGTAAATAAAGACAAAATCCAGAAAATTCTGGGGTTAAAAGGAAGACTGGTAGTTTGGGGGATTTCATAATGTTTGGAAGAAGATTCAGAACTGCAGTGATTGTAAATTGCTACCACTTAGTTGCTACAACTATAACCACTTGAGGAGGAAAATCAGCAGACATGTTCTGGAAACTGGATCAAATCCACTGTGTCCTTATAAAAAAAACCAAACCAAAACACAAACAAATGCAGAAACCACAGCTTAAATGAGGCCTGATCCTCCATAGGTTGATATTTTGGCACAGATACTGGTGCTGCCACTACTTCTGGTTTATCTTCATGACTACTGTCTCTAAATAACAGGAGAAGGGAGACAGTCTAGGGAGGTTGTACTTTATCCAGCAACATTTATTTATAGCATTAACTATATATCTTAAACTGTTTGGGATTGTCCTGTTTCAACCTTTCATCTTATAATCTACTAGAAAATAGTCTAGTGGGAGCCTTTTAATATTACCCTTTGGCCTGTAGCTCTCTGATTTTGATTATGCATTATATCGTGGGTGAAATTTGGGTTAAAGATAATTGTAAATATGGTATTGATATTAAATGATGTTTTCCCTACATTGCAATAATGCTTGTTTTGTTTGCTGGAGAGTTTATTACTTTTTGATCAATAGCATGTGAGATTTGTGAGGGAAATTAACATAGTGAATAACAATTAGGAGAAAAATCAATGGCATTCAGACAAATAAGTGACTTGAAAAAGTCCCATAGGCACAAGTACACTCACTCAGATTCTTTAAAGTGTAATACATCTCATTTTGAATTCTAGAAGAGGAGAGAGCTATTTGGACCAGAACTGAAACTGATGGCAATATAATTGAACTACTGTGGGGGTATTTGTTGCTATTTAGTGTTTCTAATAGCTCAAACGTATGACTGCTTCATTCACTGGCTCTGTGAACTTCCTTTTGATTTCTACCATGTTTTTCTCTGTAGTTTGTACCAGTCTACTTTCTTGAGGTTATTCACACCACGATTTTTTTTGCCACTTAACATGCTTGCCTTTCCCCTCCACATGGTAAGTTCCAGCTGCCTTACAGGAACCAGGAGGGCTTCAAGTGAGATAAAACATTGAAAAAAGCGTTCAGAATAAAAAAATACAAGGTGTTCCTCAAAAAAGATTTAAGCTGTGCAACTCTTGGCCTCAGCATGTCACAGATCCTAAGAAGTTCACATGGGCTCAGAAAGCTTCCAGGTTATGTCATAGGAAAAAAATCCATCTAGGACCATTAAACACAATAAAATACTCCTGGCTCAGGAAGATCATGTTCTGGACATGATCAAGTGCTTAGAGAGTATTTTTATTCTCTAGAACCAGTCTCACAATGTGTCTTCCCCCACATCTGGTGCTTTTCCCCGAACCCGTGGCCTGATGAGTGTTTTCATGTCTTTGTTTTGAACCTATAGCCAGCCTCCTTCCTCTTCTGTTCTAGGGGTGATAACAGCAAGACTCAGGGGAGAAGGGAAATATGGTCTATTTTGTTTCATGTAGAGTATTTTATTCTTCTGGCTTCTTCTACCTTATGGCAACCATACCATTAGTCACAGGGTTGGTTTATGGCTTGGAAGTTCTCTTTGAAAGAACTTAGTGTATAGGTGTGTGAGATCTAGGTATCTCTTCTGGAAGAAGATAGGACTTTGCTGGTTCTCAGGGCCTTGGGATTTTTCAGAGTATAGTTTGCCTGCTGAACCTTGGTGAGGCTTCGCTGGAGAAGCCAATGGTGATTACAAACCCACTTTGAATGTACTCTTTTGCAGAGAATTGGAGGATGGGTGTCAGCTTCTCACATGTGAAGCACAGAGGTTGTTGATATCCTTTCTATAGAAGGAAGGATGCTTGAGCGCAGGAAGAAACAGGATGTCAGGACACTCAAGGCAGCATCTGTGGGAAGCAGAGTTGCTTGTATTTGCTGATGAGGTCTTTCAATAGTTGATGAGGTCTTGGGGTTCAGAGCTCCTAGAAAAGTGGCTGTGTGTTTTCTCATGCTAATGCCAAGCACGTAAAATAGTGATGCTGAGACAAAGATTGAGAGCAAGATGAAAAGCAGTTGTCTTTTTGCTCTGAATAGAAGCTAGAAGACTGACATTTTATCTCAGGGCCTTGTATACTACAGAAGAATCTGGACCTCTTGACTTGGAGAGCCAACACTGCTACTTTACAACGAAATGGAGAATACAGTTCACAATCATCTGCACTGTGGTGATGTGTGGCATGAAATCCTGCAGAGAACCGCTGAGAAATAAAGCTGAAGGCAGTAGGAGGGATCTAACAGGGGGAGTTTTTGGATCTTTCACATAGTTCCCTTTATCACCTAACATGCCTCTTTTTTGTCTATGGAGAAACAGATTCTGTGTATACAGCTGGGTCTGGGAGCCTCCACTTTCTCTAGTTTTGGATTAAGATTCGTTTGCATGCATGCTACACGTACCTGAGTACTCTCCTCTCCTGCAGTTGTGTTCTGGAATCAATGTTTGGAATAATGGCTCTGCTTTCCTCTGAATTGAGCTGGTTAATAACTATTGCTGGGGAAATCAATCAGGTCTATGATATCTTATTACTTACGCTAATTTAATCACAAGGAATGGGTCATTGCTTCAGTTCACAGGGCAAAATGAGTGTGTGTGGATGTGAGAGAGTAGAGATAAAGGAGGGTAAGGGAGATTGGCACACAAGGGATAGAAATGGCATGGAGTCTCCCCAGGCTGTCGGATGGATGATGGAGAGAAAACTCATATCCACTTTCTAAAACTACTGGTAATCCACAGGTTATAGATTCATTTTTAATCTTTTCATGTTCCGAAGAACCTGATAGGTGGAGATAAATGAGAGCTCCCCCCCCCATTTCGTTGTGTCTACACAGGCTAAAAGAGGAGGATCATTAAGAGAGACAAACATAAAAGACGTGCGACTTTCATCAAGGACCTCTGAGCCCATTTCAAGTTCTTGCACACCCAAGAAAAGGTAAATGCAAAGGCACAGTTCATGTGTTGTGTGTGTAATAATTAAAAAGAAGGAAACAGCATGTAAATAGGGCGTTTGAAGAGACAAGCTTAATTTACAAAACGTGCAAATTCAGCCTGGCAGAGATTGTCATAACATTTTCAGGCTCTTGTCTACTTTCTGCTTCTTTCCTCTGTACCTGGTAATGCTGTGTAAAATCTTTCCTGTATCCTTTTATTCCTAACAGACAGTGCTACTTTTGCCTGTTGCTACAGAAAGATTAAAATCAATTTCTGTACACTAAACTGTATTTCTACTGTAAAAATTTTTCTCAAAAGAAATCTTTCAGATTAAAAAGGAAGTAACTGTTTTCTGCTGTAACCAAGAACTGAGTTCCAGTAGCTAAACAAAAGCCAGGTGTATTAAGTGTAGCTGTGTAGAAAGTCATGAATCTCCGTGGCTTCTCTATAGGTACTTCTTTCAAGTAGCCCGAGTTCTTGCAACTGTAAATGTTACCCCAATCCTGTTGGGTTTATATTGTTTCCCTTCCATATGAGGGTGTAGATAAGACTGGTTACAAACTCTCAGAAAGATAACATGTTTTAGAACAAAACCTTTCCGATGTTATGGTATAATGTAAAAACAGTGCATGTTGGAGGAAAGGCAGTAAATAGCATTTAACCAAGTCTTAAGTAGAATATTGTTTTATGGTGACAACCACAGATCTGTTTTTAAAAAGTACTGGCTTAATACTTAAGGATTACTTTCTCTGAAGTAATGGAATTGCTTTTCGTGTAGGTCCCTTCTTGGGGGGAGGGAAAAGAATCAAAACCTGACCCATCACATTATAAACACATGTCAGACCATTTCTGAATCTCTCCATGCAAACAGCATCACTTCCCTGACAAACAGATCTTGGATACCATTAGAAAAATAGAAAGCACTAGTGCTAACTACTGCACTAATGTTATTTAATTCACTTTATTAACTAGGTAATGAACTAAACCCATCACAGTCTAATTGAAATAAATAAATACATTAAAACTGTGAACTAAAGTAACTGCATTTTGATGCTTTGGGGTTATTCATAATGCTTCAAAATGTTAGTTTTAATCCAAACACTGCTGGACATATCTCCTTGTGCCCCAGGGATAGAACAGAGTATCTTATTGGCCTCTGTTCTTGTACCCCATTTGCTTCACATTCACACTGCTTCCAGATGATTTTTTCCTAGCAAAATCTGGTAACTTAAAAAGAAAAAAAAAATAATGAGGGAAATGTCAAATAACATTAAAATAAATACAAAAACTTAAGTTTCTAATGTTATGCATCTCTAAAGTGTCTTTGAATGTCAAAAGATTTTCAGAAACGTTCACATTTGGACAAACTCAGCTTCTGAGGAATTTGATGGAGATTCTTCTTAAGAATGATTTAGCTGATACAGAGCTATTTTGCAATGTCTACCCTAGGCTTATTTTTCATCAATTGCAGCATTTCATGCAATAATACTAAATGCATTTTAGTGAAGGTTTGTTCTTATCATAAAAGACTCCTCAATAAAAGGAATGCCTTCCATTGTCTGTCCAACACACTGGTGGTCCTTTAGTGCTCTGTTACTGTTCTGCATCTGCAGCATCTTGTTCCATCCTGTTGCTTGGGGATTCCATGTTAACTCCAGATTTGTTCTGGTTGTTGAATGGCATTAGACATCTGAAAAGTATAGTAGCTTTGATATTCCAGGAGGTCAATTTCTACAGTTGCTACAGAGATGCTTTTTCATCAGCAAGAGGGAGGTTATAAGTGGAAGAAGAATGCTTTCAAGACTCTCTTTGTGAATCTGTGTTGGAGCTTTCTCTCTGAGGCTTCTTTTAGTCTCCTGACAAGATTACAGTTAGTGATCAGCTGGGCAGGTAGTAGTAATAACCTCTCTTCTTTTACCCTTTTTCATCCAAATGTGCCATTCTACTTACAGCAAGGTGAGCAAGCACTCAGTGGCTGGAGTTGCTGTCAGTGGCAAAGATAGAAAGTTAGAGAAACTTAAACTGTTCTAGGTTTACACACATTTAAAGGGGTATCACTTCTACCTCTGTGTAGTTATGCTTACAAAGGTAGTGACTGTTTGCTGGATTTAGGGCACAGCTATTGCCTATGTTGGACTCCTGCTTCTGTAGAAGGAGCAGTTTCAGGGCACGGGTCGAGGCTTCTGCAGCCCTAGGGATGCTTGACTTCTAAGGCAGGTAAATCTTCACAATATGCAAGCTGATTAATCCTGGGTTTAATTTCTCTTTTTGTCTTTCAGCTGATAAAGTGGGCAGCCTTCTGTATATCAGTTTGCTGATAACACTAAAGGAGCACAGCTGAGTTCTTAAAAACCAGCAAAAAACTAAAACCAAATAAAAAGACCCTGGAATAAATATATTATTCTGTGTGAAGCAAGAACCTAAAATTACACCCAAAGGAAAGCCCTTAGTCTGTAACCTATTACACTCCTGAAATACTCCAATGCCTCTATTAAGTTTATTAATGAGGGCTGTGAGATCTTAACAGGAATGCTGGCGCTGCCATTCTGCTCTGTGGCTTTACGGTTTGGAGGAAAGATTAATAAGGGAGAGGATTAATTGTAGGGCAGAGATTGTAGGGTCTATGTAAGTTTAGGGGCAGAGAAACAGGTTTCTTTTAATTTTTTTTTCTTTCTAATTAATTCTCTATCACCTGTTACATAGCAGACTCCTGATATCAGCAGTGTCAGAAATCAGGGCCTGATCCCACTGCCCACTGAAATCGATGGGAGTTTTGTCATTGATGGAGCAGCTGAGCAAGTAACTTGCAAGAATTCATTTATTCAACAAATCTGGCTGCTGCTTCTGCTTATCTCTATTGATTGTACTCATGTCCAATCAGGTTTGCAGCATTAGCTGCATTACCTTACAATAACAGGGTAATTCACTTGGGGCATGTTTTACCAAGTCCTAGAATTCACTCAAACGTAAGATTTATCCCATGCAAAGATGTCTTCAGTTTTTCCAGGGGCAACTGCCTGTTGTATATCTCAAGGAACTGTATTCCCTTTTTGGAGTCGCCAGCCTAAAACTAGAAAGGTGAAGTGACTTGAGGAAGTTTAGCGAGTACAAAGGAAAGAAGATGCAGCAACATCTTGGGAAACCTAATTGGAGATTTCAGTTCTGCCACAAGTTTCACTGCCATCTCCTGAGTGTAAATCTGTCTGTCAAATGCACCTTGGGTAGCCTTTACAGGATGTGATGTGGGAGCACAGATTCACCATAGGCAGCAATGTCTTGGTGAAATGGAGAAGACTTAGACAGGCAGCCTGGGCAGAGCTGTGCCATCTGCGTTGCTCTGCTGCTGTCACTCTGCCTTTGACTGCATCCAAGAGGAGAACCAGGAACAGGACTGAGGTCACTGTGGGCAGCCCTTCTCTCTGTGCCTCATGGCCTAGCAGCATGCATGCTTGGAAAAGGAGTGAATTATATTTTCCATTTTCTAAGTGGGTGTCATAAACCACAAAGTCTAAAAAACATCTTCAGTGAATCCTTTTCACAAACATGGAGTTCTGACCTGGACCTGAACATAGTTGAGTGTACTGAGAGGAGAGCCAAGCACTTCTACCTCCTTGTGGGACCAGGCTTTATGCCCACACCCAGCAGGAGCAGAAAAGTGGGTTTTGAAAAGGTAGAGCAGCTATGACTGTAATTCTGGTTTGTAAATAAACCTTCAAAGGGAACCTTTTGCAGGACTGATTCTGCCAAGCTTAGCACAGCACATCCTTTTGCTTCAGACTCTTGCCTGGGCTGTAGGCCTGAGATCCTTGATTACTAACTAGTGCCTGTTTTTTGTTTTCCCTTTCTATTTCGCTGACACCCTGAAGCTTTTGTTTTCTGAATTCCTTCTCCACTTTCTATGACTTATGATCACAGAAGACAGAGTGGCTTTGTTATTAACCGCTTGTTTTCCTTGCACTGGAAATGATAGATATTTATCTCCTGGCCATTTCTTTTTTTCATGTCATTTGAATTTCCCTCTTTGTAGGGTTCATTGTATGCCCAGGCAACCTAATTTCTAGATTGTAGAGACTTAATCAGGAGTGATGACAGTGAAGTAGATGGTTGTGAAGAGGGGATGTTGAAATTATCAAGTCTTTTGCTTTAAATCCAAGTCTTCTCTTTCAACCACATCATCCCTATTTATTTATTTATTTGTGTATTTTTGTCTATTTGAAGAAAGCAGAGCTAAGACACAATTTAGGGCCAGTTAAACCTCTGTGGCTTCCTTCCTCATAAAGAAGCTGACTGCAAAATTCTTTACAAACAGCTTTCTATTTACATATATAAACTACTTATGGAGACCTCTATCCTGTGAAGAGCTCTGTGCATAATGCAATGAAGCACAGGATTCTTCAGAGGGCAAAGCTTATAAATACATCTTATGGCCTTGCCTGCATTAGAAAACCATACTACTTTAAACACAGTGCTATAGTTTTAAGTTCTGAACCCTCTACAGGTATGGTTGCTTTCTAAAAATGTGTTAAATTTTATATTTGTGATGACATATTTATGCCAGAGAAAGTAATCTTTATACAAACATAACAGAGTCTTCATTAAAATTTTTATCATTTTGACTTAACTGGTTAAAAAAAAAATATGAAAACCCACAGATCTGGATAAGGTATCCTTAGTCAGTATTTTTAACAGTAAAATCTAAATATACATAGATGAGACTGAACATGAACACTGCATTTCACTGTTAATTCCCAGGTGCATTACTTTTCAGTATAGTAAAAGCAGCTGTTCAATGGGCTTTAGAAACAGAAGTTGATCCTTTTTCGCTTTTATAAGTTTTTTCTATAATTTAATCAAATTTATTGTTTTGCTTTAAAAAGTATTCCATCAGCTCCAGGTACTTTTTAGTTTATTTAATCCCCCAAACAGACACAGTAGGGCAGTTATACCAACACTTTGCGTGCTGAACAGCATTCCACAAGGTGCGTGTTCTTCTGTTAACAGGGCAAGTAGGGAGATCACCCAGGTGATTGTTGCCCCTCCACTTGTTTGCACACAGAATAACTGGTAGGCTTGTGAGATGCTTCCTTCAAAAGAAGTCTGTTTTCATATGGCATTTATTCATAGGAAATCCCATTATTGAAAAATCTGGTCAACCGAATTCAAATTTCAAAATACTTTGGACTATTAATGAAGCCAAGAGTTGAATATTAAAACGGAATTTGGAAAAAGAGGTTAAGTTTGTTTTGCTGTCAGCTGATTCCTGGAGTCACTTCTCTCTTATCAGCAGAATAATGTATGAAAGACATCCTGTAAATGGGAACTGTTCTTTTCTACTGGGTATTGCCATCGTATTGCTGTGTTGGGTTTCCAGATGTCACTGGCTTCACAAAGCAACACAGGTGGAAACAAATGAACCCTCATTTGTGCTCTTGCAGAAGTTTGTTGGATAAGCAATAGCTGATTAGAACACATTGGCAAGTGGGGACTAATCATTAATGATAGATTAATTGAACTCACAAATAGCAGCCAATTGCTGGTGGAATGGGTGTCTCTTTATTCTTCAAGTTGTCACTTAGTATATTTTTTGCATATTTTGCATGAATTGTAGCAGAAGTGTCTTTTCAGAATTGATCTACAAATAATGTGTGTAGAAAGATGAATACATCTCAAGAGATTTCTAGACAAAGGGCCTCAGGTCAGGCTAATGGAGAAAGGATGGGATCAGCTTTCACACACAGAGCTGAAATTGTGCAAGGTAGCCTGAAGGAAGTTCTGAACTTCTTTTGACTTTTAGAAGAAACTGAATCCCCAGAAAATGTAGGCTACTCTTCAGAGTACTCACTGAAATTAATAATCAGAATATACACTAGGGGGAAGATAGACCTTCTCCTTCTTTATTTCACATATATTTTTTAAATTATTCTCCCTCTTCATTGTCCCCCACTCTCAGATTAATTTCATAAATTTTATTTCAGGGAACTGGACTGCTAAGATGAATGACATTGGGGAAGGTGTTCTGGTATTACCCTTAAATTTTATGCACCAATTACTAGAGCATCTACAATATGAAAAGAGAAGAGCTAGTAGACTGGAAGACCAGAACTGCTTTTGGATCAATAGATGAGCTGACATTGAGGCTAGAGAACTGATAGAAGTAGTGGAAAGGATAGACATATTTGGCAGATTTCTGAAGGCATTCAATAGCAACACTGAGATGGAGCTGATAAATCAATAGCTCTTTGGGCAGATTAGATTGATATTTTAAATGTATATGGAATTGTCCTAGCCAGGAAGACTGAACAACCACCGAAGGAACAGATAAGCAGAAAAAAACATTAATTCATATTTCTCCATCATTTTAGTGTGGTTTTTAAAGGAACTATGTGGAACACCAAGCTGTTTTCTTTTTTTGCAGCTGAGAGGCTGGATCAGATGTACGCTTGAATCGCGCTGTTACTCTGGAATTCCTCAGGCTGCTGTGGGTTAACTTAGCAATAATGAATAAATTATTGTAGTGAAAAAGCGTTTAACACAGAAGTTGTCAGTTAACAGCAGGACAGGATGGGGACAATTGTGCAATACTACTAGGGGTGGAGTGGAAGTTGGCCCTGTCCCATCATGTATATTATCTGTGTGTGGGTGTTTTCAGGACCGTAAGGATGTAAAGGAAGGCATTATGGCAAACCTTCAAGCCGTGCTATCAACAAGACTTAGACTCTAAATTATGCCTTACTGAAGACAAGGGGAGTTTTGTCGATTATTCCAATGGAATCAAAACTGGCCCTTTGTACACAAGGCTTTGTGTTACTTTTGACCAATCACGCTGTTTCCTCATGCTACTAATTATATCAGCTGTCATAAATTAGGCACAAAAAGTTATAAAGTGGTTTTAATCATGCTGGTATTCCTGGAATGGTTTGCAACTTTTGCTGTGTGCTGATTAGGGTTCAGCTCTCCCACGATGTCCCTCTGTCTTCCCTGAAAACCCACTAGAAGTTCAACTTGAAAGGTTTTTTTGCAAGCGATACTGTTGTAGTGTTCACCAGATGTTGTGAAGCTAAATTAAAGGCGAGCTTGTGTTAATGGAATTTCCTAGAAGTTTACAAGTGGATTATTATGGTTGGAAAACTTAGACTATTTAATATGTATTTCCATAGAGGCATGAGAGGAGGGCTGTGCTGAATAAAGTAAATGTATAATGATGAGAGGGGAAGGATGTCCTTGGTTTGCCTTCCCTTATTTTGAACTCGATGGAAACTGGATCAGCCTAAAGATGGATCAGCTATTCATCTGTCCAGATTACATTAGCCAGAGTGGTTTATCTGGTACTGTTTCCCTTTCCAAGATTCACTGGCCTGGCCTGGCCTGGCCTGTTCAACAAGGATCTGTTACATGAGAAAATATTTTTAGAATAATTTCATTTAAAATAAAAAAAATATTGCTAAGAGGAAACCACGAGGGCTAGGTTAGAGTGATCTTGTCTTTAACTGCAAATACCACTTTATTATATTTGCTTGTAACTAGGTGCCAGATAACTCGTGTCAGACAAAGAGAACATTTTAGTCATTTGCTTTCTAGAAAACTGAATGGCTCAGCAGGACTTGGAAGGCTCCTAACTTGATCTGTTACCTTTGGTGTTGGTAAAATTGGTCTTTGCAAGTTTGTAACCCCTTAAAGTTATCCTGAGAGGTGGCTTCCTCTCTGCAAGGCCTCTTGCTGATTACTGCTAAATTGTGGTATGGTGTCATTAAAAGGAATACGAAAATGAGGCCTGGCAACAGTGCAGGGCTACAAAAAGTGCTTCTGGGGCTGACAGAATGGATTTCTTTATTCGAGAAATCAATGAGCTAGTAAAGTAACTGGAATATCACTTTCTCCGCTAGACATTTGTGGTTGGACACTTGATCTTCCTCCTCTTGACACAAAAACTTGGTTCTACTTACACATAACGTGGCTGCTCAAATAATGATTATACACTACTGTGAGGCAGGGCTCAGGACCAGTTGGTTACGTGTCTAAGTTATTCTCCAGGTGGCCTCAAAACTGGCAAGGCTAGCCAGACTGTGCTGGCTCTGGTTTTGCTGGGTTATAGATCTTCCCTCTGCAGCTGGCAGAAGGTCTGGTCTTGTGCTCACAGAGGTCTGGGTGGAGGCCCAAATGGCCCTTACCTGTAAATTAGATGACTTTCAGTGCTATGTAATGTGTGTTCTTCAGCCTTCCAATGGCTGGAGTAATGGAGCAATTGCTGAGATTGCTCACACCCAAAACAAAAAGCTCTGTTAGGAAGTGTTGGATTAGACCAGAATGTTTCCAGGCCAGAATGTTAGTATGTGAGACAGCTGTTTTCTGGTGATCCTGATTCCCAAGTGTGAAATATGAACCAGCAACTGACATCAGTCTTTGTGAAAACTGCAAAAGGTATCTAAAAGTTGGTGGCAAATGTGAGCTGACTACAAAAAAGTTTGGAATCAAACCCACCCAAAATAATTATGGGATCATTAAATGTGAGTAAGCCTGGGCCCAAAACACTAAATTGCCTTAATCAAAACAATTTGCATCATACCGGGGCAGAGGTGAAGTCAGGAGGATACTTTAAATGTGTGCTGAATAATAATTTTTCTGGATTTCTTTTTAGCTTAACCTAGACATTGAATCTTCTTAAGATTGATTTTGAAATTATTTCAATATTCAATAATTACCCAATTTTCATTTTAATTTAATTTTTGTGTAGGAAGTGCATATATTCATATATATGCATATACATATATGCATATTTACCTGCATATTTGCCTGTAGCATATGTGCATTCAAGCTTGTGAATTTGTGTGCCCATGGCTTCATGGGTTTATGACCTCAGATTTGGAAGACTTGGGTGTTGGTTTTAGTTCTGGTCCCACGTGTCACTTTGCAAATGTTCTTGCTTTCTACATCACGCTGGCACTTCTCTATTTCTTTTGGGGGAAAGCTTGCTTTACTTTCTTTTCCTGTGTAGTTTTACAGTGTACACCAGGGCACTGGGTTAATGGAGAAGGTGACTTTTGGTACCACCCAAATCCAGAGTTGGGAAGAGGGAGTTTTCAGCTGCAGGTTTATGTTAATGATTAGCAAACATAACACTATTTGTGAGCACTAGAGTTTAAAATGACATCTGCATGGTTTGAACTGGTATCTATGCGTAAGCAGACTAAATACATGCTTTGTGTAATGTTTGTTGGGTTTTGTATTTAATATCTCTTCTGCAATTTAACCACCAAAAGCCAGCCTTTGGTTGCTGTAGATGAATGGCCATGTACTCTACTCACCAAGGCTGCCTGGACCCCAGGCATCGCACCCTTCCATGTCCCCATCTCCTCACTTCAGTCCCGCAGGGCAGCTCGGCAGGCATCGCTATCCATCATCCAGCCTAACAATAACAGGCAACTGTCTGCCAGCTTCATACCACCTCAGCTCTATTGAGGTCTCAGACAATAGATGGACGCATTTGTCAAAGTTTTGTGCAGATCTGTGTTAATTGGAAAGCATGTTTCTTGTCTTCAAGTCCGTGTGGCTATTGATGTCGGCTCACCATGCTGCTGTTCCCCAGGGAGACTACAGCCAAGAGGAAACAGAACTGCTTCCAAAGAGCTCAGCAGCTGCACCCTGTCAACCAATTGAAAAGCAGTCTCCCTTAACAATGGACTAAAACATTAGAGCTACTGTATAGATATCAAGGCTGACCCTCACTGAGCAGTATGTTTGTGTATCTTGTGGCTGCCACATAGAGGACCTTACCCATCCATCAATATCATCACTTTTAAGAGGGGAAAAATAAAAAAAAGTAGCAGAGATGCTCCAAATGGTTTCACACTAAAAGGAAGCAGCAGACTTTGTGTTTGGCACAGCGTGGTGGAGATTCCCATGCTGGGCAGCACCTTTCCCTGCAGATGGGCAGGGTGGATTGCCTCTGGGACGTATTGTCTTTGATTAAAATTGGTAATTCTGAATCTCCTGTTGACCCCAAAGCAGGTTGGTGAAATCTGAGTGTTGAGGACAGCGTGAGCACAGAAGCCTGTCGTTCCATTGCCAACCTGTTTTAGTATTGACACAAGCCTTGCCAAAATTAGTTCTCCCAGTAACACTTACAGTAAAATACCGTCTTGTCCTGGAAATTTGCATTACTTAAATGCAAATAGATCAAGCAAAATCAAAGGGTTTCTTCTGTTGTTTAACTCACAATTTATTTGGCAAATACCAAGTGCAACCACAGGCTGTGTTTGGAGCCCTTGAACCCAGACTGGCTTCTCCTGAGGACAGCATTGTCCCACATCACCATATCCTCTCCCTTACCTAACCTTCCTCTAGAGAGAGTTGAAGCAGGTTTAACTGTAAAGTTGGGTTTTATTGGAAGTGTAAAATGAATATCTAATAATAGGGCAATTTAACAGGAGCAGTTCCAAATGGCTGAAAGCAGGTTTGTATCAGCACATTGATTAGTTGCTGGAGACATGCAGAATCTTGTATTTCTGATTGGTCCTGGCCAGATAAGCTCTGCTTGATATTACTCCTACTAAGTTTTACAGCAATTTCTTTTTATTACTCTCATTTCCTTTCCAAGAAAATAAACAGGTATCAAGACTTTGAGGTCTGTGGCCCTGGCCCACCTGAAATCTCTAGCATTTAAGATGTTATTTAGGAAATTTAGACTTAAGGAGGGCAAAGAAGATAGGCATGCAAAGAGAAGTGACAGAGAGAAATGGCACTTACCTGTTTTGAGTTTGCTTGTGAAGCCCAGGCTTCACGAAGACAAAGATAAATCCAGAAGTAGAGGTTACTTAGAGATGTCAGCAAAATGAAAGAAGTAGATATCAGTGCAGTCCCTCTGGAGCCCTCAAATGAATTTCTCTATATATGGAAGTAGTGAAAGGAAAGGCAGGCACAGCTACTAGTTCACTGCAAGTTGTTATTTGCAAAGATCAGAGCATGTTGTTGGAAAAGAGATGATTTCAGAAGTCAGAAGAATAATAGGATCTGCAGTGAAAGTAGGGAAAGATTATTGGACTTAAGCTAATTCGAGTCAAGAGTTAGGACTGAAAGAGCAGAAAAATAATGCAGGTCAGCCCTCAGATACAGAAAGAGACTTGGGCTCCCCAGCAGAAGGAGTGCTTTTTTCTAGCCTACATTGATCTCTGAAGACTGCTTCTTTGTTTGAGTTGTTCAGGCTGTGGTTCTGGCTGAAGCTTTATAAAGCTCCTCTTGTGCAGAGCAGTTGAATCAGACTAAATCAAGAGTTCTTACAGGTGTTTTAATCACCCAGCAGCTAATGAATCATCTGTTATGAAATGGGAAAATAAATTTTCAGACTTCATCAACACTTTGATCAGCACCTAAACCCACTTTTAAACACAAATACTCTGCCTGTCTCAAGCAGGAATGTCACATGGTGCTAGAGAAGAGCCAAAGAGGTTTCACAGAATCCTGGACTTATTGGGTAGATCAAGGAGTGGGAACTCAAAAACCACAGACTCTTCTGACTAGAATCTGATAATGTGATCATATGTGCATATCACAGGGGGAGGGCAAAACTGTTGCTTTTCCTCACAGTTGAATCCAAAGACCATACTTTTGAAGCTCTTCAGGCTGCTCTTCAGGCTCAGTGTGAGTGCAGACACCTGTACTTCCTGTAAGCTGAGACATGGAAGGCTGTGTGCTGGGTTAAATCAACGGCAGGAAGGGCTATCTGGTTCACTGGGCTTTGTGGTAGGTTTGGGCTTCAACTCTGCGTTGCAGCTGGGCAAGTATCCTCAAGCAGTGTCCTTTGAGTATCACTGCTCCTGCTGTGCAGCACCATTGCATTTCCCTCCCTGACTCAGCTGCTCAGCAGATCATGGTTCAGCTGCGTCTGACATGTGGGGTGATAGAGCAGGAAAAAGATTATAACACAGCTCTGTGAATTCATGAGATGATGGTACCTCTGGAGAGCGATGGTCTCCAGATGTCATAGACAGCTTTGAAAATCTCGACCTCTGCGATGCTAGAATTCAGATCATATAATAATTTTCATTCAAGACCCCCTCTCTGCTCTCCGCTTTCCCCCTTAACTCCACGTCTCGTGTGGTGAAATCTTGGACCAAGCTGTACGGTGCAGGTTGTCATTTTGTGTTTGGTATGCTTAATGTAATGGGATCCTTAGTTCCTAGTGGTGTCACTGGGGAGAAGAAATAATTACAGTAACTAACTGCACTATCTACTATGATGGCTTTTATTCTGGATTATACTTAACTTGCTCTTTGACTTTCTCATCGATACCCTTAACATTTCAAATTAATAATCTATCATTCAGCTACTTTGGTAAAACTTGGATAAGAAAGGAAAAAAGTTCTGCAAGTTCACTCAAAATTTTTACCCTGAACTTTTTTGACCTTTGAAAAAGAGATTCATAACTTTTCTAAAGATATTTTCCATTTTTACTCAGCTCACTTCCTGGTTGTACCTGGGAACAAGAAGCAGGAAGCACCATAAATCTTATGAAAAAGCCTGTTCTGGCAAGTTTCCTAGCCCAGCTTTGCTGATCGTTGAGTTTCGGATCATTTGGATAAACTTCATGTAAGTAGGCAAGCTCACGTACTTCTCCAAGTCATTTGCAAACTCCAAATCCCATGAAGCCAACTCATTGTTTAGCCTAGGCAGCCTGAGCTCTGCTCTTTACTGCCCAGCTTTCTTTCACATATAAAGCACAGTTTTAGGGCTGCTTTGTTTTTTTGGATGCGCTTGGTGATAATGTGACTTTCAGTTTTACAGCCAACTATAACATAAGTAGGCGTCGTGCAACCTTCTCTCACACTGCTTTGTTAATACATCCTAATCCTGTCTGGTGATACCTTGTGCTGTTCGAGGCTGAATTAATCCTGAGCAGAGTTTACCAGTTATGCTAAAACATCATAAAATCGCTTTATAGCTTTCTGAGGCTTAGCTTGAAGCTAGCAACTTGTTCCCCATGCAACAGAAAAGCAGCTTTGAACCTCAGAGGGGAAAGCAGTTCGTGAAAAATGACTTGGGAATAGATTTTCAAATTCCATCTCTTTCTCGTCTAACAGTGACACATAGCTCTGTGACAGACACACTGAGTAAGTTAGTGTGGCAGGCAACCAGGGAACATGTTGCTCAGGGCTGTGCATACAGGTACACACACAGTTGATACCCCTAGATGCTAAGCAATGCTAATAGGGTGCTACTGTTCTCTCAGGCATTAGGTCCTTTCTAGTCTGGGGAGAAATATGGTGTTTGATGAGGGCAGTACAGCACTCGCTGACAAAGGGGTCTGCTGCCTGTCACACCTTGACTTGTTGAGTGCTAACACAGCCCAGGGGATCACAAAGCTGTCATTACAAAGCATTAGCATGAGAAAAGGAGCACTCCTCATGTTTTGGCATGTCACACCCAAGTGACAGGGAGCACAAATACAGTCAGGCACACAGAACAGTGCAAGTCAACGTCGCCTTTGACAATGTTGGGCACCAAGGCTGTCACTCCTTTGACACAGCCCCTCCTTCCCCCTACCCACGCTGCCATTTGCAACAGCAGCTCGCCCACTGCTTTTATTTCTGCACAATGTGTCAATAATTACTTGTCAGGCCTCTGCTTATAGACCTAGGATGGTGAATAAATGCTTATTATGCCTGAAAAATGTTGCAAGCTTTACCATAAATCTTGTGTTACAAATGCACACAATAGGGACTATTGACACAGAGGCAAACACTCACATTAACATGTAAAGTCATGCTGCCCAGAATGGAGTTTGACAAACTAACTTGGGGCAAAGGAGCTGGTTGACCTTTTTGTTGCCTTCCTGGCAACCGGACTGGCCTTGTGTGTATAAAAACTTAAGATGATTGGGAGATGAGAGAAGATACCAAGCATCTTCCTTTTAGGGTTGCTGGAGTGAGGGTGCTCTACATCTGATAGCACTTCAGAAATACGTTATCCGATATCATCCTTCAGATATACAGACGCTAAGCAAGTGGTCAAAAGCCAAAGATGACTGTACTTGAATTCAGCAAAGCATAGACTTCTGCCTGTGCTCTTTACCCAGCAGAGGCCCTAAGTGAAACGTTATTCTGATCTGGCAGCTATTCATGGCTTGTCCCTGCAAATTGCTTCTCTTTAGCTGCTTCACTTTGGTTTTCAGCTTGCTTCCTGCAATGAATTGGAGGTTTGACTTCAATATATGGAATAAATTGTACAGAAGGTATTTATGCCAAAGGCTCAGGTGGTATAAACTGGCCTCAGAATAAGAATGTTTTAAAGAAACTTTACAGAAGATATAAGTAGGCCTTGAATTTAAATACCTAACTGGAGAGTCATAGCTGATGTGTTTCTTTAAAGCACACAAGGATCTGCCCTCTCATGCCATTAAAAGGGACGGGTGAATTTCTCTAGAGCATCGTTTTGTCTTTGTAATCTGAATTACTCCCTGTAACATTTCATTGATTTCCATTGGTTTGATTTTTTTCTGTGGTTTCTAATAGTTTTCTTTCTTTATCTGTTTCATCTTTGAAATGTTCTTATTCAGTTTATGTCTACTTGTTCTTGCATCTTACTTGGTTAACCCTTTCATGTTTTAAATATTCTTTCCCCCAGCTGTTTTGTATCTTTTAATGTGTCTCTCCTCCTTACCTTTTAATTTATTTTGGGGATGACATTTTAATTTCACTTTTATTAGCCAATATCCCATAAGATATCTAAGACTGAAAGCTTATCTGGATCTAGTGATCCAGAATTTGTGTTTTCAAATGCTAGAAAAGAATATTTTTAAAGACATGCTGCTTCAACCACAATTCTGTTAAGAAAATAAGAGCACATTTCTTTTGGTTATGGTCTTTACAAAAGACAAATTCTTTTAAGGAAACAAGCTTTTTCTTTACTTTTAATAAAACCTGAAATGTGGAGCGTACTTGACCTAAACTCTTTAAGCAGTCCAAAACCTCTTTGGTAAATAAAGTTTACCATGTATGTGTAAACCAATGATTGGTGTGCATGTTGTGGTACAGAGATGAATGCATAAAGCCCTGTCTACCAACCACAATCAAAATTACATGAGAGTTTATATGCACATACGTATCAACAGAGTACACAGTTTACCTTGTAGAGCCAGTCTGATGTGAAGATAATCTCCAGAAGAAATACATTGGATTCAGCCCAACCTGATTTGCTGTTGTTGTCCTGCTCCTCCTCCTTGAGCACACCGTGCAGCCCTGGGTGCCCTCCTGCTTTGCATCAGGTCAAATGCTCCTTGAGTTTCTTCAGGCAGCCAAGCTGGCAGAAAATTATTGGCTTTTTTTATATGGTTAATTTTCTTTTGATTTAGCTCCCTGAATTGGTTCACTGCAAATTCAGAGAAGCTCAAGGGAAGGGTCATAAACAGAGTAGGGGGAGGGAGGCAGGGAACGAGGAGAGTTTACGTTTTTGCAGAACCACACTTTTAGCCACTAAATAATTTACATGAATTAGAAGGCTAATTATCCTTGTCCTTATCTTTCTACAGTTGGTAGAGGCAAAAAGCTGCCATCAGAAGGCTTTTCAGATCCTAGATTTCCCTGAGATCTCTCTACTGACAGTCCTTCTTTCTGGTGGTATTTGACATAACGGATTTTCATCACTGTTACCTTAACCAGACCATGCTGGCTTTGTTTTAAGTTATTCTGATATCTGTTTGGGATAAATACATTGACTGCAAATGTTTTACCACTGCAAATGACATTACTGGATTGCCCTATTGCTGCTCAGCAGAGAAGTAGGAAATTCACCAGAGAACTAGGAAATTCACCTCTGCTTTTTTGTGAGGAGGAGGGATTTTTCACTTTTGACTCTCCCGTTTCCTCTGTCTAGGGAGGGCATCTAAAAGTCTCCACAGCGTGTCCTGGGGACATGCTGAGCTGACCTAAATTCTACCCAGAGCCCTGAACCTAATGTTTTCTAAGGGCTGGGATTCTCTTATGGCCTGAGGCTAAAACACATAGACAGAGGTGTAGCAAGACCAGTATGTAGCCTTGATAAAATGACTTCCATTAAATCTGTTTATATAGGAAAATACTTGAGGTGGAGCTCCTGCTATTTCCTTTTCCACACCTTTTTGGTGCCTTCCTCAACCAGGAAAAGGTCTAAAAAGCTGAATTCCTAAATAAATTGCTTTTTTTTTCTTTCTGAGCTACAAGGAAAGTTATAAATATAAAGGCTGCAATAGGAACTGGTGTGTGAATGAGGTATAAAAGCTAATAAATCCAGCTGTGCTACTCTATAACTTTGTTTATAGAACATTATGCAAAATTGAAGCATGTCTGTGTTCCATGATACCACACAAGTGATGTGTCTCACCCTCCCTCTCTCTGTTAGTAAATGGTTCAAACTGCTTACCTGCATTCCAGTAAATGTCTTTGTTCATTTTTGTCCACGCTGTACCTGGTCTCAAACTTTAAAGCTGAGAAAATCTTAATAGCTGAATTATTTATCCACAGACAGATACATATTGCATACTTTCCAGTACAGAAGGAGCCCTGGAGGGGAGCATTGAAGAAGTTTGAGTTTTGCTTTCAGCGTTAAGAACAGGGAGGGAACAGGGTTTAGTTTAGCTGTAATTGCAAGAGGAACTTTGGGAGGTAGAACTTAATGATGTGCCCGGGCACTTGGCCTGGAAGATAAAACTAAGTCCATCTCTTTAAATAAATAAATAATCAAATACAGGTGGGCAGGAATTTAGTCTTACATGCAAAAGTTTCCAACTGAATCCTTGGCCTCCAATCCTTGGACTTTGCAAATGCTATATCCCTGCCAGGGGTATCAAGATGTTCACAATTTAAACTGGAGGCTTTCATTCTCTTCCTTTTTTTCCCTGTGGCTACTTCCAAAGTTAATCTGGTACCATTAAGGAAATTAGAAGAAACAAAGAGTTAGTCACTTTGGGTTTTGTTTTTACTAGTTTTTATTCTACAGTTTCTGACTTTTGAGTTGATTACAGGTTTGTTTCAGGGCTATGTTCTGTAATAGAATACCTGTGCTTATAGTTCTGCAAACAGAGCCTGTGCTACAGTACTGACATCTGCTAACAGAGACATGATGGTCAGAGATGGCCTCGTTTGTGATTTTTGACCCACTTAGTTATTCCATCAAGATTGACCAGTGTAAGAGAGGTTGTACTGAGAAAGCTTCCAGATTTGTAATTTTGTCACTGCTTATATGACATGACCTTTTCCACCCAAAATAAACATAGTACAAAAAGTTAAGCAGTTGCCTAATAGCCAGTGTCTCCTACACAGGCTCCTGAGATTTTCATGTGAATCCGTGGGTGGAGAACAGGCACGGGACTAGAGCTGGTAAGTCTCTGTGTATAGTGTTTTGCTTTGTTTATGACCTCATTAAAAGTCTTTTGAAACTATTATACTTCTGGAATTCTCTGTACGTATAATTCTCCTGAGGTCCCTAGCATGCAGTTTGTAAGGGTCTCTGGGGAACCTAGAGGCTAATCCCCTTCTTTGCTTAGCTGTAAAGCCTGACAAAAGATGGACAGCAGTAGAAATCTATCTATGGAAATAATATGATCTAAGGTCTGTATGCAGCTCCTCAGAAAATGGTTCTGCAGGTATTGGTGTTCAAAATCTGCCTTTAAAATAGAACTTAAACATTTAGTCACTCATCTTGGCCTGAATTCAGCTTTTTAAAAAGTCTGTTTTCGAAGACATATATCAGTTTTGCCTTAAAAAAGGCAACTACTGAAGTCAAGGCTTACCTATTCAAACTGTTGAGATGCTTTTTTTCTAGATCATCTCGACATATCTATAAAATGTTGCCTTGTCGTTAGAACTAACCTTCCAGATCTTTCTTGCTAGAAGATACTGAGATGGAAAAAGAAATAAAGTTTATTTCTAGAATCAAAATAACAAATTTTACCTCTGTAGAGAATGGCACTTTGTTCTGGAAATACTGAATGAAAAGCTCAATCAGGACACTGAATTGTGTGGAAGCTTTTTTTCTCCCAGATCTGTTAGTAACTGTTGAGGGTTCCTAGTCATTACAGACACAAGGAGGTGCTTTGGTTGAGGATGGTGATTTGAGGGTAGCTGGTTTATCTAACGGTTGTCTTGCGGTCTGGTTTCATTCACTCCAGAATTTTGATTTGCAGTGATTTGTTCATCTCTTCCTCTACCCCAACCTCATGATGACAGGTTGACCATTTTAAAATTTCAGATCCATGTTTAGAGTGGAGTTCATATGTACCACCAAGACGAGGGATTTTGTTGAGATGCTTTGGTAGGTGCCCACAGATAATGCTAAACTCGTGCCAAAGTGTGCAAGTATCTCCCTATAAATTCAGGAAAATGCTTTAGGATATGAGAGTCAGGCATCAGCTGTAATAGTGGAAGGAGTTTGGACTTGGCCTTGTATGCTCCCAGCAACTGATCAGGAGCTTCTGTATGAATTAAAGCAGATGACTGATAAAGTGCAAGATACAGAGGAAAAAACCCTCTGCTTATTTTTCATAAGCATTGCCATGAGTCAGCGGCACATGACTGTGTCCTTCAAGGTTACATCTGCAGGAGAGGACAACAAGCAGAACAGTCTGTTGGGCTAAGCGCGCGAGCACACTTTCGGCAAATTCCCTCCACTTATCTTGGGTTGTTTATGGCTCCTCTGGGAAATTATGACCTTCTATCTCCTTTGGAGAGAGGGTGGATCTTGTTTTTAAAACATCCGTTTCTAGAGAAGTGTCATGGTCAGTTGAAGTCAATCTTATAAACCTTACTGCTCAAAATGTAGTACCAGCAGACTTTTGTTTTTTACTTACAATAGTGACAAATCCAATAACTAAGGAGTATGTTAACCTCTCTGCTGCTGCAATTTTATGTATTTTGCTGTTTGCTTTCTGAATTTGTTTATCTGAATTGGATCTAACCACTGGGAAACTGAAAACCTCAAGTTTAAGTGTAGACTACCATAAACTACTGTTTTCCAGGCTCTTGTACTGACATACCATTGCTGCAGGGCAAATGTATGTGTGGTTACTTCAAATTACAGCTCTGCGCTTCTAAGTGTTGAGGACAAAATATATAGTTTTCACTGGTTTGTGCATAACAGAAACAATTCCTATGATTTCTATTAGGAGTGGAAGTTATATGCTGTTTAAGAGAAAGTTATCTGCCATGGCAGCCTTTCTGCAAAATAACTTTCCAATAGAATGCTTTTATGTCAGCCTCTTCCCATGTTGAGCTTCCACCATCTGTCTTTCTAGAATGGTCCTTAAAAATTATTACAGCTTGTTAGACATTCTGGTACTGGAATGGGACACAGAAGCATCTTACAATAGCATAGTTTCTTTTTTCCTTTCTTTTTTTTTTAAGACTGACCTTCTGAAGCTTCTGATCTCTGAAAAGCAGCTTCCATCATTTTCTTTGATAGTTGGTCTGTGCATTCCACTGTTTACCAAAGGCAAGTGATTATTGTAAATGGCTCATCCTTGGTCTTTGAGTTTATAATTATTTGTTGCTGTGGGGTTTAAGTTTTTCTGAGCGAAAAAGGTCTTCAGCCCATGTCTAACTCATGAGTAAATGCTTCTATATCTAGACAATTACACAAAACTATGCTATTGCTGTTACTAATGTGTCCTCCCCCTAACACCTTTCATTGAACAGAGCTGTAATAGCTGTAATTGTCACTTTGAACCAAATACAACACTGTTGGTACCAATTTAAGAATGCTCAGGGAACAGTTACTCTGTAGGGCTTCTTCTGATGCTTTGGGACAGAGGTACCCAGCGGCAGGTCCTGAACCACCCAGCTGAGTAGGTTGCAAAATGTAAGTGCATAGATGTAACTTGTATGGAATATTCTTTCAGCTAAATACCTGACTTCTAATGTAAGCTAAATAAATAATGACTTCTTGGATAACAAGTTCAGTAGGTTAGGAGAAGAAAAACAGATATGATAGGCACCGATTTTAGTGAGGCTTCTGACAGTGTATCTTGTAGATGAAGGAGGGAAATGTGGTCAAGATTAAGTGACCGGATAATAGGTACATACTTGGTGGCAGGGGATGGGGCCAGGCATTAAACTAATGATTAAAAAAGATGTGATGTCAGCGTTGGAGGGCGTATCAAAGGAGTGGTTTGTGGCCGACTGTGCTGGGCTCACATATGGTCAGCATTGTTATGAGTATCTTGGATTATGTATTTAAAAAATGAAGTATGAGATTTGCAAAGAAGGGTCAGATGGGGCAGGGCGCAGATGTCCTTTAGCGTGGTACTGGGATTCAAAACTTTAGAGGTCTTTTGCAACCTTGATAATTCTGTGATTCTCTGATAAAAAGAAGAAATATTTAAAGATAAAACACGGAAATTCAATAAAACCAAATGCAAAGTATCATGCTGAGAGAGAAGAAATGTACAATTACCTGGCAAGTTAGTGGAATTGCAGAAAAGAATGTGGAATTTGTAAAAGTTTTAAGACTGAAAATGAGTCAAGTATGGTACGTGGTTGCAAAAAAGACATCTTATTCTAATACATATTTGCAAGAGTACCCATATGTGGAGCTTAGGAGGTGGTTACTTTTGCTATATTATAAAGAAAATGCTGACATTTTTCTTGGTATCAGATGGAATAAGTAAAACAGTAATTGGCTTTAATTACTGCAAAGTTGCAAGTTGGTTTATATAAGATATTAGGAAAAATTAAATGATGAAAGTTGTGAATCACTGAAAGATGTATCCAAGGAGGCTTAGAATTTCCTTCACTCTACAGTTTTAGCAACCAATTAGATTGCAATCAATCAGGAGTGGTCTTGAAATATTTATCCAACTGTTGTACAAGGAGAAGAACTTGCTGACCTTTTGAGTCTTCCTTTTCTATAATAATCTGTCTCGAAAATCAATACCTGCTATTTTGCCAACAAGAAATTTATCTTCTAAAATTCTCATGTGCATAAAGCTGGTTTTGTAACAGTTTTCCAATTTGTTTTTCTCTAACATTTTTTCTTTGATTTTGCCCCACATTCGTAGATGTGTGTTTACTTTAAGACATGCACAGAGCTGGATAGAGAATACGTGTTCCTATGTTGAAAATATTGAGATTTCTAGAACATTTTTATCTACTTAGCAAGAAAGCTAACTCTTTTTTTTTCCTTTTTCAAAGAAACTCTGTAGAATTTGGGAATGGTCAATGTTCATGTTGATATTTTTGGCATGTCTTAATACCTATCAGTAATAACACAGAAAAATTAAGGGGAGGAGGAAAATACTGATGCTTTTATTAGGAGACTAGGATCACGTCACTGATTCTGAACAAACACAACAGGACTGTTAGTTAATGCAGTGCTAGTAAGTGTTTGGACAACAGACAAGTGCAGGAGCTGGGATTTGAGCACACAGTTAGCATGTACAGCACAGAAAACCACTTCAGGCCGTGCTGCTCTTCATGCCAGTGCCCATGCTTTTGATGTGGCTGCCACGTGTGCACGGCTTTGCCAGGACCGAATTAGGCAAACATTTCATTAGAAAGAAAATTGCCAGCCACTAGTTTTACATGCTTCCAAGAACAAATCCTTCCCTCCTCCCCACCCCCGCTTCCAATACAGTTATTTGAGGGGAGCTGATCTTTCTGTATAGAAATCTGAACGTTTTCTTGACTGTGTGAATAAGTAGAACTGGCCAGACAGAGAATTTGCCACCTCAGTGATGGCAGCACTGGCAGCAAGACAATGACTTCTTGAGGCTCCAGTGATAGTTTTGGGTGCTGATTTTCTGGGACAATAGATATGTATCTTGATTGACATTGTCAGACCTCAGATTGACTATAGAGATGGCAGCAGAAAGAGAAAATAAATCAGTTAATGAAGTTGTGTGAGTCGTTGCTGGATATCCATGTTAGAATAATGCTTTCTTGCCCTCCTAACAGGATATGTGACCTCATATGCCCACTGGAGACTGTTGGATTTGTTCCATTTTGTGTAAACTTGAAATTCATGAAGTTCATTGGAAGGATTAATTATGTATAAGGCATGTCTCTGCATGTTCTTTTCATCTGTGAATGTTACCCTGCTTGCAGTTATTAGGGAACTGATTGGACTGAACATTTTGACAAGAATTCAGTGACAAAAGGGGCCCTTTAGTCTTTGAAGTCATGGGCCAAGGAAGAGGAATGCAAGCAATATCAGTAATGACCTCATTTAACTTGTGACAGAGTACAAGATAATAATGAAAGTTCATTGTAATATAGCAGTGCTTTATTCCATATACTGCAGAGCTCATGTTTCAGCCAGTCCATATTGCGGCTTTAATGAATGCTGAAATCCTCTTATGTTCAAATACAGGAAGGATGGACAGAACAAGACAACAAAATCTGGAAAGAACCTTCTCTCTCTCATAATACTTAAAAGTGAATTAGGAAAGAGCTAGAAACAATGAAGGACGTTATCTAATGTGAGTTTTTAATAGAAAATTTATTTTTTTACTAAAGGAATGATCTTGTTAAAAAGAAAAAAAAAGTAGTTTCTATAGGAAATGTTGTCTTTTCATCAGAACTACGAAGCAAAAAGATTTCTCTTTTCAGTCAAAACTGAAAAGCTGTAGGGACAAACAGTCTATTCAAAACTGCCAGGGAAAACAAAATATATGCTGCATTAATAGAGCATTTCTGTGAATCTCTAATGCAATTATCCAGCTAGTGTTCTCAGCAGCAGGCAAAGAGTATTCAGTGGCCAGCTTTGGAAATGCATCTCCTCTCTCCCTAACAGTTACACCAAAAGTAATAAAACTTTGGGAATGAAAAGAAAATAAGCAAAACAAACCCAACTCTGTTGCCTGTTTTATACTCTTTCCTTATATTATGCTTCCTTATGACCCCATACATATTTAGACTTTGGAACAGATTTATATAAATGTACAACAATACAATAAGGCAGACAATTCTCCTGGTAATTTTGTCCTGGTGGGAGCCAGGAATTACTGGAAATCTCGTGGAAAAACCCTGTGCTCAGAGGAAGCAACTCTCTCTGCAGTCCTCAGAGGTTTGGGTATTTTACAGAGGGCTTGGATCATTATAAAACTTGTACATTTCTGGTATGAATCAGCTTTTGTGTATTGACACTGCAGGCAGTTTACATTAGAAGTCCATAGGCTGTCTTTTTCTCTTCTGTTTTGCTTCTTAGCTGTGTCTCGTCAACAGTTAACATTCCTGGTTTCAGCAGTTTCCACTTGAGGTTTGCAGACACCTCCAGTCAAGATGAGTTGTCATCCATACAGACAGACTTCTGTTTCATCAAATTTTTGGAATAAAGACTATTTTGCCATCAGCACAAGGAAGGATGATACTTCCTTTGTTCAGCCCTCGTTGGGAATGTTTTGAACAGACACAGCCCGCAAGGGCTTGATTCCCAAAAGCAGTTCTAGATTGTGCCATCAGCTTATTTCCCTTCTGTACAAAATTGACTTTGTGTTTGTGTTTTAAGTAGCAAGCCATCTAACATTCAAGGTTGAATGCAGTCAGCCATGTGTGGAGCCCTTTAGAGAGGATGGCAAATCCACATCTATGTTGACTTAGGGTTCATCAGAATTGAGGTACCTCCACACCGTGTTTCAGGACTAAAGTAATCCTGTAAGAAATATGCAAACACTCCCATTGTTTACAAAGTATACCACATCTAAGGGACCAGTGAAGCAGGAGATATGTATGATGTAAGGTCTTGTTTACGAGTTATGCACAGCAGACAAAGTTATTTGGAAATCCATGTGCTTTTCTAATTTCTTCATAGCTGTTGGCATTATATAAGTCTGGTGGCAGTAACCGCCACATGCTCAATGTTCTCCATTGATCACATCATCGGTGTAGGAGCTTCCACACGAAGATGACTAAACTTTGTGGATCCTGCTTTGGGATGCCTCAATTGCTGGGTGAAACACAGTGTGGGTTTTTCAAGATAGTATTTCAGAGTCCTCATCAAGGGTTTTTGAAGGGATAGTTGCCGTCCTCACCCTTAAAATATTGAACAATGCTACAAATATTAATTCCACGGATCTGCTTGAATATCTAAAAAGTTGACTCTTATTTCACAATAGCTGGATGTTTGGAAACATTCAAATGTGTAGAAATACTGTTATACCAATTGAAATGTCCCACAGTCAAGCCTTGCAGTTGTTTTCTTGCAACACGTGTCTCTTACTGGAAGCAAAACAAGTGGGGCTAGTGGAAAACATGTGATTCTATCTGTTATTTACATCCCCTTTCCACCCCCGCCAGCCAACACAGCTTGAACATGAAAGTCACTGGAGAACAGCAGCCTATAAATATTCAGAGAAATACAGGCAGGGCAAAAACGTTGCAAAAACCTTTGACTAACGGTTCACAGACCCCGAGAGTTTGGACTAACCACTGCTGGCCAGGGACACAGGCTGAATTCAAACAAAGACTGATTGTAGTTTTGTGGTTGGACATGAATGTTTTGCACAACACTGATTGAGGCCACTTTGAAAACTGGGCCAGGGTTGTAAAATAACGTATTCGCTGCAGTGTGCATTGTGTTTGAAAACACAGTGAAGCCTTGTAGATTCTAACTGTTCGTGGTAGAAACCTTGCAGCTGAAAAAAGCTCTTCTGGCTATGAGGAGCCTTGTGGGACCTCACTTGTTTGTATTTGTTGCCTTTGATTAGGTGAGGCAAAGTGGATTAAACACAAAGCAAGGAATTGGGTATTTTTAAGTTCTAATTCCAGTTTTCCCATTGATTTTTCTCTGTGACCTTTGGCAAATCACTTAACCCTTTGGCCCTTTGATTTCTTACAAAGAACAAGCATAAGACTGTGCTACTCGGAGAGCTTGGTGTGATGACTAATGAATTAATGTTAATGAATTAATAATTGTAAAGCCTGTAGTACATGAAAAGCCTTGTGTTAGTGGAAAATGATACAGAAGTCTCATGAGTCTGTACGACATTGTCTATGTATGACTAATCCACCTCCTATTGATTTACTTTGGAGCCTCAGTTGAACCCAAGCTTGAGCTTGGGGATTGAACTTGTGACCCATGGCACTGGCAGTGATGACCTTCTGCCTGAGGCAGAACAGTATGAACTGGAGTCTTAAAAGTGAGTGTTGAAAGATGCAGACTGGCTCTTTGTGAGCTTTGCACAAGGGTGTAAGAGCCCGAAATCCATCGATCTTTGTGGAGCTCCCTCAGACTCTGTCTACAAGCAGCATGGGGAGACAGCCAGCTCCACCTAAATTGGGATGAAGCCCTTGTTCTCCTGTGTGGTGCAGTCTGAGCAAACTCGGGCGTCCCAAAGATTGCCCCCAGTCTAACCAAGGGAGAAGTGGAGCGAAGCCATATGCACCTCACAGGAGGTGTAACCGGCCTCCCCAGGCTCCCTGCAGTGCAGCAGGGTGTAAGTGGTTTTGTCTGACTACCTGGAGTTGTGGGTCGGTGTTTTCATTAGACAGTTTATTTTGTTACTTCTGTCCTTTCTGTTACTTCTTGCACTGCAGATCTAAGTACCCTCCTGCCCTGAAAATACAAGTGGTCTGAGATCTGAAAGAATGATTGTCTATCAAGATTGAGCCTCATCTGAGGGACTGCCTCCTCATCACCCTACTGAGACTTGGCTGTGGCAAGCTTGAGCAATCCCTGTCTTTCAGTAGTTACCGTGTAGTAGGCTCCTTTTTTCAGTCATTTTTAAGTCTTGAGACAGAACCTCATTGAAATACTTGCTTTGGTAAAAAAAAAAAAAAGCAGATGTTGACTAAATGCCAATAGCAAAGGCAAAAACTGGGGAAATAGATAGGTATTGTAGATAATTTACTGCAACAAATTTGCTTTCAGATGTAACTTTGGCTTCTTTCTCACCTGTTAGGGCCTAACTGCTACAAATCTACTCAGCATGATCTGCTTCCATATATTTATGTTGCCTGTGTGACTTCCACACGAAACAAGCCATGATAGAAATCTTTCATTTAATTAAAATTGATTTTAAAATTCCCTTGATCAATAATGAGTTAAAATTCATCCCAGCAGTGATGGGAACAGCAAACCTTCTGAGAAAAGCTTTCAGGCCAGTGGTTTTGGCTCTGGAGACTGGGTCTTGCCTGAAATTATCCCTTTCTTGGCTCCAGGCTCCGTGGTGCTTGGCACACTATGGTTTACCCTATAGCCCAGCTTGTCAACCACCCATATGAAAAGCTGAGACATCCAGGCTAAAGGTCTCCTTCTTTTTCTGCCTTTTTCCATATAGATGCATTAAACATCAAACTCTTTATAACATCTATTGCCTTCAGGTTGGTAGTGCCTACCAGGCTTCAAAATGAAATTAGTATTTTGTGGAAAATGACTCAATATTTCTTCTTTGATTCCTGGACCAAAGTGCCTCTAATCCTTTTGAAGTGCTCGCTCAGATGGCAAAATGGGATAAGTTATTAGGAAAATGATGTTTAAGAGCTGAGTTTAAAAAATTGCAAAAGGGCCCCTCAGCATTTAAGTTTTATACCCCTGCAAATATGTATAATATAATAGAATATAGTTTATGTAACCTTTCCTAACAGAAATTTGAAAGATTAATAAAGATCAGCTTCAAATGACAGCAATACTCTGTTGTTCACACTCCAGGGTGCTTCCTAATTAATTGTCTCAAGACTTCACTGAGAGATACTTTACCAAAAGTGCTGTCATCAAGGAAAATTAAGAGGCTGGAGTACTCACTTGGTGCTGCTTCTGTCCTCAGAGTTACTCATTTGGTCCCGTACCTGCACGTGATGAGAACTTTGTTCCTGATCAGGCAACTGGATCACCCTGATTCAATTCCTTTGAAGCTACATTGATTTGAAATAACAAATTAACACAGAGGATCTAAGAGCAGAATTGGGGCTCTGCTTAATTCTGAGCTAGAATAGATGGCAAAAGAATTTTAAAAAAAGGAAAAAAGTCAAATATGTGACTAATGTGTAAATAACAGCAGCTTCCTTAGTTTCATACAGAGTAAAACTGGGGTTCCCTAAGGAGGGTATTGGAAAGGAATTACAGCAGATTTGTCTAAGCGGTTTGGTCCAGTGTCAAACAGGAAGGAAAGGAAGTGTCAGCTGTACTAGAAAGATCTGGTATGATCTTGGATTGGATGGGTATATGTTACTGTTTATTCCCTAGTTAGGAAAAACTATTTTTTTGAATTGCTAATTTGCATTTTGTGTTGAAATGCTGTGAGATGATTTACTGTTGTTTGTTGTCTTTTATAGAAGTATATAATATAAAAATATGCTGTGACATGAAAATATATTTGAAAGCAGAGAAATTCCCCTAAGCATTCCCTAGCACGTGGAAAAGGCCGTACAGTTCAATAATCACTCAGCTTAAATTAATTCTATAACATTGAATGTATTGCATAAAATTAGTCAACTTTGTGAAGGATGACTTTCTTTGCCATTTAAAAGAAAATGTAGACACTTTTATTAGTTGGAGAGGTAATAATTTCTTAATAAAAAGTTTTAAATTCTAAGAGATTGAAAATCTTAAGCAAACAACAACAACAAAAATCCTTGATAAGGTTTCTACCTTGCATGTCTTTCCACAGTCTGCCCTTGAATAATGATAAATAACACCTGTTACAGCCTCTGTGGTGCTTGGATGTAAAGGTCTCAAAAGCACATTGCAATCATTCGTTGCGTGGTTGCACAGTACCCCAGTGATGTAGCTGCTTGTGATTGGAATACCTGTGTGACAGATGAGTAACAGGAGCCAGAGAGGTGTTAAGCCACTTGCTTGATGTGCTGCCCAGAGCTGATGGCAGTACTAGGAACAGAGACTGAGTCTCCGTGCTCTCACCTCTAGACAGCACCGCTCTGCCTGCAGAAATTCCTATGGCAATGTTTTTTTCTTTTTGTACTTACATTATCAGGTTTTTACAGAGCCACTAAAGTAGCCAAAGCTTACTCATTTTACTTTATGATGAGAAACATTTTTCACAGCTCTCCTTGGTAATAGAATTAGATGTTTGATGCTTTTTCAATCACATGTGTTGTTATTAGGACCGTGTTTTATGCTTTCTGCAGCTAAGTTTCTGTAAGCATACAGGATACATTTAAGGAAAATCCCACTCTGTTCCCCAGATGTGACTTCAGGCCATCTGGCACTGTGGTTCCCTACATTTCAATGTACTTGTTCTGTGCTGAGAGGTGACTGTAACACTCGCCCTCCCCTTTCTCTGTTCCCCCTTTTTCTCCTCTGTCTTCTCCCAAACAACTGAAAAAATATTGCAGGTAATGTATTCTGACTATTGATTGCTTTTGCTTGTCTTTCTTAGCCCTGAAAGTAGGAGGAAGAACCTGTGAAATACAAATGACTTTCCTAAATTTCCTTATTAATATATATATAAAATAATATCCGTCTAAGTTTGTGTTTTTCTCAAAGATCCCTTCTGTGGGGGCATATCCTGATTGGGCACTACAAGCACTAGTTTGTATTCCTTGTGGGAAGAAGGCTATTGTAAGAAGGATAGGAAAGAATTTACTGTGATTTTTTTTCCATTCCACTGTCCTGATACACAATTCCACAGTGGCACAAAAAGCTGTTAGATCCTTGCTAATAACGTAGTTGCTGTGACTGTGCAAAGAAATGTCAGAATGTTAATACAGTCATCAAGAGCTCCCAGGCTGCCTTGGCTATTTGAATCTATTTCAGAAAGAGGGTTCTGATCAGAGAAACTCTTCCTTGCTTGCAGTTTAAATATGCTTTATTTTCCATGAAGGCATTTTGGAGCCTCTGCCTTCCTTCCTGAAGACGCAGTTGAGGGAACATTTGCCAACTTAAACAACCCCTATTTCCCCTCCTCACCCACGCACCTGCCGTTTGTTTCTGTGCTGCTCCATCCTTGTAATTGTACCATTACAGTTGGTGCTCAGAGCCACAAGGGAACTGGGTGCATGAAACTGAGATAACTTAAGGGAAATGGCAGACAGACAGTGCAATTGCCTGAATTTTCATTTTGGCCAATATGAGTATGCTAACACAGAGATATTAAAACAAAAACCTTCATATATTTCAGGATGATGAATAGCCAATGGGTTTCCAAATGATGTGAAGAACAGGACCTCTAAACAGCTTGATGTCACCTACCCCTGCCATGATGGGAAGCTCAGTAAGTTCCACTGCAGAGCAGAGATACTTGTGAGTAACCACCACCGCCTCCTGGGTGAGAATTTTTGTCCTGTGTACTATGTTGCAATTTTATTACCTAACATAATTTCAAGTTTCCTAGGCAAGTTCATTAAAGATATGAGTTTTGCTATAACAAAAACAAGAACATGTATCATCTTAGCTATGGAGAAATGGTGGTTATTTCCTACATCTAATTGTATTTTGATTGGAGATGAAAATGGACAGTGCTTCCCAGAAGAAAGCTTGACCCTGTACAAGATTGTATTGGAGGCAATTTAGGGATTATAGCTTGTGTTTTCTGAAATAATTGTCTGTTATGTGGAAAATTCAGTTTTCAGAAAGTCCACAAAATTGGCCAGAGAGAGAGATTCCACTACTTCCAAATGTCAAACAGTTGCTTTAGATGAAAGACCTTGCTGTCTTTGTCTTATGATTTCTGCCTCAGCCGTGTTGCTTGTGAGCCGTGTATTTATAGGCTGTAGATCTGAATGCAGCACCGAAGTCCTGGCAAATTATTTTGTTTGGTGTTTCTGCTGTGGTGTATTTACTGTGTTGAAAAATGGCTGATAGATCTTACCTTCAAAGGCAGAACTCTTAGACCATGGTTTGAGAACACCAAGAGAAAGGATAAAGAGCAAAAGCTGCTGCTGCTGCTGTATTTGATTTTCGAGTGCATCCTTTTCCGTGGTATCATAGGGTCCCTGGAACACACCTTGAGTTCTCTCACTCTCTGGAGTTCCCTTGTGGTTTCTTCTGTCTCTTCCTCTCAGGGCCCTTTTGACCATCTGTGGCTTGTGGAGAATATGAAAGCTCCTTCCTGTGTCCAAGATCAATAGTTTTAAAAAGAGGGCAGAAGAAGCCACTAATCATCTTTTCCCCCAGGCGTGATTAATTTCTGAAGTACTTCAGCCAGTTCCCTTTGAAGTTCCGTTTCAATTTTTTTTTTCCAGCAAGTGTCCAAAACTCCAAAGCCCACCCACATGTGTCCTGCAATAGGCTGGGGCTGGCGATGACTCCTCCAGAGTCTCTGCTGTTTGGATGTGGGTGGGCCACAGCTCTTTTTGGAAAGCTCTCCCAGATCCTGGAAATAAGATTTCAAAAGCCAGTTGAGATGTTTCCCAAAGCACCCTGGCTTGAGTGAAAAGTGGTGCTGCTTTCCTGCCTGAATCTTGGATTAAGAAAAGAAGGAAAAGGGAGAGGGAAAAAAAAAACACAAAGAGCCACTCTATGAACTTAAATTGAATGTGGTTGAGTTCTTTAGCTCCACTTCCAACTGAATATGAGAGTAACTGAGGGAAGATGCATCTGTGTGAGTAAATAAGACATTCCAGCAGGGCTGAGGCTGAGCCAGTGGAATATCTATATATTTTTTAATATTATTTTTAAAGTTACTAAGTCATCCACAAGTGTACCTGGTCTCTGTTCCTGCTTCTGCTGCACTCCACAGTAACTCTGAGGGTTGCTATTACTGCAGCATTCCTTGCAGAAGCAGAGATTACACCTAGTGCGAACAGATTCCCTGGAATGCTGAAACTACACAAATTCAACACTGTCTTCTTTGCAAGCACCAAAAAAAAGTGATTGTGCTGAAAAATGGGTGATGTAGTATTGGCTCAGTCAGAAATGAACATCCCAGTGTATCAGAGTGGATATGTACATGAGCCTCAACGTTGCTTCCAGTTGTATTTGGCCAGAACAGCCGAATACACCTTTGGCACTCAGACTGTGCACTTGTATACAAGCCATTGGTGGCCAACTTGTAATTGATTGATGCTCAAATTGTAGGTACAAATGAACATATACATACATTCCCTCCTCTGCACAGACACACTTCCAATGATCAGACTTTGAAAATGTGTTACATACATGTGTGTATCAAAAATACATGCTCCTCTTGTAAGACTGCCACTGAATGTGAAGTAAGGAAGGCATTCATAATCTGTTGCCAGGAGATCCCTGTTTGAAAACAGGACTTGGATATAATTTAGTTTTGATATACTGAATTTGTTTGTTTTTTGTTCATGTATGCCTCAGTCTTGACCACTTCTGGCTGCTACAGAAGTGCTGAGGCTCTACAAGAAAGTCCATTATCTTCATTTTTGAAGCGTTATTTAGGATGGAACTGAAATGTAATGAGGAAGCTTGAGCTGGCATGGTTTCTTACCCAAATGTATTGGCTTATGAATTTCTGGGCATCTGTGCTCAATGCAAAGCACCTGTTCGTGTAAGGTATATTCTGTAAAGACTGGATGACGGCCCAATTGGAAAGGAGGGATTCTCACATTTAAGAAAAAAAACACTTGTTGAAGGCACAACAGTGAGCGAAGCAGTATGGGGCTCTACAATGCACAGGAATAACAGGGATGGGAAGAAAGGTGCCTACAACAGAAAAAGAGACATATAAACAAGAAATTGAACATTCTGCAGTGATTACAGTAAATTGTTAGTGTGCAAAACAGAGGAAAGTGGTTCCCTTTGGGTTTCCGCAAGTGTGAAATGCATTTGGTGTTATCTCTTGAGGGTGACCCATTTATAAGGAAGTTGAATGAAGACCGTAGACTTCAGTGAGGCTAAACCTAAATAGATGGACCTGTAGATGTTTTCATAAAGCAGAACTCCCTGGAAATAAGTCTGTTAGGGAATGCAGGCCTTGTTTTTAGTTAAAACTGGTGCAGTTTCTCCTGATCCTGCTGGAGAGGTGTGTTTGTCAAACTGAGAATAAGAATTATGCTCAATTTAATCCATTCTCCCTTGTTTCTCTCTCATCCATCACGTGTAAGCAGATTGTTTCTGTTTCATCTTCTAAGGTTGCTTTGTGTCTCTCAGAACGGGAAGAAATCTCTGCTCTCTGGGTGATCCATGTTCCAGGATTTCATAGCTAATACTCTTGCACCTTGTGTCTCCTTATGACTGGATGATACGGGGGAATCATGACCAATATTATTTGGAGTATAGACATGAACTGGGGTTTTCATATCCTTGTAAGAATCAGGTGGCAAAAGAAAGCCTTCGTTATATTATGTGATAAATGATATATAAATATTTATTGATTATTTTCTCGTTAAAAAAGAATAAAAATAGTAGTCCTTATTGGATTTTCATTTTCCTGTCACCCCGTGTGAAGCCAAGTTTCCTGAACGATGATCCCCAATCTCTGTCCAGAATTACATGCAGCTCATCCAATGTTAACTTGACTGATAACTAAATAAGGGCTTAAAGTGAAATTCCAACCCCAGGGAAGAAAATGGCAGCATTAGCAAGTCAAGGCTTGGTTTATCACTGAGCCATCTTACAGATACTTTTCTCAGGAAAGTATATGATTCACAGTCTATCTCTTAATGCAGACACCATTTGAAACCATCCACTCCAATAGCTTTCTACTCCCCTAGTTTCAAAACAGGCTTGTGATTTTTCTGTCCTAACTTGCAAGTGGAGAAAGTATTTGCTTCTGGGGCTGGAAGCTTGTATTAAACAGCAAGCTTAATTCTCATTCAAATAATTACAGAGGAGCTATGACCCCCTAAAACTCACCACCACCCCCCTTGAAAAGAATAAGGCCATTCATTTAGAGAGTGGGGATATTGGTCTTTAGGAAAAGGTGGCAAATCTATTTATTCCCCTCCTCCTTGTGTGTCTCTTGCACAATACATTTTGTTGTTAGCTGTTCATTTACTGCAAAGGAATTCTTGTACCTGCTGCAGTAGACCCTGGCAAGGAATACTGGGTACAAATGCTTGTGCTTATGCTGAAAGCTGTAGGATATTTTAGGGGTTCAGTCTTTTCCCTGTGAAGTTCCGTTGCAGCATAGTTCTTTTCCCCTTATTTTCCTCCCAGCTTATGTTCCTCTGCCTCAAACCATAAAATGGAAGTTGGTTTGTGTCATCAGGACTGAGGACCTAATTCACAGCTGGAGCTTCTTTCATGACTTTTTTTAATGCATTGTTTTGCCCCTTGTGCCAGAGCAACATGGGCAGAGTGTGTAAGAGAGATTCTGCTCCATCAGAGTGGCAGCACATCCCCAGTCTGTCAAGGGATGTAAGGTAAAGGTGGCAGAATATTAGGTCTATTGGCTAATATTGGCAGAATATTGGCTACTTGAATGATATTTGTTTAATAAAATCAATAATTTTAATCTGCTTCCCCCCACCCGCATCTCCAACCATTACAGGTCTTCTTTTCCTGTTTTTGAGGGGGGTTTATGGACAAAGCTGTAGTCTCAGTGAAGCAAGTAAGGGTAGAGTTTTAGCACAGAAATTATGGTTGGTGGTGTACTGTTTCCATACAAATGTTTCACTGGATCTGTAGCTGTTGTAATAAGCTGCATTTTCTCCCTGAGTGGTTTTAAAATGGCTGGCAAGAGAGGATTTCATGCCCTCCCAATAAAATTAATAAAATTAATGTTGCTATTGAAAATTTTGGGTGGAAAAATAAGATTAAAATTTGCTTTGAAAAACTACCAGTATAAAGATGTGAAAGCTTTTCCCTATGGTTGTTTAGTGTCTTTGTCCTGTGCCTGGGAGAGCTGTTTTGGATACACGTGTGAAATGCCATGTTTTTTCCTCTCCCCTGTAAACAATCGATTTCCTTCTTGTGTAGAAAGAAGCTTTGCAAAAAGGAAGGAGGTAGAGAGGGCAGCATCACCATAAGAGGTAGATGATGGGATGCTAATATTGGCATATGTACATGTCTGTCTTTTATTTGTGGCTAGCTAAATCCTCTGTGTGTGTCCCTAATGTTCGTGAAACTTTATAAAGCACACAAAGATACATTTCTTTCTCTTCCCCTCTTTTCCCCTTCCTTTTGAAACCTTAAGGTGTTGACTGGTGGCTCACTATAGCACTTAGTATGTTACCACCCATTCACACCTCTACTTGTCTGCTGTCCCCACCTACTCTCACACTTCTCTTGCTGTAATGATGTGTTGCAGAAATAAATTGTGTTGCACAATGAATGCGTAGAAAGAACAAGGGGGTATTTTAAGGCTGAGAAATAGGAGAACTAGGGTGGAAAGAGAGAGAGGGAAGTGCTTTTGGCACATTGAGCTGGTAGCGTATTATAATTCAAGCTAGATGACTGCTGCACTGGAGTGATTATGACGTTCATTTGAATGCTGGAAGTTGAATTTAACAGAAAGGGTACTGCTTGAGAGTTTGCAAGGTCAGAGTGCCACTTCTCTGCGTTGCTCTAGGATCTACATGAAAACGGAATGTTTTTTTGGTTTAGGGCTTATTTTTATACCCCCCCACTCTGGTCTGTACCCAGAGAAGGTTTTGGTCAGGTTACTGCTGGAATGTGGATCTTTAAAAATCCCACTCAGCACCTTGGAGATTTTACTTTATTTTCCTTAGTATGAGGGAAGAGAGACTTTCTGAGAGAGAGAAATGAGTTGAAATAAACATTTAGTATTTCAGCCATGCAATCGTGACACTTTCCTGTAATTCCCTGTCTCTTTGGGAAGATTGTGCCCCTCAATCATGTTTTGAATGAGCCAAGGCTGCACTTTGCATTCACAGCACGACTGGACACCAGAGAACTTGAGCATTCCATGTGCAAACCTCTGCTCTCTCCTCAGAAGCTGGTGCTGCAAGAAGTGGCACAAAACTTTATTATTTTCTTTCCGATTTTGTTAAATTTCAGTCAGCTCACAATTTGACATGATGGCTTGCCCTTAAAGAGCTGGTTGTACTTGACAAGTGTATTTTAGTACTTCATTAATTACAAGCAGCCCTTCCCAGCACAGCCTCAGTGAGGTAGAATATTTGTTCAGCGCACATAATTATCTCTCTGTCGTTCTCTCTCTTGTATTGATTCGTGTGGAAAAATATGATTAAAACATGAACATCTACAAATGATTCAGAATAACAAGAGAGGAAAGGCCATTGTTTTTTTTGCACTGACTATACCAGATTACTGTAATTATAGCTGAATGGTTATACATTTCTCTGTGCCCCCCCCCAAGACTGTTTGCTCCTTCACAGCCCTGATCTACCATTTAAAAGTAGAAATATTTAAAAGAAATATCCTCTTAAGGTTGTTTCTTTGACCCATTGAGAACCTTTACCTTGGCACTTGTAGATGTGATCTCTGGCATAAGGTCACGCGAAGGGGGAGGTAGGGATAGGAAAAGAAACACCAACCCTTCAGACATCTGTTCTGGTGTTTCGGCCAAGAACGGGAGGGAAGGCTGTGCCAGTTCGGCAGCCGCTCCTGCAGATTGCAGTCGGCTTGCTTTTGATGCCAGCGTTAATAATATGGGCTTCCCGCTGAGGGGGTGGCACTGCCAGATTCCTAATTAGAATCCACTAAAAGCAGCAAAAGGTGAAGTGGTCATTTCTTTCCACCCCCCACGTTTTCAGCTCTTCTCCCGGTAGATTTGTCTACCCTCATTTTTATTTTGGCCACTTAGTGCAATGGAGAGGTGTGGGGCAGGGTCCTCTGTGCTCTTGCCTGGATCTCAAATTAAACAACTGAAAATTTTGATCTGCTGAGCCCCTCAGGCAGGTCTGATTCACCATGGTGTGTGTGGAGATGACAGAACTAATTTCACACTTCATCCATTGTGCTCAGTGGGTTCACTTGTTGTTTGCTCTTCCAGCTGGTGTAGACTCCTAAGACGGGACATCATTTTCCTCTTGTGTTTTGCTATGGAGTGTGTTGGAAGATCCTAGTTCAGAGGGCAAAAACATCTTATGTATAACCCCTTGGCAGTTCTTGCTTCCTCTTAAGAGACTGAAAATACTATTCCACAGGTCTTGTTTTTTTTGTGCATAGCTTCAGGCTGATTTTTGGTTGGTTTTGGATCAAGTTGCTGATTTGGAGATTTTTGAATAGGTTCTGGCAACTGAGGCTGAGAAGGAGTTGCGTTGCAGGATTGTTAGTGTGAAGTGTTGCTGAGAGGGTATATGTGCCCATGCACTCAGGGAGAACAAGCCTGGAAGCAGGCAGGACACAGGCTTGGAGAAACCAGACCAGAATAACAGAAGCAAGCCTGAGTGTACTGTGCCTGCTCCTCTCAGAGGGAGAGGTGGCACTTCCCAGGAACTCCATTCTAAGTGAAAAGATGGCAATTTTGGTGGACGATGGCATGACAGTTTTCAGAATAAGGTTTTTGCTTTATTTTTTTCTCCCCCACCCCCCTTACACTTCTTCTGTTCACTTTTCTTAAGAAGGGGGCTTGTAGAAGTTTGTTATAGATGTGTTTTTCTCTGGTTGATGGAGTGAGATCAGACATATGAAAATGTAGTCAAAACGCAACCTGCAAAACCTGAACCAAAGAGTTCAGCGAGGATTCCAGCCCTGAGCCTGAAGTGACTGTCACTGGAGCCCTCAAGGAATGTGCAGCACTTTTTCCTGACAGGAAACAGGAAATTCAGCTTTTGCTCCTAAGGTTGTGAGTGGCAAACCTGGAACTTGGGCTGCACAATTTGCTTATGAGTCAAAACTGAAGAAATGACTCTTGTGAACCTTTGCCAGCTTAAATCTCTGAATTTTCCTTGGCTTTATCTATAATTTGCTGTTAGAAAACCCATGACCAGGTTTTAGCCTGTGAACCAGAGGTAGCCAACTAATCAGCAGCCTGTCTCACTTTCTGATTAAATGAAACCCTTCATACTGTCTTGTCTTTTGGTCAGTAATGCACTATGAAGAATATTCCAGTAATTGTGAATGCAGAACAATGAGGCTTCTGCCAGAAGTATTTTAACACCACTGCACTGCCCACTGCAAATAACATTTGATTAGCTGACCTTTATGATGGAAGGGAAACTGTCTTGTTATCTGCAAAATACTTACCATGAGCCAGTAAATACCTTCTAGTTAGCATGTTATTTTGGTTCCTTTCTATTTATGTCCTAGAAAAAAAAACAATGCCAAGCCTCTTTTTGGCTGTCTACTAACAAGGACATAATATTTATCATAAATATTTTGGAAAATTCCTATAACATACGTATGGATATAAATGAGAAAGAGCTGAAAATCTGAAAAAAGTCCAGGTTCCAGAAAGGATAAGACAGAAAGAGAAAAAAAAAAAAGAGGTTTTCTGAGAGAGAGCAAATGTGTATCTTTTTGTTTGGTAATATGCTATCCATGTAATGTCTCTGAAATAGCCACAGTTAAAGTTCATGCTACATTAGGAAAGCAAAGTGGTTTACATTGAAACTTAATAGAAGTCAATTGTGTTTGAAACATCTGATGCAGAAATAAAACACCTTATGTTTTATGGGAGCGAGGAGCTGCATATTTGGCACCCGTTCTTCTTTCTAAACACGTGTGCGCTCTCTATCAGTTTGAGATAATCCAGGCCTGGCTCCTGCCCAGTCTCTCCTAACCAGAATTACGCGAGACGTGCTGCACTCCCTGCACGCACACACAGACACACACACTCCCCTTGAACTACAAATTAACTTGAGTGAGAATTAGTTGGCATCTTTTACAAATCTTCAACGTTCCAAGACAGCGTTATTAACAACAGATATTTCTTCCTTCTTCAGTGTGACACTTTTCATTTGGGAAGAGCTCGGGGTTTTGCCCTACATTTCTGCTGTTATTCTATGGTTTCTTGATGCAGGTTTCAAACTTCTATAGATTGTACTCTGATTTCAAATTCAGGACTGCTGTTGTTTTGTTTGATCCACTTATGTAGACAACCAGGAAATGTAGTTTCACTGACAAAACCACTCTATTTTATAGATAGGTAAGGTTATGAATTGATCCCCCAATTGAACTAAGTTTTCTTGTGGACATCTTCCAACTTCAACTGCTGCATCCACTTAATCACAGGCTTATATTCTTATGCATGTACTTTTTACATTTTTGCATTCAGACTGAAATATGAACCTCTGTTCTTTGCTACATTAGATGTACACCACCTCGAGAGTGCAGAGGGATCTAAACACAGGGAGTCAATCTATGAAAATGTCTATAATTTACAAATACTAATGCATTCCTGCACCCTCTTCCTTCTGAGGATCTGAACATCAATTTAATTACCTATTGCAACATCTTGTTTGGAACGTTAGTTAGTATTTGGATTTTATGACAAGATTAATGTTTTGTTCCTACAAGGAATTCTACAAGAGAGCTGAAAATAACGAGCAGAACTCCAAATCCATGGTTCGGTGCTCTCACTGTTGCTTCGTACCTCCTCTCCTTAAATTTGACAGTGTCTTTGCTGGGAGCGAGTAGCAAACTTTAACCAATCATAAACATATTTTAGATTCAAAATAAATTACTCAATAACTTTAAGTAAATTATTTTTTTTGTTTGTTTGTTTCTAAACTTAGGTAAGCCGAGATGTGAAAATTCGTACAACTCTCTGTTAACGGTCAAAAAACCCTGAGAAAATGTGAACTGCTATCATTATATATATTACCAAAACTTTCAAAATAATACTTATTTTTGATAGAAAATTTAGCTGAAATATTTTGTTAATGATTCTCTTTTTTTGTTTACTGATGGAAGGTGAACTCTTTTCATTGGGATACTTATATGTTAACCTGTTTTATACAGGTAACACTGGTTAGATTCACCAATATTTTCTATGTTTTCAGTGTATTCTGGTTAGTTATTAAGGAGAGAATTAGGATAGACCTTTTGAAAATCACATATTCTTCATTAGTTATGCAAATTCCTGACTTTACTTTTCTAATTAATGGTGTGTTATTGGAAAACAGGATTTTACTGGAGTCTTGAACTATGTAAGAAGTGGAGATCAGGTTGTTACAATTCACATAGCAGTATATTAAAGCATATTCTCCTAACAGCTATTTTTAATAAGTAAGAATTTGTCAGTTTTGTACTATTTTATACTTATGCCAGTTGCATAAATAGGAGAACAATATGTTTTGTGAAACAATCTCAAATGTGCGGAAAACATAATCCCAAAGGGGAATATGATAAAGCAGTGAAATTTTTATGTCCAGAGTTTTAACTATGTTAGCATTACCTTTCCTACAGGATTGATTTCCATAGCATTGAGGCTGTAAGTCACCTTCTGTTGTTTTTGTTGGCTCTCTTGGAAGTTTTCCTTTTTCTCTTGCAAAACTTTCGTGAGTATGTGAAGGCAATCTGATTAGCTGAGCATGAGAGTGTGAGGAAGGGGAATGTGTCTGTGAAGAGGAATGGGTATTGTTCTGCACGCTTGAATAGTACCTTGTGTCATAAAATATTGCCATGAGTAAGAAAATAGACTCCACTCTAGAAGGAATGAAGTGCTGAGCACAGAACTGGAAAGCAGCTTAAGTGTAGAGTTTGTGTAGAGTATAGGGTTAGTGCGGAGTACAGAGCTGTATTTTGAAGGCTGGTCCTCTCTGAATATGTCTTCGAGATTCCCAAGTCTACAATATGAAATTTCTTCCTGATTTTAGCTATGGCTTCTCCCAACTTTGAGCAAATTATTTGTTTGTTGTTTTATTTTGTATTTAGTTCTGGTTTTTGTAACACAAGAATAAATAAATTCGATGATTTCAGCTATTCCAGTTCTGTCCTTATTTGTCCATATCTTTATGTCTTTTTTATAAGAATAATTCCAAAATAAACAAGGAAATGAAATAATAATAACTCTTGTGTTAATGCAAAATTTAAGCCATTTGAATCCTCAACATAAGGCAGGAAATGCAAGTTAATTAATATCGTCATAGAAATAGATGGTTTTGTGTTTCAATATCAGTCCTACCTGGGTTTTCTCAGTATTTTTCCTAAAGCCATGGTTTTTAGTGTTCTAGAACTAGGTGAATACCTGATCCCCTCAGATGTAAGAGAACATGTAAGAGCAAAAATAGTGATTTGAAACTTTAAAAGACTACTTGTGACTGTTACTTTAAAATATTTTTTTTTTTTTGAGATTAGATCCTGACACCTGATATTTGAATGCTCAGATTTGACATCCTGGAAGAATCTGAAGTGGAAAGCCATTCGTGCTAGGGAAGACTGACACACACACCTCAGTTCTGCCATGGTGTTTGCTCTGTGAGACCAGTGTAAAAATAAAACTTAATATTGCCCTGTGCCAAAAGCCATGCGCTCGCTGGACAGTCTGGCCTCTCAGTGCAGTCACCAGGACAGAACTCTGTCCTTCCCCTAAACTCTTTGGACATCTGGTCAGCTTACATGTCAGCCCTCGCCGTGCCTCCCCAGGGGCTGCTGGCTGGGGGTGAGGAGATGTGGTGGCCCCGCAGCTGGGCAGCATCAGTGCTGCTGTCAGCAGCACCGACTAGCCTGGAGCACACACTGCTCCTGTGCGCTGGAAAAGCCAAGTCCCAGCGTGGTTTCCTGGCCCAATCTGTTGAAGACAGTAAGCGTCCCTGAGCAGGGAGCTTTTGTCTTTTCTCCCTTTGATCATTTTGACACAACTAATAATTACAAATACATTTCATGTATGATGTCTGTGGATTCATACAACAGTGCAGACCTTACAGTTTCCTGGCTCTTTAGTTCTCAGTGTTAGCTTTGCATTCATCTAGGATGGTCTATCTCTTCCCCTCATCACCGCTATTGCAGTACGGCAGGAAATCCTCTCTTTTGGATCTAGTCATCACTGTCTCCCCCTTCCTCTTCTAGCCCCACACTTGAGCAATCCTGTTCCTTGATTACTATCTAAATTGTCCTTATCATATGCCAGACACTGAAAGAGCTGCAAGGCATCATTTCCTGCAGGGCAGTGCCAGGCACGTAACATATGCTAGACATCTACAGGCAGATGGGGTTGGTTAGGCCAGTGAAGCATGAAAAAAGAGAGGCTTTGGTAGGAAGAGGCTAAAGAACTCCACAAACTGGTTGAATGCCATATCCCAAGCAATGTTAACAGCTCATTAACATTCCCTGCAGGGCTGGCAGGTCAGCACAGGAGGTCAAAAAAATTAAGGTCTATTTTCTTAAGGAAAGGGGAAGTGAAGAGGGTTTGATGCCTACAGCTGGTGTAGGACACGATGTGCGGATTGGTCTGAGAGAAGGCAAAGGCGAATGCTTCATCTCAGTCTCTGCCTGCTTAACGAGGACCAGCCATCTGTCCATTTCCTACCTGGGATTCTCCCCATGCTGAGCTGAAACTTGCTTTATTATTCAAAAGCAAACTTGCCCAATGGCACAAGATGTTGGGAAGCAGCTGATTCGTGACCTAGCCAAAGACATCGGGAGGAGGGAGCGAGGTTTTCCTTTGAACCAGGCTCTGTAAGCATATGGTAGGCCTTGTACTTCAGGACGTGATCCATATGCTGCTCTTCAGTGCCCATATGCTTTCTATATTTTCCGTATTTATTTATTTTAATCAGGATTGAGTCTGTGATCTTGGTTTTCCTTTTGCTGCTGACTGTAATTACATTTGGTCTTGCTACCGGAGGTAAGGCAACGGGGTTAAAAATTAACATCAGGGTGTTCATTTGTGTCCTTTTAACATTGTCTTGTACCGTGCATTTTGTGGAGACAATTGTGTTCTGGGTTAACAATCTGCAATGCTATTAGTTTACACTTCTTATTGCAGCTCAAAAGTAGAGTTTCATTGACTTGGGGCTGGAGGAGAGACAAGCTCCAACAACAGGGGTTTGCAAGCATTAACTGATATTCGCTCTTTCGGATTGGGTTAGAGGTTATAAATCAGTGTATTCTTATTTCACTGGAAAAAGCACTGGAATTCAGAAAGCAACTCTGGTCTGTTTCCAACCAACATGACAGAATTTGACCTGAGATGGTTAAGATTTATAGGTACAAGGAAGCACTATCAACCACTCTTTTTATCTGCTTTCCTGATACAGGGATGTTTTGGCTTCCATAGGGTAGTGTTTCCTGGTCTCTTTAGCCAAATCCTTCCTGTCACATAGGCTATGTGGTAGTGGTAGATACGTCTCCTTAGGTCCCAAACCAATCAGGAGTGGTTCTGTTAAGAACCCACCTCTGTCCTGCAGAGCTGGGCACGGAGGGGTCACCGCAGCCAGAGAGTATTAGCCTGGTACAAACCAAGAGGATTAACACCTACTGAGCTCAACAGCTGGGCTGTCCTGTCCTGTAGTTGTGAACGGGGTCCAACCATACCATAACTCCATTAGTGAGAGTTCCCTCATCCCACAGTCCAGCAGGATGCCCCTTGCATTCCTCATGCAGCCCTACAGCACAGAGCAGGAGTAAAAGGTTGTTGGAGCAGCAAAACTCCTTTCTAGCACGTCCAACCCATGCCTAGCAGAAAGTCCACCATGTGCTAAAAGAAAGTGTTTGTAGGCACAGCAGATATTCAGAAAAAATGGAACTATAGTACATAAAAAAGCCCTACATTGTCACATATTTAGTTCTTCAGCCTGCAAGAAGCCTGGTTTTCACACTGCCTGCTAGAGTCAGAGCTGAAAGCAGAAAGTCATTTCTTGCAGCCAAAGGGCTTTATGGCCCAATTATTTTAGCCCAATGATTTTAACTTTGTGCTTTTTATTTTCTTGTGAACCTGCTAAAGAATTTATAATGAAATATGATTTATTCTCTTTTCTGCATTTTTATCTTAGTAGAAAAATAACTCGTAACAAAATAATTCCTCTTTGGTTTTGTGATATTGGGATGGAGTGGGTATTGTTTTCTTTGAGTATTTCTTTTCTGTGGGAAAGAATACACTACAGTATGAGTCCAGTGTTAATGAAGTCATACTCTTCTGAGGATTCACACCAGTAATTAAATGCATATTCCTTACTTTTCACTGCATACAAACAGCAAATGAGCAGATTGGCTATTTCCTGCATCAAGTGATAACATCTGCGTATTATTGGGGAATACTTAAGTCCTTTATCACTGTGTAGTACCTCACATTAAGATTATTTGGAGTTAGTGGCAGTTTTTTATGAGCAAAAACTATGTCCTGGCTTCTTAAATGTTTTATCATTGATGTCTTTTACCACCACAAAATACTTACACATTGAGAAGATCCTGTGACGTCAAGAACATGGGATAAAACAATGGCTTTCTTACGAGAAGAAACATCTCAAATCTTCATTTAAATCTTGTGCTAAAAATCTTTCAAGTAAGAAAAAATTAGCAATATTTATCCATAAATATTTTTTTAATTTCAGTTGTTACTACTGGAGAGTTGGAAGTGTCAAAATACTGCATGGGAATCTGTTGTTTCTGATCTCAAAGGAAGCAGGAGATATAAACCTTGCAGGAGGACCTTTGGTGTGAACTTGGAGAGCCTTTTTCAGAATAAAGCTTCAGACAAAACTGTTCAGGAGATTTCTGCTGAAGGCCTTTTGGTAAAAGATAAAGTTTTTAAAACTCTAAGATTTTTGCAAGGTAGGTGTAACATAGTCTTTACAGGAGAATGGGGGCCACACAACGTTGAACTCCAAGTTGTGAGGCATCACAGTGTTAGAAGAAGATGTAGTTCAGTGTTGGATGGAATATAAATTGGTTTTAACAGGACATATCAAAATGCTTTATAGTAACAACAACAAAAAGAAGTTTCTAGTTTCTTCAATAAAAATTGTACTGGAACATTCTGCTCTACCTTTTCTCCTTATCAAATATATACTTTCTTTTCAACTCAATTAGGGAGGAAAATCAAATGAAAAAATACTGAAGTTTCCATAGCACAGGAATTCCGGTGTTTAATGAACTCCAGTTAGGAAAGGTATCCTTTGAACACACCTGCCAAGGCTCAGTCATCTCTCTGCTTTAGAACTTACATTATCACATTAATATAGGGTTCATTTATTCATTTTAACACTTTTCTGAGTCATAGAATAGAAACCAAATCCTTTAGCTTATCACAAGAGAGTTCTCTGGGCAGTCTTTCCTTTCTATCATAAGCAGCTGGGGAATGTGACAACCTCATTCAGCTTTTCCAGCATGAGGAGTTAGGCTCCACTTTCTTAACCTGTGTAAGCCTCAGGCTGCTGTCAAATCAAGTCCTGATAATGATGGTAATCATTGCTCTGCTGAGGCTTAAATGACAATCTTTCTTATAGTTCTGGAAAGAACATATTTATCTTGCAACATATTCTGAAAAAAACCCATGTCTTAGCTCTCCTGAAAAAGCCATGGAAAGTACTCATGTGCTTTATAGAAAGCCTTGGGTGGGATTTTCCAAATATAAGTAGACAATAGAGGGCAAACCCAGTTTTGACTGAATTTTAAGAATCCGTGTAAGGCAAGGTATGTCCTTGATACAGAGGAGAAATAAGCAAGATCATGAATGTTTTCTTGAATACGTTGCTCACGCTGAGAAAATGGTGCTATTGGCCAGGAGTACTTTGGTTCTCTGGGCTTCAGGTAAGTGGAGAGCAGAGTAACACCTGCATTGTACAGCTTTAGAGAAATCCATCTTCCTTGTCTACCCTGAAGAGCTGGAACTGAGAGAAGAGAGGAAGGTCTGAGACCTGGACCCTATCTCTCTGGATAGGGTCCACTGTCATTTTTTCTTTGTTCTCCTAGTTAAATCTCAGTGCATCTGTCATTATCTCTTCCTTCACCATTTAAATGATAAGAACCAAACAGATCTGAAAATGTCTCCTGCATCTTACAGCAGTGAGCTTTGATTCACACTTCCTTTAATTCACTGCTGTGAAAAATGGGCTGGCATCCTACTGTGAATTTAAATACTCCCAACCCAGGAATAAATGGATCCTATGGCTCATTTATCTTTCAGCTATTAATTATTAGTGGTTAATCGTAGTTATGAACTGCAGCATTGCAGTCTCCAGCATCCATACATTTTATTTAATATATTCTGATTAAGGTGGAGTCAGTGAGTTGGAGAATAATTAAAACAGCTCCTTGCCATCAGCTTCTTACAAAACTTCAGCTTCCTCATGAATTCGTAAGATAACTTCATCTGCCTCTTCAGAGAGGGTGTTCTTTGGGGATTGAAGCATAGCACACCCTCTGAGAAGATCCATTTGAACATGGTACTCACTTGCCTGTCCTTTACATCACAGGCTTTTACTGCCTTTCCTAACATTGCACTAATGGAATAACATTGTACGTCTGCAGGCTTTGTTCTAGAACTGGATTGTGAGAACAGTCTCAGCTCTTACTGCTGCCACTCCTTTATGCAAAGAAATACTTGACATTACAAGTAAGGCAATCCTTTCTGAATCTACAGTTGGAGATGATTCCGTGAATGGCTTCTTCTGTATTAACTTTCTGAAACCTCTTTCTACATCAGAAAGGATGGGTCTTAGGTCAGGGCTAGGATAGTAGTTTGCTTAGATGGACAGAGTTTTCTTAATTCCAATTTGTATTTCCTTTTTCGAGAGACATGTAAATAATATTTTTCAGTGCTTTATTGAGATTTCATTTATTGGTGTTGTAAGAAGTAGATTTTAGGCTGATGAAAATACAGATTGTCAGCTCTTTGAATGTGTTTTAGTGAGCTTTGGTTTCAAAGCTAAGCCCCCAAGTTTTATTTTGAGTGTAGACACACATTTGAGTCACTTTACACAGCTCTGGGCAAAGTGGGGGTCCATGAAGACTGGCAGGTGTTAAGACACATACATTGCAAGTTTTAAGGGCTGTTTCCTGAGACACTTCCTCCTGAAGGCAGCTATTGTTTGTTTAAGAGAAAGGCATATCCACTCTGCTCCCAGTGGCATCCTAAAACATACTTGTGACACAGAAAAAATGATGACTCTAGAATTGATTTGATGATAAACGTCTCCCCACCCCTCATAAATGCTTGTGGCTGAGCTCTGGCAAAGATGTCCTTTTGGAAATTGAACTTCGTTCATCTGTGCCCTGGTGGGAACCCTGTGTTCAAGATAAACACACGAGGTTTCTTTGAAGTTCTTGGCTCATCAAAAGCACAGTTACTTTGTATTATGCTTGATATTCCCATGAGAGGCAGCTCAATTTATGGTGTAAAATCTTGGCAAGAGCAAGGCAGCTTAAAAAAAATCCCCCCAACAGAAAACAAAACCCCCTTTACACTGCTGAGAAGGTGGGAATATTGTCCTCAGAGTCCATCATACGTTTCTTTTCATAGCATTAACAGATTTTGCTTGTACTTTTTCCATAGTTTATATGAAGAATCTTCCTCATGCCTCTGGAACTTTTCTAAGTATTTTAGGGCAAGTTGTAAGTAAAAATTCTTGAAATTTTAAACTGGACCAGAGACTGTGGGCTGTTAATAAGATGTTACTTCTTTTATCCTCTTTGACTGCCATTGCTGTAGGAGTAAAAATGCCCCAGGGATGTGTCTTCTCTCTGAATCCCACAGGGTGGAAGTTACTGATATACCCGTGGAGGTAGCTTTTAGATGGTTTCATTTCCTTCTAGGTTTGAAAATGTCCTTCTATGTATAAATTCCGAGCTAGGTGAAACGCGTGTCACGATTAGAGCATCAGGACCATCATGAAAACATGGCAGGATGGGAAGAAGTACCATTCCTAGTGAAGGCATCATCCATCCCTCCATGAGCCAGGGACACCTGCAGAAGTATTAATGACTGTACCTATTTGAAATATATTTTTATCAAGCTTATAGCGTTCATTGCAATTTTGTGCAAAGAGTGTGTTTGATTCTCCTGGCTCCCAGCCTTTTGGAGCTGAACTTTACCTGGGAAAACTGTGTCTATCCCTTACCTATCCTCGTCTCAAGGACATGAAGTGGGTCCTGCTAAGCCTGGGTTTTGGAAGCTCAGTGTGCTTCAAATATGATTTTCACAGCTTGGGATTCACTCCGCTGGCTCATATCATCTCTTCTCAAGTGTTTTTTCTGATTCAAACTAACCTGGAGCCTTCTAGGAACCTTCTTTTGTGAACTGTGGCATCAAAATTACAAGGACATAATTTTCTGAAGCTGTTGATTTAGCTTTCTTGGCTTAATGGAATTTGAGTTCCATCAAGTTTTAGTGGTGGCAAACTGTAGTTTAGACCTTTTTTCCCCTATTTTAAATTGAAAAAAAGAAAAACCAACAAACAAAGTTTTAAAAATAAATTTGTAACTTTTGTGTGGATATAATCACATAAGCTCCAAGTGTGATAAACCTGTGAGTATTGGCAGTTTATAGCAAGAAAGGTGCCATATACATAAATAGATATATTTTTATGTATACCATACAAGTAGGTAAAAATGAATTTTGAGCAGTCATAGATGAACTGAGGGAAGTTTGTCATGACTTGCTAAATGCTCAAAGAAAATGGTAAAGGAATATGACTTATTTTGCTTATGGTGTGTTTTCTTTTTGTTTGGGAGAAGTATTACATTCTCCACCTGTCTTTCTAGTCTGCATTAATGACAATTCATGCATCTGAAGAAATACTGATAAGTTAAATATATTTTTAAACTTCTGCATTGCCTCCTGAGACTTCTTAAGTAATTTGCTTTTAGTAAAGAATTAAAGAAGGATGTCGCCGTTAGGATAACGGCCATCATTGTAACAATGATAATTTTTTAAAAGGTGAGACATCTAAATCATAGAAAAGCTAAGCTCAGGATTTTCAGAGCACTTTAAGTACATCATTTTTGTGGTTGCTTGATTTGAGATTGCTTAATGTAGTCATCTAAAATTCAAGACTCCTAAAATCACTCCATGGAATCACTCCATCAGTACATGGATTTTGCCCAAGATCACAGTGGGAGTCTGCAGTAATGCTGGGCCCAGAGCTGACATGCTGATTCTGACCTTGCTTAAGCTAATCTTAAATCTTCTATAGCTATTAATGTCAGTAGATTTACTTTTGATACAATGTTACTGTCACTGAGATTAAAATTCAGATTTCCAGACTTTTCATCCCCTGCTTTAGCTCAGCAGAAAATAATTCTTTCCCCATATGCTATTTTTTTGGATGATACTTAAAATCAGATGCTTATCTCAGTCTCTTCTTTTGGCAAAGGTGAACTGGAAATCCCAGCTGGAGTTTTCTGTTCTGGTTGTGTCAGAAATGTCCCAGGAGCAGTTTGCCTTGCAGTGTTTCAGTGCTGCTCATTCTGCTCCCATTCACAATATGAGGAAGTGCAAAACAAATTTACATTCTGATGTCTCGGACTTAAGATAAATATTCTACTTGGTTGGCTTGGTGGTGACTGAAAACTTTCATATTTTTAAGATAATGCTGTGTAGCTGGAGACGTGATCGCAAATGTTTTTTGTATTTTCTGTGTTTGCCATTACTCAATACCAAAGGTAGAATTTGATTTGATAGTATCTGCTATAGCTCATAAGTTCACACTCAGTCATTTAACAGTAGGAGTAGGGTATTATGCATAAAATTGTTTTGTCTTTCTCATTCTATCTTTATTTCTATGTCCATACACTGGTAGGGACTGGGCAGGGAGGGAATGTTCTGTTGCGTACACATTTCAGGTTTTACCTGCTTGTTCATAAAGTTACCTCTTTTCAAATAGATTTGGCTTACTGCTTGCCCAGCCATGAGGTTTTCAGTTATTATGATCTTAATGATTATTCAAAAAATGCTTTAATCTATCAGGAATGCCTCCTCTTTCCTGTGTAAGCGAAGAACTCAGTTATTTTTCTGCACCTTGTAGCTGTGGTTCAGTACAGGGAAGCGGAGAGAATGTGCTACTTTTGCAAGAAAACTTTACCAATGATTTAAATGAAGGTAATATTTTAGGTTCTTTCAGAGGCAAGTCTTTACATCTTTAACAAGGACCTCCTGTGTCTTGGTTTATCCTCAGGTATTTATGTTGACATATAATTGGCTATGAGAACAACTGCATGTGTTCTGCTAATGGGAGACAGCACTAGATAGCCTGGCTTGCTCCACAGAGCTGTGTGTATGGTCTGGTTTGTGCTAGAATCCCAGCTTGTTTTACTTGGTGTCTCATCTTGGAGAGAGTTGGCTCTGAAATGAAGAGCTGGGGGAAAAAGGTTCACTGAAAAGAACAAATGAATGTTTCCTATCTTCTGTCCATATAGACAGTTTTTGGGCAGTGCCTCTCCTGAGGTGTGTACCATATGTAAGGACTCTTTAGAGATAGTTATTCTCTGATGTCATGACCTAGAGAACAAATACAGTATTGTTGAGTGGGTGAGCTGCAGTTTTTTGCTTTTTCTTTGTTCAGTATTTCTTAACTCTCAATATTCATGTTTCAGTCTTCTGTTTTTATTTGCATGTGGCATCAAACAGGCTTCTTGATTTTTTTACTGTCAGTGAAAATCCAGATTCACTTGTGAATCAGTAGAGTTAAATCAGAGTAAATCAGAGTTAAATCAGAATGTAATAACAAAACCCCACATTACCTAGTACTGAGCAGTTTATAAAATATGCAGCAATGAAGGGGGCTGGAGGCACATTAGAACCCTTGTATCCAGGGTGTCCTCGGATTCATGGAGGGGCTCTCCTCTCTTCCTCTTCTGCTAGGGAGGGCAGGTGTGACAGCATATGGTCTCTTGTTCTGACATCCCTGAGAGATCAACCAGAATAACCAGAAGAGTCCTCAGAAGCTGGAACATGTGAGTTTTGGTGGGCTGACTTGTCCTCCTGCACCGTTCTTTGGCTCTGCAGGTTTCCCAATAGAACTGGAGTCAGCAGGACTCAGCAAACAGTGATTCTTGCTGCTTCATGGCAATGGCTCACAAGCTTGCAGGGTACGGATTGAGGCTTTCTGCAAAACAATGATAAAAATGTATTTTTGTTTTAAAAGAAGATTGACATTCTGATTTATTTGCTTGATCGTGGAAATTAGGATTGTATTTGTGTTGCCAGTACCATGTTTTGTTGTCCTAGAACTTTAGTTTTTGAAATAGTTTCTCATTTGACCAAAAAGGATCCTCGTTTGCTGTCTTCCTGCATCTGCTATGAGGCTTGTCCACTCCTGGCTGCAATGGGAGGCTTCAGGACTGTTGGGGGGTATTGGTGTTGTGTTCATGTAGTAAAAGGGGAGAGATTTTCACAGTATCAGTTTGTCACTGGCTGCCCTGTCCTGCCTCCCTCTTCCTTGCCAGTTCATTTAGCTAATTCCTTCCCTCTTAAATTGCTCCCTTCTGCTTAACAGCTTTCACAACTTGTTTGCAACCACCCGCAGTCACTGTGGTTGTGTATTCTTTTCTGGGGATATATTAGACTGTTTATTTAGGCTGAAAACTGCTAAGGGAAGGTTTGCAACTGTGTTTTCATGCTGTCTAGCACAAACAGAGCTTGACCAGTGTTTATTTCAAAATGCATTGCAATGAAAACAATTGATGTTGCATGCATTAATCAAGAAAAGTTATAACACGGTTGTAACTAAATCCCTTTATTTATTAAGTTGTTGTGCCCCAAGATTCTGGAAATGGGCCAGAGAAAGGCAAATGTGGCCCAAAGCAACTTCAACACATGGCACAGTAATTGCTGTTTCAAAGAGACTTTTTCACCTGCTCTCTCCTCCTTGTTCGTTCTCGTCAGTGTCTCCACTTAAAGCTTGTACTCCAAGCTCCAATCAAGCGAGCACCCAAATTCCTAGAGGTACCATTTTGCAGCAATATGAGCCTAATTGTTTCTAGATTGAATATTTTCATGGGATATCAGTCTCAGTGTTCCTGGAATTAGCATGCTCACTGAAGGGTTGAAGATGCTTATCTGGCCCGACAGCTTTAGTGTCAGCGGGATCATCGACAGCTCTGCGAAACTTAGCTGGGCTGACGACAATATTTATTTATGCGGAATGGAGACATATGGCCAGAATCATCCGCTCCCTTTCCTCAGTAATTAAAACATCTGGGAGCACAAAAGGGCTGTAAAAAGAAAAAAAAAACCCACGCTCTCTGCTAAATAAAACAGGAGCGTGGTGCCTTCACGTAATTGCCAAGGCTTTCTTCTGCTGTCGTGGTGGTGTCTCTGGAGGACCAACCTTCTCTAATGTTTTTTGAATGTGTGACGGTCAATAGAAACACAACTGAACTGAGCACAGAGCTCAAACTTTTTATTAATGCTGTATCTTACTTTATTTTCCAAAGGACAGATTTGAATGCTCCTGAGAGGAACTGGGGATTATTTAAAGGGTAGCAAAAGCATACTGAAGTCATCAGCTGTTTTACAGACCGTGATTACACAGGGATAGCTTTCTCTGTCTGGAGTAGGCTGTAGATGTATCTTTGATAAACGTTGTTTCACTGAGAGCTTTGAGGTTCAAATTCAGACCAAGGCAGTGTGATGACAGCTGTTATCATTTGATGGATTTTCAGTACAGTGCGTGAAGTGCGTTTAATACAGTTTTATGTAATTTTCAGAGATTAGGTGTCCCAAACACAAAGCCATCACAAAATGAAGTCATTTTGTAACTTCTTGGCCCTTGCGAAATCCCCAAGTGAGCCATATGCTGTCAGCCTCGCAGGGCTGGACTTCAGAGGAGGGATCTTATTTTTGATATATGACACTTCTAAATCTTAAAATCTGTCATCTGCAGAGATGGGTAACTATTTCGAGAGTTACTGTTGCTTTATTACACACAGGGCTCACAATGTGCTGCTTTATAGAGGCTTTATTTATGTCTTATTCTTTGTTGTTAAAGTGGAGTAGGATCATGATTTGAGTGGTGGTCTTCACCTACTTGAATAATATTCCAGCCACGTTTTGCTGGCAGTGGTGAATTTAACCTCACATTATTTCCTGTGGGAAGATTGAGAAACTGAGGCAAAGAGATAGAATAGGATTTGCCCACGATCACTTAAAAAAGTCTGTGGCTAACCTGGAAATCAAATTGAACTCCTCTGAGGTTTCTCCTGTGACAGCTCTTCGTGTTTTGAAACCACAGCCGAGCAGTACGCAGGGCTCCCAGCAAGGAACCTGACTAGAGGGGCGTCATGATTTTTTATGATCTTAAAATCTGTGCAAGTAGAAAAGCTGCTACCATCGAGGAATGATACAGCAGCCTATTTCTGTGAAAATACTCCTTTGTCAGCTCAAGTCTGTGAGATCTGCACCTGTGTGTAAAACAGAGTAGGGCCAAATGAGGACTGAGCTGGTAATGAAGTGATAAGTGCACTCACCTGCTACACAGGGGCTGGGACTTAAATCTCCTCCCTGTTTGGTTAGAGCAGGGGTTTGATGTGTTTCTTCTGCATCTGAGGTGAGGAAGTTGGCTCTTTGTTGGCTTTTGGGTGTCTTTTGTGTTTAAAAGCATTTTGAAAATTTGTGATACTTGGGTACCTATGCCTCCAGTGCTCTGGGATACAGCGGCAGTTCTTGACATCCAAAGACTCTGCTTTTTAGAACTGCTTCAAGGCAAGGACATCTCTGCAGAAAATTATGGGGCTGCAGTTTGTTGCTGAGTGAAGCAGCTTGGGGCTGCTGGTGTTTATTTTGTTCTTGACACTCGTACTTCCAGCAATACCTAAGCAAAACTGGAAGCCATTGGCAGTAATATCCAGTCTAGCTTTAATATAGCACTGGAAGCCTCTGCAGTGCAGCACACCTGCCCTAATTTAGCTCTTTGTCAATAAAATTAGCTTTTGTGGTGTACTGTGATGTTTCTGGTAATTGAACTGGCTCGTTGGCTTGGCTGTGCTGTACTTTGGCCAGTACAGCTAGAGTCAGAAGTGAGGCACGTAAGGAAAGCAACATAAAGAATCTTGCTATGCATCTTTTTGGTTTGTTACTCCTTCTCCAGGTACTTCATGGGTCAGGAGGTAGCTAGGTCTGTGGTGTTGGCAGCTGTTGCAGTTAGTAGAAAACCCCAAATAATGACAATTAGAAAATTTTTCAAAAAGGAATCTTATCACAATAGAGGTCCAGTCCAATATATGTATGTGACAAACAATTCAAATCTTGGAAATGTCTGGCTAGCTCAAAGATTGAATTAAATCTACCCCAGTTCTACATGTACTTCCTAATTAAAGTGTTTGACATCCCTGCAGACATAAATATTTATGCTTTGTAGAACCTATCCTAAACAGCAAAACAAATTACTCTGACAACATGGAAAACATGAATGCTCTCTGTGTGATGGCTCTATTATCTGCACTAATAGCTTATATTTCAGCAGGTGTCATTTTACAAACTGTGGAGGAAGCTGTCAGATGTGTTTGGAAGAATGTCTGTTCTGCTAGGGAAGATGCTGGTTTTAGTGGGAAGAGAACAAAAAGTCTCAAAACAGCACATTGGACCCAATTCTGCCCTCACTTTCTTAGCCCTGAGAGTCTGGGCCATGTTCTCAAAGACAAAGATGTCCTTTTACCTTGCTAATGTGTTGCAAGAACCCTGACAGTGCAGGTAAATGTGACAACAGATTGTTTCTGCCTTGGGAACTGCAGGTGAGGATCTGTTTGGTGGGTTCCACATTGCTGCCTCTCACGTTGTGGCCGACATGCCCAGCCAGATGCATGTTCTGTTTCCATGTTTCCTGGCTTCCTAACAAATCCAGAAACCATTCAGTCTCCAATAAATTCCATTGTTATCAAACTGTAATTCCTCCAACCCCAAAGTCTAGTACAGACAAGCGCTTAACAAAATACTTAGGGCTGTGTTTTGCTGCTTGCATTGGAAGATGTGGTTGCTGGCATGAGTGGAGTTCTTTTTAATTTATAGCATTAGTTAATTTGCCCTGGAGACTCAGGATCCTAGACTGTCCTAATTCTGTGGTTTAGGCCCTATCAAATGGTATAATTAGGGTGATCGTGATTTAGTATTGTTCTGGCTGGTGTAAACAAGGGATTCTGGATTCAGAAAAACCCCAGAGTTCAAACAAAAAACCAAATCTCAGAAGTGGGATTTGGAACCAAGATGTATGCAAGATTAGGTGTTTCTGCTTTGTTTATCAGCCTTCATTTAACCTCTAATCTTTATTTTCCCCCGTGCCTTAATGTTAAAAATGGAATTAAATAAATAAGTGCAAAGCTGTAGACATCACATAGAACAGAAAAAACCCCCTTGCATTTATTTTATTTATTTAGCAACAGACATCTATTTTTAAAGGAGTCAATAATCACTCCTGTCCCTGCTTCCAAGCAGGAAGAACACCGGTCATAAATAGTGTAATAGATTTGGTGCCAGGCAAGCGTCTACATATTTTTTCCATTTACCTCCCTTTGTGCTGCTGTTTTTCCAGGGTCCCAGAAAACCATCTCTCTTCCCATCCTCCCCTCTGCTTCTGCTGTCACTTACAGAGCTGCCACCCCTCTACCCCACCCACTTTGCCTGTTCCCTGCACAAGGATCTAGACCTCTCATGTCAGCCTTTGGTAGATGAGTTTCTTAGGGACATGGTTTAGTAAGGGGCCAGGTATGGCTGGACTCGATGATCTCGGAGGTCTTTTCCAACCAGGAGGTTGGGAGGAGAACACAAGACATCCGCGGTAGCAGCATCGCTGGTTCAGAGCCGGGCCAGGGAGAGGTGTGAGACAGTGATGCTTTTCAGGGTAAACTCTAGCTGTGTGCCTTTTCCCCAGGCAGATCTCTGTTTTAAAGTACAGAGTGCATAGACCCCTGTGGAGATGTTCATCAGAGTGCAAACGGTAGGATGGAGAGACCAGCACAGCCTTGCTGCAAATAGGTCTTGTTACTTGGGAGAGAAGCCCCTATTTACACTCCATGGCTTGTAGCTGCTTAGTGTTAACATTGCTTCTGTGAGCATAGGGGGAATTGTAGTAAATCTTCCAAGAATGGAGAGCTAGTTTCATCTTGTTTGACACATTTTTTCCTGATAAGAGCTGCTGGGAAAATACTTAAGTTTTCTTGTCAACCCAGTCTTGCGGAGTTGCCAGGAGAGACTCTGAATCCACAGGGTCCCAAAAACCAAATTTAAACAGCCAGGCTATGAAGGGAGTAAACAGTGAGATGGCTGGACAGCAGGGGCAGATTTCTGAAATACAGGCATAGGTAAAAAAAGTATGGAAACGTCTCTTTGGCTCTGCCTTATAAAGAAAAGCAAAGCTTTTCGTTTTCTCCGTGTTTCCTGGTTTGTGGCTGTTCCTGGTTCCCCCAGCTGTGCCCCTGGGTAGGCTGCAGTGTGCAGGTGGAGCTGTTTGATGATGCTGGCTGAAATGTGCAGGGGCCAGAATCTACAGCTATGGGACTTGTTCATTTAGAGAGATTTTGGAGAGTCAAGGTGACTTAAATGCTGTGTAATTTAAGGCCAAAAAGAGAAAGGATACAAAATAACCCCAGGGATGGGTGTTGTGTTTGGTTGGTTTGGTTTTTTTTGCTGAGGGGTTTGTGTTCGTTGTAGCTTGGTCCTGCTGCAAATCTCTTCCTAATGTTATAGTTGCAGTTGATGTTCCCATGTATCCCAGAGTCTCGGTATTGCAAATAGCATTGTTGTGAAAGTGTGTCTGTGTGTTTGCCAGCAAAAGTGGAGGCTTCTATTCTGAAACCCCAAAGCCTGGGTAATTCTTGAGCTCTTTTTGTGTGCATGAAGTCAAACCTCAGTCTAGTTTTTGGTGGAAAACCCACACTAAAATTTTATGTCGACCTATGTTGCAAACCACAGACTGCTCACCACGACTTGATTGCTGGTTGTTGCCTGAAGATCTTTCAGACTCTGAAATGCCAGGGTTGCGAGCTCAGATAAAATAAAACAGACTTCCCATGAACCACAGTGAACCGAAGCCACTTATTTTCAGGAAAACTCGCATTGGGTTGTGTTCAGCTCTGAACTTCACTGGCTCCACCAGAGGTAGAACGTTTCCTGTAAAATGGTTGTGGATGCTTATTCTTAGCATCTCTGAGAAAATCCAGCCGTGTGCGTAGGTGCCTAGTGAGGATTTATTGACCACCTGAGCTGAAAAGCGTTTCCTATATATCCAGTATTAAAAAAAAAAGTCAAAACATGAGTGCAGAAAGGGCTGTTTGTACCATTTTGTCTACATGAAGTAGGAAATATCTCTACATACCTGTCTGTTCACGATGAACATTTTTTTTCACTCTGAATTTCTTCTTGCCAGAAAGGATAAGCACTTGTGGAAGAGCACGCTTGTGACAGACACACACAGTGACAAACTTTTAAAAAATACATGTCCCTAATTTTGTGAGCAGCTGTTTAAAACTAGATACATGTCAAAAATTACCCCAGTGATGTCAACTCAGCCTTTTGCATTTTTCACTACCTGTCCCTGGGCAAATTCTGATCCATCACCCTGCACAATCAGAGATGCATTCCTTCTACAAATTAAAGTAGTTAAGAAAATGGGAGCTTGAATAAAAAAAGTTTATAAATTAGCTATGAAGTTCTGTAAACATATTTGCTCCTGCTTTTTTTTTTTTTTTAGATTTAATTGCAGCTCTAAATGTTTAATTTGGAGATTTCAACAGCAGATATAGCTAAGGATTCTGATGGGGCTGCTGCAGCCCAGCCTCATGTCTGTCAAATGGACAGCGCTCCCAGAAAGAGCAACCCAGGTTCCCCAAAAGACATCTGTGTCAAATTGATGATGAGCTTGGCTGGCATCTTAGAAAGATCTTGAGATGACAAGATTAACCCTCAAGTGCCCTGGGAGGCAAAGGGCATGCCATTTGAAAAGAGGGGCACACAGATGACTTGGTGGATGGAAAAAGCTGCCAGGCTCAGCTAAATGTGAGTCTTCTGTCACAAATGTAATTTCAAAACTGAGAGAGGGGATGCAATTAATTCTGTTGACTTTCAGTGCTTTTTCTTAGGGGGATATGGCTTTTTTTTCAGAAATATTTCTGCAGAAATAACCACTGTTAGATTGCTTCATGGAAGTTTTCAGCTGTGTAACATCTTTCAGGCAATATATTGGGCAGACCTGACCATCTTCTTGCTTAGGGCCTTGATGCTTTTCTCCCTGACTGGAGAAATCCTTCATAGCAGGCTCTTGGTGCTACTGTGGTGCTATTGGGTACTAATGAACCACCTTAAAAATTCAACAGTAGATCTTTGATGTTTTCCTTGAGGAAAAAAAGAAAAAAAGAAAATGAAAGACAATTGTCCTGATAGTGAGGGGGGAGCAATTGTCTGTGTTTGAATCTGTGTGCTAATTGCTGCTACAAACTGTCAGCAGTGTGACTCCTGGAATGGAAAGAGCCAGTTCCTCCACTGGTGTGTACTGGTGGGTCTCTGCTGCAGTTGGTGGAGCAAGATTTATTTACTCCAGAGGAAGAGCTGACCTTCAGAAATTGTAAACAGTCCTTGACTGACATATGTACCTGTGGCCTTGTCAGCTCTCAAAGGTTTTGTAAGTGCTGGTCTACTGGTGAATGTGTTGGCAAACTTCCTCTAGCAAAGCCAGCAAAATTTTGTCCTTCCTGGCGTCGTATTCCAATGTCTCTTATCGCTGTAAGAAACCTAAAGAGCTTTCTGACCAAAAGTGGATATTGCTGTTATTATTGTGTCTGTAGCATAGTTATGTTGGTTAGAAATTGCATATCACTGTATTTGTGAGTGGCCTTGTGCTTAGCAAAGTTGTGCATTATGTACTTGATGTTCATAATCACACCACCACTGAAAGGTAATTGACTGTCTCAGTGAATTTATCTTATTCCCAAGGCATGCAAATATTTATAGTCATGAAAAAACTACATTCTGTCCATAAATAGCTAATCTCTCTCTTTTTTTAAACACATTTTTAGATTCCTACTGGTGTTATGAGACTATTAGACACCCCCCTATGTTTTCCCCTGCTCCCCTTAATAAAGGTATACTCAAAATTTTATAAGGGATCAAAATATATATGTAATAGCAGCTAAACACTGAGGGCATTTTATTCCTAAAAATGAGCAATAAATTGCCTAGAAATAGACACTGAAAATGTAAAAAGTCTTTAATATCTATTAGGCAGAAACTGATGGACCTCAACGCACTTTATTTTAGGGTGGCTCTTGCATACTCTTCTCATTGATGAGTGTCTCCATGTACAGATGAGAAATACTGATGGAGGCTTCAGTAGAAGAGTTAGGATTCTCCTGGGGATTTATCACATTACTTTAGACTGTTGAGAAGCAGAAGTTCGCAGCAAGTTGCAAAGGTTGTTGCATTTTCTCACTTGCTGTATATTCTCATTTAAGGGACAACAGTTTTATCTTAGAGAAGAGGAAATAGATTCCAAAAACATAAGCTTTTAAGAAATAATGCATTTGAAAATAATTTGAGGACATCTGAAGGCCAGGTGGGAGCGTCTAAAAGTAGAAATCCACTAAGTTTATGAGTTTTGTTGGGGGTTGCAGGCTGAGATCAGGCTTTAACCATCCCGGTTTTAAGGTCTGTAAATGCAGCTGTACAGCTGAGGATGGCTCTCCACAGCCTTTAGGGAGCCCTTCTTGCAGTATGGATGATGCCCAGGAGGATTGTGGCCGTGATTGAGATCCAGGGGATGAATAGCAGCCGTTTAAGATAAATGCTTCCTATCAGTCTATTCGGTGGGATCATAAATATAGGTGACCAGCATATTAGCCTTTGGTCTGACTCTGTGTGAGGACATCCACCATCTTTGGGTTTGTCTTTCATTAATATCTTGAAGTTCTAAACTAGCACAGACCTCAGTGGTTTACAGCAAGTGAATTAGATCAATTAATTTCTAAAGCAAACCTAATGGGTATTATTAGAGGAGGATTTAATGTCTCATTTACTCTCCATAGCTATCTTGTTAAATGCCAATTAAGTATCTAAATATTTCTTACATCCTTAATGAATTATAGTATAATAAGTAATAAATGATCACCAGTTCTTACTAACATGCTGAAGTCTGCTGTTAACTTTAGAAAGTGACACTAACATTTTCTAGCAGACTTGGTTATGCCAGTGAAAGAATTATTTTTAATAACTGGATGTTTAAGTAACATAACTGGCAGAATACATATTTTTGTCCAATAGAATAGTGTCACCAGGAAAAGCTGAGATACCCCTTAAGGGTGAATAAGTTTTTAAACTCATTTTTGCTCCTGAATTGTGCAAATACTTCAGTTTCTTCCGATTAGTTGCTTATATAATTAACCCGATTTTTCCATGCAGTTGCACAGCTAAACTGAAAATCTGGTGCCACATTTGTTCAAACTGATGAAAACAGTTGAATATGAGAGTGCAGTAGCACAGAGATCCTCTTCCAGGTGTGCTTGGTGTCCTCCAAAAACATCTGTGACTTTTTTTTTGCAGTGAATCACTACAGAATATATATGAGCTTGTAGGCACAATTAAAATACTTGCAGGTTTTCATATTTGGGCTTCATCCATTCCTTCTATTATTTGTGAACCATATGCAAACATCAAGGATGTGATTTTTAGTCGTTCCTTTCTGTTATCTTCAAAGAGAAAGAAATTTTACTTGTTCTGGATGAACTGTTTTTTGTCAAGATAAGAGGTGCATAAAACTTAAAAATCATGCAAATAGGGTCAGGTGGGCTGATGCAAAGGACAGGGCTCACGTGTGTCTGCCAGGCACCCAAAGAATAAGACATCAGCTCTGTGGTTTCCATACCAACCTATTGTGCTTCAGACCTGTTGCGAATGAGCATCTTTGTAGTGAAAGAGCTTTCCTTTTTTCCAAGACCAACCCAGGACTGAGTTGGTTCCTGATGAAATGCACGTGAATAAATTAACTTTTTACAATGCACTCCCTAAAGCTGGGAGAGACACCCCTTCTGCAATGATGTACCATCCGACTACCACAGTGCAGGAACAGTCTCAGTTTTCCAGCAGGATGAAGTGTCACCATTGGCACTGGGTTTTTCAACACTTGAACTCTGTGGGTGACTTTCTCCAGGTTGTGCTGAGCTGTTGGGGGCGATGGTAGCTGTGCCAGGCACTCACCTTTCTTACAGGCATCCTTACAGATTTATGTTCCTATATGAATACCATTACAAAAGCCAGCACAAGCTGGGTTTTTTCATGCTCTGTTCCCAAATTAGGGACTCTGGAGAGTATTCTTCAGGTATTATTTCTAAGCAGTGTCTCTTGTGCTGTGTTAAAGAGAATGCAAAGATATTTTAGAATTCTCTCTCTCTTTTTTTTTTTTGAGCAATGTCCTCCCTATTTATGTCAGCAATTAGTTTATTCCGTTCTTTAAAGGAGGAATATAGAAAAAGCAGCACACAAGCACTCAAACTGTGCAGCTCCCTAAGTGCTTTTTTGCAATTTATGAAACAAACAAAACAAAAAAATACCCTCCGAAGTTAAACTAATATGAAACAGCCCCAGCATTTGAACTTGTCGCATGAAGCTGGTTTAAATTTTAATGTGAGCTCTGGAGTAGATTTGTGTAAGGCAAGGTAAAGCAAGTCCCATGAAATATTGATTCTGTACATTTTCTTATGAATTTTTATACTCCAATTTAGTAAATTTTTCATCTCGCCTGCACTTAGAGGTTGCCTATAAAGTCGTTACTACCAATTGTATTAACTGTTGTAAATAAATCATCTTGGTTTGGGCTATTTGTATGAACATGGGCCGACAGGACCTGGTTTTGTTTGAGCTGTGGCATGTTATGGCCTTAGTCTGAAAGGGCTAAAAAGGGATTATCAAAATTTAAAATCTGTCATGGCACAGTGGCAGAGATGCAAAACCCATGAGCATCTGTCAGAGACAAGCATCTTCCTTTTATGTTTCCCACCTCAGTCAGAGCAGCGTGGAGAGCTCTCTGGTAGAAAGGTTTTCTTCTGCTTCGTGGCAGAAGAAAAAGAGGATGGAGGGGGTAACGTTACACCCTATCTTTATACCTGTAGACTGGTTCATTGAAGACAGTACAAACCTTCATAGCTTTTATTCCTGTTTGGGTATGGCCTGACTTTGTAAAGCCGTGTTTTCTTTAACACGCCATCTGAGAGGGGACAGACAAATACCCGATTTGAGGGAAATCTCTAATAAAGAGTTTTCATTTGGCAACTTCAGCATCTAAATCCCAGTTCTCTCTACCTACAGCTTTATCTGGAGTTGAAATTCGCATCCTCTGTCAAACCTAGCTTAGATGTTCACACTGCCTCCTCATCTCTAATTATAACATCTTCAGTGGGTAGGTAGGCAAGATTCTGTTCTGCTGCTTTGTGTTTCTGTACCAAACACTGTGAAACTTAGGTTTTCTGATGCCTTTCCTTTTAAAAGTATTTCAAAGCAACTTAAGAAATATTCTATATCATTTAGCTGCATAAGTTTAATGATTTCTTTTCTATGAAGTATACCTTTGGTAAGTTTGACTGCTTAACTGTTAATAGAAACAGCACAATAGAAACTCAAGGTGCTTAAATGGTTTCCTTTATTAATTTGGAATTAATTTTCCAAGAAATTTTTTTTATTAGTGTTTCTTATTTGTGTTTTTAATGCCCCTTTTCTGTTCAGACTCTGGCTCAGAAGGTTTCAGAAACTTACTTTTTTAGATTGAGGCTTGTCAAATCCAAACTCTGTTGCAGACAGAAGGGTGGGCTGTGTACTGTTAATATGGGGTAACCTTTCAGATCATAAAAGTCAGCAATCATTTGATGAGTACCTGACTTGAAGAAAGTTGTCTTGAGTAGTGCTTCAATAAGTCCTTAAAACTGAGTATAGACGCCAGTGTTGTTCTGAAGATGGATGACAAGAATGTGTCTGACTGCAGAGATGTATAAATAAGAACAGATGTTTCTTTCCAGATTCCAGTTAACAGTAATTAAAGTCTAATTTATAATTTTATTCAGAATAAATCTCCATTAAATTTCTGGTTTTGTAAATATTCCGAAACAACAGTTTTTGAGATGCTGAATATTTGGGCTCATGGTATTTTGATGCCATTGCATGCCAGGTGCCCCTTTCCTGATTCTCTGTTTTCTGTGTATAATTTTTCAATCATTCTTCAGTTCACCTACCTATAAACAAAGATTATACGTTTATTTTCACAATATCCCTAAGCATAACTTGTTTAAGAAAATGACCCTGTTAGTAAAATAAATTCTTTAAGTGTTTGGAGATAATAGCAAAGCAATTCATAAGTGATGGAAATGAACTCAAAATGTTCAAATAATACCCTGACTTTCCCTGCTCAGAAACAAACTATGCTCTATTGTTTCATGTGTTTCTTGTAGTTTGGTTTGTTAAATACATTTTGAACTCATTTATTTTTCTTCTTAAATTAAGAATAGCAATATTATTCAAAGAAAAACTCAAATATTTTTCCAAAGGAGCAGCACCTCATTAGTTAAATGGCTTTCTGTAATAATCCCTCCGTATTCAGTTTAATTTGCCCTCTGTAGCTGGAGCTGACCTTTCAGCTGTCTGTATATTTTAAGTGTTTATGTAAACAGCAAAGGATCCAGTTAATTACAGAGCCTTCCTCCCATTCAGCAAAGCGATGTCCGGCCTTCTCTGATTGTGAAAGCGATAGGAGAAGCTGCTGGGCGACAGGAAGGAGCTTGCAGAAAGGGAAAACGGCGGCGGGAGGGAGGCAGGAGAGTCCCCTCCAGTGAGGAAAAGTGAAACGGAGCAGGGCGTGCAGGGAGCATCTCACCCTGGGCTCACAGGAAGCTGTGAAAGGGATATGTGTAATGACAGAGCTCAGTTCTCTGGCTGCGTTGAGGTTACCAGGGTTATATCACCAACAGGCTTGGCCCACAACGTTCTCCCCAACTGTTGGGGTTCGGGATTGTGTTGTCTTTCCCAGTTTCTACTGGGGAATGGGCAGACTGATGTGCTAAGGACTGATCCAAGTCTTTTCTCCAAACTCACAGCCGTTCCTTGAAGCTCAGTGGAGTTTAAAAAGCAAACAAATACCCCTGGTGTTGCTGATGTTCTGCACAGAGCTGTTGCTGAGTTGCAGAGGAGGTTTTCCTCTTCAATTCCAGGGCTCCCAACTTTGGTATAGAATTATAGAATTGCTTGGTTGGAAAAGACCTTTGAGATCATCGAGTCCAACTGCACCTCTCCACTACTAAACCAGATCTGCCATCCTTTAACCTGATGAGGCGCAACTGCACAGTTTGACTTGTGATTTTGTGCAGAGTGAGCAGGTCTTGGTTTGAGGTGCCTTTTCTCAAGGGACTTAGTTTTTATGCATAACAATAAAAGGAATGTCACTACAGAAAGAAGGATGGTGAGGCTGATAGAAAACTTCATGGAAAGGTTAGCATCTTCATTTCCTTAGTGTTCAATATCAAGACTGGAAAAGAGAATGAATTATAAAACAAAATGAATGAATTACAAAACAAAACCAAACAAAAATCCTTTATTTTCCCTTTGTGTGTTTATTTTTACAACTCTGATTAATTTTGGTTATTCTAAATTTCCGTGCTGGTCAGCTTCATTGCAGTTATGGTGTTGGAGTGATGGTGATATTTTGCTGGTTGCATGGTTATGTCAAAAGCCATGTATTTAAGTTGTTTAAAGCCGTTTGCTTGTAATAGTATTCTGAACCCAAAATTTTAATTTTTAATAGCTGCTAAATGAATCACTTTCAAAAACTGTGTGTGCAAACAACTAAGATGTAGGCACAGCTAATTAATCTGCAAATAAAATATCAGAGAAGGGAGGATAGATGCATGCAGGAAGAAATCCTTGCTCATATTCAACAGAAATTTTAACAGGTTGGATATAAGGGGTTGTCATTTTGGCTGTAATGTTGCCTGGTATCATAATAGAAAATTGCTGTCATAAATGAAGCTGAGGGATAGCTCTGTGGTCATCTAAGGACCTGTTGTTCAGCCATCAGCTAACTAGGCCTTCCAGTACTCACATATGGTTAAGTACTGTTAATATTAGTACTTTTTTTATCAGCTGGGGAAGCAGAACCTCAAAACACTATATGTTTTTACAGAAAAGTCTAATTTTTAAGCATGCTAATTAGTGCTTTGTGTGTTTAAATGGAATAATGAACATCCAGTTATAAGCACCAAATGTAAACATCAGCATTGGCCATCTATCTGCCCATTTGCTGTTTCCTTAACTCCTCATAACTCACACAGAGAAGACTTGAATGTCCCGTGCTGGAACGTTCAGCTGAGAGCAAGGTCAGACCCAAGGGCCCAGCATTTTAAGAGACAGGAGCAAATTAAATTCACCCTTCAACTCTCTACTTAGAGAATCTGCCACTCCTGTAAACCTGTTTTAGCTGTAGCCCCCAGAAGTCAGAAGAGAAACCAGAAACATTTCAGTATGTGTTTCTCCTGGAAGCAGGTAGTGTCAAGAAATGCAATTTTTTTAGGTGACCGCATTAGCCGTGAACTTCTCAGACAAATCTAAATGAAGAGAAAGAGTTTATTCTGGCTTCTAGGAGCTGATGGGAGCCCTGTGGGGCGTAGGTTCAAATTTTTAAATGCTCACATCAAATCAGATAATGGTATCCACCCCGTCAAAAGCTCAACGGGTGGAGAAGAAAAGAACATACCAATAAACACATGCAATCCTTCAGAGTTCATTACACAGCAAGTGTGTTTCAAAGGACCTTGAGAGCATGTTTCCAAGGGAGGGGGAAGGTCGATGCTTGGATGGGAGAAGCCAATTGAAATCAATGGGAATTGATTTAGAGTCCGGGGGCACTGTGTTAAAATCTCCAGTCTTACGATATAGCTTCATGAATATTAACAGGAACGGGATCAATACGCAGCTGATTTTCAGATGTACAGCTGGCTCCTTTTCGTCTGTAGATTAAAGAAACAGCAGTCTTTCTTTCTTTAGATAAGATTCAGAATTCCAGAAAATGACTTGCAACTTTAGATCCTGTTCTCCAGGACTGTTTGATAACATTTATGATATTTTCCTACTTTGTAAGTATGCATTTTCCTAGTTGCTTTTATCTCTGGTGTCTGTTTCAAGGATTTCATCTACAATAATAAAGCGGAGCGAGTTGCTCTTGGGGCACTGAGGTGCCTCTTGTGTGGGTGGCTCTTTTCTAGACTTACAAGCTCTGGGTTTTGAGAAGCCTTGGGAGACAGCCCTCCCTGTCTCCCACCTGCCAGCAGATGGCTGCCACTCTCTTAGGGAACCTGAATGGCTTCACAGAAAATCAGAGTGCTGCAAATGCTCTCTTTGAGCTATGACAGGCCTGCTTCCAAACGTATAATCCTCCAATCTGAAAGCCCAAAAGACTGACACCTTCGGCTTGGAAGATCTCTTCGAGGCTCAAAGGCAGGAACCCACGCTGCTGTGTGTGCATGTAATACATCAGCTGAACTCTCAGGGTCCCAGATGCTGCCTGAGCTGTGAAAGTGAAATCGAGCTTGAAAAAGTTCTCTCTTAACAAAGGATGCACATTATTTGAAACATCCTGAACACTTTGTTTATTTTGAAAGCACAGGTCAGGATCCAGACTTGGCAGCTTGTTCTGACTTCCTTAAGAAGCTGAACAAGTGCCCCAGATCCAACCAACCTACTTAAACTCTGGGAATGTTTTGGGCTCCTCTCTTCAGCAAAGATTTCTGTATTCAGGCTGCCTAATAACAAAGAATCAAGTCTTCATTTTCTCTTAAGAAAAGCCCCAACAACCAACCTACCAAACACTGAAACCCAAAAAAACTTCCATGGAGGATGGTTTTAATTTAGCTCTGGTAAACTTGTTTTTGCTGTGTTCTTTGTTATCAGGAGTGTGACAACCCTGGGCAGCCTCAGCCGAGCTGTGCTCGTGGGTCAGCAGTGACAATTCTTGCTTCCCTGGCATTGCTTGCACTGTGTAAGTTCAGCAGCAGACTTGGAGGTTTTTCCATAGTTGTTTTTGACTCCTAGCATGAAAAAAGCATATTTTGGGTGCCAAGAAGTGTGAGACAGGAGGGGAGAGACCCTCCTGTTCAGAACAATTTGGGACAATTCAAGTGTTGGGATGTTTCCTGCCCCAAGGATCCTGCACTTGAAGTCAGAGGTAGCCACTGTTGGCTCTGGCTGCAAATCTGTTGCACAGTCTGGAGTGTTTTATAAGAACTGATAATTTGGCATCTTGTGGCACCAGAAAACACACTTCAGGTGTGCTGTTGCCTGTACCAAAACTAGATAGACACGAGACATGATCTGTAGCATTTACAGTGTAAAAAAAAAAGCCAGAATGCCCTCAGTTTCACTTTGCTAAGGGACTGTAGTGGATTATTTTTTTAAATTTTGGTTAAAGCAATGATAATTAAACTATATGTCTGCTTAAGGGGTTTTGTAAACCCTTCTGTAATGTCATGAGGATATTTCACATGCATGGTTCTCAATCATGCTTCTGAGTTTGTCATGTCTCAGGTGGACCTTTAAATGATGGAGCTGAAACACTGAGGGCTTCTCTCAAGCTCTATTAATGGGCAGTAACAACGAGTGAGCTATTATAGTAGCTTAAATTTTGCCTGAATCAAGTTTCCAAATACATTGCAAAATACTTCTAGAAAGCTGAGTCTGTCTTAGGGCCCACAGACTGAGTTCTGTAACTTCAGGTGGTGTCTGTCAAACTGCATATCAGAAGATCACTGAAAATACGTTTGGTTTATTCTAGTTTTATTGTTGTGCTTAGCGATAAAGATTTACACAAATGCAAAAGATATGCACGCTGTCTCTGACATCAGATACTGGAAAAAGTTACTGGAATTCAGCTAAAGGTGGTCTAATGTATTTCAGGAACATCAAGTGGCAAGGCTGGCTTCCAGCCGAGGTTTGCTGTATCCTCAGCTGCTGCGCTGTTCCTTGTTCCTCTAAACCAACAGTTATTCCAAAAGTAATGAAGTTACCTCTATGCTGAGATCTGGGAATTTCTTGAACCTTACAGACATCAATGGCTTTATGTGTTGAGTTTGTTTTCCCTTTAAGAGAGCACAGAGTTTGGGGGCAATATGCTTGTGTTGTGTTCTCATGAACTTCTGGACTGTGGAAGTTGAGCTGATCCTTGTGATAGGAAAAAAAAAAGGCTTGGAAAAATTAGGCAGAACACTATAAATGATGCTGTAAGTTTGCAGTAGTGCAGCAGGTTTCAGAACAGATTTTGAAAAGTAAAAGTGGAGTGAGGGAATACAATGTGAACAATGCACCACAAAATGGGGTAAACTTGGAGACTTTGTCTTTCTATACATTATTCATTGCGGCTGGTGAAAGGCGACTTGGCTTCTCTTGTGTTTTTGACAGCCAATTGGAAATGGTGAAAATGTTTGTAACTTCTATTGTGTTTTTTTTCTAATTAGACGAGGCAAATAGTTTATGAAGAGCAAGGACAGAATTAATCATGGGCTCTTGCTCATCACAGCTGTGCTCTGAATGCTTGACAGAGCCACTTTATGGCATATAATTCAACATATAGAATAATCGTAGTACAAAGGACGTGGTTTTGAAAGCGTTTTTGGTGGTGATCATGTGTTTTTGCAAAGTTCTGAGCACAACTGATTACAATTGAACTGAATGGGAACTGGGAGACGCTTTGGAAAGCAAAATCCTTGCTGGCTTTTTCAAAGAGGAGATCTGAATCGGGTTTACAGCTTTTTATGCAATTTGGATATAATTTTCATGTCTAATTTGGTGGGTGTAGAAGCATACTGAATGTTTTCTGCAGGCAGTTGGTTACCCAAGCATCCAACTGTCTCTTTGGGCTTAAAAACAAGGAAATTGGTACTTTCTAGAGTACTTTCAAGCCATATGAGTAAAGTCTTCCCTCTCTGTCAATCTTAAGACTAGCTGCATTTATATTCTATGTGAACTACATGTATGGGTTTTTAAGTGATCTGATGCCAGTAGCAATCAGACTTAATGTTTCTTATTAACTTCAGAATGTATATTACTTAGTATTGGCTTTCAAAAGAAATGTTAACTAATTTGTTTATTGCTCTTTGAATGTTTTTCTTTTCTATTTAACCAAATCTGAAGTACTACTTCTGTACTACTTTTATTTTAAAAGCCCTCTCCTACCTTTTCTTTCGTAAGTGTCCACACTTGAGAATAAGGTTACTCTTTAAACTGAAAAACACTATTTTAGATTTACAGGGTGCATCTGAAAGTGGCTTCTCAGTCTCTTACCTCAGCTAGTCTTCAAAAACGACTCACAATAATTTTCACATGTGAATAGGTCCTTGTCTGCTTTCTTTTTATGTATTCTGAATAACTGACCTTTAAGTCTGTCTAGATGTGCAAATCCTGTTCATTTGTAAGTTTAAATAGTTGTGTCCACACTTTAAAAGTCTGTTTTAAATCACTTTGAGCATGCTACTGACAGACCTAAGCGTGAATATAAATGTTAGTTCATAAAATGTCTGGCATAAAAGAAACAGGGTAATTCTCTATTACATCATTATTATATTGCAGTGATGTCTGTAATATCCATGCTGATGTGAAAACTGAATTGAATGAAAATGTGGCTCATCTGGCGCTCAGTTTATCTATTGTTAAAATAGAATCTTCAGAGATTTCCATTTTATTTTGTAGTATTTGTATATAATGTGCTAAAACACCTGACTTGAAAACTCTTCTGCTAACTCTGGCTGAAAATACTGAAAGCACTGCAACTACATGGATTAGAGTTTCAGAGGGATTAGACAATATGTAGGTGCTTAGTGAAAACAAACCTGGTCTTTTCAAATCTTTTGCAGTTGTCCCATGTCGTGCATTCTGAGCATATTGTGGATCAAATACATGTTTGGCTGTTGACTTTTAAGGCACCACTTTTCATGGAGTGGAACTGTATCCTTGACTTGATTTTTGGTATTATAAACCATGATGGACTAGTCCGTTAATAGCAGACAGATTTCAGATGTGATTATCTCTCTCAGTGCTTGATATCGCACATGCTTTTTTTTTAACACTTCAGGACAGGTAAAATCCTAATAATAACAAATCATGGAAGGCAAAAAAGCTGCTCTGTACTGGTATTTGATACTTTCTTCAGTATTGCAAATCAAAGTTTTCCTGGGCTCAGAAATGTCGAAGCAGCATATTTTGCAATTCTCAAAAAAATCAGCTTCTAGAAGTGAAGAACATCTGCATCTAAACCACACCAATTAGCAAGAAGACACGAGTGATGCTAACGCTCTCAGTCTATTTTTGGTCACTGTCTACGTGATTGGGAAAAACAGAGAATGCTGTGCCTTTGGTTAACTCTTCTCGTTCCTTTTTTGAAGCATTTCTTCTATTCAGCAGTGAAAGGTTGGTGAACAGAGCATGCCTGTGAAGGCTTATAAATATGTCTAGAAGAACTGAGCAAACACATGGTCCTTGGTAATTTACTTCATGTATTCACTCTACGTTCTCTAGGCTACTGAGTATAGTACACTGCACTTGCCTGCACAGAAGGCCAAGAAAATGCCAATATATTTGTATAAGTCGTATTTTTATAGCTAAAATTTGGATTTTCACATCTGCATTTGTTATCTAGTTTTGACTTCTGTCATCTGACTTGACATTTTCTTATAATACTCCAGTGACAGGAAGCCAAAAGAAAATATTAATTTAAATTTCAAAATAATTTTATATCTTCTTCAATGGAAAAGGTAGTTTTGAGGTTAGTTTTCTAATGCAGGTCTTTCCCTTGGGAGCAATCATTGCTTGATGCTTGTCTACGTATGTCTCTATGACTTCTCAATTCAGGAGTGACTTCTACAGACAACGAAAACCACTGCATCTGTGAAATATGGTGCCATCATAAGTGAAATAGAGCAGTTTTAATGTGTTGGCATTTGCTTAGTTTTTCAGTCTGAATTGTGAAAATGTGATCGTATTTATAGCTTTTGGAGAGCATGAGGTTAGTGTTTGCATCCCATGAGCATTCGTATCAGTCATCCTCAATTGCCTACGTGTTAGGTGAAGGCAATCTCTTGAGGAAGATAAATGGTGAAACAAACTCTAAAATTAATTTGGAGTTGCAAATATTCTTCGTATTGTTTGATGTATTGCATTTCCAGGAATGTTCTGAGTGAGTGTCTACACCTAGTCCAAGTAACCCTGATATAATCAGAGGTGTGAGTACCTTCATCTCTAGCAATGAAACATTTTAAAATACTCTTCCTTTTTCAAATATCATTGGTCTCATATTCCATTAAATTAAACCAAAAATAGTGTGTAAGTTTTGACCTGAAAACAAACGAAGTTCCTTTCCATAAGTATCCTTGTTTCACAAGAAAGTATATATTTGTTATTTATATGCATGAATTGTAATTTTAAATGCACTTATCTTCTGAATGAGAGTTATTCCGAATCAAATAGCAACAGAGAGAGAAGGCAAAACTATTTAAAACTACTTGGATCAGAAATCAACCAGGGGATGAAACTTGCTCTTTTTCTTCCTTCCAGAGGTCAGGTATGGCAGTACCTGGTGCAGCCTTTTAAATGGTCACCAATGGGCGCTCATCAGTAAAATCCCTCAGGGCCTGATTCAGCCCCTTTGAAGTGAAGGCAAAAGTTCCCATGGATTCTGTTAGGCTCTGCACCTGCCTGTTGAGTTGCAGTTTGAAGCTATACCTTAATGACTTTGAAACAACAAAATTAAATCCTAATTAGTCATAGGGTAAAACTGACAACAAAAGAGGGCACCACTTCTCCACAGGTCCCAGGTTTGGTATGTTTACATGTTTCCTTCTCTGGAAGTGCGGAGCACTGATAGTGGGACAATTATCTTTTTGGGGTGGAGAGAAATCTGTGTTTACTCATATTTGCAATTTCAGTGGAATCCTTCCAATGCTATTTATGAGACCTTGAATAGACTCTGAGATAACGAGCAGAAAAGCTCATTGCAGAACAGCAGTAACCTCTTACTTTAATCCTCCAAACCAGATGTGTTGAAGACAGCTATAGTCTTGTGTAACAGTTGTGACCTTAAAGGGACCACTTCCTTATGCCATGGAGTCAGGCAACAGGAACAGTCAAGCTAGTTTTCCTGCACTAGGAGCGGGGTGGGTTTGTACCATGGTGCTTTCACAAACTCTCTTCCTGAGCCCACAGAAGTTAATAAGATGCTGTCAGAGCTAAATCAGGGTGACTTTGCTTGGTTTCAGGCCTTGTTCAGGAAGCTCACAGCTTCATTTTCTGTGCTGCTGGATGGTGAGTCTCAGCTCAGAATTTTATCCCTTTTGGTCAGCAGGAGTTACAGCCCCAGTATATGAAAGAAAGAATGAGGAAAAAAAATCTACCTTTTTTTCTTGCTCATGATCTGTGGATATTGTGGTCTTTGTGTTTTGTGCATGTTGGCTGAGTATCTTCCCTCGGGAAAGCAGATGGATAAGTTTGCACAGCACTGGAAAATGTGATTGCAGCATGTGGATGGCTAGTTTAAACATAATCCAGCTAAAATATAGGGGGCCAATACCTTTGACATCAGTCTGCAAAGGGCTCAAATGGGGCTGTTATGGTGCTATCGCTACCCCATGAGCAGGCTGGAGCCCTGAAGTGTCTGAACTCTGGTGTGAATTGAACATCCTGAAAACCAAGCAGTTTGTGTGGGTAGTGCTACTGCTCAAATGGCCATTAAACGAAGATTTCTATTTATGGATCAAGTATAAACTTCATTTCCCTATTTCCTTGATTTAAACTTTGACGTAAATGGTAGTATGCTTCATAAAGATAGCCAACAGGTAACCCAACAAGAACAGGAAATGATCCTATACATGGTTGTTACTCCAGCTGCAATTACGGATGATAGGCAAAATAAATCACATTATTTTTAATATTGTCATTTTGAAATTTTATTATTTGAATTCCAGGCATTTTTAGCATTTCGGATTCATTGAAACAAAAAAATATACTTATGTTTAACTTACAGCTTTTTAAGTTTCTCACTTTAGTGCTTTGGTGACCTGTGCTCTGTTTCTATTAGGCTCTGCGTGTCAGTGTAACTAAACCTAAGCCAGCCTTATTGTTTAAACTTCAATGGAAACATTGAAATCCCCTGGCTTAAATTCTGAATTTAGGTCTGGCATAACAAGATAATGACTAGATATCACATGGTTCAGATACCTTTGCATTGTAATTGATCCCTTTTACATACCTATCAAAATTTCTTTCAAAATTTAGAACAGCCTGAGGCTTTCCCCATGTAAAATGTGGATCCTTGCCTTTTCCAGATTTAAAGAATTTATTCCAGAGAGGTTTGCCAGTGTTTGCTTCCTCCTAAATGCTTGCTATTTCTGTGTAATTCCCTGAAGTGTATGATGGTTTATTCTATTTCATTAACATTTGGAAAGGATTTGAGGAATTGCATCGTTTGGTCACTACAGTAAAAAGATAATAATGCTCTTGGGAGAAGCTGAATGTGGAAATTGCATGTGAGAAGCTGCGTGTCCATCCTTGGAGGCTGTAACAGCCTTTCTCTATAGTGTGCTATAAAGTTTTAACTGCTCTAATCAGCAAGGACCATCACTACCACTCATGTCAGAGGAATGGCTCTCTTACATGATAACATCTGAAAGCTGTTCTCATTGATGGCCATGCCTATATATCACTTTCCAAGCATGAGACTATGCTCAAGTCTGAACTCGTCTTGTATTGAAAAGATTTTGGAGAGAGGGCCACCATGAGAGAGGTGGTTGTGATCTGACATCAGATGGGGGAAGCTTGAATTCACACTACCTCCTCTCATGCAGAGAAGCTTGCCTGTATTACAGGCACAGTTATAAAGCCATTTTCTTTACCTAGTTCCCCCTTTTACCAGCTAGAGAAACTGGTGCCTCTGCCAGAGCAGGGCAGAGCAGTTATCTAGCTTCCTTTCTTAAAAGAGGCAGCAGGGAGGTCAAAGGCAACTGAGCTGCACTAATGCTCACCCTGGCAATGACACCCACACTGTGCTCAGGGCTGCTCTCTTATGGGTGCTCTAAGCCACAGTGCAGGTGAACCAGCTGATAAGTGTTGATATGACCCCTGTATTTCAGCAGCACGTTACAAAGGTGTCTGTGGCGTCTTGCTGGTTGGTTCAGTGAATTTGGCAGGCGTCTGAAAGGACTTGTGGGATGTGGCACAGTCAAAACAAATGCATATCCCTTAGTATTTTAGTTTAGTTTTTGCAAGACTTCAGAAGAGGTTGCAGTGATTCCTATGTCATAACTTTCTGGCAATGGTTTACCCCAGAGACCTCCTGGCATTGCTTGCAGCCATGGGAAATTACAGTTAAAAGAGGTTGCTATCACAGCAGCCCAGGTTGACAGCAAGAGTAAACCAGCGAGTGGCCTGCAGCATGTTCCCTGCTCAGAATCACTGCCTGCAAAGCAGAAAAAGTGCAGGAATACTGTTGTAGGAATATTGAAGTAGTCTCTGCCTTTTTTTGAACTTGGACTTGAGGGTCCTTGTATGTTAACACAGTCATGTATGAGTTACTCAGCATTTGGGATGATAACACAGGGTTTTATCTTGCATGTTTGAAAACCTCTTTCTTAAAGTCTGGAACATTGTGTATGATGCAGCCATTTCTTTGGAATAGGATTGCCTTGCTCTAAATTAAAAAGAAAAAGCTTGTTTGTTTTTTTTTTTTAAGCAAACTGGTTGTGATTGAGACACAGAAAATCTTATCAGCATATATCAGCATACTGTCCCTGTAGTCTCTTGTGCTGAGAATTCAAGCTACAGTTTACATCCCTCTCCCCTCTTTCAGCCCTTCTCTTCCCACCTCCCCTCCCTGCACCATACGTGTGTTTAATCTTAAACATGGATGTAAACCTGTCTATCCCTTGTTTTGCATCCTTTGAGTATTATTATAATCAGGCCAGTTTATTAAGAATTAATGCCTCTTCATGAACTAAGGATAATGGAATGGCCACATTTTCTCTTGTGCTGGACTATGATTTACTAATAGGAGCTTCTAGGGAAAGGATCATAAAAGAGTGAGGCCCCCACCTCTGGATTAATATTTAATCAGGTGTTAAGAAAGCCTTGTGTCGGATCCTAGAAACCTGCAGGGGAAATGAGGGGGTCCTGCATCTTAAAGGGGTAATACTATTTTAATTAAAGGCTTTATCCAGAGCTCATGGATGTAAATGAAAAACTGTTGTTGATTTGAAGACCTTTGAATCTGGCCCAAAGGAAACCAAAAATAATGAATGTTTTTGTCTGTGAGACAGAGAAAGAGAGATACACCTCTTTTTTTTTGTTATTATTTCAAAGATATCAAAAAAAGTTAACATGCATGGTCTAAATTTGAAATGAATGGGATGGAAAAGGTCTGCTGCTAAAGACACGCATCAAACAAGCTGGGGGCCAAACTGTTTTGAACCTTTAAATTATGTGAGTATGAATTCATATGGTTTATTTCTCATACTTCATGGTTAAATAAGCTACACTGAGAGAAGTGTGAGTTGTTCTAAGGCTCATTATGGTTTGTGGACTAAAGATTAATAATCTGTTTTTAAGTAGGCACAGACCAGTTCTCAAGTTTACAAACAAATCCTGGCCCTTGGTTTCCTAAATTAGCTGTAGCTGTAGACTCTGCAGTCCTCTCTGCTTGCAGGAGAAGATCAGGTGTCATTGCTGTCAGAGTGCTTCTGCAAAAGCCTTGGTGGGACACAGCCCTGCAGACCACCAAAGCAGCAAGTGTAGATAACCCACCTGATAATGCATCTCTTGAATCTAATTTCTGCAAGGTGTGTGCCTTTTTCAATTACTGTACTCTATTCCCAGTTTTGTTGTTGGGTTATTTCATCATAAAGCTGGGGATATGGGTGGGTTTGCCAGGGCTTAAAAAATTGTTCTTGACTTGAAACATGGTGTTAGGGGGTGGTGAGTTGTTAGTCTGTTTTAAACTTTGCTCTGTGTGAAAAGCCTCTAGTTGATGTGAAACACTTGATAAGCAGTAAGGAGGCACAAATCAGGGTTGTGCTGAGGCCATCCTCCCCTCACGAGGGGGAAGAGGAGTGGCTGCTCTGATTTTGCAGTGGCTGAAAGAGAATGAAGGTTGACCATGGCAGGTCTCTCTTCTTGCTAGAGAGAATATTTTTCCTTCTGGTGAGTGTGTTACGAGGGGCTGCCCAGCTGAGCTGATTTATATGATCTCATGTCATCCTTTTAAATTGGCCTTTCAAACCAAGATCCTCAGTTATGTATGAAAATACATTAAAATTGCACAGGTAGATGGCACACACAGCGGCTCAGTGTGGCTTAACAGAACCTACTGTATTTCATTGTAGGCTGCCATGTCCTAGGTCACTGTGTTTCGATTGATCTGTGTCTGCTCTCCATCTCTGCTGGTTTTGCATTTGTGCTAAATATAGCATAGACAAGGGACAGTGATTGGGACCGTGTTTGTATCGATAGATCTCTTGTTCTCCATGTACGTCCTGAGGATGCCTGGCACTAGTTAACTTTGTGCAGTGTAATACTGAATTATAATGGTGCATTACTTCTAGTTAATCTAGAAAATCTGCTGGAATTCTTTTAATTGATTTTGGCTATTTGCATATAAAAAAACCATCTAAACCACAAGCCCGCAGATAAAGTCCTTTGAGAGACTTTGGCACTTTGGACACTTTATCTTCTTTTTTTGTGTTTTTGCAATTGAATTTTGGGCATAAATTCTAGTGTTCATCCAAAGTTACAGCTATTTCTGACCTACAGAGGACTGCCAAGTGCTGCATCTTCCGAAAAAGTGGAACTGAATTTCTTTAGGTCACGTGCAGGGTCTTGCAAGAAACTTTATCTTACAACACACTTTTTATCTTATTTAGACCAACCTTCCTTCACTAAAGATAGTAGCACACTTCTGTGGAAACTAGATTGTGTGTTTAATGTGGAGCAGTGACAAGAGAAAAGAAGTGAGCATGACTGTCAGTGTTTGCAGTGAGCAGCTGCAGCCAGAAAGAAGAGGGAACCAGACGAGAGTAACGAGGCAGCTCCTCCAGTGCCATCAGCAGATTTTGAGGACGGTCATTGGGTGTGTACGGAGAAGCCCTTCATGTGTGTCCAGTGCACAAGACTGAACATACAAAGGATAGGAAAAGGCAGAACTGATTGATGTACAAGCAATAAATCTACAGCTTCATCACTGCATGAGCGACTCCATTACGTAGTTAGGCACAGGGTTAAAAGAAATAGTGTAACTTTCAAGGAGCCAGCCTTGGAGTGCAATGGGAGTCATTCCTTGTGTGGTGGCAGAGCAGAACAATGGGGGTTTTTGCTGCCTGGCACTTCTGAATCTCTTCAAAGATGGAATGTATCACACTGTTCATTAAAAAATACTAAGCAAAGCATTTTGTCACCCTGGCCGTACAGCATCTTGGCCTTAAACTGACTCATTCTTTTTTTAAACTGTTCATTAAAAAGGTGCATTTAGAAACAAACAGACCCCATTTTTTTTAATGCTATGTTATTTTGAGGGACTGTTGGAGGAAGGAATTGGAAGAAGATGGCTCACATACAGACCATGATTATATTTTTTTCTTCCCCTATCCATTAAGAAATACAGACATTTAAAAAGGAATAGCTGGCTCCTATAGAACTGGATACATTTAGTCCTAATAACAAAATTCTTGTGAGCTGTATCTAAACCAGAGATATTTGTAATAAGGCTCTTCAGTCCTCTTTTTTTGCTGTGATCTTCTCATTCATTTGAGGCTTCTCATTTCATTGGAGAAACTGGAAAAATTTCTAGCAGAATTTTAAACTACTTGTTTGTGGGTTGTTCCTTCCTTCCACCCTGGCCTTTTGGAATCAAGAGATTAGAAATAATACTTTAAGAACTGAAACCTGTAACTACAGTATTTTTTTTTTGTCTCAGATTTGCGTTGAAAAGTTGATCTGATTTTACCCTTTTGACATTTTCATGATCTGAAGGCAAATACAAATTGGCTGTATGTTTTGGTTGGTTTTGGTTTTTTTTATCTTGAGGTCTTTGTTTCTCAGGCTCCATAAAAAGTTAAGATTCCAATATTTGCATTTGGAAGTATGCTATATAGTCAGTGTCTTTGAGGATTGACAGCACAGAGGTGCAAGGATAAAGAGGGTGTGTGAGAAGCAAGAAAAGCAAGGAGTGAAGATGGATGTGGAATCTGCATCTACTGGATCTTATCTGGGCTCCTGAACCACAAAGCTAAATAGCCATCTCTCATAATGATTGCTCCCACAGAAAGGCTTTCCCTGAAAATCTCTTTCCAACACCATCTAATAGTCAAGGCTTATTTCAGAATTTTATTCCAGCTCATTTAAGTTTAGGGACCTTCCCCATTGCTCATTAATCTCAAGGAAAAATGCAGATGAGAGAAGTTCAGTCAGTGTGCAGCCACTCTAGATGAATCTGGGCAAAGTTTTTTCTTTCCTCCTGCTGGCTGAAGGTCAGGAGCCATGAGTGTATTAAAACACCTCAGCAGAACAGTACCCAATTACACAGCCTCTTGTAAGGGCTGGAGATTGCGAGACCATTATGATTGGATGGGAAGAGCTGGATCTCCCCATAATTTGGTGGGAGATGAGAAATGATCAAAGAAAGCTGACTGGTGTTTGAAACGAAGTGGGGAACGGACTTTTGCTTTTAATGAAACAGAAACAGCCACTTTGTGATTCAGCCTGCTGCCCTCTTTTGAAAATAATACAAAATTTTCCATTAGTGGCACATAGCACTGCAATAAAACTTATGAAAATTATTTATTGCTACATCGAGCTGCATAGTTCTTTCTTACAAAGAAAGATATAGCAGAAATGGGGTAAAGGCCAAGTATTTAGCATTTAGTTCCCAAATACTAAGGGTGTACCTAATGTGAAAATTATCCTTTGCAATTAAGAGTAGAAGATAATGAGGTTTATGACAGTCTTTTTTCTGAGGGAAAGTTCAGTAGTCTGGGGCTGGCCACAAAGCAAGTAATGCAATGCCACCAATTCATGCAGACCTCAGCTTTGCAGAGACAAGATTCATTCTTTTCTCAGAGCATACCTATTAACCTCTGTTTCCTTTTTTTGAGAACAAAATCCTTTCTTACAGATGATGTTGTATGGGAGTTTGTTGTCTGTGCTGTTTAGGTGTGTCTCTCGATCAACCAGTCCTTGTCCCCTCTGCTTCAGAGCTTCAGGAGGTAATGACAAGTAGCTGATCTGGTCAGACAAAAGCCTCCTCTTCCCATGGTCAGTGGGAATTTTTCCACTGAGTTGTTCCAGTCAGGATTTCAGCCCTAATGTTCTCAAAGAGATATTGATTATCCATGGTTGAAAACACAACAAGGTGTTTTATCAGAAAAACAAGCACAAATGTGCAAATAAAACCAGAGATAATAAAGGTCAAAGCCATTTAACGGGCCTTCATAAAGTTATGTACCACTTTAAATCCTAATTAACTGCTGTTTGGAGCATTTCAGTGGGACCTTCTGCGTAGTGTTGAATTTCAACCTTCACGAAGAAAATGGGAGAGGTTAGTTTACACCAGGCATTTGTGTATTTTGTTCCCAAAGCAGCATTTAGGAAAATGGCCACAAACAGCACATGCTGTGCTATAGCTACCAATTTAATCTGCAGGCACGAACAGATAAAATCCATGATAAGGTGAAGTTTGCATTGCTACAAGTGTTGTATAATAGAAGTGCTCACAAAAGCCAGATGGCTCAGCAACAAGTGGCATTTCAAACCTTCAAGTTCACCACAGCCCTCACGTATTTTGTGCAATGGATATTTTTCTTAGGTTCCTTGTATTTCATGTGCTTTACTTATCGTGGAAACAAGGGGACTGCATTAGCTTGGGTGGAGCTGAGCGGTGTCATTACAATGCAGAAAAAGAATCGATTTATTCTGTGGCTTACAATTTACTTCATGGTTGGTGAAATATCAGTTTATGTGGTGATTATGTTACCCAAGTATGTGGTATACTGCCTCTGTGTCTAATATAAACAATTACTGTATATGGGTTGCATGTGTGGTTATAATGCGATGGTGCGATGTGGTACTGAGATTTTATCAGGTTTGGACTGGTCACATTACTCACCAATTCAGACTTTCCCTTTGGTCAAATTCTTAATATCTATGCAAGTCATCCCAAATGAATGTGAACAAAACCTTTACACCACAAACCTATCATCATAAATTCCAGGGCTGGCACATACTGAAAAGAGATTTTATAGATTCAGTATCTGAGTCCTTGTGGGACTCTACCTGGAAGAGTTGACTTCTTCATTGTCAAAAGTCCCATGGACCAAACTGTTGAGAAACAATCAAACAAGCAAAGATAATTTCCTGGATAGTGTTTCTTTGCAATGTAATAATTTGGTGATTCTCTATGTCATATCAAGTTTTTTTTGGCAATGGAAACGGAAGTGGCTTGAGCTTCTTGAAAGTGAACAGGGAATTTTCTCTGTTCGGTAGCTTGTGACATTTAGGTCACAAGATACTGGTCTGTAAACCTACTGCGTTCTGGGCTAATCCTGCCATCCCTGACATCTGTTTTCTGAATTTGTACCACAGAAAAATTAGTTTCAGAATTGCAAAGTCTGGGAAATAAAAATGCTTGTACTCATTTGAAGCTCATTCCTGGATCCTAGTGATACATTTTGGAGTTGTAGGATCAAAAATGGGGAATGGGATGCCTCCTCAGCTCATCTGTAATGGCAGGCAGAAGTGCTGTCAGACACTCACTCCTCCCTCCCTTGGTGCAGCATTTGGCAGGTTGAAGCTGGCCAGGCTAACCCTGATGGGAGATCAGGGTCAGTATGAAAAGCAGCCCTGTTGCAAAGTCTCTGAAAACAGTCAAAAGTCTACTTTTAGTTAGTAAGGGGAGGAAGGAAAGAGGAAGGGACAGGACAGTTTTCCCTTCCTAGCATGCAGTTAGGTGTTGCTATCTTAACATGGCATTTCAGTTTTGCGTCTTACTCAAGTTTCCTCCCCCCATTCTCCTTTCAGCTTCAATATCTAGGTTTGTCTGATTTTAAACTGGGTTATTTGAATGTCAAACTTTCAATAACACTTTAATAGAGGTGTCCATTAACCCATGCTAAATTACAGCAGAACATCTCTGGAAATACATGTGACATCCACATGAATACCAAATGAATTCATTAGGATCAGCGCTATTACAATGAATACCAAATGAAACCCACAATGACGGGGACATCATCTTTCTGTGAATAATCGACAGCGTTCCTTTGGCACTAGTCAAACACATCAGCTGTTTGTTTCCACTGATGAGAGGTGGCAGTCTAGGTTTTGGTTAGATAAACAAATGATGACACCAATAATCACTTAGTTGGTGGCTGTAATGCTTAATAATCACATCCTGATATCATGCATACTAGAAGCGGTGCTGCACTTCCTATGCATAATGAATCCCAAACACTTCATAAAAGGTGATAACTTTCTTTGACCACTGAATATATTATTTATAAAAGTGTTCCATTCTCTCCCCCCTCCCATCCTTGGAGATCCTTTAATTTTTTTTTTACCATGTAGAATACACTGGTAGCACATCTTAGACTATGAGGTCTCTGCTTATACATAATTTATAAAACAATTTACAAGTGATTTATTTTTAGCGATAAGATAAAACATGGTGTGAAGGGTTTTGCCAACAGAGATATAGACAGTTTGGGAGTAATACTCGTGGAGGAGCCTAGGGTTGAGTGAAATTTATTTTTCTGTTTTCCCCTGAGGTGATCCTTAAGGACACTCCTTTTACACTTGTTTACGTAGTGCACCTACTGCACACGCACTTCCCTGAAACAGCATGAAGTCGTACGGTGCTTTTTTCCAGATGGCCTTAAAAATATCCTTTAACTGAACGTATTGGCAATTAGATCTTATTGATAGATGCAAGAAGAGTGTCCTTTCCAGACTCTGTCTGGTTTAATGACTGGCTCTTTCTGGCTGAAGCTTCTGCAGAGTGATGGAGCTGCTGATGTCCACATAGGTGATGTCAATCTCTAGTTTATAACGTACAACTCGTTGATGAAAGAGGAAGGATTGTGTTATCTCCTCTCTCCCAGGAGATGGCAGTGTTTAAGAGCATTAGCAGAACATCTTGTACGTCATCAGCCTCACATCCTTGCACCAACCCTGGTTCTCAATGATCAGTAATCCATGAATATCATGGCAGTGGCATAATGGGAGAAGAAACATGGGTTGACCTAAGGATGGAGAGAGGAAGGTGTTGCAGCAGAACTTCTTTACATCTGCTCAGGTCTTTGATTAGAATTAGTTACTGTTTTGGGCTTATGTGTAGCAAGATATTCAAAGATGTTGGCCTTGTAGCTTTGCTTCTGTCTCAGCTTGAAGCAGTGTGTTCTGCAATAGCAAACCCCTCCTAACTGGCTTTCTCTCATGCTAAATCTTATTTCATTTCACCATTTCTAAAAGGACTTTTCCTTGGAGTGCTGGTAACCAACATAGCACGAAATGTCACGAGCATCAGTGATGACACATATCCAAAAACCACTGAATTAGGTTCTGGCCTTCTCTTTCCCAGTTTCATCAAAGAGATGTCAGGAAAACTTGCCCATTGGCTACGTAGAAACATTGGTCAGAAGTGATCTCTGCCTGCTGCGATCACCAAGTTGTGGCTTTCAAAATTGAAGATACAGATTGGGTTTTACATCATCACATGTTGCATAGTCATTTGTAAATACACAATGCACCATCTAATGAGCATGCTGGTACTCTGCTAGAGTGCTTAGAGAGCTTTTGAACTTTTGCTTTGTGCATGAGTGCAAGACAGAGAACAAGACTCCAAACCTTGAGTCTCTGCTCTTTGTGCAACAGGCGGAGCTAGTTCGAGTTTTTACATTTATGCCAGGGAGGTGTGGAACTGTGTAGCTACTGTAGGCTTTCAGGCAGCATCAAGGCACTAGCACTTATGTGCCTGGAGGGAACATCCTCCTGGAAGGTCATCTGAAAGGGTAAATGTGTAGATGAAGAAACTTAACCAGAGCAGTGCCCAGAGTGGTGCTATGTCCAGTTATTAAATTGACTGTGGCATGAAGGGAGAGTGCAGAGATTGGGGAATACTCAGCCATTTTGGGAATTGGGAGGAAAGAAACTGAAGGAGAAGCTGGAAGCTCAGTCTGGGCTGTTCTGGTGCCTGCCCTGTTGAGAATTTCTTTCACACTCTCTGCTCCTCGGTGCATCTCGCCCTGCACTCCTGGGTTATCACAAAGTTCTCTGTTGTGCAATCCCGGCCTTGAAACGGTACAGCCTCCCAACTTCTAGGGAACTAATTTCTTAGTAATCTATTTGTTTAAAATTAGTATCTACAAAGTTAACTCCTTGAACAGCCTGGACTTTGATTCAGGGAGACTGGGGACATACACCCTGGAAAACTATAAATGCAGGCACTCCTTTTCTTTGCATCCAGAATTCAACAGAGCTGTCAGATAACACATGAGAGATGGTTAATAATAAATTAAAAACATAGCAGCCACAGGGAAACTGCATCTCTCCCCTCCCCACAAACTCCCCCTCTTTTGCTTTTTTCTACCCCATGGGCTTAATCAGCATCAAAGAGTAACAAATCCAATAAAATGTTTCCCTGAGCCAGGAACCAGCCTGAACTGGATATGCACACACACACCAGCCTCTCTCCCTCTCCTCCGACTGCCAGCCCCTTTGCAAAACAGCTGACAGTCGAGGTGAAGATAGAACAAAGGAAGAGATGGGGAATGGTAAATCAGAGAGACACCCCCTGTCTCTCGTCTGGTGTTAGAGAGCTCTCCTAGTCCTCCTGTGCTTTTAGGCTACTGGTTTAGAAACAGCTTTCTGGCTCCTGACTTTTTTATTCCACTAAGATCAGAGATTGAGGGGCAGGGAATGAACAGGGGAAAGCTTGCAGTCCTTTCTACTGATTTCCCCCCTTCTGAAACTGAATTCAAACAAAAGCAGTTCATACAAATGTCGGTGGGCCATATGTAGCCCTCTGATGGCTTTATGGCTGTGGGGCTCCACAAACACCTGCCAGTGCCTGGCTTGGCTGAGAGTGAGTGATTCTGGGCCAGGAGCAGTGCCAGGATCCAGCAAGGGTCCACGTGGTGGTCCTGTGCTTGCCTTGCTTGTTGCAGGGACATGTCTTTTTCAGAGCTGGAGCAGATGTAGGTTACTCCTGAGCAGAACAAGAAGGAGGTGTTGGGCTGGATCTTCGGGTGTGAGAATTGATGTGGGTGCATTTGAAGTCAATGCTTTTCTGTAGCTGAAGACTCAGCCTTAAGTATCTGCCCAAGAGCAGTGTGTGAGTACTCCAGTAGTGCTTATGGCACAGGGAGATTAAAAAAGAATTCAAAAAGGGTTAGCAAGAAGAACTAAGGAGAATGAAGCCTCAGCAAGTTCTTCGTTTTGGGCTGCTCTTTGTGGATCACTGCTGTGGGCATTCCTACATCCCCTGAAGCTGTAATATCTAAGCACTTCCTAGTTATTAATATTGTTAGTGCATCTTCTCCATAGCCTTGGAGAGAGAGTTGCCATCATTTCTGCCTTAGAGATGAAAACTGAAACACAGAGGAAGGAGGGTTTTGCTCATGGCCATACAGAAAAGCCCATGGCAGAGTTAAGAAATGAATCCACATAACTCAAACTCTGCGGTATCAGATCATAGCTGGGAGAACATCCTTGCCTTTGGCCTGTCTGCGTGAGCTGTAACACTTTTGGGTGAGTTCAGGCATCAGGTGTGCTCTCTGCTCAGTCCTGCTGTTCTGTGCTAGAGTGTAGCCATGATAAAGGCAGAGATTTCAAGTAACTGCAGACAGTTCTGTCTGCCATTAAAATGGATATTTGGACAGTGAGCACTTATAACTTGAAAAGTTTGACTTGGCCTTCCAAGTGCCATAGGTTGGCTGTGTGTTTTGCCTGTGCATTTGTCTTTCAAATGAGATCCCCGAAACCCGGTGGTCTTTGATGTGCATCGCAAGAAAGATCCCTTGGCATTTTTCATAAGAATAAATATTAATATTTCTCTGAGCTTCCTGTACTATCGTGATTCTTCCTGTGTGTAGCTGTGCTATGGGTGCTGCCACCCGACTTACTACCTGCTCCCAGCAGATAGCTACTCTGTGAGTGAGAATTGCTTCTCTTGGACAGGCCAGATGTAGTGTAAGAGGAGCCTGTGGCTCCTGTGCTGACCCTCTGCATAGGGCTGGATCACATCTGGAGCATGTGCAGCATGAGTCACGAGAGGCACTGTAGGAGACTGAGGTGGTGCTGCTGATGAAGTGATTCTACCATAGCACTAGAAAATATTATCTCTCTTAGAGACAAAGTATCTCGGATACGCTTTCTCTGTCAGGAGGTGCAAGTCTTCCCTTTGAGAAGTTGTAGCCTGGCTGGCTCTGTGAACGAGCAGGCTTTAATGAATGAACTAAAAAGCTACCAAAGATTTCCTATGGAAATACAGACAGCATCCACATAATGGCCATAATTAATTAACCAATCAATTATCGTGATGAATGTTATTTTAATGAATCAGTTGCAAATCATTTTCAGTTCCTATGGTTTTTCATTGGGAGCACATTAATCACAGCAGACTCTTTGGGTTGTAGAGCAGTGTAGAATGTAAATCCAAGACCTGAGTACATCTTTAACAGAGGTTAGCCAGATCCTCAACGATCAGATCCAGATGCAGGTATGGAAAGCTCTCCTGAAGGTCAGAGTCTCTTCAAATTGAAAAATAGTGCTGGTACGTTATAGCAGTTGGCCTAGAGCATGAAACAAGCAGACCCGAAATGACCCAGTATTGGGATGGGATTTCAAACACTTTCAGATATGAATTTTCCTGTTAATTCTGTTTATACTGTGAAGAAAGTAAAATAATGCATCATGTTTGTGAAATGTTGAATCAGTCATACTGTTTTTAGCTTCTGGGGGTTTGTTTGGTTGGTTTTTTTCCTATTTTTAGATTGAGCTTCTTGTGTCTTTGTATAAATACAATTGACTTTGATACTCTGCACAGCAGAAGCAGCTGTCTGAGTGGATCTTTTTGAGAGACTAAGGTTAAATCTGTAAAGGTTGTTCTCATAGGTCTGTTTGGATATTGCACTTTTTTTTAAGTTCAGTAGCTGTTCATTCCTATGGAGCATTTGCATGATTCTGTTCTCTCAGAATGCTTGCAAACAGTGTGATCAACAGAAGAACCAATTTAAGTTAATGATTAGACTTGAACCCTTGGATGTAATATTTTTATTTAACAGAGCTGTTGCCAAAACTGACTGATTGTTCCCGGAATTAGCCCAGAGACATTCTGACTGAGTTTGGGTTATTTTGTACAGCTATGCCTAAAGCTCCTTGGAGTTGGAGCTGCTACAGGAAGGTGCAACAGATACATCACAACACTTGTAGCATTGGTGTGGAATGACACAGGGAGGACAGGCTTTTCTACTGCAGGAAACAGCAGATCTGTGATGTGGCTGGGGATTTCATTTATATATATTTAATGAAGAGATAGCTTAAAAAAATTAGGGATGTCTGACATGAGGTCTGGGGGGAAAAAATCTGAATTAGTTTGAGGACATTAATAGGTTCTGCATTTCAGGGCATTGTACTGAATGAAGAGAATCAACATGTTAATAATAAACCAGTTAGAAAATATCTTAAGTAATCCACAATGTCAAACTTGAGTCTGAGGTGGTTTTATAGTATACATAACCACATAAGCATTAGTTTAGGAACTGATCTTGGTAATTTACCTATAATAAACGGCTTCTTTCATGTACAGAAATATACAGAAATCTCTCGTAGGTAGCTGAGGGCACCTGCTCATCCTGGAATGGAGTTTGTATGTTTTATTACATTATTTCTAGTCACCCTGTTTGTGTAGCAGGTTGGAATGCAGTAAGAGGTATCTTTGAGTTTAGTGACATGAGCAGATACAGATCACCAGAAACTTTCTTGCAAACAACAGATATTATAGTTCAGACAATGTTTGTCTTTAGTGCAGTCGAAAAGGCACAGTTTTGGCAAATGTGAGCCTAATAGCTGTTTCCTAAAGCTATACAAAAGTATCTTGACTTTTGGAAGCCCTTGGAAACCCGTCTTCTGATGGGTTGTGGGCACCCAATTCATGTAACAAATGCAAAAGCCTGCAAATAGTCCTGACATGGCTATATTAAAAAATGTGGGGAAATATTTGTGGGATATTTTTTGGAGTCTTTATACTGCTTTACTGGCAATCACATGAATTTTATATCTGTCATGAAATCTCCTGACATTTCCACCAATATGTTGCAAGGAGGTCATTAGAACAATTACTGAGATGTGGGAAAAGAAGTAACATTCCATAGCATCAATTGCCAGCGCTGCCATCTCTAAGCAATTAAAACCCATGAGTACAAAAATCTGACATTTTTCTGGACTATGTATCAATAGGGTGCATTTGGTTTTGAGGTTTTCTGCAGTGCTATAGCACTGGACTTACATTCTTAAAAAGAAGAAACTTTTGGAAAAATTGAAGTAAATTGCAAATATCTCAAATTAACTCTTTTTCATCCATTAGAACTTATTGACTTGATACCTTTAAAGTTTTTTTAAAGAAACTATTCAATTTTGAGAACTACCTGTGGGGAACAAGTTTTGCCAAACATTAGTTTCTTTTCTAAAGTTCCATCAGATTTTTGTTTCAATTATTTTTTAACCTGAGGCAAAGAGTCAGTCCCCTCCAGTAGCTGCAGTTTCCCAAGTCCCTGGCCCACTGGACTTGCCAGCTCAGGTGGGTTGAAGAGGAGGGTCTGTGCCTGGGAACTTTGCCCTGATGTAGGGTTCTGGACCTGGGGGAAAAGCAGTGTTTCTGGGCTCCCAGCTCCTCACCCACCTGGCTTATTACTAATGACCCATGGGTTTCACAGGCTTTTGGGTCTCAAAGGCCTTTAAGTGCTGAATACCTGCAACAGATTGGAAAATAATTGTGTCAAAGTGCTAATAGCAAAATTACTGAGATGCTGTTTCACCTCTGCTTGGCAGTGACGGGCGACGCTGAAGCCAACAAAAATTTTGTTAGGCTTGGGCTGAAGCAACCAAGGCTGTTTCACTTGCTGTAGTCCTCTAGGAAGGCATTTAGGTATCTGAGAGAACATAATTCATTCTGGAAATGACATATTTCAGTATTAAAGTTGAATTTCACTTCCATGATATGGAGCTGATTTCTAACTCCAGATGGAAAAAATTCCCAAACTAAAGTAATTGAAGGTAGCTGATATCTGGTTTCCTGGCCAGCTCTATTTCTCCTTTGACAATAAGCTAGAGCTCTTGAGAAAATTGTCAAGTATTGAAAAAACTGAGGAATGGGTGTGTCGAAAGGCTCAACCGGTCTCCCACTGTCAATAAGGCACGTAGGATTATTTCCCTGGAGACTCAAGAGCAGAGCCTGCTGATGATGTGTCCGTTAATGAAACAGGAAAAATATTAGTTTGTTGCTTTGAGTTTGTGGAAACACCTTTTACTCTTCCTGGATCCAAATACGTCTTTTTTTTCCCCTTAAGTCCTACATTTAGCAGAAAATAAACCAGACCAGCCTTTCCTCACTCGTGCAAGGAATTTCGACGTATTATGCCTATGGACCTTGGTCTTGGGCTGTAGGAACCTGGATCAGTTTGTTGATCAGCAGAACTGCCATACCTCTGCTCAACACCAGGTATGCCTGCCCTCTTACCCACCTGTTTTATTTTTCACTTACATGGAAGCACTAAGTTGACAGCCTGTTCAAGTAATAAACCTGTATCTGGGTTGCAGGGGCCAGAGGTGTCTCCTCTTTAGGCACAGCCGGGATGCAGGGTGTGAGAGTGATGGAGGAGAAGGCTCTGTGGAAGCACCTGTTCTCCCCGGTTGGGGTGAGCCCCTTCTGCCTTCCACTGAGCAAACTGGTCCTGAGCCTCCCAGACCAAAACCCCCCGAGACTCCACTACCGTTGGAGAGGTGATGGTTTGCACTTTCCCAAACAAAGCACAGCGATGTTTCCTGTAATTCGAAACAAAGAGACAACTCGCCGCTTTGTAAGCGGTGGGTGGGGAGGCACCGTTGAGTCAGGAAGCCCCCAGAGGCTGCTGGCTTTACTGATTTCAGCTGTGAAATCAAAACACATGCATGAGTCAGGCCAGTGGTTAAGAAGTTCTGCTCACTTTGAGGCCCTGGCTTTGATTAAATTCATGTGTCATTTTCAAAGGTCCGTGTTTAGCTTGGTTTTAGATCATGCTTGCATAATTAGTTTATTTAAACTATGTCTCATGTTAAATCAGATTTTGCCTGTGGACTTAAGTACAACTATGTAATAAGATATACCTATTAAACAGATGTTTAATCTTAATGACTATGTTCTTGACAATCAATTGAAATTGAACATCTAATAACTACACTGCAACTAGTCATATTTCTTTGCATTTAATAAGATACTATAGTAATATAATTATAGTAATATGGGATATTATAAATAACATGTTCATGGCAATATACCAATGTTTGTATAATACATATACTATATATTTAAATCATCTGAGAAAAAAAGGAGGCTTTAGCTCAGTTCATCATTTCCCTGATGGGATAGAGAAAAAACCCCACAAATGTTGCCCTGTTACAGAGGAAGCAGTTTGTGTTGGCACTCTGCAGTGTGTCCTGTCACAGCAGTGCCTGCAGGTCATCACCCCAAGGAATGTCCAAAGTAGAGATTTGTTCTGTGACACCACTACATTCCCTAAAAAAATCAAAACCCACCAGACAGTTTTGCACTCATGTAGATAGTGACTGTTGGGAAATTTTTGTCAGTCTCAATAGAAAAAAGGGAACTGAAAAAAATAGTTATGAAGAAATAGAACAAATATAGGTGTGGAAATATTTGTTGGAAAAAAAAGCCAGCCAAATCCCTGTCAATCCTTATTGCAATTGTGCTTCTAGTTGCATGTATATACGATGCTTCAGCAGTTTGACATCTGAGTCAGACTTGCAATTGCAACCATACCAATAAATGAATTATTTCACTAACACATCCCCTAGAATATCTGATTCTTCCCCCAACTTCATCTGATATTCCTGACTTCAGAGCTTCATTTTCTTCTGTTAAGACATGTATGAATGATTTGGATCATATCCTTGTGTTATGCTTCTGTATCATAAGTGTATACTGATGGACATTTAAATTTAAAACCAAATAACAGATTCATAATGTTCCCTTCAGAATTAACAAGTATGTGTCAAGTAGCCTGTTGAAACAACTGAATGTCTTGGTAGGTGTGCAGTATTTTAGGACTTTTTTTTCTTTCCTTTTCTTTTTTTAGGCCCTAGTTTGAGAAACATTTAAGCCCATGCTTAAATTTATCTTTTTGGCAAATCTGTTGCACATGTGTTAAGTATTAAGTGCATGCTAACTAGAAATAGGCTGATTAACTTTTGTCTTACGTTGTATCTAGTATTCATTGGACTCTATAGGGATTTTTCTCTTGAATCCAATAGGCCCGGAGCTGAACAGTTTAAAAATATGGTGGAAAGGCATGAGACGAGGGTGGGAAACAAGTGGGTTAAAGACTTTGGATTATTTGTTCTCTCTTTGGCTATTAAGTATGTGTAGGATGGAGCTCTTGTTAATGTAAATTACAAGTTCTAGAATTTGTTTTATAGCACATGTACAGTGTGGTGATGGACTAGTAGCGTGTGAAAGACATATTGCTGATAGTAAACATCATCTGAGCGTTCTGGTCTCCAGCGTTGCTCAAAATTGCAGGTGGAGCAGAGTCTTCAGACTTTTCAGGTTTCATAAAAATAGTTATCAAGGTCTCTTTTTGTCCAGCCACCCAGATTCCAATTTAAAAACTAGCTTGGTTTCTCTGAGCTGCTCTTTCCCCGTGCATTATATTTTCCCCACGCCTTCCTGCATTAGATTTTGTTACCATCTTTACACTAAAAAAATGCACGAAGAAGAGAGAAGCGTGTGTGTTTGTGTTCTCCCTTCCTCCTTTCCTCATCTAATTCAAGACTGGGGTGAGGGAAAACTTAAAAACTTTCCCTTCTCTCGTGTGCCAGGTTTTCGGTGTAAAATTAGTGAATTCTCCAGAGTGAAGGCCTGTTTTGGTGGCCTTCTTGTAATTGTATTACTGGAGGGCACCTCAGCTAACACTGTACTGGAGTAAATCAGGCCTAGAGCTGTCAAGAGATTATTTTAACTATTGACTTTATTTAGTCCACTTTATCCTGTATTTAGGCTGAGAAAGGATGATGCTCTCTGTTTTGGTTTGGGTCTTTTTTTAATTCTGTTTGTTAATTTTTCCACACATCTTTATTGAAGACAGTGATTGCAAACACATTCAACTTGATATTCAGCTCACACTCTAACTTAACAAGTAGTTCAAAGATTAATTACCATGTACCTTGCAGTTCATAGATTCTATTATGATACAGCTCAAGCAAAGAGAACAGGGGAAAAATCCAGCTGATTAGCCTGTGATTATTTGTTAGCCTGGGTTTATGTCTCTGGTTGGTTGTCACTATATGATGCAAGAACTGCTATATGGTTATGATTTCCCATCTATATTAATTTTAATGTAGTTGATGATTTTCTAGGACTTAAAAAAATATTAGTGACAATATTTGTCAGACTAATACAGTTAAAATTGTTAATACTTGAATAGGTGAAATTAATCTTCTCTGCAGTGCAGTGAGAGTAGTTGTTATTGGCATTTCACACATCTGTTTGGAATGTGGTGCAGCTATGGCTAGTAGAGGACTTTTGCAGTACCCCATCACCTGGGGTACAAATCCAAGCTGGATCTGCAGTGGGCATGCTGTGTTTCTGTGAGTTAACCAGAGAACAGTGTGGCAACAACTCTGTTGCCCGGAGAAGTCGTGGATGCCTCATCCCTGAAGGTGTTCAAGGCCGGGTTGTGAGAGGCTTTGAGCAAACTGATTCAGTGGAAGGTGTCTCTGCCCATGATGGGGGGTGGAACTGGATGGGCTTTAAGGTCCCTTTCAACTCAGTTCTAGGATTCTATGAAACTACACTGGTGCTCTCCTTTCCTGCGACTTTGCTGGATCCAGGAGGGACCACAGACTTTGAACCTGCACAGTGAGATTGTAGTGTTACGGTTGGTGGGGTTTGGTGGCAAAGGCAAATAAAAAGGGGTTTGCTTTACCCTGGTTTGAAAACAGATAGTTCTTAATAATTTTGGATGAGTTTGCAGAGCTCACAGTGTGGCCCTGCAAACTATTGGTCTGGAGCAGAGTGGGAAGCAGCTTGCTATGTAATACAGAAGCACAGCTGAGTTCATATTGTGTCTGTGGCACTTCTGAATTGGTAGTTCTGCACCTAAAACTGGATTTAACACCTCATCAGGCTGTAGGGTCTGGTAAGAGAGGAGCTTAGCAAGGTGCAGAAAGCCCCAGATGAAGGGTTCATTCTGTTGTCCCTCTGTTAATAGCCAGAGCTCTGCATTTTAAGATTTGCAGAGTGAGACCTGTCAGAGGTGTGATTAGAATATTTGCTTCCATCTCTGTTCTCCCTGCCAGCAACTCACTGTTCCCCTTATTCTAGAGTAAATCGATTAGGACTCAATAAAAAGCATGAGGAGAACCCGCCTGTCAGTTCTTAAATGTGTCAGCCTGTTTGGAGACTTTGCCTGAATCCCTGAGCGAGTGGGAGCTCTGTCTAGTGTGAATTCCTCACATCCATAGTTTCCCTGGCTAACAAGGGAAGGCGATATACATAGGACAGAACAGGTTTCTATTCAGCCGTGGAGAAAGCACTTGTGAATGTTGCAGGAAATGAGATCTTAAGTCAGTGCATAAAACAATCTAATCCATCACAGCCCCTAGAATGGCCCCTCATAACTCAGGGGCTGTCATACCCCTTTGTGTGCACGAAGGCAGTTGTGGAAGAAGTGACGAACTGCGCACATATTCTGCTAAATCCGTTCTGGCAGCTGAGGTAATATATTTTCAATGCCAAGTCACATAATTTTACTTTAGCTCATTTGACTCCAGGCTACAAAGCTATTCCAGAAAACAAAGGGATGGTGTTTGAATAATGAATAATAATGAATTTAATTCTGTGGGCTTGTGCTGGGCTGAAGTCTCTAGGAGGTTAAATGCAGATAAAGTAATGGAAAGCAAAAGTTTTACCTTACAAAATACTGTTATTTTACTCCAGTTGTCTTGACATCATTAAGCATTGGTACCTTTGGATAGATGAAGCTGGCATCTGAATTTAAAACTGATACATTATTAAGTAGGATCTACAGATTTACACCTAAAAAATGGTATAGAATTACTCTCAGCATCTCATTTTTGCCTTCTAGTTTTGGGATTTTTCCTGTTCTGTTATTCTGGAGTTGTGGACTTTGACAGCATTTGCAAGGAAATCTGAACATACCCTTGCACTGTGACAAACATATGCACTATTCTTTAGTGTTACCCAACATCCTCAGCTGACAATCCAATGCTTTTCAAGAAAGAAGTAAGGCAATATTGCCACAGTTCTGGGCAAAGAAAGAGATGTTTCTTCCCTCTGCCTGTACAACAGAACATACAGTGGTTGTTGTGCTACTTGACAATTTTGATACTACTTTAATATTAATGGTGGGTGGGCAAGAAAAGAGAGGGATTCCCCCTGTAGGGAGATCCTGGAAGGCAGCTTCAAGGAAGACCTTGGTATTTGATAATTTGCCACAGACAAGAAGTTAAAGACCACTGAGCTCTGGGTGCTGAATTCTACTTTATCACTTTAAATGTGTCCTCCTTTTCTTTAGCCTTTTAAGGGAGTTAATAAATTTGCTTACACACTGATTAGGTTGTTCGTGGAGTTGCTGAAGACTCCCAAAGATTCATGGAGGCAGATCCAGAGAAGCAGGAATGTGGAGAGATGCTACAGATGGTTGTCTGGGAGGTCTCCCCCCATCTGGAGAGGAAGCTGGTGAATGCATACACAAGGCTGCCTCAACCTTTGTGTTTCTTACACAGCTCGTGTACATAGTTGTGCTTGATCAGAGATGCTTTTCCAGCTGAGCTGCTGCTTCTGCGAGAGGGTGTTTTACTGCAGATGGTGTCCTCGGCGCCCCAGCAAGGGCTTGCACAGAGAGACGTGCCCAGATCCTGCTCTGAGAGGGGAAGAGTGAGTGGAAAGAGGGAAGGGGGGGGTGCAGAGTAGTAGCAGCAAACTGAGGCAGTGGCTGTTCGCAGCTTTCCTGAGAGCTGCGGGAAAGCCCTGGTGAGGTCCTCCCTGGAGAAGTTGGAAAAGGTTCACGGCTGAGGGAAAGAGAAGAGAGGGAATCGCTGCTCCCGTGTGCTGGTGGTCTGCTGGCAATCATGGGGGGTGATCCTTCCTGTGTTTGTAACTTTACTATGTGCTGTGGGAATCAGTGTGATGCCAAAGGTTCAACACAGTCTATTAATTCATGCTAAGGGATCAGTTGAAGTAGGAAGTGGAAGTCACCTTTAGAAACAAATTACTTTCAAAGGGAAATAATGAAGGGGCTTGATAGGCAAAGTGGGTTTATGGAGTGACATCTTTGGGAGGAGGTAAACAGTGTTTTCTGATATTGTTTATGGAGAAAATGGATTTATAGAACAGCTATATGTGGGTCATGAGTTTTTTGTCTGAAAGCCTGAATGTGGCAATACTTGATTAATGTGAGAGAATGAGAAAGTGAAGCTGATTATAAACAGAAATGAAACAGTCATTCAGGCACCACGTGCATAGGACTTCTAGCAAGCTCCACTGGAGGTCCAGGCACTGAATATTTGCAGGATTATGTGTCATCTCATGGATCTGTTTTCACGTTCCAAGCCATCTGGCATACAGGAGTAAACAAACAGCAGAAAAGTTAATAAGTAAACTGGGTTTTAACCACTTTTTCCCAGTCTTAATGCTATAAAAGCAAAGGACTTTAAATTCCTAATAGAGATTAATTTTAAATTACATCTAGTATTAGGTGAATTAGTAAATGTAACATTTCACCTTACAGGAAAGCTATGTCCCGTTTCCTTTGTTCACAAAGCTGTGCACATGTTTCCCTCCAGCTCTAGCTGTGGTGAGAAAAGGTGTCAGAATGCCCCTGCCTAAGGTTGCTGTCAGCTCTCTTAACTGATACTGACACAGCTGGATAGCAATAGGTACCCAGCTCTAGTGCAGGCAGCTCTAAGCATGGCTCTTGATGTAACCAGGAGCAGCTGTGATGGTTTAAAAGGAGAATATCCGTTGAGTAACACTGCCTTATCTGGACAGCAGCAATGCAGAGGCATTGCCTCGTAGTGCTGAGCACAGAATTTCACTACAGTGAGGGAAATAACAGCGACTCAAACTTGTTTCTTTCCTGGTTTCACTGAGGAGAGTCTGGTAGAGGAGTTACAGTACCCACTTACTTGAATTCACTCTGGATGTTCATAGGAATAATATCTAAGACTAACTAGATAGGTTCTGAATTTCATCAGAAAGCCTTTGAAAGATTTATATTGTGGGTGATTAACTGTTTAGTAGATTTAAAACCGTAGCTCAGTTAAAGTAATCCAAATGTATATTCAAGGCCCACTGATACCAATTCATACAATTCAATTGACTACTGCATTATTTAATGAGTTTCCTTTTGGTGTAATCCTATTTATGAGCACAATTCTCTAATTCCCAAGTCCCATGAAATGAGTAAATTTTACCATCCTTCTTACCTCCAACTTGCATGTTTGTACCCCATTTTTGGTGTTCATTGGCATTTGTGAGAGAAGCTAGGCTAAAGAATTAAACTGGCTGAGCAAGATGCAAAGAGACTAATTCTCTACCAGTTCAGGCGCTTGGATCCAAAAGAGGGATCTTATCTACCTTAAAGTATACAAAGGTAATTAAAATGGGATTTTTTTTTAATGTTTAAAGATGGAAGACTGTAGGTAAGATACGGTGATAAAAATTGACAGCCATTCCTCTCTGGTCAGTAAGATTTTGAGAAACTTGTGCCATATTTTTAGACATTACATGAAGCATCTTCCTACCCTAGACCGCTGTTTGTCAGAGTTTCAATCTCCTCCAGAGAAGGAGTGAAGGCAAACTATTTTGAAGCTACTTGGTGTTAACATTCTCATTTCTGAAAGGTGTATACTCTCTCTTTGGATGGAATCAGAAATAATAAAGAAAGGGAGTAAGCTCAGGGGGCAGGAATTGTCTTGATGATCTGGGATGCTCAGTTGTCCCGTTATCTCTTGCGTATGTTCAAGCCAGTATTTGGTTTTGCCTGTTTGATCTCATTTCCCAAAAGTATTTCCCAAGCTGTGCTTAGACAGAGACCATGGCAAGTAACCTTCTGACTGAAATGGAATCCCTCATTCAAAATGAAATAGGATTTTTTTTTTTTTCTGGTAAGCTCTTTTCTGGCAAGGTTTTCCTGTGACATTTGCTGGGAGGGTAACCCATTACAATGATTCCAAGCACCAGCGGGAGCTAATCTGGATGACACTAGATCGTGCTTGGCATTTGTTTTCCCACTGGTTAAGTGCCATGTGAAATATTTCCAGAGTTGACCCATGTTTCCGGCTTTGGAAGCTGTGCTGGAAAGTGCAGTTATAATAGAGGAGTTGTCTGGTTATGTTATGTTATGTTATGTTATGTTATGTTATGTTATGTTATGTTATGTTATGTTATGTTATGTTATGTTATGTTATGTTATGTTATTTATTTTTATTTTTATTTTAATTTTTATGCCTATTCCAATGGAAATGTTAACCAATTCACAGATGTCAGGTGCAAACATAGTGTCACACCTCTGTCAGTATGCAAAATGAGGAGTTGGCACATGATTGCCATCACTGTTTCTTAGTTTATTGTGGAAATGCTTAACTTCCCAGTTGAAGATGAGGATTTCACTCTACTACGTCCACATGTGCAGCTTAACCTGCTCTTGAACCTCACAGAATGCCTTGCTGATGTCTTTGTCCACGTGTAAGGGACTCCTAGAATGAGCAGGAAAATATTTTGATCATTCTGTGTTCATGTCAACAAATAGCTGCTGGTCCACTTCCCGTGGACACTGATTGAGTTTCAGAGCTCTTCCCAGTATGGAGTCAGGGTTTATGATGAGAGAAGCTTTCAAATTACGTGGTTACAAACCAGTTTTGTACTTGTTGTGGTACAGTTTATGTTTTTGTGTTTAAACAGCCCATTTATAAAGGCTTCTTTCCCCAAAACAATTGTCATTGGATATCCTCAGTATCCAATCATTTCATTGCAAGATGTTTCACTCTAGGGAAATAATTTCCAACCAACGTTTCTTCTCTTCTTTTAACTTAAAAGAGCCTCTTCCCTTCTTTGTGGTCAGTGCAGTCCATTTGTAACTGCCTGGTAAGAACTAAAATCTGTATATTCTTATCTCCCTTGATTTGCAAGACCTAAAGTTTGTTCACATTAGGGATCAAACATTGAAGTTCTATTTATTTTCTTGCAAATTCCTAGGGGAAAAAAAAAATCAATATGCTAACACTGTTGCATCAAGCTTTCAAATCTATGCAGACATCAATAGGCAGCTGTTCCGTGCTTTTTAGCATTTTGGGCCAAGTTTCTGATTTCAAACAGATTGATGTAAAACCAAAGGAACTTCATAGGAACTGGATTTTCACCACTTGCTCAGATGAGGTAAACCAATCCAGGATCAAAATTTTGATAATTGGCTATTAATGTAATAGTTAGAATTGGATTAAGCATGGGGTATCTGCACCTTCATAGCTGTTCCCTAGGGAAATTAAAATATAATTTTGTGTCATTATGTGCTGCCCAATATATCTATAGCTATTCTTATTTGGCATATGTATATGAAATACTATTTGCTACTTCACCAATTCTATACAAAATAAAATCCTTTCAAGTCAGAGTAATGTTCTCTGTTTTATATTTGAAAAAAAACCAAACAAATGAATCCCATGATACACTGTGATTTGCAATAAAGTTGATCAATGTGATCTGTTTCCACAAACTGCAGAACATACCATTCACATTCTTTTGAGTAATACTGGTGTTTTACCTTGCAGTACACAGCTGCTGTTCCTGGCGTTAACTATAGCATCTTAAGACTTTTTAATAGAAAGAAACTAAATGAAAATTGATTGATAAAAGCTCCATCAGGGTGTTTATTGTTTTTGCCCAGGGGTAAAGCAGAAACTTTTCAAAGCAGTGTCATTTGTATTAGACACTGTTTTTCAAAGTGCATGGGCAATGGAGATGTGAACATAAAGGTAGGAAATTGCTTTTAATCATTAATAACTTGTGCAGGCATCTTGTAGTACAAGGTATAGTGTTCACTTCTGTGCTGGATCATGAGTTGTTGCAAAAATTGGTGTACAGAGGTGCAGTAGAAGATTGTGTATGCGGTCATAGTACTGATGTTGCATCTACAGAAGCCTGGAGCATATGCAAATGAAAGGCAAAATACCTGATTAACCAGGGGCTCTATGTTATACTCTGGCTTTGTTAGACAGAGTGCAGCAGCAGAGACAGAATGTGGTTAGGAAGACTTGCCTGTAGGGCTTTTAAAATTCTTAAACTTTTGCAGCAGGCCTGGAACAACTCAACTTTCCCTGGTTCTTGGAGAATTCTGGTTTGATCAGGGAAGAAACAAATCCATTGTTGTCAGTAAAGCATTTTAGTGAAGGTAAGAACTGTCAATTGTCCTATTATATAGAGAAATAATATCCAATGTAAGGGTCCAGAGTAAGTAACAGTAAAGATGATGTTAGTGGAAGCAGCCTCTTAAGAAAATTAAGGGAAGACATTTGGTCTTGGCTGTTGTGAATGGACATTGGCTTGAAAACACCTACTCCAGACTGTAGTTTGCTGCATGACTGCCTTTTAACCCCAACTGCCAAGGCAAACTTGAGTAACCAGCTCAGCTGTGTATGAGTGAGCAGGCTTGAGTTAACATGTTAATTTTTGTGTTAATTTTATACTGTATACAGGATATCTTTTCCCAAAGTATCACAAACTGAAATGTCCCCAATTCTGAAGAGCTGTGAATGTGTAAGGTCAGAAACGTATTCGGTGCTCCTCATCACCCATGGAGGCAGGGAAGCCTGGAAAAACTTCCCTCTTTGGCTGCACTCACAGGTCTCCACGGACCTTTTAGCTCATCAGGATTGTTAAGTGATTTGGGCAGTGCCCACTCATCATGTGTGAAAGGTAATGATTTGAAAAGATGAAAGGTAAAAGTAGGCCTGGCTTCTCTGTAATCAGATACACAGAAACACAAATTCTTTGTTTCCATACACTATATAAATCCATGTAAACTAATAGTTTTATTTCTTTTACACTTGGAGAAGGAAGGAAGGAACTGTTTCACTGGAGAAAGTTCAAACGCTGCAATGATAAAATACATGTTACTGAGTGTGTAAGTAGTGTGTGTATTTGTAATGTTGTTCTATTAGCTTTGCCATTGGTGTGCATATGTGCCTGTTTGAGAAAGAGTGAAAAAGATTTAACAAACCTTGGTAGCTATGTTGTACAACAAATCTTTTATGATGGGATATCAGATAAGTCTTTGAGAAATAGAAACTTTCAGGCGTTATTGCTCAGGGTCTACAAACAGTTGTAGCGGCCACGCACAAATTAAAAAGGCAAAAATGCACAGTTGAGATTACACTCTTCCAGGGTCGGGCCCTACAAATACACTGCACATCAGCTGTGCTGGAAGTTGGCAATGGGACTTGAACTAAACATATGACAAACATATGGAAAATATATTCCTTTACTTTGTATGTTTAAAAAATGGATCATACTCCATGTGCTACTGCCTTTGAGGGCTATAAGATAAAACATTGCAAGGTTCAGCGACTTTGAGATGGGAATCCTGGGTACAGACCAGATGGAGGCCTGATACCAAAAGCTGCTCTTGTCTTTGAACATTATTGGTCCCAAAGAATTGAAATTCCTTTTAGGTTTCCCTTCACCCCCTTTAAAACATTATGAGTGCAAACAGTTTCCACTTGTTTTTGTCTCTGTGCCAACGTGCGGTTTAAGCTCTGAGGAAAATGTATTTTAGGAGAAGATTGGCTTACAAGTCCTTGTAAAGTCAATAGCATGGACTTTGAAGAGTTTTGTGAGGTGTAAAAAGCCCATCTTAAACTGCTCCAAGGTTGCTCCAGTGTAGCTATTCTAGTGCTTGCAGAAAAGGTGGTTTAAGATGGTTGTGGCTCCCAGGGCCTCAGTCTCAGTGCCGCACTGATGTTTCTCCTTCATCACTCCGGTTAGGCTGGCATCGTCATCTGTGGGTCTGATCCTTCAGATAGATCTTGGAGATGATCAGACTAATATCTGCACTTGACTATCCTCTTTTCATCTGATAAAGATTATTTAGACGCGACATAGTTTCATACTGATAGCTTAAAAATACTTGCATTAGCAACTGTGTGGGGAAGGGCAGGTAAGGGTGTGGACAGGGGTGGTACTGGTACCAGAATCACCGAATTCTGGCATCCACAGAAGTGTCATTTTCACTGAGAATAGGACAGCATTGGCATTGCAGCCCAGGTGACCTGAAGGATTGTTGGTACCAAAGGGAACAACCCTCCTCCACCCCCTCTCCAACCTTCCTTTGTGCATTCACGCTTCCTCCATTGTAATTCTGAGCTGAGTTCATTCAGGCAGGAAAACACTTTTTTAAGGCTTATTTTCATATTGGTTTTACTTCATTGAAGGGATTCTGCAGATCATGACAGGGTACCAGGCAACTTACAGGGAAGTGGGATCTCTCTTTGTGGTGTTAAGCTTAAACTGCACGCTAGTAGGAATAGCTCAAGCCTCTGCTCTGGTCTCAGCTAATCTGGCTGTTAGAGCACAGAAGGTGGAAAGACCCTTAAACTTAGCTTTTCCTTTCTTTCTGACATTCTTGCACCAAATAGGAAATAGAGAAATTGGCTCAAAAGCCTTTATTTTCTCCTGCTCGTGTTTTGTTATTTACTGTTTTTCTTTTAAAGTACACTTCCAGGCCGAATGTGATTTTCCTGTGGGAGTAGATGCTGAGTTCTGTCTGTGGTTTTATCTCCTTAGTTGACAATAATAAAAATTCCAAACAACTTCCCCCGCATTCCCTGCGTTGCTGTTGTCATGTTTTCTGCTGGTTGACAAAGTCACCTCTGTGGCCTTAATATTTGGGTACATTTATTTTGCAAAGTGCTGGGAGCTGCACAGCTTGTTGATGTTTTCAAAAGCTTTCACAAAAGCTGTTGAAACACCACATGTTGCACAGTTAAGAATTTAGGAATTTTCCACTCCCACTCCCCAACTGTTCTTTAGATTGGTGTTTGTGTTTTCTCCAAAGCACCCTGCAAACACCCCCTGTCAATAGGGGATGGGAGGGAGCCTGAGGAAATCAGTCATTTGGTCTTTCTTTCCATGAAATCTTACTTGTCTACTGGGATCCAGTAAGAAAGTCCAAGGAGGATTAAGTACATCTTCTTTCCTTCACATGCACAGCCTTTTCAAGGGAAGTGAAATCAAAGAGTACTTAGAATCGCCTTGTCTGTGGAATTGAATACTTCTCTTTTCCCATCCCTCCCTTGCCTATTTCCTCCTTCCACAACCAAGTATTCCAAAGTATAACATACCTAATCAGTAGCTTTGTTTTACCTATTTCAAGATGGAAAGAAAATACAAAACAACCAAAAAAGAGTATTTTGAGAAACATAGCTTTTGGGAGCAACAGAGACAACATGATTCGGATTAACTTTAGCCTGCAGTTGATGTGTGGCCAGAAGAGGAGCAAAGTCTCTTTTGTCCAGAGGAAGGAAGGAACAAGAGATGATTCTTGTGCTCTTTTGCAGAGACATCGCTGACACTGTTGAATCTGTGGCTTAGGGTCTAAGTGATGTTTAAACTTATTGAAAGACAAGGACCTTTTAGGGCATAACCATCTCTGACCAATGATGCAGTCTTTCACTTCTAAAAGGTCTTTCCTCTGTTAAATGATACAGCAATTATACAGCATCCTTTCTACTCAGCTTTCAGCTGACAAATCAACAATTTCAAATCTTATTAAGGAGATAATGCAACTTACTGCTTGAAAACAAGACAAATAACAACATAAAGTTGAACTCTAGAATTAAACGTAGGTCAGATGGAGCTTCTATTCCTCTTCCGTTTCCCAACCCTTTCCCAGGCAAAAGGAGACATCACAAACTGCACTCATGATTTTACTGGGACCGTTTGTTGTAAATGGTATTGCTTGGATATGATGGTAGCAAATAGCCTCTGGATAAGAAGGAAAATGAAGGCAAATCACTTTTTACTTTAGAATACCATCATATTTTTAATGCAGGCTTTGTTTAGTCAACTGTAAATGTTAGCTTTTTCACAGATAACGGTCTCCTTATGCCATACTGTTAAATGTAAGATATTCATCTTGGTCTTCTGTTGTTACAGTGTGGTGTAAGATGATTCTGATGCTGAAAGAGGGAAGAGAAGCCACTCTTTGCGTCTTGAGGAATCCTCAAGAGCCAAATAACATAGGTCCCTCCAAGCATTAACTACTCTGAAGTCCTCATTTTAAAAGATTGCATCTTGTAGAGCTGCCAGACTTTGGCAAGCATGACCTTCTACACATTTCCAAAATGACATGAAAAGTAAAATTGCCTAAATTAACCACTGAACCCGCTTTCCCTTTCCTACGTCTTCAGTAATCGCAGTAAACATCATTAAGACCATTCACTTTTTAGTGACTAAAAAATACTTTACACAAAAAATAAATTCTGATAAATCAAATTCCAGGCTAGATGTGTATAATGCAGCAGTTCAGAAATTCACTGCCCTTCATTTCACCCCCATGTTGTATGACTCAAATTGCAAATGAAGCCTACTTCCGTTGGATGGTGCCAACCATCAGATAGGGAGATCTTGGCTGACTATTGCTCATGTGCCTTAGGGGGATGTAAGAAATGAATATTTGTAATTTTTATTACTTTTTGAAAATACCATTTTTTTAATGCCTTGCAAAAACCACTTGATCAATTTGCATCTTAAATTATCACAGGGACTTTTTCTACAGACTGTTAAGCTTTGTCTCTGACTTTATCTTAACCACAAAACTTCCAATGACACCAAACAGGATTCATTTTGCTCCTTTTCATGTTTTACTCTATGTAAGATTTAGAAATGTCTGATTCTGAATGGGGCTGTGAATGAGCGTATTTTAGGATGGTCGGGGCACACAGAATACGAGCAGTGGTGCCTCTTCATGTCCAACGAGGTCAGCATTTTTCCTTGTGTCTGGACCCTAGGCTGCAGTTTCATTTTACGTTTCCTTTGCTGGCTGTACTGCTTGGACTTTTATTGTAAAAGCAAATAAATACAGAGAAATTTATTATTTTAAACTTGGACTGGACCCTTATCTGGTCAATAGTGCACCAGTACAGGCTGTTACTGCTGGGGAAAGAGGAGCGATGGGTGGTGGTGGTGAGCAGGGGAAGGTGGGTGCTGCATGCATGGGCTGTGCCCCGGAGGAATGGAATGTGAAACCAGGGCTTTCATGCCTCCAAATATTCTTATTCATTATGTTTTTAGGCCTAAAAAAAATTTCTGAGTTGGAAGTCAAAATTCTGCATTAATTTCTGCACAGTGTTAATGAAAATGCATTACCACAATGATGAAAGAGGTATCAAGTATTTGTTAAGTTTTCACTCAGTTTGTATCAGGAATGGAGGCTGTTTGGTAAAGCTCCCTTAATTTTTAATTTTTTATCATTTTAGAACCAAATATATAATTTCCATAAATGGATAATTACGCTAATTATTAAATGTTTGCCTAGTGTTAAAAGTTTTCTCAAAGGGTGTGCCTGCCATATGCTAATGGCAATCTGGTTAATATTATTTATTCCAGCCTACGTGTTTTCTAGCAATATGAATTTGTAAAAAGAAATCTATGCATGTGAATAGCAGTGCGTATTCACAGCAAGTAGTTTTTCAGTTTCCTGTAGTCTGTTGGAACCTGTTTTGAAGAGCTGTGTTTGCTTATTGTGCCTGTAATCCCTGTTTGCTGAGTTTTTATCCTAACTCCAGAAGTCCAGGTTATGTACAGGTTTACAGATGACACCTACAGTCAAGCTGAGCTTGGCCCTGTGGGTGTTTTACACCACACTTTCTAGCACGAGGAATCGAAGGAGAAAGGCAGTAGCAAGCAGGAGTACTGCACAGCAGAACTACAGGACAGGATGTCTCCACAATGATTATCGTTATTATCAATGTGTAATTTATCCAATTAGCCGATTCCATTAACCAGATTCGATTGACTCTCTTTCTCCTGCCACATTTTAATGTGTTTATATCTTGAACGAGTGAAGGATGCATTGTTTGACATGACAGCTTTCTTTGTGTGTAGCTGCCTCTTTATTTCAATCCAGTGACTGACAAAAGACAGAAGTGGATCTTTTTGATGTAACATAGGGAATTATTTCCTGATTTGACATCCTAATTGATTGGGGATTTCTTGTTATATTAAGGAATTTTCATTCTGAATTGCTCAGCAAAGCAACATTGGTGCATTGCAACAGGAGGATAAAAATGAAGATGTCAAGACGAATCAAAGAAGGAGAACTTAGGCGTATTTTTCTGCACATGGTTAATAATCTTTTTCGCTCTCTTCTTATTACCTTCAACCCTATGCTTCTCTCAAGTGGCTTCAGAGCTTCTTTTTAAAGAATTTTCATATAGTGCCAGCTGAAAAATATGAAACATGTTCATGTAAAAAGCTGACAATCTGCATCCTTTCACTACAAAACTAAAAACGTGTTTTGAATTTTAGATTTCCCCTCTCTTTTCAATGGCAAGTGGAAAAGAAAAGAGTTAGGATGGCAAGTGATAGGAAGAGAAGGGAATATACTGGAGATTGTCTTTAGCAGTAAAGGAAAGATACCAGTCTAAGAAAACTTCACCTGCTCCACTGAGCAAAACCTGGTTTAGGAACATTACTGTAGGTCTAAGCTCTCTTCTACGTGCTCTGGGCAATCCTGAACATCAGCTTTTCTCGGAACCTGCCAGAAGTCCTAGAAGCCTTCAGTCAGACCAGGAAGCGTTTGATTGATGGGATGCAGTGTGCTGCTATGGTGGGTGACACCGGGATGGACACCAAACCTTCCACTGGGCCAGGCTGGCTGCTGAGATGGGCAGGGTGAAAAACAGCTTGGCTAAAGCAATTAGCTGCTTGTATCAGTGCTCCTTCCTTGCCCATCCGCTCACACTGTGTTGGTGTTTGAGTTGACAGTGCCATCAGAAGAAATATTTGGGAAATTATGTTCTTAAACCTTGAAGTGAAGATGCAGCCACTGTATTTTACTGTTGGGCAGAGATAGTAATATTGGTGAGCGCTAGGGCTGGTGAGATGCAGGCAGAGGGGGAAGCACAGGCTGAGCACAATGACATCTTAAGAAATTTGAACAAGTGAAGTGAATTGGTTCTTTTTACAGAGAATTTTCTTTAGGAAGAATGTTGCTTTGATTTGTGGAAGGAGCTGGTTATTCCATCACATCCTTACGTTTCGAGAAATGGAAAATACAGTGATGATGACGCTGATTGTTTTTAAAATGAAACTGTCTGTAGTTATCTCTAGAGATAATAATCCCCTGCTGGTTTAGTGCTTCCTTGATTTCGTTTGTATAAATCTGGAGAATGAGGCATCGCAAGGCTGCGTCAGCTCCCCCACACCTCCTCCAAGTGCAGCATCTCATCTCAACCACGTTTCAAAATATATTTTCTAAATTAATTCTATAAAGTTTTCTGTGATGCTTTTGCTTTCTTGTTTTTTTTTTTAATACTGGACTAAAAGCTTGAATGTTTTTTTTCCCCACAGACTTTAGCTTTTTATTGGAAGTTAATTAACTTTGACCCAACTGATGTGCATCGCATGTGAGACCCTATGGCCTATATGTATGTTAGGCAGTTTTAGCACCTAGGAGGACAGAATGGATGCTACCTGGCACCCAGGTATTCAATACTGTGGATGGACAGTGCTGATTTCATAGACTGTTTTTCATTTGCCTGAGTGCAAATGGCCAAGTGTGGAGGATAAGGGTCAGGATTTGTAGGCTTATTTTTTTGCATACAGGAACTTGCGTAAAGCAGGTTTTGATGACTAATCTGATGACTATTCCTTCTTATGGGCCATTTGTTCTTCTATCTACCTTTTAATTTTTTTATACAAACACCTGAAAGTATTTTTCAATCATTTAGATTCATTATTTACATTTTAATAAAATAGAAGTGGGGAAAAATGCGGAGAGAGGTTCAAAATACAAGTCTCTGTTGTTTATAATGACACCGGTATCTAAACCAAGTTAGTGTATTTCCCACTCTTGTATAGTAACTTTGAGACAATTGTTTTACATGAGATTGTTATTTCAGGCATTTCTCACTGTTGTCCCAGTTTGATGGGTGTTTGAAACCATTAACAGATGAATGTACTGCTAAGAAAAAACCCCAAACAGTATGGAGGTGCTTTTCAAAAGAAAGATTTTGCTTTGATCCTCACTATTTCATATAAAAAAATTCCCTTGTTCACAGATTAGTCAGACATTTCTAATGTTGGCAGTAGGGGAGATATAGTGTGATGGACGTTACATTAGCAAAACATGCATTGTTACCCCTGTTAGAGTCTGGGCTACCAGAGGATAACAATTTGCTGCTGCCACCAGCTGATGGAGTTGGTCCTTCAGCTGAAGTGATGGATGTCAACAAAGCTGCACTCAAGCTGTGCATTCAAAGATTTCTACTAAGGCAACATGTATGTGAAAATTAAAATTATGTGTGAAAGTGCAGCTATGTATTAGACAGGTTAGAGGACCTCTGGAATGAGAGTGGAGTCTAACCCAGTTAGATCTCTTTTCTCCGAGTTATGTCAGTATAACACAGCTAATTTTGGAGCCTAACTTTGACCATGCTTCATTGCAAGAAGCATTTTTCCAAATATCAAGATAAAAAGAAAGAACTTAAAGAGTAATATGAGTGGGACAGTCATGAGGAGAACTCCCCTGAGAGTCTGACATGTGATTTTTCTCAGGTTATGGAAAGCCACCAAGGGGTTAACCATCCCTCACTGCGTAAGAAATGACAACAAGCTCTTGGCAGCTTTCCCCATTCTTTATATAACACTTCCAAGCGCTGAAGCTTGTATCCTCCTAGTAATGCTTTTAATTTGTGCTCTGTTGGGGAGAGGCCAAGATTTAATCGAAATCATTAGAATGTCTTTGCTTGAAGTAGCTGAGGGCTTGTAGTGAGCTGGAGGAGGTTACTTCAGAATAATTAAAAGAAATACAAAAGGTCGTCATTGGTGTCTGAGCTATTCCAGACACCAGGTTCAAGGGGGAAAGGTTGAGTTTAATGACAACTCCTCTTAACTTAAGTAGGATGCCTGCACGGCTGCATAGTTTTAATAATTAAACTTTGCCTTTTTCTCTTCCCACACACCTACCCAAGTGGACTTTGTTTCTAGCTTTATCTCAGTACAGTAAAGATGGGCTTGAACTAAAACCTGGAAGCCAGATTTCTCAAGGTTTTGGGGGCTCTGCTGCCTAGATAGAAATCTAAATTTTATGGTTTATCTTTTATCTAAGATGAGATTAATTTCAGTGTGCCGATAAGCGTCCGTGTGTGTGTGAAAATGTGGCTGTGTGTGAACAAGTATTTGTTTACAGTCTCAGTTGAGGTCTGGTCTTGAATTTTACTCTATTTAAATGGGACTATTGGGATGCTGGTGCTGTTGCTTTCAGTGTGATATTGATGTCTACGTATGGATTTTAGTCCTATATATGCCTGAAAGGCAGTGCTATGCTCTGAGTGTGTACAGATGGAAATAAATTGCTGAGGTAATTTTGAGGCATAATACATGTATTAATAGCTTAGTGTAAATCTTAACACTCATTTTCTTCCTTTGGTTGTATATTAAACAAAAATGTACTCAAAGGAAAGTTTCAGAAAACCTGATTTTGGATGTCTTGTGCTGTACAGTCCCAGTGTTGCAGAGGCAGTTGTGGACTGGACTGGCAGGCGATGAATTTGTTTGAGAAGCTTTCTTGAATGACTTTTTATGCCTACATTTGAATACTGCCTCTTGCAGCAGAGTAAGTTCAAATAATGAACTAATAGCGAATGTTAAAGATTTAGGGAATTGGCTGTGAACTTTTGACCCTGGGAATATAAGGAGGCTTGCTTTTCAGGAGAATTAGTCTAGCTGGGCTAATGGGTGCCAATAAGGGCTGTAAGCAGTGTGTCAGGGACCAAATCTTTTAATTAACCGCTGAGTGAAAAGTAGTTTGGGAAATGCAATAAGTCAGATTCAGGTCAGATCAAGCAGAATAATATGTGGGCAGTGATGAAATTAACATACTAGGAAATGCAAGCTGAAAATCTCCAAACTTTCCTTATTAGACTGATAGAAAATGGGATTTACTCTGATTACTTCAAGAAAACATTGCGCTTACTTCTACTGGCTGATTCTAGCAAGGTTTAGATTGTCCTGGCCAACATCATCTACAGATGAAAAAGATTAAATAGGATTAAACTGGAGACATAGCATGCTCCAGCTTTGAAAACCACTCTGACCTATAGTAGGGGCTGGCTCAGAAGCATCAGTTGTGCTCCAGTGGTTTTGTCCAGGCCTGGGATGCCCACAAAGTTACAATTAGGATTAAGTTGCTAATACAGTAGTGTCTCTTGTCTTCCTTGATGGATAATGTTGTCTCTGAATTTCTTTGCACTCTGAATCCTTGAGACTACTTTTGTATGCTCTGACAGTGGTATTGTAACTTTTCAGGGAACAGTTTGTCTTTCTGTCCTGTGCTTGTATTATACCCATGACAGTTGTGTCCTGGTCTGAGAAGTGAACTGCTAAACATAATCACAACATAATTACAACCTGTATTTTCCTACAGGTGTAAGGATCTCAATTTTAATTATATCTCATTAACAAAATGAGTAGGATCAGGACTACATCTAGAGAGTTTGGAAAGTAGGCTGTTGTCTATCAATGTATCATTATAGAATAAGGTTTAATTTATTAGTTTAGTTCGTGTCTAATAGGATTTTAATCCTACTCTGATTGTTCTCTGTGCATGAATTTAAAGAAGGACCATGCCTTTAAGTTTGACGCAGAGGGCTTTGAAACTGATGGGAAAACTCCAACTAAGCTTTGTGGGTTTTGAATCAATCAGTTTTGAGTCATTTGCACCACGACTAAATTTTAAATATGCTTTGAGAAATTTCATTGTGGGTCCTTACTTTCCTAAGAATGACAATGTGATATCTGGTCTCAAATAACTATTCAAACCTCTACTAACTTTTCAGCTGTTACTAACTACTCATTTACCTACTTGGAAAGTGCTCTAACTTAAGTGTTACACGCAGTGCAGAGCAGTGAAGGATTCCATAAGATCAGAAACAGCTTCCCAACACCCCATTGCACTTTCTCTTTGCTTTCTGACTGGCTTGGTTGTTGCAATGTTTAGATAGAATAATATTTTCTTCCTTCATAATTGTTGCGGGATACACTTCTTGCCAAAAATCAAAGGGCTAAATTGCATTCACTGACTTAAAATCAGTCCTGCTGTCAGCTACAATGCATGTTTAATTGTTCTCCCTGTACATCGTTGGGCTGGAACAGTTTCAAACAATCTACCAATCGTGAGCAGAAAAAAAAAATCATTAGAAAATCAATTTTTGCTTAATTGAAGATCCTTCTTCCAAATGGGAATGAAGCAAGATTTATAACCTCAGTTTCACTGACTGTATAATGATGCCACTTGAGCTTGTCAAGGTTTTCATTGAGTAGCTGTGGTGTGGATAACATTTACTTTTTCCACCTGCTGTGGGCCAACACAGTGTGGGCCCTGGGGAGCAAAGGTCTATGGTACACACTAGGTGGAGGACAAGAGGCCACACTTACCGGTCAAGGGTGCTCTTAGGAGGGAGAAAATTAGAAGAGAATTTCAAATGCATCATTTGTTTATACGTTTGTTCTGAATGCTGTGAGTGGAAATGTCAGTGACTGACTCATGGGGACATCCCTTTGGCATCTGACTACTGATGCCAATATTGATGAAATCCTGTATTCCAGAGCCGATGGGTAGTTTGCTTTCTTATCCCAGAAAAAAGAGTTCCCAAAGGTAAAATACTGTCTTTACTCTAGACAAATGAGGGCTTTGCTATTGATTTCAATAGGGTCACAATTTCACATCAGCTCTTTTAAAAACTTGTAGCTTTTTTTTTTTTCTAATGAAAAGTGAGAAAATCTACTGAATAACTAAGTGTTTAAATGGTAACAGGTAAAGAAAGCATAAAAAATGGAAAACTATAGGAAAATCTGTCTTGTTAGGATTACAGTTCCTTTCCTTTTCCTGGTTTATTCTGCTGTACTTAGAAAAAGCAGCACCATTCTCCTTTAAGTTTAAAATTAGTAGAAGAGGGAGTCATGTGTAAATATCAAGCAATAGCTAAAAGTGAATTTACTAAAGTTCAATAAACATAAAAATGATGAATTTAGATGTCATGTAATTAAGTCAGAATTACACGAGCAATAACCAAGTAATTACACCTTTAATAATGCATTAAACTTGTCAGGAGTACTTAGTCATTCAACTAGAATTTAACAAGATAGCCTGTAGCAAGTTACAGTAATTAGATATCACTACTGAAAACATTGACAGTTCCTAACTGATACCTTTTATTATAAAGTTAAATGCCAAACATTTCTATGAGTGGATTAAAGAATAATATTAGCTGTGTTTAAGACCACACTGTCTACTCTCATCAATTGCATGCAGGTGTGAAAAGTAGCAACAACAAACCCTAAGATAAAAAATATATAGCAAGTAAACCCACCAATCACACAAATTTGGTTCAAGTTCTCGCTCCTGTGGCATAAATTACAACCTAAGAGAGTCTGTTTCCTGGCAGGTCTGTCAGCAGCAAAGGAGAAAGGGAGGTGGAAGAGAAAACTTTGTGAAAGTTAAAGGTAAAGGTAAAAGTTAAAGGTAAAAAGAAGAACAATAACATTAGCTGGAGGGTGCAGGTCTTCAGAATGGATAAGGCACACTGCAGCCTTTGCAAGAGTGCAAGAGGAATAATAAACAAGCTCAGGAGTTTGTAAATTAGATACTAAGGGAGGACTTGGGCTTGCTTAATATCTAAATCAGATTGTTCAGGCTAGAAGGGAACATTTTTTGAAAAAAGAGATAGAACAGAATTGAAACTATGTGTTTACTTGGTCTTTCAAAATTTGGGAGGTGTTTCTGGTGGGTTTATGTTGTTCAGTCTATGGGCTTGGCAAACAATTTTTTTTTTTCTTGTTGCCAAACCAAAAAAATAAAGTTTATCTCAGGGAAAACTTAAGGTTTTTTACATTATTCTTTCAATATATATACATATTCTTGGTTTGTTTGTATTTTTTAACTTTTAAACTATTAACAATTATTAAAACAACTATTAAACAATTCCCATATTTGGCTTGAATTCACAAATCCTTTTTTTCCTAAATTTCATCTTTTCAGAAGATTTCTTAAGGGAAAAAGTATGCAATCATACTCTGGATATGTATGGGAATCTCTGATACTTGGTGGAACCATCTGTACTTTAAAGGAAACTAAACAGATTAAAGCTGTCTGTATGAAACAGTAAGATCAGCTGGAATGATCGCATCTTTTGGTTTTTTTTTCATCTGAATAATTACAGTCTTATCAGGCTGCATGCTGAGCTACATCTGATTGTCAATAAGATCTCTCTTGATTGCATCTTATATAAATATTCCATGTCAATCTGTAGGATACAATTCCAGGGTCCAAATAACTATACCTTAGTCCACAGATACAAGGTCCCTGGTCTTTTTTGCTACACTGATAATCAAATTGATGCCTAAAAAGTAGGCTCCTGGCTACCAACTGGTTAATTCCTCTCCCCCTTTAATGTTACTCTGCTCTGATGTATGGTGGCTCTGCTTAGCCCTTCTCTCCAGATACACAAGATTATTCATGAAAATGAAACTACTGCATTTATGTTTACGTGATTCTCAGCCAGTTGCGTGGCAACTGGAATTGTCTTTACTTTTATGCATATTAAGACTCAATAGATACGCTTTCAATAATTAATTGGTACTGAATGTAGAAGGCTGTAGGATGTTTTATCTGGTGTGTATAGGCTTTATCCAGTGGTTAAACTGACTAAAAGAGCCTTGTTTTTCTGTGTTAGGACTTCTTTAACAGGAGATGCCATATACTGTTCTTAAAAATAACAGGCAGTAAACAAAACCCTAGAGGAGCTGACTGACCTGAACAACATCAAGGCCAGCCAAGTGTGTGTGTTTGCAATGCACAGAGACAGGAAACGTGTATGTTGCGGAACAGACTGCAAAATCTGTGCTGTGAGGCAGACAGCAGCAATTTTCAAACCATTTTCAACACCTCTGATGCTCTCAATGCTCACCCAGAGTGCTCTTTGGACTCCTCCAGTTTACTCCTCTGGAGTGCAGCTTTCTCCTCAGAACAGTCAACATCAGAACAGCAGTGCTGTGGCTGGAAATACTTTGCAGGACTTACTCCTTTCGTAGCTGAGTGTGAAATAAGGGGTTTCAATAACATATAGAAAGTGAGCGTTTGTAGACTCAGTAAATAAATATTTAGCGTGTTCCTTCTTGCTTTTCTCCTGGCCTGCTCCAGGACAAAATAAAAGTCATCTCAGCTGTGGTTAGACTTCCCCACTTAACTGCATCACTTTGATTGGCAATTTCACCTCTCCATTGTACCTGCAGGAATCCCCAGTTCTCTATTAAGAGAAGTCAAAAATAGCAGTGTCTGGGACTGGTCATCATTTCCTTAATGAAAATGTGAACAGCACTTCTCCTAAAAAAAAGACAAGGAAGAAAATGTCTGTCTTCTGAAGGATTTTTAGAATTGTTTTAACAAGAAAGGGTAAGAGATTTCTTCACTCTCCAAAAGTCTGCTTATGTCTTGTTTAATTAGACCTGAGTGATGGTGGATTCTCATGCTTTGTAGGAACGTTCTATACAAGCTCGATTAGCCTTGCTCTTGTTAACACTAGCTTGGCGTGGATGTTCATGCAACTGAGTGAAGTAATGCACTGGATTGCTTCTCCCCTTGTCTGGAGCATATCTGGAGTACGTGTGTCACCTCTTTGTCCTGATGCATATTTGCTTCTATATATATGTATGCAAATGATGTCCTCGCTGACCCTGTGTTTGGTAGTAGAATGTTGAAGGTATTTTAATGATGCTTTTTGCTTACTATTGCCACTAAGAGAGTAAGTTATGTTGTTCTTTTTTACATGTGGATACATGTGTGTTAGTATACATGCAATTCAGTTGAACCAGCTTCGTGCTGTGAAGGCTATTCTATAGAATATGGCTTTGTCATTCAAAGTTACTTGACAAAAGGCATTCTCAGGAGCTGGGGTGGGAACTCACCCAGCAGATACTTATCCACATGTCTGTTCATGCGGTTCCTCAGGTGCGTGCACAGTTACCATGGCTGCGAGATGCAATCATGGTAAGTCATATAGATGAAAGATACTATTGATTGTTCATTTTTGCACACACCATTACATGCACTCACTTTTGAAAATAAGGCTTGGGGCATAATTGGTTGCCAATGGAGCTTCACCAAGTTGGATGCATACATTTGGTTTTCCTTATTTTTGCATTTTAGAGAGGTATTCATGCTGATTCTCAGAACCTTTCTTATGGCTTTGAATTTCCTCCTAGATATGTCTCTCTCTGCACTGCTCTTGTGTTATGTACCTAGATGATGTGTTTAACTTTTCAAATAAGCTGGTTCTGTTCTTTTTAACTCTACAAAACAAGGAATTAAGTGTTCCCAAAAGGCTTCCTAGATTTGTTCGCAGAAGCAAAAGTATGAGAGTTTTTGAGAGCCTGAGAGAAATGTCTGGAGGCAGATCTGATAAAGTAGTTGATGGGTGTACTACTCCACAAGTCGCTGGGGAAAATCAAACTAATTCCTTCTTGAGATCCGAAGATTAAACAGTGTCTTGAGGTCTCTCTGCATTGACCTTGAGGATGGGCAGGTGCCCTCCTGGGCTCTCCAGGGGTGTGAGCAGCCTCACCCTGGTAGGTGCAAAGGAGGCACCTGTGTTCTCCCAGGCTGCCAACTAATGAAGTGACAATGGGGTGCGATAACTCACCAGCCAGTGCGGGATTATATAGAGTCACTGCAAACCATTAACACTTCGTAAAAATCCTGTATAGTTTAGCTTCATTGAACCTGAAAGGCATTAGAATAAGGACTGAAAAGCTGAAGACCCCATGAAGTCCGAAGTATTCCTGGGGCAGCAAAACTAGAGGCTTTCGGATGATTTTTTGAGCCAGTTTGAGACTGGGGGATGTGTTTAAACAATTTTCGGTATGAATGCCCAACGTGCTGTATATGAGAGCAGAACCTCTGGGCTGCTGCAAAAACATCCTGCTCACCTCCCTCACAGAAGAAGAGCTACAGTGAGGTATTTCTGTACTAACTTTCATCTCTCCTGGAGAAGGTGGAATCCAGCCTGTCCTTGCAGGTGTTGATCCTGCAGTGAGTCCAAACCTGATTTGCCTTTCCACTGACTTTTCTTTAGACTCTACTTCAGGGTCACGGACTTAGGGTACAGTTATTGAAAAAAATGCTGATCTGATCTGATTGTTGTTGCAGAAGGAGGAACAGGTTTCCCAGAAAGGCTTATTTTGGGCCAGTTAACTGCTAGCTCCTGAGTTGTTGAGCTCAAATTGCTCTGAGAAAGGTCCCATGAGCAGCAGGGCTGGATTTGTGTACCTATGAGTGAGGGAAATGATAGGACAGCAAAATTCCTACTCTGTTAGTGACAGTGGAGTATCAGATTTTGTGGGCTGTTTCGGTAAGGTCACATATAGACCTCTCCCACTCCAGCATTCAGTCTTTGTTCTAAGTGCTGTAAGCTCTCAGGTCTGTCTTTTTCCTGAAGTAATAATTCCATTAAAAAGTAATTTTGGCGATACTTTCTTACATTTATTTAAAAACTAAAAATAATCACTAGAAACATCTCTCCTGATTCTTTCATGCAAGCCTACTCATGGCTCTACATGAGGGCTGTGGTGCCAAAAGAGGAAGGCTTTGGTGGTTGTAATGGGAAATGCCACATTTCCCTGTCTGCTGTTCGCTTCTGGGTATTTGTTTCAGTATGTTGACCCTTTGAGTTTTGGTGATACATCTGTATGACTGTGCTGTGAATAAGGTGAGTAAATATATTTGAATTTAAAATAATCCTGTAAAAAGAGTCTAAATTTAGTCTATACTAATTAGCTTCAGGCAATTAAAGAGCCAACATGAAGGAGGGAACAAGCCGAGAAAGTAAGACACAAATGCAGAAAGAATGTCTTAGTTGAGACATTCTACCACTTCTATCATTACAATCATAAAAATTATGTATAGGAGATTTTCTCTAGAGCTACAAAAGTTAGTCCATAATTTTTGTCACATATTAACTGTATTCTAGCTGCTGCATAAATTGTCCATTAGTGATGTGTACCGTATAATAACCTAGATAGATAGATACACCTTAACTATTATCTTTCCCAAATGGTGCAGGAGCACTGGACCGGTGCATTACACCACAACTGCAAGCAATCACACCAGAGGTGTTCAGCCTGCAAAGTTCCACAGAATATTCTTCTCATACCACCTACTTGTCACAAAACACTTTCCAAAGACTTATTTAAGGCCTAATGAAAAAAGACCAAAAGGCTGTAATACACTTGAGGAACAGAGCAGGAGAAATCAAAGTCATCAGCAGTGTCCTAAGGTCTTGGAAGTGTAGGTAACTTGCTGAAATTCCCAGGTACTCTTAGGATGCTGACACTGCAGGCAAAAATTCTTCAGTGATGGCTGTCAATAGGGCTTGGAGAAAAGCTCTTTCCTTCTTAACATAAAATCTTGTGATGGATTGAATTCTGCGTACACAAGTAAGATAGACCAAACAATAATCAATGGCTCTAATGTCACTGTAGGCCCTGATGTGCCCTTCCTGGTGCCCTATTTCTGGTTACAGCCATCTTCAGTGAATCAGGGGAAACAGCAAACATCCTCAGAGTAATTTACACATCAAAAGGGGAATAAAGATCTTTGTGATCCTTGCAACAAACTAGTGGAAACCCTGGAATATGGGTTTAACACAGTATAAAGATGAGGTGGGTATGCTGTGAGAAGATCTGAAGTAAGGTATTTATTGTGACCTTATTGAAAGTATTAACTTCTTGTGACAGTATGAGGGAAAATGAAGTTAAGATGGCCTAGCTGTTTTATAGCTCTATAAGTACAGTCTGTACAGATATCTCTGCTTCAGATAGCAGTGGGAGATTTAGTGTCCACCAAAATCTAAATATCAGGTTTTGTCTGATTAAAGCCTCAATTTCATCTTCGTTTTGCTTTCAATTATATTATGTACAAACTGACTTAAATGCTTTATACTCCCCATTTTGATTCCAATTGAGATAGAAAATGGCAACATTTAGAACATGGAACCAATAGGTAGAATAATCCCCTGACATCCTCGGTGCCAAGATGTGTTTCAAGTTTGGCCTCCATGCAAAAATCCTCTCCCCTTTTTATAGTTCATTTAATCAGGAGTGGCTTTGACAGAAACCAGCAAAATATCCTGAAAATACCCAACGTGCTCCAAGTGATTGTCCAATGGTTTGTGTAGCGTTCCCAGGCAGAGGTTATAAAAAAAATCTTCTGTTGCTATGTGAACTGGAGGTTTGTTTTGATGTAGCATCAACACCCAGGAGGGGAGAAAGGGGTGGGGGGGTGGGGGAAGAGAAGGCAAGGCGCTGGCACTGTGCCAGCCTCTGGAGTGTTTTTTGTGGTGATGAACGGTTCACAAGGAGTCAGCATGACCCGCCAAGTAAACCCAAACGCTCTCGAAGAGCCGTGGGTTTCAGATAGTGCTGACAGAGAAGGACTCCTTATCAGCTTTTTTGTTTAAACGCACATGCAGTGTGCGCACACGTAGGGTATGTGCTATGGCAAGAGAGAAGGTGTGCCAGCAAAGGGGACTGCACTGCAGTCCACCCGTGTGCCCAGCTGGTCTGGTTTCCACACACCACCCTTTTACTTCTACAGAAGCTTTGCATATCCTCTCAGCCAGAGGCACAGAGATACCCTCTGCTCTTGCTTGTGATGGACAAATTGTGGAGTACGGTGAACACTTCATTGGTTTCTACAGGGAAGCATTCACATTCAAAAATTTTGAGTGAGCTAGAGGGGCCCACCTTTCTGTTGTATCTGGCTCAAAGGTAGAGCTTCTCTTCCTTTGGTTTGGGTTTTGTTTTGTAATACTTTTTGGTTTGTGATGAATTTGACACAGGTGAAAGATTTGGGAATTATAACTTGGAAACTGGATTCTGTATTTATTTTTTTCTTTATCTGCTCTCTCCTAGAAAGTGTCAGTATTGTTCTGATGGGCAGGTCAAGGCATGAGCTCAGTGGTGGTTTGGAGAATGCTTGTGTACCACTTGGAAATCCTGCCTGATTTTATGGAAATATATCTGTACTTCTGGCCCCTGTGTTGCATCAAGCAGCTATTTACTAACAGAGACTGTAATACACACAACTGTGTCTTGCAGAAAACAACTTCACTACAATAAAGATATAATTAATGTGGAATAAGTAGAATAGACTTGACCAAGCTGAAGAAAATTGCTTTCCTCCAGTTACTCTCAGAGGGCAATTTCAAAGCAATGGAAAAACTTCAGGAGAGTATTCGAAGACCTGTTAGAAAGATCCTGCCTTTGATTTTAGGACAACCATTCAAACCCTCTAAATCAGAGAAAAAAAAGAAGAAAAAGAAAACAAATTGAAACAAGCTAGATTGAGAAATTAAAGATGTAAACCAAAGAAAAAAGGTAAAAGGATTGAATCATAAGACTTCCACTGTTTGGGTGAGTTGAGGCCTTGAGGCCTCTCTCTTATCCACTTTTCCTGTGTATACAAAGGGCAGGCAAGAGGGAGGGGAAATAAGGATATTATGAAGCATAAGTAGTCACAGAACATCTGAAAATATGAAGTGTTTAAATAGAGTAACTGTGAGCAGAGTGGATTAAATAGGTGATTTGTCGACTATTTGAGTTAAACACTATGCGAGCCAGGAGCTATTGAAGACAGAGCCTGGCGCGGGCGGCAGTGAGACTGGAGGTGAGCAGGCAGGAGACATTTCCTAAGGGAGCAAAGGGAGCAGAAGAAACGCTGCTTATCCCTGAGACAACTCTGAGTGAGCTGGAGCAACTGCACTGTGCAATGAAGTGCTGGGAAGAAATACTGGTGTGGGATTCAGGAGTGGTGTGGCTACCTTAGCTTTGGGCCTGAGATTAATGGCTGAACAAGCTCGCAGGCCTGATTAGCTCCACACTGGCGAAGTTCTTCTCTTTCTGCGCTGCAGTTTGCTTCTTCAGTGTTTTTCCATGCTGCACTTTGCTCTAAGGTGCTGATGAGCCCCGAGAGCCTGACCATGAACTTATTTGATCAAGCTGAATCCTCTGTGGTTCCCATAATGTGTGTGGAGTTAATGGAATAATACATTATGCTAAGCACAATGCAGACACAAGATTTGACACTTGCAGACCATACCTGGCTTTCAACTCGATCGTCTTTGTTGTGACACCTTATTTATCACTTTGTGCATCTGTAAAATGTGAAGAGGTGGCAAGAGGTATCACCTTCCTGTTATGATTCAAGAAAAATAGGAGTCAGATATCGAAAAGGAGAGTTTAGGAGAAAGGTTAACACAAGTGGGTGAGGCTTCCAGGGCTAAGGAGGTGGATTAGATGGTGGAGGTAACCAGTTGCTCCCTCTCTATTTTGTTATTGTTGCCATCAATGTGAGGACCCAGCGTCTGATATACGTATTTTCTGAGCAGGACTTAAGTAGACGGAAAATCAAATTGGAGCCAAGAACTGGCCTGAAGGCAGGAACATCCTAATGCAATATTTTATCAAAAAGAGGTTTTAATATTCCCTGTGGCACAGCTTCCCTGTCCCACTGCCCCTGATACAGCATGGACTGGTTTCTCTCAGTTTGCAGGAGACCAAAGAAATAAAATACTATTCTGTCAAAACCAAAATGCTTCTGGGCAGCAGCTGAGGAACGTTTTGGAATTCTCCTCTATCTTTTTTTTTTTTTCCCTTTTCTATTCTGCGTTTGCACTTTAAGAAATTGTCATTGGAGAGGGAGAAGCAAACAAAAGTTGACTTTTGTTAAGCGGCTGAGACTTGGCAGTTGTGTGGAGGTCATGGTGCTCAGTCAGTGTCAGCCTCCATTCCCCAGAGTTGTATCCTGTAGTGTATTTATTTATCATTACAGACGGCCAAATTTTTTTTTTCCCTTTCAGTTTGTTCTGTCCAAGGCCGCAGGGTTCCGACAGAGATCAACAGCATTCCCGCAGTGATGAAGCAGCTCGTCAAAAGCTGAATTAGATGTTAAATCTTTCTGAAGTGGGGAGGAGGTGGAAGGAGGGGAATCACATTGTGCTAAGAATTTATCATGTGTTGTTTCCTGTGAGATAATGTATAAGAGAAGATTTGTTACGGTGCAAGTTTCAAACTGCTGTTTCAGGGCTACAGTGTCTGCCAGGCTTATGATGTATTTGATCTTTTCTGAAAGTCCTTCTTTCCTTTTCTACCTTTTGTTAAGCTGTCTGTCTTCCAGGTAGGTAAATACCTAAAATACTCCACCTACTGAAATATGTGCAGGTAGGCATCACAATTTGCATAGACAAGAAGAATAAGCAGAAATTTTCTAGATTAGAATGTGAGATTCAGTGAGGCTGCAGCTCCCAGACAGAAAGTTAGATACTCAGATTTTCTCAGCTTTGCAACTGGATATGTTAGAAAGATCATGTAGGCACACCTTTTTGTAGAAACTGTTAGGAATTTTGGTACAGGCCTTGGTTTTCAGAGGTGCTGCATGTGCCAAGAGTTGCTTGAAGTCAAAAGGAGAAACAGTTTGGCAATACCTCTGAAAAAGTTTATTGAACCATTCTGCATCAGTGATGGTTTTTTACAGTGCAGATCACTGTCTTGAGCTTACACGCTTGTAACATGGTGCAAATGCTTTTTGTTCTTTTTTTGCTCTTTTATCACACTCCTTTTTTCCTCAGAAGAAAATATACATGAGTCTCATTAACTTATACTTCCTTATATAATTGTTCTTGCTGTCTGCAGTCATTGAAAAGGTCTCATAGGCAACTTGTGTACCTTTTAAATGGACTATAAAATGCACCCATTTTCATTTAAAACTGAGAAGAGGGGGAAGTGTCAGAAAGATTATTCTCTCTTATCCATTGAATAAATACACCGATGTAAGAACCTTTGGAGTAAAATAGTTTTGTTCCGATTCTTCAATGAAGTGTCCAGTACTATGATAGATGAACTGGCAATCCCAAAGTTTACTCAACATTGTTTCTTTCTCAGTATCTAGGTCAAGATATTTCTCGTTTGCTTGGATCAGACAAAATTTCCACAGATCTTAAATAACACTGTTAATATTATAAGTGGTTTGGTTATCGGGTGAGAAGGAGGTTTATTGATCAGCAGGATAAGCACTGTGTGCAAATGAGCTGTCTTTTCCTGCCTGGCTGTAATGAATCTGAAGACCAAAAGCAGACCTGGCAAGTCCCCTCTGCTGAGGGTGTGGGAAGGAAGCTTATAACATACCTATCTCTCTGCCTTGGGTACTTGCATGGTCTTCTGTACCAGGCGTACCTGAATAACCTTGAATATAAGTTTTTCATGAAGCAATCATGGAAGTAAATACTACTGTGTACTTTGCAAAGAAGGGAGTGAGGTGTAGAGGAGAAGTCACTAATTCACCCACTTTTAAGTGAATTTGGGCCTTGGCTTTGGACTTGAACTTGCTAATCTACTTGCTGTGTAAGTGTTGTTTTGGCCTCTGGACTGGGATGATGTGCTTGTCAGATGCTGGTGCCCACCTCAGTGTACTTGTGGCAAAAAGACGTGGCTGGTTCAAACCACTAAGGTCAGAAAACATGAGCAGATACCACCTATGTCATGCGTGAGCGACAACTTTGGCACTGCAGCCCCTCAATTCATTCAGGGTTTGGACCTCAACCAGCTACTCAGTTTACCTGATTTCGGCACAGGGGACTTAGTGATCAAAACTTCTCTCCTCCAGGAAAAAAAAAAAATCAAACTCTTCTAGTTTCTAAAAAGGACCTTTTGTTCATCCTTCCTTTGTGAAGCTGCAAAGAAAAACAAGCTAACCTGCCTTTGCTCAAGCAGAAAAGTAAGTTGTGACATCATCTTGCTTAAGAATGGCTTCCATCTTTCACAAGATATTATGTGAAAACAGCTCATAGGGTAGCAGCAGAAATACCTGAGTGAGCATCATTGTCATGAGATGAAAGACAAAAACAATGTTTCCTCTTCCCTTTCTTTCAATGAAACCTGAACCCTTTCTGTGAAGTAGCTAGGCTTTGACAATAGGAATGGAGAGTGCCTCCAAGCAAAGCCAGGTAGCCAGGGAGTTTCAGCATCATCCTGGGATATGGGAGATGTTTATTTGAAGCGCTTTGGTTGAGAAGTGTAACTTCTGCTGGAGCTGCTGAGCGATTCAGTGAAGCAGCAGAGACATCTGCGTGGCGTGGTTTGGCCCAAAAGGAGGCCCAGGCAGCCTGCCTTGGGAGGAGCACACCCCACCCAGGAGTGCGTGGCACCCTCCCTCGGGTCCTGCAAGGGAGTTCAGTAGATGAAAGCCTGTTTTGGGGAGTCCAGTCAGGGCTAGGTGTGAGCTTGGTGTGCAGCCCAGCTCAAGTAGTGACGTGGGCAGTTGCTGAGCACCTTGTGCTGGAAACAGAGATGCATCAAGGGTAGGGATTAGGCACATCTGATCTTTCAGTGAAGGCGCCCAACGGGCAAGTTACGCAAGGTGGCTGAGCTGCTCTAACAGTTCACTCCTGCCAAAAGAGGGAAGTCTCTCTTTAGCACCCAGCTCGTGTTAGATCTCTGCTGAACCAGTTCCCCACACTGACTGCAGCAGTGCTGAGATATCAGAGCAAGTATCTCATGGGACTTCATCCTGTCAGATGTTTGAAGAAGTTCACAGTGAAGCTGAAAATTGAATCCTTGCACCTGGGGTGCTATGCTAACACCATCTTGGCCAAGTAACTTTATGTACCGTGCATTTCTGTTTCTGAAGGATCTGGAAGAAATTACAAGACTGATGGTTATGAGAGGGGACGTACTCCAGGCTGGTGAGATTGGTTTGTCCTTTGTTACGACATTGCTTCTTCCTAAGAAAATGGACGTGTCGGTGGTATTCCCTGACTTGAGCTCTCGTGTTAATTCTGGTAAGTGTGTATAAATAGAAGAATGAACATTGTATAGCAAATAACATTTTAATTTGCATTTTTTTATGGAAGGCCTGTGTTTCAGGCTACAAAATGCCTATGCAGCCCACTTAGAAGTGTTACTGATCACTTTTTCTGGTTCTTTATTTGCTCCATATTCCTTTATGTTGTATCCAACCGTCCAGCCTGTGTTTGGGGAGGATCTGATCCTCACTCTGATACTGCAAAGCCCCCTGGCATCTATCACAATAACATGCTTCCAGCACATGGAAAAGAAACCCAATGGAAAAGTGACACGATAAAAGATAAGCTGTGTTAAACAAAGACATTTTCTGTGTGTCACATGAAAACATGGTGTATTTCATAACACCACAGAGTACACTTCATCAGAATCTCAGGGAAGAAGCAGAACTGCTTTTTGGTGCCAGGGAAGTTATGCATTTAATAGATATCTGCTGTGGTTTGCAGTGGTTTGCAGCTATGTTCAGCCTTGGCTACAATGTAATGGCAAAGTACTGCAGAAACCAGTTCTCCTTAGGGCTTCATATTGCTACAATGGGGCTATAAATGATGTTATTGAAGTGGTAAGTGTCAGAAGGCAAGCGAGGTGTCATTTCAGTTGGGAGGTGCTCTTGAATAATCAGCCTGTTTAAATGCTGAGCTGTCCAGGAGAAAATCTGGTCAGGTTGCTTTTTAGATGCTTGGAGGGGAGGAAGTTTGACTGTGCACTACGTGTCTGGTTGCGAGGGATTCTGCTCATTATCCAGATCCACTCTGGCTAGAGCTGAAACTCAGAGAGTTGATTTTCCTGCGTGCAGCATCCCCTAACCACTGGCAGCTGCTGATGTGATGCATGCCTTGCTGAGAGGCAGGGTGGATGAATAGGATTGGGATCACTGGTCTTTGCTCAACCTGTCTCCTACTGGCACTTCTTGCCCAAGAGAAACCTCAACTCAATGTTTTAAATGGAAAACTTTCTTAACATTGTCAGTCTCTAGTGAAAAAGAAAGAACGTGGTGTTTCATGTTTGCGTAGAGGGTTTGGAAAGTGTAACCTACAGCGTGTCAGAGAATGACAATCCCTTGCAAACTTTTTTATGGGCACTTCCTTTCTGCAGCACTCCAAAGAGCAAAGAGCTGAGCTTCTTACTGTTGTGTTTACTTTGGAAGGGAAATTTCTGTAGCAGAACCGAGATTGTCTCTAAGAGACCAAACTGTCTCTTGTATTCTGACTACATAAGAAGAAAAGCCAATTTTATAAGGATACACCTCCCTTCTCCAGCCTTGCCTTCTCACATCTACCTGCGCTCACTCCAACAGGAAACTGAAAGGGAAGAGGGTGGCTGAGTGGGGCAGTGAATAGTGCTCTTGGCTGGCACCAAGGGACCGTGCCAGCAGCAGGAGAACAGAACTTGGTCTGCAAAGCCTTTCTTCCTTGTGGTAGAAAATCCTAGTAGTGATTTGTTTTGTTAGTTGAAGTCAATAGGTGATTTTTCTCTTCCCTGTCCTGTATTTGTAATTATAAATTTACTATTTTCTAACCATGGAAGGAGGAACCGGTTGAATGCAATTACTCTGAGAATGGAAGATCTCCTGGGGGGATGGCCAGGGTGCACATGCAGCATGTGGAGGGGAGCACCAGGCAGCGGTGGGACATGGGTCTGCAGAGTGCTGTCCGTGTGCATGGAAGGGTGAGTGGGAGTTTTCACCATCAACACTTATCGCTGGTGCTCTAGGACCTACACTGTGTCTGCAGGCTGGTGGGGGAGCCTGAAATAGATTCTTGCTGTAAGATCTTGGATCCTGGATCCTCTTTGCTTAATAGATGGCTTTTCTCCCTAGTGGTACAACTGCAGCTGCAAGCCACAGAGGCAGTTTGGCTGAAGTCCTCTCAGTTTAAAGGAGAGAATACTGGAAAGATCTCCTGAGCAGGAGTGTGGCTAAATGCGCTTTTTCCACTTCAGCCTGGGAGAATCCAATTCTGTTGACCTGAGGGACACATCTCATGTCCCAGGCTCTTGAGAAAAGAGTAGTAGTGTGTGAAAAAGATTTCAGTTTATACAGAAAGATTTTAAGTCTCTGGCCAGAGACTTTCTTTTGTGCCTTCTTTGGCTTTTGGAAGTTGCTGAGTTTATTTTTGTCTGTGTGAGTTGGCCTGTTTTTTTAATATATGGCAAAGGTGGCTAGAATCTGGGATATACAGTTTTTTACATTTTGTATAAACCTATAAAAATACATTAAATAAAGGTCCTTTCACCTCCAGGTTGGTGATTCAAATCCAGTCGTGCTTGGGAACAGAACTGTTCAAGCAGTAAAACTAAAACATCTCCTGATTTATGAATACAAGTGTCAAGTTTTGACTTGTTCTGATTACCGGCATCACATTATTTGTGAACATTCAAACAACTGCCAGAAATTCATGAAACACGTTTGTGAATCCCAGAAGTTTCATAAACTTCAGCCTGAGTGATTATTTGGTTCCTGGTGAATAAGCAGGCTGGCTAAAGCATTATAAAAAGAGCAGCTAACTAATGCTCAGGTCCCATAGTAATAATAATGTGATGCAAAGGCTCTTGTTTCTGTTACAAAGAAAAGGGTGGCAATTTTGTTCCAGTTTACACCAGGCAATTGCCATTTGCTCTGGGGAACTGTTGTTATTGGTTTGAGAATGTCAAGGAAGAAGGGATCCAGCTTGACTTTCAAATCTTACATTGTTTGCTGGGCCAGCTGGAAAAATGTATTTATTATTTGAAAGCTGAATTGTTTTATTGGAGAAACCATAGCAATAATAATGCCAGGAAGGTGGGGCAAAAGCAGGACTGTGGCTCAGAGTTTTGTGTGAGATGGTGCAGAGAACTGCTTCCTGACACACAAACAGACCAGCAGCTCTGTGAATTTGTGCTTGTGTTACAGTGCCTTTAAAAGGATGGGGATTTGGCAAATCCATGTGGATTTCACACCAGGAGTAGAGATACCACAATTAGAGCCTAAATCCAAGGCGTAGCTGTGCTAAGGTGACTCTCTCCCCGGTGGACCCTGCCATGCACCTATTTGTTGGACATTCAAAGGCTACCAGTGAATACCAGGCTGTGGAAACTTGGCTGAAAGCAACGGCAACACGTGGCCTACAGTGCTTCAAAGCTACTTTGGGACTAATTGTAAATTACATTTTAAACATGGAGGTTTTATGTTCTTTTCCTTCCGCTGTGTGATTCTTTATATTCTCCCACTGCCTTCTCACCATCTGCAGAAAGTACAGTTTGGAGAAGTTTATTATAGCTGCTTTGTCCCAATATGTAGTACTTGCATGGGGAAGTTGCAGGGTAGGGACAACATGGCATGGTTTGCTTCTGCTGCCACTTTGCCCAAGTGTGACTTTAAGACACTACTTGTAATTTCTACTGGTATTAGAAATAATAGATCAGGTCCACAATTTTATTTGCTAAAGGTTCTAACAGATGCAGTGTAATTAACAGACTGTAATCATTAGGTTCTGGAGAAAGTGCTACATATCAATTTTTTAACTGCTTTTCCGCTTAGGATTACATCCAAGTCGTGATGCCTCCAGAGGGATATGCACATGGATGAATGTACTTTGTGAATGCCATTTTCTATACATTCTCACTTTGCTTTCCAAGTATTAACATGTGTAAATCCCTTTGGCATGTGCAGAGACGTGCAAGTGGGTTGTGCATCTGTAGCGTTTATTTGCATATGGAATAAAGCATATGTGGAATTGTGTGCACTGAATTATGCTTCACTGAAGTCCTTTGAATGTCTGACCTTACGTAGTATCTCTTCAAATCTGCAACTTGGTGATTCAATTCCTTTTCCCTTAGAAATGAAGGCAAGGTGACTTTGGGTGGAGTAACAGTGATGTTATTTTAGGAAATAAACCTTTGAGGCATAGTACCCAGTTCTGTCTCCTTTCATCTCGCAACATGAAAACCACAGAGATGGAGAAACCAGTTTTGATAGACAAATGCAGGTTAGTTCAGTGGTGCAGGTATTGAGCTGATAGCTGAGCCTCCAGTGAGTACAACCCATTACTGCCAGGGAGGTTGTTTTCTCTACCCACAAAAAGCAGAACCCTGTGGCTGCAGCACTGTTGTAGGTCCCATCTGTTCAATGGACTAGTCCAACAAGCTGCATTTAGCTCACAGTGTCTTGGAGCAGGGGGGAGATTGTGGTACTGTGACACCTGTACCCCAGAGGAGCACAGGATATGGCCCAAATCACCTCATACAGGTGATTCAGGATAGTAATTGCAATTAGCTGCTGGTAGTGTTCATGTGTGCGTTTGAGTTTTGAAGGTGATCGAAATATGGAAGAGAGAAAGATCTGGGGAGAATTACTTTTCCTTTATATTTTGAAAGGGCTTCTAGTGTTTTTGTCCCACAACTCCTAACCTGCCAATGAATTCTCTTCTTTGTGCGTGGGAGTAAAGGTGAAAGCATTTTCTTGCAGTGCCAGGTAAAACCCAAGAACTTTTACCAGGGACACAGGTCAGACCATTGTGGCAGACCAAGAGGTTTTTCATCTCCAAACAGCTACCTTTGGTTATTAGAAAAAAATAATAACAATAAGCAAATACACCTGCTTTCCTCCATGCAGGCAAATGTGTTCAGATGGATTTTTTTTCTGGTTTAGAGAAATCAGGAGTTTTGTTTGTGTCTTTTTCTGCTTCTCCTACTATTATATCACTTTATTTAGGGACAGTTTGGGAGACAGGAGTCTAAACTGACTGCCTGATGCTTAAGAAGGTGAATAATGACTTGAAGAAGACCTTTTGCTTATCTTTTGATCTTTGGGCTTCAGACACCCCTTCACCCATAATTAACTTGTGTGTTGACTGATCACCTGAGTGATCAAGGGAGACTCAGTATGTCAGTAGAAACCAAGAAACTATTATTCTATGGCAAAACAGCAATCAAGGCAGCTCATCTGTGATACAAATCAGATACCTGCAAGAACAAGTCACGTAATAGCAAGCTGTACTGGAGATGGATGATATCCTAAATCATTATCTTCAATAACATCAATTATGTTTACAGGGTGAGTAAGACTATGGTATCTTCATGGCAAGCACTGCACCCAGATAGCAGCAGAAACAACAACAACAAAAAAATTAAAATTACAGCATGAATTTCAGGAGGGGTAGTACACTACACATGGCTAGCCAATAAATCAGTGGATTAGGTGGAGTGGAATGGTAATGGTTATCATTCTATTGTATAAAATGTAAAGCTTAGGGTATATAGATCATTGAAAATAGATGAATTTGAAATCAGCCGGAATATGTGTCAGGCATTTTTCTCCTTAGAATTACGGTACCTTTTTAAAGTGTAAGTGCTTTTCAGGACAAATTCTAGCATGTTTTGCATTCAAATAAAACATCTACTATATGTGTGAAGCCCTTGCATACACTGCCCATGAGAGTGGAGGGAATGAGTGGATTTGTAGGTTCTTTTGCACATTCAGTCAAAGTCAGCCTTTCTGCCTAATGTAGCACACGGAATAGGAAAGGCTTTCATTGCACAACTTTCCATAAGAGAGGTGGTGTTTACTGTCTGACACATCACAACGTGTAAACAAAGACTCAACATAAGTCTGTATTAAAAAAAGGAACCCCAACTGGGAAGGATTTAAGTTAATAATGTTTTCTGTAATCTCTTTATCAGCATTTCTGTGGCCAGCTTAGGATAATAAACAGGCAAAAAAAGATCTTGTTTGAGATGGAAGTAAAGTTCAGTCTGATATGAGTGATGTACCTCATAACTTGTTATAATTAGAAGGGAGGCTTCTTACAGCACTGTTCTTCTATAAATCATAGCAGATATTACCCCAACTTGTAAAACAACCATGAAATATGCTATGAAATATGAAACTCGTGAAATAAATAGGTTCTTTTGTTGCAATTTTCATTCTCAAAAAAGATCTAGTTTGACACAAGCTCATGAGGGTTTTTTTGAGGGGTTACCTAAAAAATAGAGCAAACAGCCCTGAGACCCTAGAAGAAAAATATATTAAATTTTCAGTTCTAGTAATGACTGTTTTGGTTTTTATGGTCACAGTTTATGCAAACTAGAAGCATTGCATATTGTGGTACACAGTATCCTGTCTTTGAAGAAATAATTAAACCCCCCCCCCAAAAACAAAGCTTGTCAATGGCACAGGCTTCACATTAAACATGAAGTCAGAAATGGTAACTAAGTAGATGTGTATTTTCCTTTCCTCTTCTGTCAGGGTCAGCTTTGAGCTGGCCTGGTGCCCATCCGCTTTATTGCAGATGTGACCATGGAAAGTCCATAGGGAGTCAACTATAGAGAAGACAGCCCTGCTGGCTCGATGCCTGAAACCAAAACAAACCCCAAATAATAAGATTCCTTGAGTATTTTTCTGTTATTAAGGTCTAAGGCTTATTCCTATGATATTTTATTATATTTTTAATAAAAAATGGATAAGTTTATTTCAGAAGTGTGTGCTCTAAAAACCTATGAACGTCTCAGGACTGTTGGTATGATAGGGCTGTAGTTGTCTCTATTGATCCTAATTTAAAGCTGTAATTGCAAATAAAAACATCATTATATCCCTCAGCTGCCTTAATTGAAAGGATTGATTCACAGGAGAAAGCACGATAAGAACTTCTACATGGGCCAAGTGCTTATAGACATTTTAACACCTTTATTTTTGCATGACCTGGGTTCATTCTTGAGTGGAAAAATTTTGTAGGCATTGGGGAGAAACTTTCACTCTTCTAAAATATGACCTTTTTTCTTGGGCTTCACTGAAAATAAGGCAGGAGACCTACCTAGGATTCTGTAGGCAGCAGGAAGATCACTGGCTCAGTCTCCCAGGTGGCAAAATTGTCCAGAAAAGCCACACATTATGTCAACATCTCGAGGATATGTGCTCTAGTTGTGTGAAAGTACTAACATAATGGGTTCCTATAAGTGTAGGGTGAATAATATTATGACTATAAATCCGCTTTCTAGCCTGAAGTGAATTAATCATTTACATCTTCACAATCTGGTTTTCTTCCAGTCATCTCCCTGTAAATAGAATTTGAGACTTTTTAACTTTATAGTATGGTTTTCTGTTAGTACAACATAGAGTAGAAAAATGTCAGGTAACTTTTTTCACAGCATCAGACTGCTGTGCTCCAGAATTGCTCATTATAGTCCATAATATCTCAAGTTCAGGCTTGAAACCCATGTAGCCTGCAGAATCACTGCCTACACTTTTTAACCTTATGTTAGTCTGTGTGGCAGCCTCTTAACTCTAGCCTGCCTGCTGTCTCACACCAATATTGTCCAGTCTTAACTGATATTACACTTCATTAAACAGGTCTTTCAATTATGAAATTGGCATAAACAGATAGAGTATTTTTCAAAGTCCATACCTGAACAAATATATAAATGAATTTAGACAGATCTGACTGAGGTGGAGATAGCCCCAATGTAAACAAGTAAAGCCAGAGATGTCATGGTGATGTATTGAGCCCTATGCAAGCTGATGCTACAGGTTTTGCAGCTACAGAGCTTAATCACTCTGCCCCCTTTAAATCTCTTTCTAAATATCTATTTGATAGAGCAGCTGATGTGACAGATTTGGGGCAGACTTAGAAGATGACCGTGGTTCCCCTTCTCTCGGAGCAGTTTTTCTGAATGAATGTGGTTATAGGATCTGAGGAGGAGTAAAAGTAGAAGATAGTTCCATTGCAGTTTCTCCTTGTATCTGCCCATATTACAGAATTAGGGCATGCAAAGCACATTAAATATGCTTAAATATTGTGACTGGTTCTCAGAGAAGATGAAAAAAATACTTTTTTTTTCAAGGAAATAGTGGAGGCTTAAGATACAGAACAGGAATCTGAAACAGAGCAGAGGGCACTCCTGCAAGAACATGAGTATTTCATAACAGCTCAAGGACCTTCAAGGTACCAAAGTGCTTTCAGGGATCTCAGCCCAAGAGATTATCTGCTCTTTACCAACTCAGATTACTTTATCTTCAGAGCCAAGTAACTCTACTTACAAGTAACAAGCCAGTCATGTCTGCTTAATGTACTCATCTTGGAGAAGTAAACTGTAGAGCAAGAAATATTTTTATAAGTCTTAGATTGAGGTCAATAAGGAAAAAAAAAGATTTACCACCATGATTGGCTGGAAACAAGAATGAGATGCCATTACTCAAGGGAATATATTCTGTCAGTCAGTGTTTAAATACGTTGGACAAACTTAGCTTCTTTAAAAACAAATTAATAGTTTCAAAGATATAAACAAAACTCTTGTTTATTAGATGAAAATATTAATTGTTTTGTCTTCCAGAGGCAAACAAAGAGCCAAGGGAGTCTCAGTCACTCACTCAGTCTTATGACCTTATGGTCACTGTCCAAAATACCAGCAGTAATGTTCCACGCTGTAGAACTAAGAAGAAGAAAAGCAGATACTCAGCATGTCTTTCCAAGTAATCCCTTATTTTTGCAAAACATTTCCATATGGGAAACTTGCTCACTGAGCAGAAGCACTGAAAATAACATGGCCAGTTCTTTGTGTAGATAGTGATATTGGTTGTTGAATACCTAAAACAATTGAGAGCCTTTAGCAGTGCTGTACTGTGTATCTAAATGTAAAACTGATGCCTGGGGCTGCAAGCTGATCTATAGCATTAAACTCTAACCACAAAATGGGTATTATCCTTTGGAGGGGAAGAAGATAGCTGGTATTAACTGGTCTGGTCAAGACTAGTAGCTAGAAAAGGTCAGAAGAGCTGTTGCAGATATGAAACCCTTACCCTGAACTTTGTGAAACATTGGTTGAAAACACGAATTTGCAGCATATACTTATTTATATAATGGACCTGGATGTAATCCTGAATCTAAATCCTTTCTGGTGGGCAAAGTTGAGATCTGGTTATTCACTAACCCTGCAGGCCTATCCTCAGCTAACTAATCCTAGAAAGCAAATAGATTTACTCTTAAGAAAAAGTCTCTCTCTTTTTATTCCCCCCATTTTTTTTAAGGGAAAATGTGTTGCAATGATACAGACCCATCATGCTCTCTCTGTTACAGTTGAGTGACACAACATCAGCAGCTGAATATGTACAAATTAAACTGTAACAATGTACCAGGGAGAGGCACAGCAATATCATAAAAATTATCCACAGTACAATATGACTAATGTTGTGTGAAATGCATTCATTGGCAAAATGATGTCTAGGTGTATCTTAAGGAGTTATGCTGATGGAGATAATGGTTATAGAACAGAGATAAAGGAAAGAAAGGCGAGTGAAAGACAAAAGGTTGCAGCAAGGGCAGCAAGGCTGGGGAGGATGCTCAAGTAGGTGTGTTTGAACTGGGGAGAGTTGTGTCCCTGTGGAATATAGAAGGGTGTGATAAGAACTCAGTTGCACCTTTCCTACTCACACGCCTGGCGTGGAGGTGTGCTCGCTGTTCCAGGCACACACACACATTCCTGAGTTCTTTCTCACATCCTTTCACATGAATTTTTTACAGGCTACTGTTTATCTAGAAACACAAGCTGCATATGTGTTAAACATTCTCTAGTAATGTTATTTATAGAAATTTGTTTTCCCTTTCTGAGAACAAAAGCAAAAAAAAATTCCTAAGAGGAGGGACTGATATTTTATTGGCATGCGTAAACCAAAGAAATTTTCTTACCCAGACAGAAGATGGGTAGAGCAAACACTTCATTGAGGTGCATTCAGTAGTCTCCAGCTCCTTCCTTAGTCTGAGAGTCTCTTTGAAACAAGTAAATGTTTTGCCTGAAGAAGGAACTTAAGTATTGGTAAATTAATTTGATTTTCGTCTTTCTCTGTTTAACATAGATTTGGAAAAAATTCTGTCACTGACCCGTTGAGCCATCATGCTTGTTCACAGATGTTTATCTATTTTGTGAATGTTTTGTTTTCAAAGGAACATAAGGATTACTCAAATAAGTCTCTTTTTATAGCTAATTTTTTTTTTCTGACATAGCTGGGGTGCTTGGGAGTTCACAGCTCACCTGGTATCTCAAAAACCTAAGTACTTTTAAAATCAGAGCACTGGACAGCAAAGTGGATTGGCCTGAAGTAAAATCAGTCTTTGTGCGCTGTGCTGCTGGAGTGCAGGGCCTGGTCTTGGATACAGTCAGAAACTCTCAAATTACTAAAAAAATGAAGTGTTTTTATGGTGTTCCTGATTAGTTTGCTACCTGTATGGTTACAAGGAGAAAGCTTAGGCCAAGATCATGCAGCAGTTCTTGTTTCTGATGTGTTGGAGCCATGTTAGCTAGTTTGTTTTTTTTTTCTCTCATTTATTGAATTGTACAAGAATGGGAGGTAAATTCAGCCAAAAATGTGGGATCTAACTCTTTTCAAAGTCCTAAGATATCCAAAGTTGGGAGCTTGTTTTGTCTTTTAGTGAAGAAATCACCCCCTGGGAACATTTCCATGGGAGGCAAAACTCTCCATAGACATCGGTTGGGCTGGACTGAGCATTTCTGTTGTGTTCCAAAGGCAAGGGAGGGGAGAGAAATATGATCAAATCAGTGTTTTCAGTCCTAAGTCTGACTTGGATGTGGGGGTTCTTCATGAACCTCATAAAGGTTTTTCTCCAACCAACTACCTTCACTCACTTTTGAGCACATGCCAGGAATTCCCTACTGAAGGAAGCTGCCAAAACTCACGGAGCCACGCAAACCCTCTGCTATTGAACAGCATAAAGCTGCCCATCAGCACTACATTTTCCTCCGTGTGGACAGGGCTATGGTGTGGCCAAACTGGAATATCCTGAGTGCGTAGCCCACTCTCAGTGATTTTTACTCCCTCACTGTGCTTCAGTTTTCTGTTTTTACAGGTCTGTGATAGCTCTGTGCAGAAAAATTCCACGTTCCCCTCTTCATTTGGGAAAGAAACTTCAGCCATTTACTCCCAGCAGGGGAAAGAACACTTTTCCTTCGTTTGACGGGAGTGCGTGCAGCAATACAGCAAGCTCAACCTTGAAAAGGGGGAGAGGCACTCTGGGAGCTGGGCTGGTTTATATCTCAGCTGATTCTCTTCTTTCTCTCTTCCGTATCCTCTTAATAGCTTGACAGGAGAAATATAGGGAAGATACAGCCATCTGATTAACAGTGCCGGGGGCTGGGGGGGGCAGGGATGGATGACAGGGAAAAGGAGCGCAGTGTGGCTACCAGCCAAGTTCCAGCAAGAAACAGAATATCTGGCTTCCTCTAATCTCTAGAGGGAAATTAAGTTACAAAAACCTTTAGTGGAAACTTTGCATACGTTCAGTACCATTGCCATGCCTGACAGAAAAAAACTGATATATTATTTAGTTTATAGTTATAGAGTTAAAGGCATAAGCTTTCCCACCATGAACGAAGAAAAAATCCTCTTGAAAACCAAATCCAAAACCCCTTAAAAGCCCCTGAACGTTTTGTGCTATCAGAGTTCTTGAGAAATTATGTTTTTCACGTTGATAGATGGTCATGTGTGAATTGTGAGTCTGAACATCTTCCCTGATAAGATGAATTTTTGCACTTGCCCAGAGAGCCCTTTTTGTTTTCCCAGTTGTGTGTGCTGCCTTCTGCAAGAGCACAACAGGGCAAGTGAGGGCGGAGCAGGAGAGGAGGCTCCGAATTGTCCTGGGAGGACACCACTGGCTGAAGGGACATAGGCAGCTCAAGCCGCCACTGAGACAGAAAACCAAGGCCAAGTGGCTTGGACAAGTGGTTGGACAAGTGTTCCTCATCTTGGCATCTGTCAGAAACGTGTGTTATGCAGGGAGAGGAATTTCTCCCCTTCTTCCATGTCTGTCATCAACACGTTGATGAAAAATAGCTGAGTTTTATTTTTAAAAAATAGCATAGCTCTTAAGGGAGCAACAAGTTGAGACCAATGTGCATGAGATAAATCACTGATTAAAATTAATAGCCTACTTATTGAATGCTACATATAAAGCAGTTGCAGTAACCAAGATGAAAGTATTACTTGTATGTTACTCAGTTTTATGAGAGGAAGAAAAGAAGCTGGATTGGTTGGTTAGATCTTTCCTTCACTTAGTCTTATGTCATGTTCTTATGATGTCTGCGAACTGAGATCTCTTTCATGTCTGAAACACAGACCAAGGGTCTGAAATGGCATTGTGTGGTTCAGCAGCGTGCATTGCCTTGCCTGGCTGTGCTCTCCTCTTGCTGATTGCTCAGGCTGATGGAAACTGGTTCTGTTTGCTCAGAGAGCAGAAAGTGCAGATGCATTTTGCAACATTTCCCTCCACCTGGTTGCAAGCAAGCTTGGTTCCAGCCTTCATGCTAGCAGGCCCTTCCTCACATGATTCATTCACCAGTCTTGTCCAAAGGGAACTTTTTCCATGCAGGAGAACACAAGAGCCATGTTTACATGCCATTTCCCCTCCGAGAGCTTTATTTCTCTTCAGCCTCAGGGACCTCAACACCAGCCAAAACTCAATATGGGGCTGAAATTGTACACTGGCCAACCCCATCCCCAGCCATCCCTGCAGCAGGCAGCAAGGGTTGTGTTTGTGTAAGTGTGGACGTGCATGTGCGCGCGCACAAAAACAGATGTGTGCTGTCCAGGATAAATGAGGCTATTCAGAATGTCACAAAATGGACAATTTATGTCCAGTTTCAGCAATTATTCAGACCAAAGAAGTGAGGTGGGTCAGTATTAAAACATCACTGTTTTGTTTACTTTAAAAAAACAACAGGGAGTTCCAGCTGATGAGTGAAGATACTGAGACAGGGTAATTAAAGAGAAACAATCTTTGATGTTTGTCTTATTACAGTTTTGTTGTGCTCCCATTACTCTGTCTTGAGAAACAGAGCTGCTGCTTTCTTTTCAGGAGGGTGGCCTGTGGGTGGCTGTATGGGCAGTTCTGGAGCAGGAATACGTTAGTTACCTCCTGCTGGGCTCTTGTGGTGAGTTAAGGTCCTTTGTATAGAAGGGCTGGCACCCAGCAGAGCTTCTGGGTGTCTGGCTCTAGGGCCATCCACTTGTATGAGCATTCTTATTATGCTGTGTGGGAAAAACATTCCTTTGAAAAATATCATTAGCTTCAAAAACAATTCTCCCCCAGCCCAGAGTAACATCAACTATATAAGTCAAACCTTGAGAGTGACCCATGCCCCATAGTTAACCGCTTTATTTCAGTATAAATATTCTGTTCCATTTAGATTAACTATTTGGTCTACTCAGGTCCCAGTTTTTCTGCCTCCAACACCTCGTTTTATGCCACAGTCATAAGATTATGGATTTCATCTGTGTTCTTAAATAGTTCTGAGCAACCCAAAGCTTTGGGCTATATGGAAACAGGCTCTAATCCTTCAAAGTGCAGATTGTATGTGTATGGTAGGAAAGTAAACTGCTTTGCATGACTTTTTATGTTTCCTGGTCCATGAGCTGCTTTGCCTGACTTGGTTACACAGCATGGATCAGGAAACCAGCTTCTTGTTTGTAGCTTACTAGTTCTTCATCTAGTATGGTTTTTTGCTGGTCACTGTGATGTCTGGACCCTCTGAAGCAAGATAAAAAGCAGGGAGACCTCTTCTGGCTTGTGCATTGTGGGTGAGCTTGGTGAAGCTGGCTCTTGGTCACAGATGCTCTCTGGTGTGAGGGTGTGAGGGTGGGAGATGGAAAGTGGAATGGAGTGGTTGGGAGTTATTTAGTGAAAGTGTTTTAATGAAGCAAAATATATCTAAATAAATGGTTTATTTCACTGCAAATTTTTGGCAGTAGATGGGGCCCTTACTGTAATAAAATTCCATTTAGTTGGAAGGCTTTTGGAGATGGTGCCCAGATGCAGTTTATTAGTGCTGACGCCTGGAAGATCAGCTCTGATTTGACTCACACACTTTGGTGTTTCCAGGTTCTGTCCAGCATGAAAAAAATAGGGAGAGGGAGGGAAGAACCAATGTGCATGGCCCTCTATACCCACATCTTTTCAATCCACATTGTCCCAATGGTTTCCTTTCCTGTCCTTCTTTTCCAAAAATCTGCAAACTGGTATCTCCAATTTGACCATGACTTCAGTGAGGACACCAGATGTGATCAAGGATGAGCAGGAAGGAAAATGGACCCTCAAACCAGGATGGGGACGGAACCAGAACCTCCCCTTCTGTCACAACACCGTGGGTTTGTGGGTTTAATGTTTCGTTCACGCAAATGCACATTTCCTGGCAGTGCTGGGTCTGGCCTGGAATCCAGACCTGGTCTGCTGGAGGTAGAGCCATTATCCTAAAGTGCTTTTATTGATCTGTTGACTTTCTGTCTCCCTCCTTCTCTTCCTCTCTTCACCCTGCCAGCCTTCTAAAGGCTCGTATCTTGTCTCATACAACTGAGGTACTTTAAGGGATGAACAATGATTTTGAAGTCAGATTAGACAAACTGTACTTGACCAGAGAAACCAGATATCCCCTGAATGATGTCTGAAGAAGGATCTATCTACATTTACAAACAGTCTTTCTTCCTCTTCTTCTCTTATTTTTTTCCCCTCTATGTATGTCCTGGTGATCTTGAAAAATTTGGAAAATGTCAACAATTAATGTTAAGGCCAAGTACATCAGCTTTGTAGCAGGCTGTTCTCCAGAGTGGCAATGTCATATTGTCATGCTTTACTTTTATTTGGTTAGGAAGAGTTATGGTAGACAATGTATATATGTGCTGTGATATTAAAGGCTGAGATTTAAAGAGAGGCCTGATGCTTGTAGAAAGCCAAAAAAGAGCTGCGTGCTTTACTGGAAATTTCAGCCTAAACGTGTTAAGAGTGCAGTGTATTATAGTGACCCAAGCTACAAATCCATTTAAGCTGGAGATAAAGGGAGAAAGAATAATACTGGTGAAAATGTTTGCAATGCTGTGTATTAACATTTACTAAGATAGGGGTTTAATGTTGGTTGATTTATTTGGTTATGAGTGTGTGTAATTTTTTAAAAAATTAACTCCAAGGTCTCTCATATAGCTGAATACATCACTATTCATGAATGCAGTATTTGACAGATAAAGAAGTTATCCAGCAGTTTATAGTGAGGTAAATATAAATATGTATAAATGCTTTATCAGGGAATGGCTGTCTAATTTTTAAAAGTGAAAACAATATAAATACAGATGTATTTAAGTGAAAAACAGGAATTCACGTTGAGCTTTGATTAACTTGATAGTTCTTTACCCTGTGAGGAATGCCAGTGAAAATAGTGTGAGTGTTTTCACTGGAAAAAATATTAATGAGATTAAGGACAGAAACTTTAATGGTCACATTTTTTGCTTATCCAGTTTATTCATATCACCACAATTTTTATGGAAATTCATGGAAAAAACGATAAATTCATCGACACTATTAATGAAAGTGGTTGCCTGTGCTCTACAGACACTCTTGTTTCTAATATAAGCTATCACTTTTGCAAGCTGAGAACAGGAACAGCTCAGTGTAACTTAAGTGAGCAGTCGTGCAGCACAGGTCATGGATTACGAGTGGTGCTTCAGTCGATAATCAATGTGAAGAGTTTGCAAGCAATCTGCTGGCTGAAATATGTCCCTGTAAAGCATTTCTCTAATAAATGTGAATATAGTCAAATGTGGGGGGAAAAAAATCAAAGCCTGTTTCTGTATTTCTAAGGAAATGAAAAAAAAATGTTGGTAATAAGTTTCTTGGACAATGGAACGCCCTGTTATGCACTGAAGACAATGGACCTTGACTGGTTTAGGTCTTAATGTAATGAAAAGCAGTTAACACTTCACTGCATTGCGGATGATTTAGCTATTTCTAATACTGTGTCAGGAAGAGTAAACTTTCTTTTTACAATCACAGACAGTGAGAAGGGAATGGGAGTCCTGGGGAAAGTGAATCTTTAAAGATCGAGGCTTGGCAAACTACCCTTAGCCATTTACTTTCTTGGAGAAACTACAGCAGGAGCACAGCCACAGCTTGATATGTGCTTGAACTGCATTGCTTGGGAGTAAAATGAGTAAGCTTCATGTACTGATATGAGCTAGTAGATACGAGCCAGAACTGTCTTTCCTTCCAAACAATAGTTTATCTTGATACTGCTGATGAAGGAAATATAAATCAGTGTATTCCAAGCTAGGCACACATTTCCATTTCTTTGTCAGAACCCTTGCTTACAGGTTTTGAGGCAATATGTTTGGCCAGTTCTATAGAAACCTTGAGCAAAGCAGCAGCTCAACCTATGATGTGCTCCTAACTTCTGCTATAAGTAGACTGAGAAGTATATTTCTGTGTTTCAAAACCTAATTGCTAGGTGAAACTACCTGAGTAAACAAGTTTCAGGGCCAGAAAAGGTTCATAATCATGCTTGTCTGGTAAGAGATCTTGCAAAGATAATGCCGATGTTAATTCTAACAAGTAAATATGTCTCTATACAGAGCAAGATGGATTTGTGGACTTCCCTCCTGCAAGATGTTATGAGGAAAAGCCATCAAGATGGATGTCTGAAAAAGATCAAGATGATTTTGCAAACATTGGTACACAAGTAAACGCTGCAAGCTAGGGAAAGCAAGCCAAAAATCCCATTTCAAGACATAAACCATGCAAGAGCAGAATTATATATAACTCTGTCTCCTCAGACGGTAACGCTGAATATCAACAAGTGCTTTTTGTGATGTTGCACCACCGTCTGTGAGCCAGCACAGAGGCAGGAGCCTGGGCAGGTGAGCTGATTCCCTGTGGGAAATCCTGTACCTAAAAGCAATACTCTCATTGTTGTCTCTAAGGCTTTACATAAAAGAAGTTTTTTACGTGTTAGAATGCAGCATTTGGTATTTTCAATTACAGAGGAGTAAAGGCAGTCCCAATGAAAAGGATTATGGGCTGGGAGCTGCCTGGTTATTCTTGGTGAGTATCTGCCAACCAGGTGAGCCAGGCAGCTATATGTCTGGTCTGCAGGATGTAAGATAAAATAAGAGTAGGAAGGCAAGGAAACCGTCTCTGTAACTTGGGGGGAGGAGGGATGTGGAAGGAACCTCACACACTTGCCAGCTCACATGGAATCTAATTGCCAGCAGAGCAATTGTGTGCTGCTAGGTGTGAATCCCACCAGAGCCCACTGTAATTAAGCATCCTGTAAGGTGAGGAGGGGTGTGAGCACTGCAATAAGCTCAGCAGCAGCATCTGCAACCACTCCCTGCCCCCCTCGGATACTCTTTGGAAATCTTCACCGTGTTTTGTGTTTGTTTCAGAGCCAGGAACGAATGCTGGCAAATGCAAAGGTGTTAAATGTTGGCCAACCTATCCCAACATGCCCTACAAGGCACTGAAGGGAATATTACTCTAAGTGGATGATGAGCTTAGTTCAGAAGCTGCTAAGTTAAAGCTTATTACCCTCATTAAGAAATGTGTGTAATGTGGTTTCGGGCTTCTGATATGGGAAAAGCAACATTTTCCAAGGGTTTTGTTGTCCTGTCTGTTATGCTTGGAGGGGAATTCAGTTTCTGTTTTGCACTGGGTCAAATTCAGCCCAAAGACAAGATTTCTTCACCAAGTTTATAGAGTTTTGGATTGCCTTTGTGAGGCTGAGTCTGGAGCAATGTGCTTTGTCAGTAGCACGATTGGTTTCCCTGTGAACGGTGAGAAAACAAGGAGCAGGGTACAGAGATGTTCGTCTGCCTAAACCAGGAACAAGCCCTAAAACGCAGAGCCACGCAGGTCCCCAGAGCTCTGCATGCCAGGAGATCAGGTTGTATTGCTCCCAGCAGGGTGTAAATGCAAAGAGCCATCTTTGGTTTAGCTTTCCATGCAATTTAATAACCCATACAGAACCAAGAGTGCTGGGGTGGGCAGTGGAGGACCAGGAAGCAGTTTAGATTCACCAGGTATTATCAGCTTGTATTCAGAACTGGCCCTGCAAGACTAATTCACACAAGAAAATTCAGTGTCTCTGCCATGTGGTCCTCATCATCTCAATTATCTGTGCTTTTCTTTTATCTGGGGTACTGCAGCTCCTCCCAATGATGGAGTTTTGCCTCTCTACTAAGCTTTAATCTCTAGTTGTCTTTAGAGGGTCAGGTCAGGAAAGGTTTGAGGTTCTCAGGCCTGAAGTGAAACCCTCCCTGCTTCAGACAGGGCTGCAATTGAAACCAGCTGATTCCAAGTCCCTTGCAAACATTTCCATTTCAAACCACTGAAGTTTTATGTCTTCCTAGTAAATTTTTTTCTTAAGCCTCATAAATCTCATAAAGATCTGGAACAGCTAGTAAATTTGGCCATTCAGATACACGTTTTCCAGTAAAGAGGATAATGATTGCTGTTTCTGATGCCACCTCCCCTCCCCACCCTCTCAGCTGTAGGACTTCACCTCTTGCCAGCTGACTGTTGCTTGCACGCAAATTGGGCTGTGCTAAGAAAGGCAACACCTACAGGTCCCATTTGCATGAAGGATCAGGGAGTTGCTGGATGTCTACTAGCTTTGTCTCTGCCCCTATAGGTGACCTGGGAAAAATCCTTTGTCCTCTTCACACCTCAGATCAGAAGGATTAGCTTGATGCTTGCCTGCTCAGAGGGCTGGGAATCTTGCTCAGTTCAGGTTGGACAGCACAAGTTCACAATGGGAAGCTGCAAAACTCCAGGCCTAGGGATTGCTCTCCTGAAGTCCCCACTGAATGCAGAACAAGAGAGGTCTGCACTGTCAGCAGGACCACAGCCTCAGTGCCTCTAGCTCCCTTCCCTCCATACAAGTCTGCTTGTGGCAGTGCCCAGGAGGGACGCAGAGCTGTGGTTGTCAACAATACCTGCGATAATCCAGAAAGGAAGCATTCTGCACCCTCCCCGTTGCACTGATGGCACATCCAGCCAAGTCTCTTAAGCTTGGATTTTGAGGAAGGCTTGAAAGAATATGAACCCAAGGACAAAATAAACCCCAGACTTCTGAGACTTCCACTGGAAATGGCAGGCAAAAGTGCTGAAGCCATTTAGAAAAACATACTATAGAAATAGAATATTGTAAGCATATTTTTTCTTTTATTTGTTGTCTCCCAAATCCAAACAAGCTTATTTCCTTTCCTGAAATGCTGCTTTTGATAATCTTGTGCCAAAGGCACTGAATCTGTTCTTATTGCTGTCAATAGCAAGATGCCTGTTGCTTTTAATGGTTCAGCTATTAAAACACCGCATCCCAGTTGTCTGGCTGTGAGCAGTCCCAAGATATTACAGTGACAATATGGAACCTTTTTCCTCTTTGAATGTTTCTCTGCAAAGTTTGACCATTTTGGCTAGGGTAAAACATGTGTCTATCTGGGATTTTTTCCAAGGATGAGATTTTGACAGCTGTGCTCATGTTGGCAAAAATCCTGACATCTTGTGCTCCGTTGAAATAGCAGATTCTTAGTGGAGAGGGGTGGGAATCCGATTTCATAGATGAACACTTATGAATTGAAGACTGAACTTGGCTTAGCTTTTTTTTCACTTGAGGGAAGAGGCTGAAGCCATCCTCTGGGAACAGGGTGGAGCCTTTCTTTCTTCCCATCTCCACCTGTAGGCACAGATGGCTGATGGTCAGTGAGGCTATAGGAGCCCTCTGTGCCTCTGCCAGATTTATGTAGCAGTTTGGGACATGCCTTGGACTGCACCCATGGAAGTGGGTGTCAGCCTGTTTGGAGTACATGTCTAATGATTTCCATTTAGATATTAGAAGTTTGGGCATGAATGGTGGGTGGTGTTAATGCAATATCAGTGAAAATCCACCTCTGTGGCCGTGATCAAAGCTTGGAATGATATTTATGCCACATTGCTTATAAAAAACCAAAGCTTTAGTATAGTCTGATATAGTCTGTTTTCAGTTTTTATTATTACTATTATGATTATTGAGTGGGTTTTTTTTGTTTGGTTGGTTTTTTCTGGAACCTCTATCTTGGAGAATTATTTCCCACAAAGATGTAATTATTCAAAGACGATATATTTCTGCAGTAACCTTCAATTTGATGAACTGTCAGTTTTCTGATGAAAAATCACTTATTTGGAGACTAGAATTTCTATTATCTCCACAAATAGGAAATGGTGGCACAGAAAATTGTGTCACAAGGTCACCCAGGAGCTCCATATCAGAGCCAAAGATAAACTGGAACAAGTCTGGTGGAAGGTCACTAAAAACTTTTCAGAAGGCATTTTGCAAATGTTATATTTATTTCAAACTTTCCAGTGGCCAGATAGTTCCTATGTATTTCATCAAGAAAAAATTAAAAATCACGGGGTTTTAAAACCAGGTCAACAATAATATTCCATTTCTGGTATTTCACTGAAAAACAAGGAAGAAATATTTTTTGTAAAACATAAACAAGATAGCAGTCAAACAACAAATCCCCGGACAAAATGTGCCTCCTGATGAAAACAATTCAAACAGCTTTTCTCAGAAAAGGTTGTAGCTTAGGGTTAGACTCATAAAATTAGACATTCAAGGTTTCTGTCTGTGGCTTTTACTTTCAAGGAAAAACAGAGAAACTGGCTTAAATTCATACTCGCTGTGCATCAAGTGATGTAGACAGGCATTTCATAGAATCATGGAATCATTAAGGCTGGAAAAGACCTCGAAGCTCATCCAGTCCACCCTTAGCCCAACACCACTGTATCTACTAAACCATGTCCTGAAGTGCCATGTCAACATGTTTTCTGAACACCTCCAGGGATGAGGAGTTCCCTGGACAGCCTGTTCCAGTGCTTCACCACTCTTTTGGACTTTCTAATATCCAATTTAAACCTCCCCTGGCACAACCTGAGGCCAATTCCTCTTGTCCTATCATGTTACTTGGGAGTAGATCCGCAGATCAGCAAGCACTTGGGCAGCCTTTTCATATGTTTAAACCCTTAAGTTTATTTTAAGGATTTGGGTGGCTGTAGAACCCTGTTATAGGATAGTTTCAGATTTGAAATGGGTAAATCTGGGACAATCCCAGAACAAGAAATCAGGGGTGCGTGGGGGACCGCCCGGTGCGCTGTGATTGCAGTCAGACGCGCAGGCCAGCTGGAGGTGAACTCGGAGCATGTATTGGTTATCTGCACATAGCCTGGCTGTGTCAGCTGAGTGGCCAGAAAAATGACCAGTAGCTACAAAATTATATGGGAAAACTGCACCCTGTCTATTTTGTTGATGGGAGATGGGGTTGAAGAGTACAATAAAGGGTACTCTGTATTATGTAAGACATTTGGTGAGCGTGGCACTGACCGATGGCCTTAGAGGCCCTTTGGAGGCCGTGCCTTAATGACAAGCTCTCCCTTCCTCTCCCACTCCTTTCTTGAAAATTAGGGCGAATATCAACACACCTGTGAGTGCTGGGTTGCTGTGTTTAGAGTGCTTCTAGCACCTGTGTTAGCGTGATTTAAACTAACATGACCGTTTCTACTCAGAGAAATGCCTGTGGCATGTCTCTCATAAATTAAACTGAAATTCCAACTTTAAGTTGTCTTATAGTCCTGCAGCAGATCTGTTTACTCTGGAATAGCATAAGGCAGATATCTTCATCTTTGCTGATTCTTAACAGGTCACAGACACTGACTTTAAATAACTAAAAGCCTTTAAAATGATTTTAAAACATGCTTTTCTCTCCTCTACAGACCTTAACCTTTAGTTGGCCTTAACTCGAAACACACAGGATAATATGATTCTAAAACAGGCCATCATAAACTGAGCAGCAACTTTAAATGTATAGTGTGATCATTACCTGAAACCAGTGAAGAGGTTGGAATAATTATTCCTCGTGTTTATGCTTCTGTATCTCAGTGGGTTATGTTCAGTCCCTTAATGATGATGATTAAAAACATACTGGAAACATGTAATAATGAGAGAGAGCACTTAACATGATTCTGAAAGCACAGAGGTAACTTTGAAGTGGAATTGGACACAGGGACTGCTGCCAAAATATTGTGAGAGTTAGGAGCACTGTGCAGGAGATAGCTGGTAGTTGTACATATGGTAATAAGTCTATTTTGGCACATGAAATATCTGCCTTCAGTACCAACCTTATAATCATTTCTTGTAAGTCAGTGAGACGTTTGCAGCTTGCAGAAGGAGCAGGTTGATGGAGGGTGAAGGATCATATAAATGTTCAACTTTTTGATTTATGTAAAGCCCAAGTTGGTTTGTTTCTCCATTGGGGACTTTTTGGAGGCTGAGGCAGTATTTAGGAAGAGGGAAGGAGGAGGAAGTTTGGGGTGGCAGCAGAGAATGGGCACCAGTTCAGGTGCTTTTGCCCTGCCAAGGTTTCAATGTGGGTTCTGACATGAAAGGGAGTTGTCGAGGAGTGAGCTGTAAGCCTAATGTTTTGGGAGTGTTTCTGTGGGTGATGGATGGGGACACATTTTGTGGAATGTTGTCCTTTGTTTGTTTTTCCCATTTGAACAAACATTATAATAAGAGAAGAAGGGAGAAGTGATGAGGCTTGTGCCATAAAAGCGTGTTTGCTGGAAAAGTTGTCCTGTTTTCCATTGCTTAATTTCAGCTGAAAAGGGAGGGCATGAAGGTTGGAGAAAACACAGCTACTTTCTTGGAAGCTTTTTTATGAGCGCTGGACTTGAGCCCTCCCAGGAGGGAGCAGTTTAGCAGTATGTAAAGAAAGCAGAGGTAGAAAAAGGCGCTCCCTAGTGTTCATTTGAGGCTCCCAGGGACTCACTTTTGATCATTGTCTTTTAATTTTCTGCACCATGTCTGTTGGTAATTTTCTCTGCAAACCCAAATTCAGCTTCTGTCCCATGTTGATGATGCAGAGAGACCTGTCTCCTTAATACCACGTGTATCCCATTTCAGTGGTGCTCCTGTCCCCCCCCGATGTCCCTTTACCAATTACTGGCTTTTGGCTCATACTCAACATGCTTAAACCAAGGCTCTTCCCCATAGATCTGCTCTTTCTTAAGCGCCATGGATGATGTTATGATTGTGTTTGTCACTCGGTCCAGTGGAGGTTGCCTTTGACTCAGATATCTTTTTTGGTTCACCCCTCCAGGTGGTATTAAAACCTTAGCACTTGTTTCTCCATAGCCTAACACATGCCCTCTGGTGTCTCACATGGCTGCTCAGGTTGTCATTATGGTGCTCCTTGTTACAACGTTGTTAATTCTGACCTTGGCAAATCCAGTCTCATCCTGTACAAACATGTTCTTTATGCTGCCAAAACTGATCATTTGCCTCAGCTGCCTGTCACCCCTCAGACTGCATCTCTCTTGCTAGACCCTGCTTTTGACCATATTGAGCAGGATCTGCCTGTCTTGGCTCCCAAGGCCTTTCACGGCCTTTCTCCACCCAATAAGGTATTTTTTTTTGTGGTTAAGATGTCAGTTTAGGCCTCTGATCAGCCCACCGTGCCTCTCCCTCTTGCCTAGTTTTTAAAATTTGAAAGCATCTTCACATGTTTTCTTGTGTTGTTAATGCATCTCAATCTCTCTTTAAAACTCCTTTTCTAAGATGTCTATAAAACCTTCACAACCATGAAGTTGTTGGTGAGTTGAGATCTGTCATAGCTGTGTGAACTTTGGTGGTTTCCGTGGACTCCCCTTGTCTGTACCATCATCTGTTGACTTTTGGCTTGGAGCAAAGACTCCCTGGTTCAAGAACCATCTGTTTGTGCTGGCTTTGCATGGTGTCTGTCACCATGGGTTACTGTCCCACAAAGGGAATCCACAGTTGCTATGGCAATGCAAAATAATAATCATTTTAAAAGCAACATTAATAGCACCATGTGTCTCTTTTCACTGGTGTGTTGTTACCCGTATGACACTGGACAAACACTGATCCTGGAGAAGGCTGATGGACTTTATTTACTTCTGGAAAAATGTGGAGGAGTAGATGCCCATCCCTACTCTGTGCCTCTTGCCCAGGGCCCTTTCAATGCTCAACTGTCCTTTAAAATGAAAGTAAAAAGCTTAAAAACCATGAGGGCGAGTGGTGGAACCAGCATTATGTGATTCCACTTTTGGGTCTTCTGTCCACTCTGTTCTGAAATCGTTGTTTTTTGGTGGATAGCCTGGGATGCTTGCAGAAAACGAGCTGGATGTTGTTTATGAGAAGAGACAGAGCAATGTCTTGGTCCATATCTGATCGCACTCTTTATTCTTGTTGGGGTATGCTTTGGAGAAGGCTGACATTGTACGCAGTGTCGGCTGTGCCCTCTCTCCAGTCCTGGCCTGTGCAGGATAGGATCAGTTGTGTACTGATGGGGCTTTAGGAGTGTGCTCTGCATCTACTTCAACCCACAGTCTCTTGAAGCTGCCAGCTGCACGGAACCAGTATGAACAACGGGCTTAAATCTATTTTTTTCAATAGAGTATTGCCTGCAAAAAAAATAAATTAAATGCCAGAATGTTATGCTGCAAACCCCAGCTGCTGAGCAGGTTTGGGTTTTTTTTCCTGTGAGAAGGAAGAATTCCGGTGAAAGCCAAAAAAAAAAATAATCCAGCCCTGTGTCAGGAACAAAGGTCTCTGCCTCTGCGGCAGCCAAGTGTGTAGCCCAAGGCCAGTCAACATCTTGAGCCTTCCACCGTGGCTTTGGGACCTTTCACAAAAGCTGGGCACGTTTCCAGCGCTGAGCCGTAAGAGGGACAGTTGACCCGTGTTGCACCTGGGGTATCTCTGCCTGATTTCAGTTTCACATAAGGCTTTGTCTGGGTTTATTTTATTTAATGGGCTTTTTTTTTTGTTCTGGTTATACTGTCACAGGAAATTCTCACTGTTCTATTACTTTTTTCCTGTTGGAACTAACCTTAAAATAAAATGAATAAATAAATATATATACATACATGTAAAAATATGCAGACAGGAAAGCTATTTGGATCTGGAGAGGCCTTGATAACGCTGCTGATGAGATTACCAGCTTTCCCTGAGTCTGAGCTGAACAATTCCCCACCACCCCCCCAACTCCTGGGAACCTGAGCAGTGTAGTTGTGAAGCTTCTAATTCTGACTACAGGTGTTTGGTTTGAAAGACACCACATGCCATGTTGTAATCTCATTTAGGAAAAAGGTAATTAAATAAAAATACAGATGTGTTACAGTCACAGTTCCTGAACATCTGAAATGCCCGTCAGTTTGAAAAAAGTAAAGAATAAATCTCCCTAAAGGAGCACTATCCTTATGTCTTTTGTAGTATTATCCAGTATTAGCATGTTAAATTAAAAAAGAGTTTTGAATGTCAACATCTGCTCTTAACCATCTCTTTACAGTAGGAACATTGTGTTTCAAAACAAACAAGATAGGAATGCCTAAACTCCCTTCATTCTGCTGTTCTGCATATCCAAATATTCTTTCTAATGTTTTATTTGTTGCACATTCTACTCCATCATTTAGTGTTTTGCACTATTTTTTTAAGGTACCCCAGATTATCAAAACCTTTCTTGGTGTAAAAACGTAGCTAGACTTGCTCAGCTTTGTCATCACAAATTGGATATTCACTTATCTTGTTCTTTTGAATCAAGTTGAAATCTGTAAATGCCAGTGTATTCTGGATAAATTGCATGAATGTGTTATTGTCAAAAAGGTGAGGCAGCTTTAACACACAGTGCTCTCTGTTCAGTGCTGATGATGATCGTAGTAATGATAACAATAAACTAACTACCCAATTCATTTGGCCTCAATCCAGCAAGATATTAAACCCCATGCTTAACTTTTTAAGCACGTGTGCATTCCTGTTCATCAGATTTAAGCCTTTGCTTTAGTTCTGTGCTCTGCTGCTGCTTGATTCCTACACAAGCCCCTTCCATTTTTTGATTGAGATGGCCTATTTCTGGTTTTGACTGGCTGGAATAAACCTTTGGAATTACCAATGCTGGAGAATGGCTACTGTGGTAATTATCCAGCATGATTTTGGGGGGTTGCAACAATGGCTGAGTGGTGTTGACCTGCTTGTTTGCTTCATATTTTACAAGATTGTTGGTCTCTCCTTGCCACTGTTCAAGCCTTTTTTCATAGTCTACACAAAGGAAGCAGATCCTCAGCTGAGTGGGGAGGCTGTTGGTCTTGGAGGAAGGATGTGAAAGTACCAAGCTTGGTAATGTTATTGGGAATCTTTCTAGTAATGCTTGGGGTTTCTCTTAAAGCCTGAGCTCTTGTAATCCTAATATTTCTTTTTGTTTCATATACAAAAAATAAACCCCAGCACATTTCTTCTTTATAGAAGTGCAAACCCACACACTTCTAGTATTCATGGTGTGGCAGAAGAGAGCTTGAAACATGATGCAGTTTTTATGTTCTAGGCTCCAAAATCAAAAAGCAAATAAAAAGTCCTGTACATTTCTTAGTATTTTTTTCATGATTTTCAAGCCGATTTCAGCCTTTCTGAGCCCCGACAGGTTGTGAGTACTTAGTGCTGGCAATTCCTTGAGCCCCTGAAGCCTGGCTTATGAGGAATCAGATTTTTATTGAACTCTTTAGAAAATTCATCCTTCCTTGCTGTGCCAAGTGTTATAGAAACACCACATGAGAGGGAGCTGGGGCTTTAAAGTCTGCACTATCTAAAGTAATTGCCAAAGAGTAGGAACTAAATCTCAACTAGTTTTGTCATCTCAGATCACTTCTTGCAGCATTCATGTGGGAGAACCCTAACACAGCACCCAGCTCCTTGCCTGCACAGCTGAGTGAGATTATGGGTCGAAGTTTCAGGCTGCCAGGGGATTTCTAGGGGCTGCCACACTGTCAGCTCATGCAGGGATCCACATGTCTGTGTGTGCAGCTCTGTGAAAGCACTGGTGAGCAGGGGGAGCAGATTCCCAGCAGGCCTCTGAGAGCACAGACTTTCCAATTAGACTCATTGGGTTATTATTAAATGCCTACAAAATACATGAGAATCCTGCTATTGTCTCAACTGGTCTTTGAATCAGGGGCTCTGAAACAGAGGATGTGCTATTCTTCTTTTGTTCCCCATTCCCATAATGCTTTTTTAAATAAAAGGAAAAAAAATCAACAACCCAAACCTGAAAAGTGATGTTGATTTTTACCCTGAAAGCCAGGGGTGGAAGGGATGCTTAGCTAAGATTGAGGTCCTAGGCTTTGCAATTTCTTTATGTAAGTTGTGACTGTATGTCAGTAGCAGGAGGCAAAGAGAAGCACTAGCTAGACCTGTGTTCTGTTCAGTTGCCTGGGGCCCCAACTGAGATTTAATAAGTGAATGTAAGATTTTAGTGCTTTTAGTACTTTGTGGTAATTTCTTTCTGCAGCCCCTCTTGAAGTGATGTATCAGACGTATGATTTGTGCTGTGCACCTTGGATGCTGAATCCTACCCCCTCTCTCTTGAACAGGACAGCATCAGCGTGGTACCATGCCTGGTTGTTGCAGTGAGGTGTCAGACCAGACCATATAAAGCTGTGGCCTTCCTCTTGTAGGCTGGAGCCAGATGGACTCTTCAGGTGACAGAGCAAGCTGGTGTTGGATACAATTATGGTTGGGGTAGCTTCTCTGCTTTTCCCATTCACGTGGCTGCTGATGCTAACGGCTAGGGCAGGTGGGAGAATCTCTACTGGCATTTTTTTTTAGTCATGGTTTACCAAATCATGTCCAGGGATGAATTGTGGAGAGTAAATCCTGGCTTGGGGGATGGGAGAAATGGGGCATGACTTCTTCCAGAGCTGCTTGCTTTGGGTCATTCTTTAGCTTTCAGAACATAGAGATCTTCTATGGGATTTTCTGATTATTCCTTTTTTTTTCAAGACACAAATTCATTTATTGCTCAAGGAGTTGCCTGTCAGAGCGTGTTTGACTCACCAGTGAGGATGCAGAACCCTCTCATGGGAAATGAGAAAAAAAGCTCCTAATTTTAAATTTCCATCACTTCTGTTCCCTGCACAACAGTAGGTGAGAAATGAGTGCTCTCCTCTATTGCCAGCTTGGTTTTTTTCTGTATCTGATATTGGCAGTTTCTTCATTATGATAGTTCATGGAGACTTGTTGTGAGCTGTTCCTCATGTCTCTCCAAGCATGAAAATCTAGTCTTGAGGGTTGTGTTTGAAATCAGATCACATTAGTAGCTGTTGCCAGGAAAGCACTGAGATGACAAAGGGAGCTTTACTCTTCCTCCAGCTCCCTACCTCTCTTTCCCATTAGTACCAGCTGATACAGCCCACTTGTCTGGGATTTTCTGCATGTTACCTAATACCTCCAGCACCCATGGTTGTCTTTAGGAGGTGAGGAGGCTGAACAACTCTCAAGAAGTTCTTAGCATCTTGAATTCAGTCTAACCAGGATAAAAAACAATCCTTTTTACCTTCCATAACAGACTATTCTTTGTCCTAACGGCACGTGCGGATGGTGTGAAAGTGAACAGTCAACAGACATGGAGACCCCTCTCTAGAGAAACAGCCGTGATTCTCATGCTCCTTGGGTACCTCTTGTATGCTTTTCCTGGGTTAGGGCCCAAGATGAGGCTGTTTCACTGTGCATAGTCAGCTATGGTTACTGAGGACAGAAATTATATATAGTCTATTTCAAAACCCTTGCCTCTGTATCAGTAACGTCTTCAGAGTTCAGCCAGTGTAACATGCCCCATGACACTAAACCACTGTTCATTCCTCCTGCTTTTTTCATGCATGTGTTTATTTCTATTTGCTCCTTTCTTTTTTTTCAGATGGCAGATAAATCTTGTCAGTGCTTTTTTGGCTTTGCATCCTTTCCTCAATCATCTTTCCTTTTGTATCTTCAGCAATGTGCAAATCTGATGGTTTGCTATTTCTGCTAAGCACATTTCTTTTCCATGCTGTCTCATTGTCTAATTCTTTTGCTTTTTTGCTGGGTGAAAGAAGAGACAAATTTCCAGTAAGCAAAAAATAAACCATCCCCAGCTCATGAAAGAAAAGAACCCTTTTTAATTACTGCTATAAAATGTAGTAGTTTGATGTAAGTTCCTTGTCAAGGTTGGAAGATTGACCAATAGGTCCATGAGAAACATCTTTTGATGCGTCTGTTGGATCAATTGGAATTGTATTGCACATGAGGAGAACAATACTGCATGAGCCCTTGAAGTGGTGTGAACACAGATGATATTTTTATTCATTCTCAGCCAGATTGTTTGGTATTGTGTCCTTTCTGTGAAAAATGGCACTCTGGCAGCAGGCCACTGACTGCAAAACAACTTGGCATGGGCTTCCTGTTTGTCTCAGTCTGAGCTGAGCATCTCCAGAGATGCCAGACTGATAGCCACAAGCTGAGAGTGTTAAAGCACCATCTTTATCTAATCAGCACCTGCCATTTTTGGTGGAAAATATTGAAGGAGAAGGGATAGTTCCTGACTGTTTAGATCTTTGGTGGCATCAGTGATGGGACTTTGCTGTCATCTGAACCACTGTAGTTACTGCAGCAGATACCAACATAGCCTAAACTCCATGGATTTTCCTGGGACCTTTCAGAGGGCAACTCTACAGTTTGTGGCTGGGAACACTCATGAGATGACTGAATATGCTGTGGGCAAGGTGACACTGAGCTGTAGGTTGTAGTGTAACTGGGGTTTGGCATCAAAAATGGGTGTAATACCAGGCATTTCCACTATTGTCTCATAATCCTTATCATAAATCTTCTTTCCGGGGTCCCTGATGGGTCTTTCTGATTTTGAAGTAGTTTAAATGGAGAAAGTGGAGGAAGATTGTCCTACTCAAAGCACCACGGTTTAACTATTATTTTCATAGGATGTCAAGATATTTTAATTTCATCCAAGCTGGATATACAACAGCCATCACTCTGCACTAGGAGACACTAAACTGAAAAACTGGATATAATTTTCCTTTCTGCCTGCTGGAACCAGGCTTTCTCTGTGCCTGCTGCTGTGGAGGGGGTATTTCCCTAAATAAATAGTTGCTTTTTTTCTGAAGTAAGGACAATATCTTTGCTTTCAGCTCTGATGCAGTGTGACATGTACAGTAGGACCTGTCATAATTCATGAAGTCAGTTCTGTTTCAATGTTAATAAGTCCTTAATCAAGTCATTTGTTTCATCCAGGATGTCACATTTAGCAGTGGATTGTGAAATGCTTGAAAACTGGAATCACAGGAGCATTATTTAATGCTAAGTGTTATCTGCATCATATCTGAAGCTGGAACATGCCAGGAAAAACATCCTTCCCATTCTGCAACTAATATATCCAAGCTTTCAGGATCAGTCGTGAGTTGGCTGGGTACGTACACTGCTTCTCTCTGATTTGTGTGGCATAAAATTATGAGCCACGTTTAGGAACTCATTCTCACTTTGCTTATCTGTTACCTATTTTCTGTGGCTACTTCTTTTGCTTTATAAAATAATACTGTGCAGGGTGGGACCAAGCACTTTAAACCAAGACTGGCACTTGAAATCCATCAGAAAATAACTGAAAATTCAAAACTTGTAGTCCTCATTCTAGTCTGTTTGTGACATGTGAAGAGGGAAAAAGAGGTTTGAGCCAAGCAGCTGCTGGTGGGATTAAGTGGGAAGCTGTTCAGAGAGACCAGCTTTACGATTATCATCTCCTGTTCTTGATGCTGTCTTCAAGTGGAACAGAGCTAAGGGCTAAAATTTTGTCATTAGTATCTGGTTCCTGTAACTGTTCTCCATTTGCAAAGAAGAAAAGGAAGCCATAGTGAACTCATGGAAAATATTGTCACAATGCATTTTCCTTGTGTATTTAAATTACATTTAATATTGTGGCATTTTTTCTTTTAAGTTTCTTTGTGTCTGTAAATAGGTATGTTACATACAGTCAGGGATAACATAAAACACCTGTATATGTGACATATGTTGCTGTACAACAATGTCATTATGTAGAAAATTTCTGCAGAGTGCAACACTGAAAAGTCATTTTTTGCCTTAGGGAACCTCTCACATTTATATTGTAAATCTATCTCACTCTTGCAACCTTCTTGTGAACCAGACCCCTTGTGGTAGATACTGTGAAGGCAACAGTAAAAGGAGTCCTGGTCGTATCTGTGAGAAAATTGTATTCCTTCAGATATTCTTTTGTGTTTCCACAGGCTCTATCAAAATGAAGCCTTCCCAGTTCCAATCAGTTCATCAGAAATACTAAATGTTTTAAGGATCCACGTTTTCTACAAAGCATTTGTGTTCTCCTAAAAGCTATTTTTCACTATAATAATGTTTTATTTGAATTTAGTTGTAATGAGTGTTGGAGCAATTAAAGTATCAGCTGCTATAAGGAGTCTTGAGAGCTCAGGAGACATAGGATCAGGGCTTAAGCTACTGAAATACTTTTTATGATAAATAAAGGTTGCATAAACCTCAGTTCCAAACAAAATAGTTGACATATGCTAAGCTCAAAATACTAAACTTCTCCTGCCCTCTCCCACTAAACAAATAAAGGTCTATGAAATATTCAAACTTACATCTGCAGGAAGAGAGAAAACATTTTTTTTCTGTTTTAAATTTTTTGGCAGATGCTCAGATATTTATGATAACAGCTCATAAAATGACATGGAAAGGTTAGAAGGAAAGGTGTGGTGGGAATTTTGAGTATGACTTTGTAAACTAGCGCATTTGTTAAGTCTTAAACTTCAAATTCTAGCCAGGTTGTTTGTTCATTTGCATGTGGCATAGTGTAGATATTGTGGGTTAGGAAACAAGTCAGTGAAGTGTTTATGTGGAGGGCTGGATCATGCCTTCATATCCTACAATCAATTAAATTCCTTTTATTTAATTGTTGTAACCATTACCCTTTGAAAAAAAAAAGAGAAAAATCCTTTTAAATATTTTTCATTAACACATACTATTAAGTGGGTAAGCACCCTAAGTATATTTTAATTTAATTTGGATTTAACTGCAACATTTTTCCCATAGTAATTACATGACAGTTTGTTATTAAGAAAATATTTATTGAAGTTGAACTTGGTGATAGATACATATCTATCACATCACTGTTAAACCTCATTAGATGGTGTTTTAATTGCGATTTGGTTTTAATTACCATTCATTAAGAATATTATTAAATCTAAATTGCGTGCTTATGAAAGACTGGTTTGCCAATATGAGTGGCTGAGGCTCTTAACTACTGCTCTGCTTCTAGGTTCCCATAATTTGAGGTGTGTGGGATGAAATTTTGATCTATTTGCACTATTTCTAACCATGTGCCCTTCCTCCTTCGCTGCCTGAATCTTCCATCTTTATTAAATAGAATTAATGGCATCTGAGCCAGTCAAGAGATATAAAAGGAAAATAAGGTACGAAAAATGGTGACAAAACAGCCCTTTGGGCAAGAAAGCGGGGAGCCAGCAGGGAAAAAGCTGAAGCAAAGAGGGAACACAGGCAGAGAAAACAGAAGTCAAACAGGGCATTGAAACCAATTATCTAAATTAAAAGTAGTAGAGGATGGGGACTGGATGCCTGAAGGGTGTGGGGGGATATGGCTGATGATTTGCAGAGCTTTTTCTCTTTGGCTTATCATGGCAAGTCTGGCCAGGGTCAGTCACTGTTACCATCTGATGGCAGCCTGGTGGCTTTTCAGCAGAATGAGTTGCTGTTCCCAGTCCCAGTCCCTGCGGTGCAGAGCTGCTGCCATGGGCAGGCCCTGTCCCCGAGATCAGGACAGAACTGAGCTGCTTAGTGGTTCTGTAATATCAATTCACAAACAATAGTTACAAAGAAAGCCTGGTGCCTTTCCATTTTTTGTGATGTGTGTCTCTACGTTTTTTTTTTCCTGGAGGCAGTGCTTTTAGAAGTGCCACTCAAATGAACAGCCTTATGGGATGCGTGGAATTGCTTTTCTTAGTCGTGTTTGCCAAGATTTCTTAGTAGTAGCCCATAAATCTAAGGCAAGCTGAAAAATCCTGAAATAAAACATTTTCTTTTCTAAGGATATCAATGTTTCAACAAAAAACCTTATAGAGTTGTATTTTTAGAAGCTGGGTGTTTTTTTAATTTTTAGAATTTGGAGCCTTTTGTATAGGAACAATGTTTTCTTTTTGCCAAAAAGGAGGAAAAGCTGAGATGTAGGATGTGAGGGTACTCTTCTGATGGAGACCAGCTCCCCATAACCACTTAGCAAACTGGAGAGCTCTTTCCAAGGCAGATGAGGGGCAGTAACAGAGAAAAGGCATGGTCCCTTACAGGGTTCAGTGCTGGCTTCCTCTAGGATGCCAGTGTCTAACCCTGTCAGAGCGCTCAGAGAGGAATTAATGATGAGGGGGCTGCTGGGCAATGCCATCGAGGTGAAAAGGCAGTTATACATTGGAAATAGCTGAAGTGGCCTGAGGTATTCATCCCATGGGCTGGATAAGGAAACACAGCAAGGCCCTGTACAGTAACAGTCTTTGGCTCTGGTTCTCCTTGCACTAAGGATGGTTTCGTGCCAGGTTATCTCCATTGGCTCCAATGGATTTTCTCCAATTCACGGTGCAGTTTAAATTAGATGCAGGACTTCTTTTCTCCTGTTTCCGATTCATCAGTCTCTTTCAAAACCTTCTGCACCAGATGTTACAATTGTAAACAAATCATCCTGGCAAACCAAAGTATCTTCTGTGTCTGTGTCACAGTAGGTGAGGTCCTAGCATCAGTACCTCTATCTGCCTCTGAATCTTCTGCTCATAAAACATCAGTTATACAATGATTTTTTTTGGCAGATGAGTCTCTTCCATGAAAAACCCATTTCCATTCCAACACAACAGTGCTTTCATGTGGACTGTTGCACTCTGTGTTGCGCAACCCTTTTGCACAATGCCTCATTATGTTATCTTGCTTCTTGATATGCTGAATCATGGGATGACACTTTTCCAGCTTCTTTGTATGCCAACAATAACTTGCTCATGTTTCAAAGATAGAGAAGGCTGCAGAAATCACTACAGTGCAGGGAGCCTGAACATTTGGCTGAGGGAAGTTCTCAGCAGGCTTTACACTCCTCCACATGGGTGGGGAAGTTACCTTTCTGCTCCTGCTCTCTTTGGATGGCTGTAGGAAGTTGCACATGACTTGCACTTGTCATTAGAAACCTGGAGAAGGCCCAGATTCCTGGTCCATCTGAACCGATAGCAATCAGCCACTTCTGTGCTGGGGCCCCTCGACTGAGAGAACATAAATCAGTTCACCTGTCTGTGGAGCACCATCTGCATTCAAAGACTTGACCTAGAAGAAACATGGAACTGTAGAGGAGACTTTGGAAATAGCCACATAGATACATCAGGATGTTCCTGTGGGATTTCCTGACATGCCTGAGCCTTCACGCTGTGTCCAGCGTGGTGGTGTGAGGAGGCAGCTAAAGCAAATGCTTTCCTACTGCAGTAGCCCCAACATTATACATTTCTCCATGTGTTCTACCATAACTCCTGGGTGTTGAGTTACACTAAAGCTGCTTATTTTCCATAACTCAGGGGTCTGATGATGATTTCTGACTTCTATTTTAAAAATTAACTTGCTTTTGGTCGTTTATGCACAGGATCCTTGGAGAGGCAAACGATGCTCTCCCTTGGCCATTTTGGAGTTCTTTATTGTTAAGAGTTTGTAGCTGTAAGTATTTATGTGATCATACAGAATTCAAAATCAACTGAGTGTGCTCACAGCTGTCCTGAGATAAGGGACAAGATTTTGGTCTCAAAGGAGTATATTACATTTCTAAGAAACAGAGCTTTTAAAGGAAATACTGTTGTATTTTTAAAATGTATTCTTATTTGAATACCATATTTTATTTCCCAACACACTTCTCTTCGTAGCACAGCATTGTACTATGTACCTTCTGCACTTTGGACAAGCATTTGAAAAGCCATTGGTTTTCCTCTGAAGATGATAACTCTGACTTGCTACGAAAAACTCTACATTATCACGGTGGTGTCCAAACATACCTTAACGTTGTGTTTGCACATCTGGCTTTTAAGCCTAATTTTTACAGCAATTTCGTGTACAGAAGTATCCACTATTTTTAGCCATTATTGCTTAAAAGAGAGTGAGTTTTAAAGCCTTTTTTTCTCCTCTGTGTTTATTGCATGCCTAAATTCTCTGAGAATCTGTCCATATGCAGTAAGACTTTGATGTGAGATATAATAAATATCAGATTTTAAGAGCAGGCATGTACTTATTTGTCTGACATGTGTATGTATAGAAAAGGTCAAAGGATTTAATGTTTTTATTCAGGGTCATGGGTATGTGAAACGTTCTTCATATGGATGCTATATTTTCTATGGTATTTATATCTCTGTTTTCGTATTTCTAGTTCAGTGTCCCAGCCATTCTTAAGTGTCCTGCTTTATTTTTCCATATATATATGTGTTTATTAGCTTATATTTTTATTCTTTGTGTGTCACCTTTTTGTTTCCCCACCTCCTCTCATGCTGTCCTGCCACAGAAATGGGTCAGACAAGTTCCAAGAACTGTAGATTGGCTGGATGGGGATCCACCTAGCAACACCACCACACTAATGCTGGTTTGGGAAATGTGCCCTACAGGAGTTTGTCTTGATTAAAGGCTTCAGTCTGTCTATGCAACACAAACATAGGAGCCCCCATGCTGCTCTCTGAAATTTACAGCGTATTTTCTTTTTACTCAAGCATTTTGAAGCAGAACAGAAGAAAGGATCAAAGGTACCGTAATGTTTCTATAAACAAGTACTACTTAGTTTGGTTTTTTTTATCTTGGGTTTATTTTTTTCCAAACAAATCTTCTAGGCACATTAGGCTCAGATTTCATTTTATTGCCAAATCACCAGCTGGCAACAAAATCACATATGTCCGTGTAAATAAAGTAGATGAGACTCTGAACAGGAGATTGGGAGATGATTCAAGCAGTCATATTGGCTTCTGCACCTTAAAATTTGACTGGCTTATCTGTCTATTCAGCAATGTCCTGTACAGACCCGCTTTCAGCATGAAATACTGAATTACCCCAAGCTGAGATTTTAGTCTGTGGTTTTCCTCCCTTCTAGTGAATTTACAGGAAAACAGATAATTCTCTGGGACTATAACCCAAAAATTCATTTTCTGTTTGCTCATCGATGATGACTAATCTACTCCCTGTTACTCAAATATAGGTGTAGCTCTTTGTGATGAGTGATAGTGTTATGAAGCATTTTCACTTTGAGAGCCAGGTCATCCTTCCTTTGAAGGTAATGTAATTTTGCAATTGGCTTGAGGACTATACTACTGCCTTTTTGGGATATTTGGATTTACTTGGCAATGAAACCTCAAAATTGAATAACTCATCTTTAAGGTCATTGTTGCTATATAGGCCCTTTGCAGTTGTAGATAGACAATGGCATAGTCACCTCAGTTTGTAATATTAAATTAAGATTTTTCCTCCCACCCCATAATTGCTAGGAAAAAAAAAATCCTATCCATTATTATTGGGCAAACATATAACAAAGTTAGCAATTATCATCTTGCATCTAAGAACAGGTGAACAAGAGCATCTTTTCAGATCTGGGTTTTCACCGTGCAGTCATGTAAATGGGTTCCTTTTGTGCTCCTTTTGGGTCCCTGGTGAAAGACAATTTGAGTTTTGGATAAGGAATTAGGATGTTTGTTCATATTGGTCATATCTCATCCAGGGAAGATGTTCCTTGGCAGAGGTGGAAGAGGTGGGCAGAGAATTCCCTTTGTCAGAGCAGTGGCACGGAAATGCTGCAACAGCTATGCAGGATCTGTTTGCAGGGGCAATTTTGCACTCAATAAACTCTAAAATAATTTAATGAATGGGGGAATGCTCCACTATCTGGTAGGTGAAGGACAGAAATGAAAAGGGTTCAGCAATAAATAGACTTTGTTTCTTGCTGAAACTTTTTAATCCTTGCCTTTTCTCTATTCTCCTCTTAGGTCTCAATCCCAGCTGACTTCTTGAAGCACTCATCCCTACTACAAGTTATGTTTTTTTCTGTCAAGGACTCCAATTCTGTTCTTTCTTCCTTGTATTTCCCTCTAGTTTGTAATGCAGCCTGGAATGTAATGTGGGGGAGAGGGGCTTCAGTTTGGGAAATATCAGTGCATGTTCATTAGCTGACTTTTTCCCCAAATTAGACAGAATACAGAATACTTCCTGCCCCACTCAAAATCATCTGTGTAGAAAGATAAAATAGGAGTTAACAAGGGTCAGGTTTATGACAGGGAAGGAAGGCTGCTAATGACCATTATCTATGCCACAGGTTTAACTTCATTACTTTTGCATTAAGTTCTTAATGCCCAAAGCAATAAGCAAACTGAGTCCTGTTGAACTGTAGTAACCTAATCTTCTCTCCAAACGAAGCAGAGGGGAAGGCAGAGTCATTTGACATGGCCTTTATTTCATCTTCTTTTTTCCCATCCCCCATTCACGTATTAACCGTGTTGTGAGTTTCCTTTCTTCCTCACAGCCTTTTTCTTCTCTCTCGTTCCTTATTTCCTGAGTTTTTCTGGCTTTTCAAAGTGGTATTTGGTGCAGGATTTACCCTTATCAGAGAGTTTAGGCCTTCTGTAATACTGGATCCAGAGTTTGACACATGCAGAAGCCTATCTTGATAATATTTATAAATACAGAGTTACACAAAGCATGTCCAGAATCTAAAGCTTTTAATTTCAGAGCTCAGACAAACTTGAGCTGGCCGTGACATTGTGTGTCCCAGAAAGTCAGAGCAAAGGTCTAGGAGAGCAAATTTGATGGGTTCTTTGAAGTGTGGTCACACTTTTACAAAAAGAGTTGAAGGTGTTGGACTGATTATATCCCAGTGTGACTTGTGGGCATGTACCAGCCTTGCCTCCAACAATTAGTTCATCTTCTGCCCATTCTCCACTTACTATCCCTGCTGACATTTTTTCACTCAGAACTTGCCACACTAGATGTGGGAAGAGTTTTGGGTTAGTGAGCAATGAAATTACACAAACAGAGAATTAATTGTAACTCATGATTTAGAATGAGATCAGCATTTCTGTTGTTTCAGCTCTTTTCCTACTCACTCTCAACTTTGTCATCTGAAAGATAATGAATTGCCCTCTTCTGGTGAGAGCTACAGACTTTTGCTCTGTGGCCGTAAAAGGAACAGCCATTGAGTAAGAAGAGGGAGCACAAATGGATTTCCTAATACGTGCAATCCCCAGACTAATAGCCTCAGCTTTTGGCAACAGATGACATCCACAGTGCATCTTTTTTTGTGTTCCCCAAAAGAATGAGAGTTACCTTCTGGCAGGTAACTGGTGAAACCAAATGTCCAATGTGTAAGAAATAAGTTGCTGCTTAGAAAAAGGATCCCAAAGTGATAGGTGCCCAAGGAATATGATAGATTAGACAGACAGAAAAAAAAAATACAAATTATGTAGAATAAAGCAATGACTGTAAAAACCCTATCAGCAATGCAATGTAATATATTACCATAATCCAATATTATATGGTAACCTCCATATGAAAACATTACACTCTGAGTAATGTGCTGAAGGCTGAAAATTTATCTTATGTCCTGTTCCCTGTTCAGAATGATCAGGGTTACCAGATATTTGGGACTCTGAGAAAATGTTCCCTCTGTAATAAAGTTTCCCTGCAGTGCAGCACAAAGGGTTTTCATTTCTTGACCCTTTCTGTCTTGGGAAGAACATATCAATGTTTTTCTGCTGTATCCAGGAAACTGTGGCTGCAATGAGGTCCATGAGTATTACAGTAAGGCTTGATATGTCAGTCTGACAGGCATCATCTATTTTAAGAAGTGCTATCTCCTCTCTACAGACCTGTCTGCCTCCTGACTGCTTGGTTTGACTCTCAGGCTGCTTTTTTGGCTTGTACAGGTCAGAGATTCTTCTTCAAATTGCTAACATCCTCGTCACTTTTCTCCCAAATGAGGTATTTCTTGTACTTCTAAAACGAGAGTTGAGTGAACTCCAGGGCACGTCAATTGTAGCTGCTGGCAATGCCACAAGTAGGAAGGAGTGAATGGCAGATCCCACCCCAGGTGAGTGTACATGCAAGCAAATTGAATGGTCTCTAGTGTGTGTTTGGTACTGACTTGCTGAGCTTTGCCTCCCTTCCATAGGAGGGAAGAGGGCATAATGTATCCCTGCACTGGGCTTTTTAAGATTGCTTACATACTTAGGGAACCCAAGTTTATTTAGATATCATTACTGAGTTCTGCAAGAAACAAAACCAAAAAACCTTCCACTCCAGTAAAATAACCTACCCCTTCCATAAAAGAATTGAGAAGAGGTGCATGCGTTTAAATCTTGATTGTGGTCTCCTTTCAGACATGGAAAACAATGTCATTGGATGCCAGATTGGGTGTTTAGCCATTAAATGCCTATATTTTTGAACAAACAAGCTGCCACAGTTCTGAAGAGGGCTTGTGGAGAAGCAGCACTGTTTTCTAGGAGAGCAGAGCAGATCAAGGGCCCGTGTGCAGTGAACTATATCTGATTCAACACAGCCTACAAAATTAAATTTTGTTCAGCTTAAGCGTTTAATTACTGCAGATGTTCAGGAGATACTCTGTGAAGCATCACCTACTGGGGCCCTTTGGACAGATGCTGTTTGCTTTGACACTCCATCTGTCACTTTGAAATAATCGCTGAAGCTTTAACTAGGATAACCCTGCAGGGCTGGCATCATGGCATGTAAGAGGTTAAAAATAAGATCAAGGTCATTGCATGCCATGCATGGTAGAAGGTCAGTGAATGATGAGTACCACTTCTTGCTCTACATGATTTTCAGCAAAGAAATGTATGTTATCATACAAAAGATTTTGGTTTGCTTTCTGGAAGATCTGGTACGAGTGATAGAGCCCAATAGCTTGTTAGAGCTTTACATTCAGTGTGCTTTGGAGGTGAGCAAGATTTGACAGCAAATAACGGGTGTGGCTTAAACCAAAGGAAAAGCCTTGGTCATTTTATACCAGCAGAGATCTGCAGTATTGATACAAGACACCACCAGAATCTACCAAAAGACAGCGTGGTTATTAATTGGCCTCAGAGAACGCCTATGAAAGACATGTTTATTTTGTGTTGCTGTTCCTTGGGTGTTTGTCCATGGCTCAGGAGAAGAAATTTTGGAGACAACGAACTAGACTAGTAAAAACGCCTTCCTATGTGTTGTAAAATCATGTTAAGCCAAGACTGTTCTTCCTTCTGCTATGTCTGAAAAATCTGTCCACACTGAGACCTTTAAATAGCCTTAGTAGTGGTGCTGCTGTAAGGGAAGTAGCAGGATGCCTTGCTCTGCACTCCCTGGTTGGTGGTGGCTCTCTGCTCTTCGTCTGCACCGCTGTGCCCAGCACTCTTAGTACTGTGTATTAGAAAGCCAAAGGGTACAATCGACCTATGCATTTCGATCCCGTGTATAACATTTAATTCTGTACAAATCTGATTTTCAGTGCCTCCCAGAAACCTGATCATAAGGTATTGGCTTTATTAGCTCCATTTATAATCTCATAGAGGAATCAAATAGGTTTGGTAGGCTGTGGTTTTGATAAACTCACATCGATTGCTTGTAGCTTTGCCCATTTCCATGCTCTGAGGTTAGCGTCATTCCTTTGGCTAGTTTTTCATCAGTCTTAGTATCAGGGTGATTTATCTGTTCATTGCCTTTTAAGACATTGGCAGAACATCAGGTTGATTTTCTAGAATCTTCCTTCTTCCAAGGCATGCTGAAAATGTTTCCTTCCCTGTTTGGGGATAGGAAGTGCTTAGACGTCTTGCCTTGAAAAATATTCTCCACTAGTAGTAGTCTTTTGCATTTCAACGTTAGCTTCAAGCACAATTTCAACTTTAAGATCCCAAATAAACTTCAAATTTAGTCTATTTTATGCTTTATCCTACTGCCTACAGATTTTTTCCTTGCTTTTTTTATGATTTTGCAATTTGTTAGTGTAGATTAGTTATTTGACCAGTATCGTCTCATCTCTTGATTACTTGGTTGTTGCATCTGGGGCTTTTAGTAAGATGTTCATTAACAGTTCTCAGTCACACTTGGTCAGTGAGACTTTTTCCCTCAACTCAATTGCTCTTAACAGTTTCACAAAGCTGAACTTTTCAGGGCTCCATATATATATATTATTACTAGTTTATACAGTTTGCTCTTTTTGCCTGTAGCAAGGATCATTGACCCATAATTAATGGTACTTGTGTTATGGGTGTTTGTCAGGTGATCGGTTCCTCTGTCAAGAGAAAGTTGGAGAGGTTTTCCACAGCCTGGTGACTTCTCTGCCACCTAGTTTATAGCTGGGGTATTTGGTAATTCTAAGGGGGGTTAGCATTGATCCCTCTTGGGAGACTTTGAGGTTAGTAGACAATCTTTTCATCCTACAGTTCATAAACAACCTGGCTTTGTATCACTCACCCTGTTTTCTGGCATGATGGCAGGGGATGTCAACTAATATATCATCTTGTTGCTTTATCAGGGTCATGATGTAAGAAGCATTCAGAAGCATTCAGGATAGCTTTTTTTTTTGTTAGTGACTTGGTTATAAGCAAACCCATCTTTTCCACTCATTTTCTTCTAAGACATGGGCCCTATCTAAGTAGATTACAACAATTGATTTAAACATTCAGTCATGCAAATCATTCTGTGAGGTTCAGTAATAGCAGCTAGGTCAAATTAGTGCTCATAAATGGCTAATTCTATTTCCTCTTGTTTATTACCCAGGCTTTTGGCATTGGTGTATGGTTAATTAAATAATTTCTTCTTCCCATCCTCTCTTTGCAGTCAGTGCCTTCCTGACCATAGTCTCCAATGGAAATCCATCAAGGGCAGGGTTTCTGATATGGCTGTTCATAGATGATGGTTGGGTGCTCTCCCCTCTCTGGGGTCCTTCCAAGTGAGAGCTGAGCATTACAACAAGAGAGGATGCTGCTGCTTCTGCTAGTCCTGTCTTGTATCTAAACTAAGACCTGAGAGGCTTTTATTTCATCCTATAAAATACAATTGCGTCTGTCCCTTTTCTGTCCTCCTGAATTGGCAGATTATTGTGCTTTGACGTTTTTTGGTTCCTATCCCCTGTTGAAAGAAATGTCTGACTTCAAGTGATGTCTTACGTGAAGAGATCAGTGTCTCTTCTGGAACTTCTTTCTTATATCCTGACTGATGCTTCCACGTCTGATTTCTGTTACTTACAGAGATTTTATTCCCTCGTTCATCTGAAGGAGAATATTTTTTCCTATTAAGTGATGGCTGATGCTGCTCCTCATTACAGAATTTAAATAGACCAGCATTTCCCTCCTGTTTTACCAACACTAAATTCACACAAAATAACAGAAAACCAAGCCCATACACTGTCAAACAGAGACCCTCTCACAGCGTGGTGACCCTCTTCCTGTCACCTGCCACATTTTTCATGCTAAACCTACAGCTGTGAAACTGTTTTTCCCCCCCACCTCCTCAAACAACAAAGTCCAAAGAACACTCCTCAGTTTGATGCCTGTCTCAATTTGCAAAACATCCTTGGACAGAAATGACACTGGTAACAGCAAGAGAAGAGTCTTCGTGAAAGCAACAGCAGCTTTTCATTGCCAGCTCCTCCAGTGGGTCTGAGCTAATAACAACCATGCTGCAAACTTCATTTAATTTGTATGGGCCTATTCCAGAGCTTTCCTATTGACTTCAGGAGCATTGGATCAGGCTGTGTGGTAGCTAAGGCTTTGCTTTATGACTCAGTATCACTGCCTTGGAACAGTCTTTGCCAGATCAGTCAGATTTTCCATTAAAACATTCTCTGAAGAGAGAAATGAGTGTTCAGCTAGCTGCCTGCTAGCAGAAATGTCTGATCTTTCACTTGTATAGTTTTGCCAAATAACGTTTTCCTCTGCCATGAGAAACTTGTGTGTTTCAGGTGGGACAACTCTGTGAATGTCTTATGGAGAGCTGAGAATATCTGTGTGAATCTTTACTCGCTGGCCCTGCTTTATTTTGTTTGAGTGATCTTTTTGTCCTTTCAATATGTTTCCGCATTTTTACCTGAAATGAGAGGAAACTGATTTTTTTAATAGTAAAATGCAGACCATATTTCTGGTTAATCTTCCGTGGCAACACTTACTATTATGTGACTAATTCACCTGAGACTAAATAACTATAATAGTGAAATAAATTTAGCCTAACACCATAAAAAGCAAAACTAAAACTATGACTCTGTAAAGCCGTATCTGTTATGAGCTGAGCATATACTCTGTTAAAGAACAGGAGACTGTTTTCGTTACCAAGCTATAGTATGTACCTCCCTCTTCCCATGTAAGTGATTTACAAAGGTTCTTTTTTTGGCTTGCATTTTTCCTGTTTGGTTTTTTTCCTGAGGGAGAACCAGGCCTGAGTTTTGTTTAGGTTTGTGTTTTATTTTGGTTGTTTTGTTGCTGGAAATCATTAAGGGTGTGAAGTTAATCTGCCCATGTAACACACCTACTGCTGCTCTGACCTGGTTCCTTATCTGCTCTGGGATTTTAGGTGCTGATCCATTCATGCTGCACTCAAGCTGTTCAGCCCCAGGAAGGGGATTAATTCTTCTTTGTACAAATCAGTGTGTTGGTCACAATTGCTTTGCAGCCTCTTGCTCTAACAGGTAGGGTGATGTGCAGACCTAAAGAAGGACTTCAGCCAACTGGAGAAAATGTGCATAAATATGTGAGAGCGGTGGTTGGAGATACACAAATGCATAAAATAAGGTCATAACTCAGCTCCTGATATCCATCTCAGTCTATTGCCCACTATTAATATGGAAAGGTAAAAGATCTCTTGAACTGAGCAAATATAGATAATGATATAAGCTGACACATCTTCACTGTCTTCACAGGTGTCAGGAAAACCACTCTTAGCCACCTCTGGGAACATAGACTTCCACTTCTGAGACAGTTGTGTCTGAACAAAGAAAAGTCAAGGTGGATGGACCAAAGTCACAGAGTAAAACGTGTCACACCGTGCTGAAGCCAGGACATGAATCAGAAGGAAAAAAGTAAACTAAGGATTCTGAACAGTTTGCAGTTTTGTTCCTTTCTTCTCCTCTTGTTGGTTTTATTCCCCTCTATTCTAGGAATTCTGTAGTAGTGCTATGAGGAATAATCAATTAATGCTTAGAAAGCACTTATAATGATTCCCAGTTTACACATGAATAAACAGAATGCAGCTTAGGTGACTGAGTCACAACCATTTTCTGAGTCTGATAGGGCATGGGCAGCAACAAAGAGCCGGCTCAGCACTTGTGCTCTAATTGCTATTTTGCCAGAAAAGTTGGGGATGGAGATCAAGCAGACAGAAATTAGTTATAAAGCTCCCTGAATGTAAATTGCTGTGCAATGCTTTTTTTTTTTAAATAAAAAAAAATCACTACAGTCTGTAGTGATTTCACAAGTCCTGCGTAGCGAAGGCAAGACTTGCTTGAGGTCTCATGGGATGACTGTGGGTTATACCAAGGACAGGATCCAGGCATTCTGACTCTAATGCTGTGCTCAAGCACAAAGCCATCTTTCCTCCTTCTACATACTTGATGTTTTATTATAGAGTGCCTTATCATGTAACTTCATATCTGATACTTTCTGGTGTGTTCAGCCTGAAGCATGGTTAATGTAGACATGTCCTTTTTATGTGCATCGTAACTCATAATATCTTGCTTTTACTGGAAAATTCACAGCTGCAGTTCAGACATGTGGCCTGGTGCTGTGATACTCACTGATGTTTTTCACAGCTCTGTGTCCACTGAATACTGCCTTCAGTATTATATGTTGGGATAGGAGTGGATATGCTGCAAGGATCTCTCTTTTCTCCTCCAGTGATGAAGGTGTTACCCTGATGTATAGCCAGGTCATGATAAAGTTCTTCCTTCATGTCCAAGGACACATTTTTGCTATTTGAAAACCCACAGAGTGCATATAACTGCAGAAGAACAAGCACAAGCCTTGCTATCCTACTTCATATACTGTCAGCCAAACGAGAAAGCCAGCTTTTTAGTCCTCCGGGGTCATTTTATTTTTAGGGCTGATGCCTGAAGCAGGAAGAAAACAGCTTGATCTGTAGGTTTTTCTTTGAGCTTCCAGTGCTGGCAGCAAAAAGCAACTTCTTTTGACGTGCAGGCCGAGTTTAACCAATGGAAAAAGCTGTATGGGCCAGTGAGTTGCCATGTTTTGAGTGTTGCTGTTCAGAAGCAGAGCACAGTTTCTTGCCTATCCCAGAGCTGTTTCATTTTTGATCTCTTCGGTCTATACTTGCCATTCCAGCTGTTTTTCTGTCTCTTTATTTAATATCAGGCTTTTTCTCTTCATGCTTTTTCAGGTTTTTCTTTTTTCCCTGCTTGTCTGAAATCCATCTTGGAGACACTTGTTGCCCTGTGCTCTGATCTGTTTTGAGCCTCTGCCAACTGCTGCTGCTGCCAGTGGATAAAATGACTGAGTCACCACTTTGTGAATTTTGCATTTGCTTGTGGGGTGGCAGAGCCAAGGCCATCATGAACAAATCAAGCAACCACAACAAAGACCCAAAACACAAACACTGGGACTTAACCTCAAAGCATATGCTGGAGCCCGATGAGGTGACAGCCAGCAAAACGCATACCGAAGGACCTCAAAGCATTACTCAATCTCAGTCCTACGTTAACCACATCAGAGGCATACACCTCACACGGCTCTGGATCAGGGGAGAGTGTGGAAGGGAAAGGTGGCAGTGACCAAAGGACCTCTTTCCTTCTTCCAGATTAAATTTATCAGAGCAGAGCAGCAGATTAGGAAAAAAAAAAGAAAAAAAAGAAAAATATGCTCAGGGTTATTGAAGTTGAAGAAAGCAGAACTAAATGCATGAGAAAGGCCCAGTTTGGCAAACTGGTTCCCCTTCTGCACTATCTAGAGTGGTGGCAGTGTGCTGTCCCTGCAGTGCTTCCTCTGGTCTGGCTTTCATCTGTACCTGTTCTCCTGGAATTGGCCCAGTGCTGACTTGCTCTCAGTGCCTCTGTATCCTTGTTTCCTATGCTTTCTAAACATCCAGCTTGTCAGCCTAAGGTTGACCTGAAGGGCCAGTGGGTGTTTGGGCTCTTCACACCTCTGTCTGTGGGTACCAGAGCTCACCAAAAGGCCATTTACACCCTGTGTGCCAGTAGTGATAACAAAAGAGAGGGTTAACCAACACAGTGATGCTGAAGCTGGTGGAGGTTTTGTTACTTAATTTTAGGTTGATCAGGATCATCCCTGTGCTGCCAGCAGAGCCACGGGGGCATTTAATACAACGCAGGTATCAGGGCTCTGTGGCTGCCTCCAGCTTTGGTCCTAATTGTTGATGGTGTGTTTTATTAGGGATGGACAGGGGAAAGGCTGAAATGCACTCATCCAATCTGCAAGCAGAGCACAGGAATGTATCAGTGTGTCTTTTAAAATATCTTGGCCTGTTTGGCTTGTAATAGCCCTGTGGTAAAAAGTTTTTTTGTTCTTTAGCCCTGTTGCAAAAGGAAAATGGGTTCCTATTTGCATTGTCCCCACAGTGTTTGTGTAATTAATGTACGTGGGGGTTCTCCCTCCCCCACCCTCTCCCAAGGTAAAAAATGACCTTGTCAAAACTTAGATTACAAAATCTTAGTTACTAAGCAATGGGTAGGGCCCCACTGGGATGGCATCCCAGCTCCTGAAATGGTATGTATAGTAAAAACTAATAAAAATGGTGTCAGAGGCTCTCAGGCTTCCAAGTCCCCTGCTGTGTGACCCCCTGATCCCAATTTATTAGCTGAACCCAGGGAAGCAGACAAACCTCTCTGGCTCCAGACTGTAGGCTCCAAGAAAGGAAATAATGTGAGCTCCAGAGCAGAGGCTCCAGAGCAGGAGGGAAGCGAGGAGGGAGGGAAATCCTTGTGGAAAACAGGGGGCTGAGAGTAGGGCTGGAGGGAGCTGCTGACAAGAGCCATCTGAGCAGGATAGGGAAGGGAAACTCGCTCTGTGGTATCTCAGTACCTTGACGTTCAGATGCTTTAAACATGTCAGAAAGGAAGGGGGTGGGGGGAGCAGGGCTTATAAGGAGGCAACCAGCTAAATTTGTTTCCTTTCATGTGTTAGCAGTGTGCTTCAGTCTGAGATCACCTTGTGCTGGTGACTGAGGATTTAGCAGCTGGGGGTGGCAGATAGAGGTGCAAAGAATGTGCCCTGTGGGCCAGAGGGGGATGCGCCTTCCCCCTTCCTGCTCCCCAACTGCAAGAATTTTCTCTTTAAAGCATTAAAGACTCTGCAGCTCATCACGTTGCTGTTAACCCCCTGGATTTCCTCTTTGGTGTGTGGTAGAAATAGCAATTAAAGTGCTTTGCACAAGGGGAGTGGGATTTTTCCTTTTTTTAGTTCTTTTTTTTCATTTTTTTTTATTCTTTTTTTTTCCTCTTGAAAAGCTGCCAGAGCAAAGTGATATTGATGAGGACGGCTCGCTTCGATTACTGGAGACTGGCTAAGGAACAGTCACCTCCAGCCCGTTTCCTTACCCTACTTCTGCCTTGGACAAGAAACCCCAGTATTTTCTCTGCTTTCAGCAGTTGTCAGTGCTCTGCACTCCTCAGCTGTGCCCAAATCCAGCTTAAGTAGGGGTAAGAAGCGTAACAATAACTCTCCTTGTTTAATGCCAACCGTTGCATTTGAAGTGCTTTGGCTTCCCAAGGGTGATCTTATCAAGAGAAGGCACTGCACTTTTTGAAAGGCATGATTATGCAGTAAAACAGATAATGATGAAAATGAATGGATCAAGGCCATGTGGAAGGTAAGCATATAGCAATAGAGCAGGCCTTTCTCATTTGCAACGTCTATACATCTGTAATTTCCTATTTGGAAATGCATCTGGGGTTTCCGGGGGCAGGACTGGCCCAGTGTTTCTCCTGCTCAGTGACCTCAGTGTTTGTTTCTAAGAGCAAAGAGAAGGGCAGGCCCACGGCTTTGGCTGCCTTAGTGCTGTCTGGCTTGTACGAAAAAGGGTTGTGGATATACTCCCACTTACCTGGAGGTATCTTTGAGAAATACCCCTTGATGTAAGGCCAGTACAGATGACAAATTTAGGGGCTGGGAAAACACAAGTGCACAGGCAGGTTTTCTCCTTCACGCTAGTAGGAAATAGGCTGCAGCTCAATAAATCTGGGGTTTTCTGGCTCTGTTTTTTTTCTTTTTAAATCACTGCCAGGGTCATCAATTTAAACAACCACATCATTTGTGTTTTCTGTAGTTGAACACAGAAATTTTGAAGTGTTGTCTAAAAGGAAAGACACGTAATGTACTCCTCCTCTCCCTCCTTAGCTGTAATCAATGTGAGTCTGATGGTTAGCAGAGGTCCTTGGTAAAGGATCAAGATTTACTTTCTCCTCTGCAACCAATGAGAGCTTAAACCTACGTCCAGAGTTGACTTGGGTGTTGCTGTTAATATTATACATAGAGAAACCTGAAATGTCACCAGTTATCTGTAGCTTGGTGTTTGCCCCTCTGCCATGCGACGGAATAGGTACAATCCTTTTGAGGGAAAAGGGACTGATGAAGGCTGCTTCCCCAGGGGCAGAGGCTGGGAGTAAAGTGGAGCATGGCTGGAAATGATGCTGTGCCTGCACTTCCTAGGGTTGCAGAAGGCCTCACGCTTCCCAGTAAGGCTGTGTTCCTGGATTCTGTAGCTTCTCCATCCGTGTGCTGTGGCCATGTGAGTGAAAACAGAGGAAGAAGTGTGGTCCCAAGCAGGCAGCCTTCCCTCCTGCATGGGCTTCAGTAAGAAGCAGCCTCAAACCCAAACTGTTATCGTAGTCATCCTGCTTTAGGGCATGTGTTAAGCTTTTCTGCTACATGTGGATGCACCACCTGTGTTCTGGTGTAGTTGTCCAGTGCTGTAATGTCCTTCTTGAAGTTTGGGAAGGGGAAGGCAGCTCCCTTAGATGATGCTATTGTGCAGTTTGATTGTGGTGGAGCCTCGGTATCCATAATTTAAGGGCAAAAGTCCTTTTGCCTCACTTGTGTGCTGAAGCAGTGTAGGGGTGGAGAGTCTGAGATCTCCTTAATGTGGATCTCCCCATATCCTTGGACACATTGTGTTCATGACAGGGCCCTCACCATTTGTGGCTGAGATATCAATTTTCTTAAGATAAGCTGAAATTCTGTGCATTGTTGGGTGACTTTTATCTTGCCATCACAGTGAGTGTGCACTTGAAGTGTGAAGGGAACTGCTTTGCTTTATAACTTGGAAGTAAGGACAGATTATTTTGCAAGAGGTCATGGGAAAGTGAGAGAAGTTATGATCAAGTTGTGCCCTCTGGAATGTGATGTGGGATGAAGATGAGGAGTGTGATATCTTCCCTTTCTTCCTTTCCCTTCTTTGCTGATGATTCAGAGCTGAAATGAGCTGGTCCATTTTATGTCATAGAAGATGCTGGGCTGATCTGAAACAAAAGGAGAAAAGCAAGTCACTGTTTCAAGTGCATTTGTGGTTCAGTTGAATGAAAGCCCAGTCTTGCCAACTCATGATTTGATCATCAGTGCCGCAATGCAAAGTCCTTTCTTATAGCTCCAGGTCTTGAGTTATGCAAGATCTTAAAATATATTTCACCTGACTCCCCCCTTCCTTCATAGGTTTAATGATTTTCAAAGAAAATATAGGAAACTTGACCTCAGTGTACTAGTGAGGTACTGGGAGCCAATGGATTAAAAGCTGGTTCAGATTGCAAAGGAAGAAGAAGGTAATGTGCATTTCATAGGAAAAGATGAATAAAAAATGGGGTTTCATTATTGATGTCTTGAGCTTTGACCAACACAAGAGATGTTCCCCGATTTGGAATCTGACAAGGAGCTTCAAGTCGCCTATTTGTGGCTCCATGGATTGAGCTGAGTGGGTGGGAGATGATTTTGTTGGAGCGTCTTGGAGATCTGCATTGCAGATGTGAAGGGAGGACAGCAGCTTTTGCAGATTTTTACCAGCACTGTAGTCTTGATCACATTTATGTAAATCCAGATGAATATGATTGTCCTGTATGAACTGATAATTTCTTCCTATATCGTGGAACAAACCAAAAGATGTGGAAAGAAATCCCCTTGTGCTTGTCTGGTTCAAAGTGACAATAAGAGTTTTGATTTTTTTCTTCTTTTCCTACTTTTCTTAAAACTGAGAGTTGATTAAGGGGGGGAAATTAGTTTGTGTTTCTGTTCATAGTGGGACACTGAAGTATCTTTACTGGGATCAAAGTAAGGTGTATGCATGCATGTTGTGGATACTTTGTTTGATTACTGTCATTGCCATGTGATATTTATGTGCAGGGTCACTATCCCCACATAGAAAATACACTACTCTATACACCAGTTACTGCTTCAACAGAGCTGAAATTTTCACATGGGTTTGGAAATATGGCAAATGCAGCCAGTCACATGATGCCAATGAACAAACTAATACTCCAATGTGAATGAAAAATCTCCTACTCCCATTCCTGACCTTGAGAACAGGCCTGGGAGCATGAGAGGTGTTTTGTCTTTTCCTGCTATATCAGTTGCTCTAGTAAAGAGATTTCCTTGGAAAGGTGAAAGAAGATGTATTCTGTAGTCAGTAAGTTATGGGCTGCTTTCTGGATAGCAGTGAAGGGCAAGGTTAGGTTAGACTATAGCAGGGCTATTTGCCAGGGTATGTTTGCAGACAGTGATTGGGGCTGTCAATGAGAATGACACTGGGGAGCATCCACCTGTATGTTTAAAACATGCTCTGTGAATTCAGATGTGAAGCAGGCTAGAGAAGATACAAAAGATGTGAAAGGAGTATGGGAGCTTCTCCCTAAGGTGAGATTTTGGAAGCGATAACCTGTTTCTGTCAGGCTGTGTTAAAGTCAATAGGTTAATAACTGTTTTGGTTTTTACCATTAATCCTGCCTTTGATTTCCACTTAGGTATATCTATAACTTGCCATGTAAGTCCAGAGGGACTGGTCAGAGGTGAATTTAGCAAAGAAAAAAATTCAGTGAATCCACCTTAATTTCAATGTAACCTACAAAGACTTTGCTGCCACTACAGAGCAAGAAAGCGCTGATCCCTTCTGCCTCACGCAGCCCTGGGTTAAGACAATGATTCGGGGCATGGAAGATGGCAGAAGCTCCCAAACCCTGCTGAGCTCCTGTGTGCATTGCAGAGCACGTGGTGCCTTGTGGATGGCAAAATGCCCTCTTCTCCTCTGAGGGGTGTGAGGGGCTCTATCCTACTCCGGAGGATTTGTTTCTGCTACAATTCTTATTCTAAATACCATTTTTCTGTTTCAAGAGAGAATAACTTTGCTGGTTTAGTTCACCAGATTTTCTTAAATTGAGCTTAATTTATGAGGAGATCAGGAAGTCCTGGCTTGCACTATGTTTCCTCTATTTCAAATATAAGGGATAAAACCAAAGGGCAAAGCTGAGCTTGGGGAAGAGAGAATAGCAATTTTAACGTAACCATGTTTTCTACACAAACATTGCTCTTCATAGTCCCAGCCAGAACCCACCACCTTTCTAAAGAGAGTGCATCTGAGATGCAGAGAGCTGGAAAGATGAGAGGGACAGAAAAGCTAAGAACAGGTCAAGGATAAATACAGGTTATACAAAGCCTGAATTGGAGGGAGCATCTACTGATGAGACTATCAAGCCTTGGATCTATAAATAATGGTACCCTGTTTATTTCCTCTGGGGTCCCATGGTCAAATGACTTTTTTTCACCTTGTCAGCCAAAGAGAGATAGTCATGGTTTATCTGAGTGAGAACAAAGTATGTACCCCTTTCCCAGGGCTTGTCAGAGCTGTGGGGATGTGGGTATGACAGGGAAAGTTGCATTTCAAATGGACTTTTTCAGTGGGTGAACTCATTGCCACTGAAAAGAATCAGATGATCTGTGGAGTCTGTTTATTGGCAAAAAGTAACATCTTTCTCTATCTTTCTGCAGGATGCTTAGGAGAGGCATAATAGCCTGGTCATGTGCTGGAAAGAAATGACTCATTTCATATTGGGTCTAAGTGAAACTGATGTATTACTCATTTTTATGCAACTCTAGTAAATTGTACTTATTAAAAAAGGAGGGGGGTGAGGGGTGGAGGAGGGGCAATTACCTAAAGTCTAACCAATATGCACTAGAAAAATAATTTAGAAATATGGTTGACCTCAGCTTCCTCATAATGAAAATCTGCTGACAAATCATGTGATTTTGTTTCTCTTTTTAAAGAAACCCTTGGGGTTGCTAGTAGTTCAGGTGTTGGGACCAGCTACTGATTGAAATCCTGGCTAGATGACTTTGGCATTGTTCTTTCAAAGAAGGACTCCAGATTCAGTCATCTGCTGGGTTTTCTATGCTGCTTGTTGTGAAAGCACATGAGTCCAGCCCCCTTGCTGAGGTCTGCTGGTGGTGTGTGAGCTCTGCAGGCTGCTGAACTGTAAGCACAGCTTTAATGGCTCTGAACACAGTGGTTGCTCATTCTTCAGGTGGTACTAAAGTCTTGTAAGGGGTCCATGCACCAAGGTAGGCTCATCCTTGCCTCACAGCCCCATGTTAATTTTTTGCTGACTGTCTTCTGCTTAGAGCAAATAATCCAAAAGCCATTCTCATTCCCAGTGCTATATTTGTCATTGAATTCTGATTAATTGAAACCACATATCCAGAGGAGCTAGGAAAATGGCAGCAATTTTCAATTAGAATATCCAGAACAACCTTGTCACCTCTTTTATAATTGTTGCTTTTATTTTCAAAGGTTAAATAAGATCATTTTTAAGAGCAGTGAGTGCTATTTTTCTTCAGCCATGCTTGCAGCGCATGTGTAGAAGCTACACACATCTCTGAGCTGTGATTAAGCTCACAAAGAGGGCTCTGGGCTCTCTGGTGTCCCATTTTTTCATCAGAGATTTCCATTCATATCTGCTGAGTTCACAGAATGGAAGGTCCATGGTACCTGGGAGAGGCACACTGCTGGGCACCTTAACCTTCTCCTCCCTCCCTCTCTGTCAAGTTTATGAAGTTAAGGTGGAGCTGGTGACTCTGTCGTTGGTGTCTCTTTGCTCTCCAGCAGCTACGCCACGGGGTCACCACTCTGGCAGCAATCAGACTTTATCTGATGTGGATTTTGGTGAGAGTTTGACCTACAAAGGGACTAAGGAGCATAGATATGTCATGAAAAGAATTTTTTCATCTTGTGTTTTCTTATGGCTATTGTGTGAGTGTTTATTTTCTAAATTGGTCTTCTGGCTATTTTCTTTCCTGGGAAAAAGCAAAGATACTAAAGTAATTGGAGCAATTCTGGCTGGTGAAGGGGTGGGCAGGCATCTCTCTGAAACTGGGAAGATCTAATTGTTGTCCTTCAGTCAAGTAAGCTGTAAAAGGCATTTACGCTTCTGGAAATGAAGACTAAAAGTAAACCTAGGCAGAGCCCATGGAGTCCTTCAGCTCAAGGAGTCTCAATATATTTGTTTTAGTGACTGTAAGAGAGACTGATTAAGAAGCACCTTGAAACTTACCTTATTTTTCTAACTATTCCAGTTCATCTAATGAAAGATCTTGTTCCTGCCCACAAGCACTGTTGTGCCTGAGTCTTTAGAGCCTCAGTGCTGAAAAAAAACACTACAAGAAAAATATTTATGAGACAAAATGGAAATATGGTTTCCTCCTGCTGTTGGTCCAAACTTTACCCCCATTCTCAACGGGCTGTGAAAAGTTGTGCTTTATTAGCACTCAAGTAACGATGGAAAAATATTATTTCCTTTTTCAGGTTTTTGTATTCACTTTACACTTTGCCAGTTAGAAAAAAAGGCTGAGGCTTGCTGGTAGGCAAACTATGACACGTTTTCAAAGGCCTTGCTTTGTAACATAGCGCTTTTCTATATGTTGAAAAAATTCAGATTTTCATGGTTGCGTTTCATTAAAAGTTCAGTGAAATGTAGAAAGTTTTATAGCAGGGAAAAAAACAGGCAGAAAAGGTAAAAAAGGTTTAATAACCTAGATAGCTTCTGGCTGTAGAAAGCAGCTGCGGAGACCTAGGCAAAGTGAAATCAGAATTCAACAAATTCACTCCTTCTTTATGAACATCACACCTATGAGTCAGCAGAACCAGCTCCTCTCTCCTCTGTTAAACGTTCATCTTGGAGATGTTCATATCTGCCTCATTTCCAAGCCCCAGTGAGGTGTGGCTGGCACAGGGATGGGGCGCAGCTCTCTCCCGGCAGGACTGGGACTGAGCACATGGCTCCTCTCAACGCTCATCATGGCTGTGGGAGAGTGGATGGAGCCCTCTGCCTCACACAGTCTGGTGATTCACTGGGAGCTGCTCTGCTCAAGCCTGCGGCTCCTTCAGATGCCTGACAGACCGTGCTTACCCCCTTGCTTGTACATGCACACAGGGACTGCCTAGCGGTCAGAACGGCGGGTGACTGGGGCTCACACCAGTGTGAGTTTGTATTCTGGTTGGGGCTCGAGTTGAACCAAACCTTTGTTTAAAAAAAAATTCTCTTTTTTTTAATGCTGTGGAATTACTCCAGACTTCTGACTTACTCTGTCAGCCTTTCCTTGGCAAAGCAGCCTCACTTCCCCAGCAGAGTGACTCAGGGTGCTCGTCTTGCTGGCTAAGGCTTTCTCTCCCTTCCTTCATGTCACCATACACCCTTTCTCTCCCTCCTAGCATTTTTAACAGCAGAGCTTGTTGAAAAACACAACCATCGTCTTTGGTGTTGATCTATCTTTGACTTTTTCTGACCCGCTCTTCACTGATCAGAATCTCAAACAAGATCCTTCACCTTAGAGGGCGTTAAGATGATCAATGCTCAAATCCCCAAGATCTCTCCTTCTTCACAGAGATTAAAGAGAATAATTTTTGAAAACTTTAGCTTTCCATCAGGTTAAAAGGGAGGAGATCAATGGGATCTGTTCAGTCCTGATACACTGCCCATGGGGTTGCGTTTCCAGCCTGCTGGTAGCATCCCAACTGCTGACCCCTTCAGCACTGCCTGAGCGTGTCCCATCCGGAAAACTTCAGAGAAAAACACGTGGTGGGAAATGCAGAGCTGCCTCAGGTAGGTGAATTTGCAAGAAGTTTTTAGCAAGGAAGCTGCTAATGCCCATGATCATACACAGCTCTAGCACCTCTGGGATTTATAGGGCTTCCACAAAGTGAGACTGTAATGATGGACAATGAACGCCAACAGAGCAAGCAGAAAGAAATGAAGCTGTCAAAATGTTGCCCTACTTGACAGCTGTGGCTCTGTAGGTGAAGGCATGCACTAGCACTAGAGGAACCTGAGAGGAGCAGATGGTGTCATTGACCACCATCTGCTGAAGTGCTCCTTTGACATTGCTCTCCCACGGTGGCCATGTCTCCTTGTGTTGCCTCCAAGTACTCAGGACCTGGCTGCACAAGCAGGATTTTGCATGTAATCAGGATCCCGAGACTGGAGAATTCAGTGGTGCTTCATGTTGGCATAATTCTGGCAATGGAGAATTTGTTGTCAAATTGTTGTGTCTTAGAGCTAAAAGTGTTCTACTTGACCAGTAGCTAGTTAGCAATACCATGTTGCTTCTGGTCTGAGATGACTGGCTGGTTGATACCATCTGAAGATACCAGACATGAACTTCTTATCCTTTCTTGTTCTTTTGTTAGCAGCCTGGTATTGGGCACGGACGAGGTCAGTCGAGTCCTGCCGGTGGGTGCTAGGAACTGTGGGCAACGTATTGAGTGTGAACTTGGCTGAGGGGTCTTCCAGCAGTTTGGCTGTACTGGGGAGGGACTCACTCAAGCCTGGCTGGTGCTTTCCATAGCCTTGGAGATGAGCCGATGCAGCCAGCCTCACCTGGGTGCTGGACACAGCTGTGGGAAGAAGGTCTCAATAGAGGGCTGTGACCCAGGACTCTGGGGTTTGAGGTGAGGGTGGGTGGGAAAGGGCTGCACGATAGGCATCAGTGTGTAGCATATGGAAGTAGGTGGGTATCCCAGGAGCCTGTGGTCTGGATATAAGCAGGGAATTTTGCTGGGGCAACTGATGGGAATGAGAGCCTGCAGCGTGTGGGTGTAGCCTTGGAGACAGTGAACTCACGTGCCTTTCTTTGTTGTTAACCTCTTAAAGGTGATAACTGCTAACCACAAATGGGATGCAAAAAAATAAAGACAAGATAGAGACTAAATGTAGTTTAAGTGAGTCAGTGGCAATAAAAAAGGGATTTATTTAAACTGAACTGCATTTGAAAGTCTATTTTAATCTAGTCCTGGTGCTCCATTCATCATGTTGCTATCTGGACATCGTTTTCAGGGCTGCTGGCCTCTGAGCGTGTAGATGCATATGCAGAGCTGGCAGTGCATTTCCAAAGTGGCCATGCAAGCATTTGTATTAAAACCAGGGGTGAACTCCTTAGGGGAAGGGATTGAGGGAGACCAGGGAGCTGCACCAGCTCTGTTGGGAGTAATGTGCGTGCTCTCTCAGTGTGCAGCAGGGTTGTGTCTGACTCCCATAGCCTGTCTCTTCTGCCCAGATTAAGGCTAGTTCTGATGACTAGAGAGTAGAGCAGGGGACCTGAAGGCAGAAATCTGGTTTATATTTCAGGCAACATGTTTTTTAAGAAGGCTGCTGTATTATGTGTTTCCCACAACCAAAAGGAAATGTACTCAAAAGGGAGTGTTAAAAGGCAGCCAAGGGAAAGAGGAAAGGGGTGATGTGATCTGATACCCGTTGACCTCTCTTGTATAGGCATATCTCCCCTTCTCTTGGGTACTCTGAGAAACACACAAGCTTCCACAGAATGGGTTTTCTCCAAATATTCTCCCCCGCACCCTTTTTTTCCCCTTCCTTTACCCTTCATCAGTTTAGAAGTTCCCATTTGTTTGCCTCTCTGGTTTCCATAACCTCCCTGACACTGAAGTAATGAGGAAAAGCTAGCGTTAGCGGCTTAGCAGTGGAGTTCAGCTCAGTCCAGTTGTGGGCAGTTTGGTGTTCACTCTTCCTCTCTGTTTTTTGGTTTGTTTTTTTTTGTTGGCTTGTTTTTTCTCTACCATGTCCATCTCTGCAGAAGCAGCTGACACCTTAGTCACAAGATCAGAGTCACAGATCTACTAAAGCTCTTAATACCTAGTTGTATGTTTGTGTGTGCATTTTCTTTTTCAGGGTTAGTACATATTTTAAGGATGGAATAACAGTTTGTCCAAGAATCAACAGTCCACAGGGAGCCAACTAGTCTGGCAGCCAAGTCTTGTGCTGTTTCCTTGAGGTTTGGGGGATGAGTTGCTCGCCTGTCTTCTTACATAAAAGCGTAGCAAATTGTCAGAATAAACACTTTTTAAAATATACGACACCATCAGTCAGAGCTTTAGAGAAGCTTATTGGCTGGAAAAGAGATCAAGGCAACCGGGAATTTGGATGACCTGACCGAGGCATTTGGACTAAAAGGTTCTTTTTCATTCACTGGAGCTAGTATTTTTTTTTTTTTTTGGCTTTAGGTAATCAGCCAGGAAAGAAAGAAAATATCTTCCTTCTTCCTCCAGGCAGTGAATCTGGAACCAGAATCCTATTGCGTTATTTTGTATTTTGGTTTTTTTTCTTTCACTAAGGACAGGTTGCTACTGGGTATGGGTCCTGGCCTCAAAACACACCAAAGGAGCCAGTGTGCAGCTCAGCTCCCTGGGGTGGGGTTTTGCTCTACAATTCAGAAGCCAGTGGTTAATTTAGGTTAACTATGGGGACGATACCCCTGGTTTTACAGCCTGGATTAGGTCAGCTTTAATCAGCCCTGCCTCAGCGGGGAGATTTGGCTTTGACTTTTTGGGCCAGCTGCATGACATTTCTGTACAGCTCGACCATGTGGGGAGGAGAGGTCCTTGCAGCTATTGTTTCTCAAGAGGTGCCACCAGGACTCTTTCAGGACAAATTCTTGCTCCCTGGGCATTGCTAGGTTTGCAGGTTTCCCTGTGATTACACAAAGGTTGAGGGACAGGCAAGACAGGACAGCTTGGTGACTCATCTTTCCTACGTATCCTCAGAGCAGCAGGGCACTGTCTGCCACAAACACAAAGGAGTTGTCTATGAAATTTCATTAAATTTACAGGCAGCTATCGTTATTCCAGAGCAAAGAGAAAAGATGGAAAGAGGCTGAAGTCCAGCTAGGAATTGGCTAGACTCGTTCTTGGATTGTTTTCCACGCTGTGGTTGTCCTTATCTGCATCTGGAAACTGGAGTGTGTTGTATGTGTTTGTAAGAGCAAGCGGATGTGTGAAGTGTTCTGGCAAAGTCAGAAATCTCATTTTCCTTTCAATATAGTGCAGCCTGATTAGATTGTTATTGACATGCTGAGAACCTGTTAGGGTTGTTACATCTCTGTGGAAAGGCATCTGTCTGTTCCTCTCCTCCCTGGAAGGACTGCAGAGGTGGAAACGGGAAGGACCTTGCAGGCTGCAAATGCATCTGTGAAATAAATCTATTGGGAAAGCACGGTGTGTCTGCCAGCTGACCAGCAGTTCGACAATGAATGTGGAACTGTAAGCCAATTAACAACAGTCTGGAACAATTAGTAATTCCCTAATGGGGAAGAAAAGAAAAAAAAACTATAAAAAATAAATAAGCCATAATAAAAACCTCAAAACAAAACTGCTGTAGTTTGCTGGATGCTTTTCATCCTGTAGATCATTGCTAGCAGGAGTTCCTGGCAGTGTCTGGGTGACCAGACTTGTCTGACTCAATTGCCCCATGTCAGAATTGTGCAGTTTTGCATGATCTTTTACATCTTTGACTGTTGAAGGCAGCATGGATGGGTGTGCAGTGTCTAGAGAAGGCTGTGCAGCATTGTGTGCAGGTACCTGTCCAAGCTGCTCCCACTGCAGTATCTGCAGTTGTGCAGTGTGGAACTGCACCTCGTTGATTTGGGCACCTGCCTGGGTCTGCATCTCCGTACTGCTCTGGGTAATCAAGCAAGTTCATTCTGGATTAGCTTAGGTTTTTATGCATAGTGTTCCATGGTGCCTTCTAGTAGAACCAAACAAGGGTATGGACTAACTGGCTTTAAAAACGTTCTCCTTCCTAAAGGTGGTTGTGGTTAATTTTGCACCATGAGATGGTCAGATAATGGCAATTCTCACATCCAGAATTTGCCTTTGCAAAATGTGGAGGGAGTTAGTCAAAGTATCTGAGATGTTGCTGTCTTTGATCACAGCTGACCCAGCGTCAAAAATCCTCATACTGAAAGCACTCTGAAGATGAATTTGTCTCTAAGAATGATTTTGGGCTCAGTAAAATTGCATGTTTCAGTGAAATGATATTTCTTCTCACCAGCTTATTTATATTCATCATAATTGTCTCACTGTAATGCCTCCTATTCATTTGCTGGATCCACTTGTCTTGCATCTTGTTCTGACTCTCAGTGCCTTTTAGGGTAGCCTGCCTTGCAAGAATATGCGTGATTGGTACCATAGTAATAGTTCTCATGTGCTTGCAAGACGTGCATTGCTAAGCAAAGCAAGCAGGGAAGCTGAGAGAGATGAGAGGAAAATGGCTACATGAAGAAGAGGAAGAAATTAAAATAGATGGCAAGGAGTTAAATAAATGAAGGTCCTTTGAAAATATTCTTGCTCTCTCTTTTTTTAAATAAAACATATCTCAATTTTGTAATGATTGCACTGGCCAACCCTTGATACTTTTCTAGCTGATTAGAGCTGGGTTGTAGTGGCCATGATGAGTTACCACAATAGTCTATTATTGGCATTGTTAACTAGTGTCCCTCATTAAACTAAAAGGGGCAGGGAAGGAATCCTTTCAAGGTGTTCCTCAGCTTATAATTATTTAAATTTATTTTAAAGCATAAATTTATTTTAATTTATCAGAACGTCCTTGCCCTGAAAATAAAAGCTCTTCAGTTTTGGTGTGGGTTTTTTTTTTTTCCTTCTATAAATTCATGCTTTGAGGAAAGTTAATTTACTATGCAAAGAATTTTTGAAGGTCATGTTCAGTGCCATTAACATTGTACAGAGGACCTTTGAGAATAGCTGTTTGTCTGTGCAGGTTGTCTGTGGCCCCGTTTTGCTCTATGTACCAGATGCCATTTATCTACCAAAACAATAGGCACCTTCCTGTCCACCGAGCGTAGATACTAGAGACAAAATTAATGTATATTAAAAGGTAAAGAGATCATAAAGAGCTGTTACTTTCTTCAGTCTTGGTTTGCAAATTTATGAAGGTGACCAATTAGTTACGGGTGGAGGAGGAGTTCCAGAAGGGCTGGATCTTTGAAGCAAATACTGCTTTGGTGAGTTTAGTAGAAATATGATCTGCTGGGCATGTTTTTGCTTTCTTTCTACAAAAGTCAAGTGAAAAATTCAGTGAGGTGTTTTTGCATTTGTACAGAGGATGTTTTCTTGAGGACACAGACCCAAAAGGCATCAGATCCCTCCAGTGATGGGGAAAAATAGTTTCCTTTCACATAACACAGGAGTAGAGACTGTGCAAAAAAAAAATTCTTAAAGGCTCTGAAAGGTTTCTCTCAGAATAATAGTTCTTGTCCTGGGATTCCTGTAGACTTTTCAGTACTATGTAACTTCCCCTTCATGACCACAGGTCCTATAAATTGCACAGAAGAACAACACAAAAATCTGGTTTTCTTCCCAGGTGAAAAGCTGTGGGGAGAACATTGAGGTCACTTCCAGTCCCCTGCACTTTTGGCTAATATACGTGACATGGTTAAACCAGAAAGCTCCCAGATTATCCATAAATGTGTGATGTGGGCAACAGAAGGTGCCAAATACTTCCTCATAACCTTGGAAGAAAGGTGATATAAAAAAGAAAAAACAGGCTGTAGTTGTGAGTCTAGATTCACATTTGTGCACGTTTGGGTAAGGAAGTGTGGAATAAAATCATCTAGTTGCTTTTTTGAGTCTGCTCTGACCTCATTTTGTGTTGTGTGCAGGTTTTCCCCTTCTGTCAAACACCATTATGTGCTCCATAGTGGTGAATACTGTTTCTGCTACGCGTTTCATGGAAAACAACATACTAACTTTCTCTTGTAACTTTCCTGAAAATCAAGTACAAGTGATACATCAGTCACCATAAGTACATAAACAAAGCTCTGAGACTGGAAACATGTCTTGTTCAGAGGGGAAAGATATTCTCCCAGTGTATCCCACATCTGCCTATGAGCCTTTCACAACCTGTTTTTATTTACGATTATGGCTGTTTGGAAGTGTGGTCTGGTGTCACACTTTGTATTGGTTTACTCAGTCTTTTGTCTGGGAGAGGTGAGTTATGAAACTCTCTTCCTTCAGTTTTCTGACTCCCACCGTATTAATCTGTGATTACATCTGGATGGTCAAAGACCTAGTGCTATGATGGTGAGGAGGAGGAAAGAAATAGGAGAGATAATTAATATGCACCTTATTTATCTGGCACACAGATTGTTATTATGAAATGGCAATGTACCCATCAAGAGCATTGGTACACCAGTCTGAGGTTCCAATTTGATATACTGAAGTGTAGCAACTCAATATGAGGATTGCAAAAGCTCCTTGAGCAAACACAGTTAGGACAGCAGTCGTTTCTTTCATGGTGTCTGTTTGGGTCGCACACATCTGGCCCCTTTTCATGTTCTTGTATCTGCTTGCAGCTTGTCTACTTCATTCCTACTTGAGGGTCCCAGGCAGCAGCTTCTGCTTGCTCCTCAGATCTGGAATTGCTATCCAACATGTGGTTTTTTTCACCTGGTCTGATGCATGTCTGTGGTGTGATAAGTGCTTGCCCCCGGTATCAGATCACAGCTATGAGCATTCCCACTGAATGGGAATATACCATGTTGGAACTTACAAGAAACGGACACGGAGAGATAGAGGTAGGTATGGAAATTGCTCCTTAGAAGTAGAGAAGCACTGCTGTGGCATCTTATGTTGCTGTTTTCCAGTCTGTTCAACTTGTGCAAGGAAGGAGCAAGCTTGTCATTCTGGGGGGCTGGCGGTTTGGTGCGCGTTAACAATCATTCGGTCCTTTAAAATGCAAAATGCTGCAAATACTCCATCTGCAGAAGTCATAAAGCGAGTGATTGGCAGGGCTCTTCTGAAGGCACTGAATGGAGCCAGATGAAGGTAACCTGAGATCCTCACTGTAAACCTTTTGATTTAGAACCACATTTGATTGAAGTTTACACTTGATGTGTGGTAGAATTAGGTCTGAGGGGAATGCCGTAACTCTCTTCGGACTGTGCTGTTTGTTCAGCTATTGGCATTGAGCTTGTGTGGTTGAGACTTGCAGTCTTCTTGCACCAGCTGTGCTGCCTCCAAATTGGCTGAAGGAGAAATCCAAGGATGCTGTTTCTGGTATAATTCTGGTGTAAACAATGAGTTCAAAATTATAAATATTCTTGACTATTCCTGTTGTTTGATATGAAAATGGCACAATTTGCAAACCTGGCATCTTGTAGTCTATTGATGGTCAGAGAGGAATCCCACCTCTACTTTGTATTTTGTTGGGTGTGGGAGCAATTGTGTAGACATAATCTAAGAAGCTTTATTATTGATTTGATTTGGTTTTATACCATGAAACTAATAATAAGGAACAAAAGTAAAATATCTACAGAATAACTTCAGTGTTGCAGAAATAAACAAAAAATAATTACAGCAACTCAGAAATGGGAACAGATGTTGTTTCTTAGTAGTGTTAGATACTTGGACAATACCTAGAAAACAAGTCATTAGAGCTTCTTTCCTTTGTGAACTACAGCCTTCTGCCTCAGAAGTGTCTGTATTCCCAGCTGCTTTCCTGTCTGTTAAAACAAATAATGTGAGCATATGATTTGAGCCCTGAGACTTAACGATGTAAGCATGTACCTGAAATTAAGCATGTGTACGTGTTTTGCTGAGTAAGTGTGTCCTACTTAGGTATTTAAATTTTAAATGCACTGGGGCCTTCACTCATAAAGTAAGCAAATTTCAACCTAGACAGCGGTGAGAGGAATAAACATTAAGCTCAAAACAAACTTATCAAAGTAGATCTTCAGACTATGTAGAATTGCACTTTAGGATGGGCAGAGCATCTTTAAAACCCTTTTGCAGTAGCTAAGAGCTTATACATTAGCTTTCATGAGAGGCATTACAGATGTCTGTGAATATTATATAAACACTAGCCTGTTTGCAACAGTTTATAAACCTAAATATTTTATAAGAAAATACTGAACATTTAACTCCCCTTGTATATTTTATGCAGCAATAAAAACATCGTTTTTATCAAAAGATGCTGGAAAACCTAACTAATAATGTGACACTTTGCTATAAAGTAGGAGGAAAGTTCACTGGTCTAGAACTAATAAGGTGTGTACCCTGCACAGGAATTTCTACAGGGGAAAAAGCTTTCACTTTTCCTGCTTTTGCATAAAGATCTATGTGATTTGTGAGGATGTTCTCTGCTGTATCTTTGTGTCTCTGCAGCGAAAGAGGTTTCATTGATTTCCAACTGGACATTGCCTAGAAAATGAAAATACCATGTCCACACCTGCTGTGCTATACGAATGGCATTGAATGTGTTTGCCAAGTGACCTTCCTGCAGGAGGGAGGAAAGAGCAACTTTTAGAAACATAGAAATCATATAGACCCAAATATATTCTTCCAAAATATAAGCATCAATTTCAAGGAGCCACAAAGTAATCTTTGGAGAAGCTACAGTGAGTTGCGTGGATCCAAAATTCGCAGATGGAATCCAGGAGAAATACTAACCCCAATGACTGAAGTACAAAGGGCCTTTGACTGCATTCCCAAAGGCATTGCATTCCCATTTTCACACATGACATGGGCAGGTAGAAGTAGCACCTCAAAGGACTCACGTGCCCTACTGTAGCAGACCTCACAGGCTCACCATCGCCTCAGCAAAATTGACTGCCCAGCAAATTCATCCATCCTGAACACTTGGGCAGACCACAGGTAGTGCTGGACAGGGAGGAGAGTTAACTCCAGGAAGGGGAGAATTGATAACCTTCTACAAGGGAAAGCTCTCAGCTTCAGCACAGGTAATTTAAGGGCCACCTCTGTTCCTCTACAGTTTGTCAGGACACTCAGTGGTGGGGTTTTGAGGAGAGAGTTAACGTGTTTAAAGTGTAGCTACATTCCCAAGGTGGAGAAGTGTAAATCCATGATCCAGTGAGATTTAGAACATAACTCTTGTTTTCCATAGTCAGTCTTAACCTTTCCAACAGGAATGCTGCTCCTTAACCTGCTCCAAGCAGAGCAATTGTGTATTGTAAGTGAAGGAACTTGTAGACTTCTGGGGGGATTTTAACATAGGTGCACCAAGTGGCCATGATTTTTTTCAAAGCTATTGGGCTTCAGAAAGACCTAAATAGAACTTTTAATAATCACAGCTTGAAGCACTAGTTAGGAGGAAGAAAAGTTTCAGCATCTAAGCCTTATCAAAGCCATACCTTGTGTTAAGGTCATAGTTTGGGTATTTTATGTCTCTGTTGCTGATTAATTTATTTGTACCAATTTTACTGATTGATTTAATTATTTTAAAATTTTTATTGCCTAAATAACTTTATCAAGCTTGACATTTAGTGCAAACATTCACTTGGCTTTCAATAGAAATTCAGCTTCTAATTGTGTAGGTGTTTAAAAGCTTGATTCCTTTCTGTGCTAGAACAGTTGCCCATGAATGTTCTTCCACTAAAGACAACCATGCCTCAAAAATAACCCTCATCAGCAAGTGCTATGAGCCAGGCTAGGATGGTACAGTGGTAGAAATGCTGGGCCCTCACTAATTTTCACCCCTGAAGAAGTATGATTGTGTGTAACAGCATGAGACAAGTTGCAGTTCTCTATGATTAGTAAACCTGAAAGGTCTGTAGATAAGGTCTTACAGTCTTAACCTTTGTTTTCTCCAGAACACAGCAATCCATCTATGGTGTAATTCCATTTGCAAGGCTGAGTGCATATCTTGTCACTCCAAAATTTGCGTAAGACTTGGTCACCTAGAGCAGAAGTATGAACATCATCTGAAATTTCCATTTTTAATTATTTAGGAACCTACCTTTACTCACTGAGTGTATAAGGCTATCCCTAAGTGACCTGCCTGTGCTAGGTATGAAAGAACTATCTTCTCGTCCTCCAAAATGACACCACAACATTAACTGTGAGGTTCCAGAGTTACAGGATATTTGTACCTCTTCATTCTTCCAGGAATCATGGAACTGGCTTTGCTTAATGGAAGATCATGTGTATTGAAGGGGAAATTCCTTTCCAGTCTGCACAGACATTAGGTCAAAAGTCTGTACTGGCCAAAAATGTTATTGCAGTTGACCAGTGTAGGCTGAAAAATGGTGGCCAAGAAAATGCATGCTCTGGAATAAATGATACAGTTGATGTGGCCAGATCTCATACACACACATGTCAGGATTAATTCCTTGATGGACTACGGTTATTTCCACTTTACATTGGCACAACCAATGTAGACAATAAGGTTAGCATTTGTGCCATCTACTGAGCAAATACTAGTGCCAGCTGGTGCATTTTTTTTGTAACTCTGTTTTCCTATAGCTTGAATAGGATTGCCAGAATATCTATCATGAGGTTTTTCTCTATAGCTTTAAGTGTTTTGCAATCATTTCTTTCCTATAATTGTATTTCTGTATTTCTATTTTGAACAATTCAGGAAGTTATCCAGTCTCCTTTGTTCAATGAGTATTTCAAGCCACCTATAAGTCATGAGACTGTACAGGGTGAGAGAGAGTTCTTCACCTCTCCCTGCCCCCAAGACTTTTTTTTTAACAAGGTTTATTACCTCCATTTGACAAGTTGGAAGCTGAGACACCAAAAGAGTAAACGACTTGGCCAAGGTCATACAGGAAATTTGGGATGGAGCACCAAACGTATGATTGCCACTGGTTTCCAAGCCAGCTCTCAAACCACTGGACATCCTTCTCAATTTCCAGTCATTTCTGGAACTGCAGCCAATTTTCTGTGCCAATTCCTCAACCACATTATACCTCTTTTTCCCTCCTTTTGTAAATAAAGCCAACCTTGCAAGGTAACATACCGAAGCAATCAGTAGGCACAGAGTAATTTCCTCAGCCAGTTTCACTTATCTTTCAGTTCACAACTTGTCCATCAACAAATGTATTTCTTGCTTGGGGCACTTTGTGGCATCATTTCTACTCAAAACTATCTGTTAGCACTTTGCTAAACCTCAGACTGAACCTCTTTGATCCACCCATCTCAAGATTAGATGGATGACAGAGCCCAAACTCTAGATCCAAAAACATCCATGTTTTGGAGGTATAGTCAAAGCCCAAGCTTGGATTTGGCTTTCAACATGGTTACTTTGAACTGGCTTCAAATCTGAATATCATGTCCTGTGACATCTCTGTTTCTAGCACAAAATCTTGTGTTCCTATCTCTGTGAGAATTCTCAGCCTTGACGAGTGTCTCAGTGAACCTTGTGTGGGAAATGACACCTACTGATCCTCTCAAACTTTGTGTGCAATGGAGTATTTTTTAATGGTTGGTTCCTGCTTATTTGGAGGCCTTAGTGTTCTGACAGGAGTAAGTGTGCAAGAAATCCCAGTGATCTGTGTTGTTGTTGTCGTGCTCTCCCTCTTGCCCATTTTCCCTGTGGGTGTGTAACTGCTTCCCGCTTCCTAGAAATCAGATCTCCAGTTCTCCTCCCCATTTCTCTCCTGTCTCCACATTATGAGAACATTGTATGTATTTTCCCCATGGGTAGGAAAGCCAGGGCAAACTGGGTACTGTGGTCTTTTGCACTAACAGCACTTTGGAGGCAATTCACTCTTTCCAGGGAATTATTCTAGATTTATTCACCACAAAGCATCCAACAATAACAACTCAGTAATTTTAAGGCCTAAGGAAAAAATGTAACAAGATGTTTAAAAATTTTGGTTTGGCGTAATTGGGAGTTGTTTATATCCTCGTGCTGCTGATTATGTTGTCATAGACCACCATTACTGGTGTCCTCAGGAACAGGATTATCTTTGCTTGGAAGCAAAGCCTCTGTTTTAACCACTTAAATTCTGTTTGATGTAGCTGATAAATGGGAAGAGAAATACTGTGTTGCTGTTAGTCAATCTATCAGATGCTCAAAAATCATAGTGATGAGATTTGAATAAACAGATACATTAAACATACTCAGTCTAAGTTTTATGATAAAACTACTGGAGCTCTGTGTTTTAACTTCGGCACATTCAGGGTGGAGTCTCCCCACTGCACAGCAGAATATAGAATCATAGAATGGTTTGGGTTGGAAGAATCCTTGAGAGATCACACAGTTCCAACAGCCCTGCCATGGGCAGGGATATTTCCCACTGGATCAGGTTGCACAAAACCTCATCCAACCTGGCCTGGAACGCCTCCAGGGATGGGGCAGCCACCACTGCTCTGGGCAACCTGGGCCAGGGTTTCACCTCCCTCACAGGAAAACGTTCTTCCTGATATCTGATCTAAACCTCCCCTCTTTCGGCTTAAAACCATTACCCCTTGTCCTATGGCTACAATCTCTGATCAAGAGCCCCTCCCCAGCTCTCCTGGAGCCCCTTCCAGTACTGGGAGGCTGTTCTAAGGTCTCCCCAGAGCCTTCTCTTCTCCAGGCTGAACAACCCCAAGCTCTTGCTCTTCCTGGATTTGAGAATAACTTTCTGTGCATTCAGATCATACCAGGCTTTCCAAGCTGTATCTTCCTTCGGTTTTATAACCTTCAATTATTTCTTTGCAAATCTGGAATTCACATCTCTGGCTCGTGGTTTTTCCCCTGGCTTGCTGAAATGCCAGGGCTACACATGAAGTTCAATGGATGCTTCTTGTAATGGAAATGTGTTGTATAAGATATGGGGCTTGACGGTACTGCTTGTACTCAGGTTTCCTGTGACAGTTGGAACTGGTATTTCCCACTGTCCCACTGGAAGGGATTGTATCAAGAGGCCTGGGGCTGAATACTTTGACAGTACTTTGAAAGTGAAAAACATTTTAGGTAGAAATTACATTTGCAAACATAAGACTTTTTAGATTTCTAGAGTGGCACATAAAAGATTTCCTGTTAGTGGTTTTTTTGTTTTATTGTTTTGTTTCTTGTGGGGTTTTGGTGTTGGTTTTTTTGTTTTGGTGGTTTCTTTTTTTTGTGTGTGTGTGTGTGGGGCAAGTGGGGGATGTTGTTTTTTTAAAGGCCTGATTAATAATATTAATAGTAAGTTCGGACATTTTGTACCAACTTCTAGCTTCTCTGAGGTCTCAAGCAGTAATTTCTCTCTGATTTCTTTGGAGCTGGGACATGGAAGGCAGCAAGCGAGATGCACTTTGTCAAGAGAAAGCATTGTCTGCATCCAGAATTTTCATAACATATAATTTAAAGTGCATCCTGAATTTTTTGGGGGAAAAAAAAATCCCAGCAACTGTAGGGAGGAAAATGAGCCATTTCCTTAGCTTGAACCTGCATGAATTAGTGGTAAAGTGTTGATCTCTAAGCTTGCAGTTTCTGAACCATAAAAGCTGTTTATTTCACCCTATAAAAGAACATTTTAACTTATATGGCTATTTAAGTTTAAAAGCTATCAAAGAAGTGGGTTGAGAGAGGAGAAGAAGAAGCTTGAATCAGTAATTCAGGCTTGCAATACAATCTTCATCTGCTGCATAGCTTGCATAGAAATCCCCTTCAATGTGGATTTTCTGTGCTTGTAGCAGTCCCGTCATCCAGGAAATATACAGTATATATTTCTAACATTATCCATTATTGTAGTAAAGCTTATAAAGCAACCCATTCCTTATGTATTCCTGGTGATCTGCAATAACTGGATATTCTTAAGTGTGCATTTAAAGAAAGAAAAACATAATAAGAGCTGGCAGAACCTAACATCTGCAGTGACTTTCCAAAGGGAGTTGGGGGGAAGGTCTTTATTAATATATTTTTACTGCAGGAACACCAACGTCTTTGATGGAAAACTTATCTCTCTGTGTTTTCTTTTACATCTGAATTTCAGGGGGGTTTTTTGTGTTTCCCTACAGATTGAAAGTGCTGGGATTAAACCAAACTGATCAAGTTCCTCTTTGGATGAGCAGAACAAAGTCAGAGCATCCTCAGGACAGAGATGGCGTGCAGTGAGAGACTGCTTCATGCTGTGAACAGGACAGGGATGGAGGAAGCCTGAGTCCTCCTGCAGCTCTCTCCCTGCCACACGTTGGCTTGTTGCATCCAGAAGAAAGCAGAGAGGGGCTTGTGCTGCTTCAAATGTAAGGTGGGTGTTTGTTCTTCGTCCCAGAACGGAGCACAAGGAGGGAAGGCTCCTTGCACAGGCTCTAATGCTGTTTGCAAACAGCTGTCTTACTGCGCAGTCACCTTCAGTGAAAGAGAAGAGAGATTTTGATTCTCTCTCTGCCAAATTGATAGAAAATTGTCAATGGTTTGGGAGGCTGTGCTTCACTCAAGCTGTGCAGGCCCTTTCTATACCAACTAACCCTGAACTTGCAGTACCTTGCTAAAAATAGTTCAAAGCATAACCATGAGTTCCCTGAGCTGTGATCCTACCAGTTCTGTATTATTCGACTCACCATTCCTTTGAAAGTATTCATCCTTCCCCTCGTAAAACTTAAATCAACTCATTCCTTGGTCCAAGAGTTGACATCATTATGATGTTGCATCCTATGTAATGGTGTGAGACGTGGAAAAGCATTCACAGCAAAACCCCGCGGTGAATTGAATTTGCAGTGCCTCAGCCCTTGCCTTGCAGTCTGATCTCCCTCTTGCCCTCCACATTTACTTGTACTTTTAAAACCTGTGCAGTTCCTTGGAAATATTCCATGGCAACACAGCAGCACAGTGCTGAGGATCTGTCAAGGGTCTTTTTAAAGTTCCCATTTTTCGTTCCATGACCCCATTTGTTTTACAATGTTTGTGAGAGCAGAAGTGATTGTTTTACCAAATTAAGCTGGTTTTCTTGCCAGGAACAGTGGCTAGGATCTTGTTGACAGATTTGGAAAAGGTTATTCTTTCAATACATTTTGAGTGAATTTTTTAGGATGTCTGCCATTTACTGTTTCCAAACTCAGACCACATTTAACTGTTTAAAATTATACAGTGATAAGGACAAATTAGCACCTTTCATTTTCCTATCAAAATTAACACACCCCAAGAAGACATTTCGAGAGCTACAGATGTCTTATTTAGAAATAAATGTAGGAAACTACTTAAATATGTTGAACTTAAAATCTTGGCCCAAATAGAGTTTGAGGGTTTTGTTACTGATTTCAGAGGCCAGAATTTTACCCATTTTGCTTATGTGTCTTTGGAGTTACTTTTTCTCTTGTGTGTGTTTTATATGGTGGATTTTTTTTCTTTTTGATGGAAAAATCTCTCCAGAGTCTGCTCTGAACCCCACATCTCATTCCTTTGCTTGAGGGCTTCCTCCTGGGCATGAGAGGGGTTTTTTGTTTAGGTTTTTTTTTCCCTGCTTTCATGCACAACTTGGCCTCTGGGTTTGTTTGTTCTTTTATTTTCCTCTGAAGCAGTTGGAACTGGCCAGAATTAGAAATGGACTAATGGGCAAGGTACATAGATGCTTCTGGTGGTGTTGAGAATCTCCTCAAGCTCCTGGCTGATGTGTATTGCCCCCAGCCACATTGGCAGGGATCACTGCAATTTGCTTTATTGACGTGCCTCTCCCTGGTGAAGGACACAGCTTGCTCCCAAGGCACTGGTGGTGTTCAAGGCTTTTAGTTGTTTGTGCTAAAAGTCTGAAGTTTGCTGTAAGGTATCAGAGGTTCTTGGGTGGTTTGTGTTTATGTGGGTGCTGAGGTTTACAGTTTACCATCATGATTACTGTGATGGCACGGGGGAGATGACTCGGGCAGTGCTCCCAGCTGTACGTTGCAGTGGCATTGGGGGATGTCATGCTGTATATGACCATTCTTGCCACCACTTGAAATTACTCTTTTGATCATCTGTGCTTGTTGAAGCTGCTATGCAATGTAGGTACACGAAGATTCATTTTATTTCTCTCAGCTCCATGCAGATACCTTGGGTTAACAGAAGAGAGAATGCAAATCCAACTCAATATGTCTGTGTATTTCACTTTTCTGTCTGAGAATATTAAGGCCAGATTCTCATTTATACTAAGCCCACTTCCAATTTTCTGGCAACATAAAGATGCCTTATCAGGAATGTAAATTAAAGCCTCTTTATACTTTTAATGGTGTTTGTAGTTTCATTTGGCTGCAGTACAGGAATGACACATGTCTATACAAATGGCATTTGCCATCCTGTTGATGGCTGCTGATACTCTTCATGTCTCTACCCTCTCAGTAACTAAACCACCAGTATGATGCAGTCCCAGCTTTCCAATCTCTTTAAAATTTGCTATTTTCTTGAAAAATCTGAACCAGGATTTAGGATTAAAGTAATTTCTCTGTCCTTCCTCACCAGGTAATGATGTGGTATGTGTCTGTGTGACTCTCTACTAAATGTCCAGTTCTGTAATGCCCAGACAGATTATTCTTACCAGGTACGTTGCTTAAACTGAAGAGGTAAGTTTTTCACCTCAGTATGCCTTGTACAATGCAGAGCATCTTGGGGTTTTTTTGATTAAGAAAAGGAATATCTCTTGGGAGAAAACTTATATTATGGGCTCTCGGAGCAAAAACCTCATATATTTTACATTGAATCATCCCAGCTTTTACATGCTCAGGCCCATTTGCATTTCTAACCCTTAAGACCTTGTGTACCAGTGCCTTGTCTTTCAAACGGGTAGCATTGTCCTAGCTAACCTTACAGAGATAATTCAAGACTAAAGAAAGTTCATAAGCCCAACAGTTTAACAAGCAAAACAATGGAGGACCCTAAGTACAAGGCTTGTAGAGAAGCTGTGTGTGAACTACATAGACTTAGGAAAAAATGTCAATATCAGCATCTACTTAATGTATTTCAGAGAAAATACTGCTTTTGTAATGTCTGAAAGCATATATAAACATTTTATTAGGTCCTTGGTTGTGTTCTGACTAAATTACCAGATGTTCAACAGCACAAGGCTCAGAAGAGTCATGAAAAAAAGGCTCCAAGAAGAATCCAAAATGAATTTTTGTTTGTTTGGAATTTTGGTTTGTTTTTTTAATCAAACGTTTGTTAAGTGATGACTGTGAAGTGTGTAGCCATGAGACTTCCCTAGAAAAAAGTGTAATGCTGTTCTGTCTCATGGAAATCTGGAGCTTTCCAGTTGTTTGTTTCCCATTCCTTCCTTTTCAAGGTTATAACAACTTAGTCTAAAATCCTGTTTGTGGTCTAGGACTGGCTGTTAGCTTGTCAGAACCTCTGTCCCTTGTCAGCCCTAAATAGAGAGCATTGCATATGGAGAAAATGTAATTTTCTTAAATGTAAATTTCTTAAAAACTAAGAGATTATTAAACTCCTCATGTGTAATAAAGAATGTGACGACACCCTGCAAATGCTCAGAGAGTATAAGGTGTAATGCAGCAATATTTCTGCAGAAAGCTCTTATCTCTTCTGTACCCTTCAGTTCTCCCTATATTTTTCCCGTAGGTGGTGTGAGTCTTCACTGTAACACTTTCTATCCAGACCAGCTATATTTCACCTTCCAGATCTCATCTGAAAGTATATTTTTCTGCATTTCTAGATTAAATATTCTTCCTGTGTTGATAGGTGACTCTGGAGGAATTTTCTGAGTGACTGGTTAAGATACAGCTACACTTTTGGGGAGCAGCTTGCACGAGAAGCATTGTACATTGGAATGGGGCTGTTGGAATTTAATCTGTCTAGTTCTGTCACTGAACCTCAGCTGTCACAAGTTGTTTGCTTATCACACTTCATTGCTATTTTCTGCAGGATAAAATATTCCAGACCCAAACAAACTCATAATTCAAGAAGAAAGAAGGCCTCTGCTGCATATCAGTTGCCCTCCACGCAGAGAAGGGAGCCGCTTGGTAAGAGAGAGGCTTCTCCTGAGCCCCCGTTCGTTCCGTGCTTATGGTGGTCTGGCAGTGCCCGGGCTGCTGAGCTCAGAGCTGATGACAGGGGGGATGATAAAGTGTCTGCTGGAGCTGTACATGGCTGTGGGTCACTAACTCGAAATGTGAGAACAAAATGGGTCGGAGCGCTAATGACTTTCAGGTGTGCACGCCAGGGCCTGTCAGGGCAGTCAAGGAATTAGTGCTTGGCACACGGTGCGGGCTTCTTGGCTGCCAAGTTAAACATAAATGGGGCCTCGTGTAAATAAACAAGGGCAAAGTGAGCTTCTACTCACACCAGATTGTATATCAAGGCCGTACACAGGGATGGAGCCCATTGCACGCACGCACATGCAACAACTCCTCCTGGGGTGACAAGGCAGGACTGAGAGAAGCTCCCCAGCATCATTACTCATTTACAGGCAAAGGGGATAAGGCCCTGCCTTGCTAGAGGTTGTTAAATTTGCTGGAGCACTGCTCCTTTCTTTGCTTTTTTCTCAGGCAGATGAACCAGTGTTTACCTTGTAGGATATCACCCTCCTTACCTTGGAAATACTCTCCCTGATTTCTCCGGGTGAGTCCCCTTTCAGCCCAGCACCTCTCCTGTTCCATTTCCAGCCCTCTCTGATACACACCAAGATTAAATTTCTGCTTTGGCCTGGATTATTTTTCCCAGGCCATTATATTATGCCACCTTCACACTCCCCTCTCTGTCCCATCTGGCTTCCATCCTACCCCCATAAAGATTATTAATATAGCCTGTTTCCAAACGATTTATTAGCAGGGGCCAAACTGGTGCCATTTCCCATTTTAGTAGAGCACTGAAAATAATCCTGAGGAGTGTGCCCAGCTATAAAAATGTACTTATCCTGTCATATTTGCAGTTTCAAACATGCACCACTTGATAGTCTCAGAAGTGCAGTTTAATTGGGTTTTATGGGTTCTAATTAATTATACCATGTAAAAAAATTACTTGTCCCATTACAGCTCTCTGTGGTTTACTCTAAAGAGCAATGTAGTTTAGAGATAAATTGTCCTTCTCTATCCCCCCACTCCCCCTTTTCTCTGCAAGTTTCAGAAAGGTTTAATTCTCCTTAAACCCAGGAAAGAAGCTGAAAGAAAGCTACATTTTGTTCAAGGGACAGAACTTTTCCCAGTGCCCGTAAACAGCTTTAAATGTGACTCGAAATGGTCCTGCCTTCCTTCTGCTGAATAAGACTGGTGAAATTATGAATAATCCTGCAAATTTCCAAAGCTCAGGTCTGTGGTAGCTGTGATTTTGTGAGATTTGAGCATGTTTGCAGCTTTATGTGCTGTGGATTGTTTCCTGTGATTATATGGAGGTAACAGTAGAGGAAGGTGAGCACATGCAGGGGTTTTTCTGCTGGATGAAGGTCTGGTTTGAGATTTCTCTCCACGACCCTCTATGAAAACAGTGTGTCAATGGATCCAGCTGCCTTTATGGATTTTGGCAGCAGAGGAAACCTCTCAAGTTAACTTTGTATCCTGTCTTGCAGAATCATGAAGCCTGGATTATTCAAACAAATTCTGGGGCAGTCTTCTGACTTTTAAATGCTTCCTGGAGTGACTTTGTGAAAAATGAGCAGTGAAGCAGGTACACCCGTGGCTGTTTAAAATATAGTCTTATATTGCATCCATCATTGTAATAAATCTGGTCTCATGAGGCAAAGCATGAAATATAGTAGAACTGAAGTAGACAAACATGGTATCTTATGGTCTATGACTTTATCTGAAAATTAGCAAGTCAGAGCATCAATTAATAAAAAAAAGGACAGGGCAAAGAAACCTTTTTAATTTGCTTTATATAGGAAAATTGTACTTATTTGAGAAATGTCATGTCACACTTCAAACAACTTAAAGCTTTTTAAGATGACAGATATCTCCCAAACTACACTGCCCAGCCCTAGGAAGGGAATTTGGTGAAATGTCCTGGGTCACTGGTCCTTCTCTTAGCACCAAAGGTTATGACTCTTAATGTGGCTGCACAGATGAGTGTTCACTGGATCAAAAAGTTTGTTAGTCATGCTTCACTAATATGCTTATTGTATAAAATAAATAACCAGCATGTCAACTGCTGGAAACCTGGACCATCCTGGGAGTCCAGATCAGTCTGCTTCATGCTCTGGAGCAGGAGCAGCAGCAGCAAGAGCTGCCAAACAAGGATTAAAAAAGAACCACCACAGTCACACACATTACTCATCAATCTGAAAAGCAGCAAGATTAATACTAAGAACTGTTTTTATAAAATAATTCTTTCCCAGAGTAAGATTAGTTAAAAGAAATTTTAGTATATGTTATCTAGGTAGTTTTGTTAACAATAACTAAAATCTGCAACATTATGGAATGAGTTAGCATAGCAGAGGCCAAACCTGAATAAACCTGAAAATATCTGTGCAGTTTTTGGATAAACCCAAAGAAATCTGAATGTCTTGGTGTTTGCACAGTGTTTATGTTTGCTTTTACATGGCTTTTACTGCCTCAAAAAGCCATTTATGGAGTGGACACAATGTGAAACCTGCTCCTATCGTGATTTTTGTCATGCAAAGATGAAAATAAGCAGAATCTGCTCTTTTCATACTATTCTGTCCCCATAAATTACTTCTGGAGGCATTAAAAGGGCTTGTGAAAAACATAGTAATAAATACCCAAAGCACAAATACAAATGTTGCAAACTGCTCACACTGCTGTGGCAGCAGCTCTGCTGTTAATTTATTGAGCAAAACTGATGAGGGACCTCACTACCTGTTTCAGTGCTGCTGAGGGGAGCCTCATTTTATCACTGCTGAAACTGATACTTAAAATCCCATTGACTTTTATAACCAGTATTGTGATTGCTCAGGAGCTGACTGAGAAACCATGACTACTTCAGAGGAGAAGAGGAATAAGGAAAATGAAGGGAAAGAAGAAAAATCAGCTGTGAAAGGATCTTCTAGCTCATGTCACCTGCAATGTCTCCCAGCCCCGGGTGGACCGTGCGTCTGGGCACGAGCAGAGAAGTTGTGTAACAGAGCGGAGCTCTGCCAGGTCCTTTCTCCTGACACATCCCAGACCACAAGTATGGCCCTTACATCTGTGGGAGAGAAGCAGCAGGGGCACGTGTGAGTCATGGCCCTCATGACAGGGGAATTCCTCGCTGGCTGCTGGCAGCTGTGGTGCCGAGCGGTTTCCACTGCCTGAGCGTTACGGAAAGAGACGTTCTCAGCTGACTGTTTAATTCCCATTTCTCACCTCCCTTCAAAATAGAAGATCCTGACACTGAATTTTTTTAATCTAACAGCTCTCATGCAGTTCTTCTGACTGATCCTTTGTCAACTGGGAGAAGCTTAGGTTCACAGCAAGCCCCAGGGTATCCTTCAAAGGCGTCTGAGTCAAGTTACATTTTGCACTCTACTTATCCCCTTGACAAGAAATCACAGAAGAACAAACTATCAGTTAGTGAAATGGCCAAACTGTCCAGCACGGCCATGGTATTTAGCCTAAATCCTGGTTTCACCTTTTAAAAGTACCCTGTACCTGCCCACAAGTGCTGTTACCTGTGCTCAGAGCCGCAGGAGCGCTGGCTTGGCACGGCTCTGCCTCCTGGAATCACTGCACCTCTACGGGAAACTTGGAACTGCCCTTCTTGTTTCACTGGTTGGTGTTGGTTCCTTGGGATCAAATGGCTTTGGTTATGGGTCTTTTCTCACAAATGTGTGAAATAGGGCAGGCCTGTGGTTGAGAGGAGAAAAGGGCTGCGCTCTGCTATGCCTAAGTGGGAGAGGCAGTCAAATTATTTGGAAAATGAGGTTACCTTCTCTGCTGTCACTATATTGGAAATAAAACATAGTACATTCAGTAAGTTTTTAATTGCAAAATTTATATGCTACTACGGTGGTGTTTTAGAAATAGCTGGAGAAGTACCTGAAATTCAGATTGCCTGAAACTTTCCAGGCTTCTTTATTTTCTTGCAACTCTGTCAAACTCTGAAAATTGCATTGGAGATTCCCATGTTGGTGTCAACTTCGGTTGGTTTATTTAGAACAATTTAAACCCAACACAAATAAAATTTTGAGGGGAATTTGGAAGTTTGAGCTGAAGAAGGAATAGGTGTTCTCCCAGTTCAGAATGAAATGAAATTATGAAATAACTGAATTTCCTGCATACTGGAAATTTGGATTTCTGCCTCTATGTATTCCTTCAACAGCGAATGTTATGAAACAAAAGTGGTCCTGATTCACCCAAACAGGTATATCCCGATTCCCTGAAACTGAAAGACCCAGGCAGAATGCTGAACTGAACCCTATAGATTTTAATAATCCCTAATTTCAGCTTGAAAACTTTAATAATTTGGATTTAGTATTTCACACAAGGGACCTTTTCCAATTTTTGGAAAATTTCAGCTGATATGACTCAGGAAAAAATATAAATATATATATACATAAATTTATATTATTACACTTAACATTATAATTTATTTTGCATTTATCTGATATATGTATATATAAATATACATTGGGTTATATATAAAAATTTATGTTCTTATATACGTGTATATATAATGGAGATAGTGTTCACCTTGAAAATCCTATTATTTAGGAAAGAGTGTCAGGAAATTACAAAATTAAGGTTTTCTGCACAGTGTTTATTTAGCTTCCTTTTGTACATATGTTTGGTATAGTCTTTAATTATATGACCATTTACTATATTTAGTGGAGGACCCTGGGCTCATCTGGTTCAGAAGGTGGAGCACCTCAGCTGAGTCACAGCTGGGTAGAGGAGGAAGCTGGTCTCTGATGGACTTTGGTATAGAAAGTTGAGAGAAGTGTAGTGAGAGTAGTAAGAGAAGTGTAATAAGAAGCAGTGAAATGAGAAGAAAATGGGGCATCTCATGGCTAAGGCATGTGTATATAGCAAAACTCCCATCCAGTCTAAGAGAAATTGATTTAAACTAAGTTCTTCCAAACTGGCTATTAATATTATTTTGGTTTGTGTGTTCCCATTTTCAGAATACATTGTCAGTGGTATTTCTCCTGACATATGATGCTGTACAACGTTAAACGTTCTGAGAAATCAATTCCCAGACATCTCAGTTTGGGTACCCCAATGTTAGCAGAATGTTTTGACCTTAATCTCTGTGTTTCAGTTTCCCATCTGTTAAACAGGAATAATAATATCCTCTCATCTTACAGGGTGTTGTTAAAAGAAATTAGTGTTGTGAAGCAATCATATGCTGTACTGATAAATACTCCAGAAAAAAATTCATATGAAAATCAGCAATTATGTCTTCCAGGCAGGTTTTGAATAGTATGTGGTAAAAAAGGCCTCAAGCCACATTCTGAATAATCATGCTGTAACAAAATATTGAATATCTGCTTATTAAGTGAGCACTGTCCATCCTGAGGTAGAATCTAGTGGAAAACAAGAAGTAATACCATGTTTAAAGGGTGAATCATACTGCAGATGAATAAGGCTTTACGGTCAACTTTGCTTCTGATATTTTAATCACTTGGTTTTACAGCTATAAGGAGTATATCTGCAAAAGGATACCTAAAAAGAAATGAAATCTGAGCTCTAAAATGCTTGTTGTTTAAAGAAATATGCAAGATCCTAATTCTTATCTCTGGAGTTAAGTTGGTTCTGGATGCCTGGTGGGTTTTGGAGATCGAGAGACATCATAGCTTATACTATTTGGGAAACAGTTTTCAAGAAAATGTTCAACTGTAGCTTGATGCCTGTTCTTTATTTTTAAAAGATGGTAAAATCTTTCCAGCTGGGGAAGATGGAAGTGGAGGTAGCTTTGAAATTAGTGCATAGACTCCTGCACACACCCGGATGTGCTCCTGCAAAATTTGCTTGGGTATTACAGGACGTTCTGTTATTAACATTTCTTCAATGACTTGTGGAAGAAGAACCTCCTAGACTGTAGCAATCAAGTATATAGCTTTCACAGAGCAGACAGACTGCTTATTAAAGATTAAAGAATATTTTGGCACACGAACAAATGGATATTAATTGGCTGTGTATAAATTCAGTCTGGAAAATAAGTGAAGTTTTTTAGCCACCACAGCAGCAGGATTCTTGAGTGACTTCCAAGTGGGAAGAATCATGGAATTTCCTAGTTTCCTCACATAGTATCTGATGAAAATAAAGGAGGAGGTTGGAGAGGTGAAGATCTCTATGAGAGCAGATTGAGCTTAATAACCTAGGAAGTTTGTTTCTAGTCCTGAATTTGCCATTTCCTATTCCTAAATACAGCCCTCACAAGGCTAACATTTACTTTCCCCACTTCACACATGGAGAAACTGATTCCTAGAGGGATGAAAGGATAAATCTGCTGAGCTTCATTAATGAGGACTCATTAGCAGATCAAGGAATCAGAAAGGCATCTTTCCAAATGAGACAGACCCCAGTTATGAAATAGTAAAGCACTCTGTCTGCTTGTGCACTTCTATAAAATCCTTCCATGCCCTCTGAAGGATGAAGAGCTTCCATGGAAACAGGGTCTACCATGATGCAGTGGTGGGACATATTTATTCTCCTCTTCCTTATTCTTGTTGTTTGCAAAGTAGGGTTGCATTGGCTTTGCTGATAAAGGATCCTTTGCAGACACAAAGAAGAGAGGAACAATTCAAGGCTACATTGCAAGGCACTGGAAAGGACACATAGCAGCCCCTGGTCCTTGTGAGTGGTGTAAACGGTATCTGATTGCTTAACCATCAGCAGGAGGCAGCTTAGGGTGAACCATTCCTGCTGGTTTGCCACTATTATGATCCAACAGTACCTTGCTGTTTCCTCACTGGCAATAATTTGCAGGATTAAATACTTCAAGCCACTCTAAAATTAGTTCCAGGAGGCATTTTGTGCTTTCATTTCAGAGCTCTCATGAGCCTTTCCTACTTTGTAAGTCTGCTACAGCTAATTACCTGATGGTTACAGAGCTCTAGAAGATTTCAAGTATCTGTCTTTTCCACTAGCCTAAAGACCCAAGTGGGGTTACTGTGTAGAACTTGTACTAGGAGTGTTTGCCAAGCACTGTAACTACCTCAGACAGCTTCATGAGATGGCAAATAAACCACTGCAGACAAAATTACCTTTATCCAGTGTCTCCATCTAAGATTCAAAGTAAATTTATTTTTGAGCTTTTAAAAACACTTCAGAAACCCATTGAAATAAATGCTTTTATCCATTGAACCTGCTACATCTGTTTGACCCATTAGAGAGATTGCAGAATCACAGTAGACACTTTCCATGTGACTCCCTTCAGTGTTGTGATTTAAGAGTTTGCAACGAATGTTTCATGGTTTATTCTGAGAACACCTGTAGGGCATGATGCTGCTGTCTGTCCTATGCAGATATGCAGCTACCAGAGCCAGAGATAGAATAATTCTGAGAGAAGTAAGAAGTCTTAGTTCATCAGCAAAGCAGCACAGCTTGAAGAAGGCTGTGGGCCCTCGGTCTGCAGAAATCCACTGGCAGCGCATCCCCTTCTTGAAGGTACAGTTGACTCTGCTTGGTGATCCTGGCCACCTTTATTGGCCCATGCTGGCTATGGCCATCCCCTAGTGCTTTCTGATTTCTCCCCACTCTTTCCTGGCCCCTTTGAGATGATTCACTTTCTGAATATATACATGTGTCATTTATGAAACGCCTTACTCTCCTGACCACAGCAGAAATCCAGAGGGGTTTGTTTCCTTACTTGTGATTTCACAGCCTGATTTTTTTTCACCTGGCACCATGCCCAAAAGGAATGATCTTTCTCTCATGTTTCCCAGGATCAACGCTGCTGTTAGCATCTTTTAAAACCTGCTGTCTCATTGCTTCTGAGGCATCAAGGCAGGCACAGCTTCATCCTCCAATTCCCAGCCTTTCTTTTTTGGGTTTGGTGTTGATGTTGCCAAACCCATGGCAGTTTGAAACCCCTTGCATACACCCCTACACAAGGAACAAGTATTTTTTCTCTTTGAGCCATCATTGAACAAATTGAAATTGTTCCATCATTTACTCTGAAAGATGTCCATCACCTTCAGCTTGATATTCAATGAAGCTGTCCACCACTGTTGTCCAGTGTTTCTTCTAGGAAAAGAAGCTCCCTAGCAACTGCTGTGAACAGTGCCACAGTATAGATGAAGCCATGTGGCGTTCCACAGGGCTCAATGTTGGGGCCAGTTCTGTTTAACATCTTTATTGATGATCTGGGTGAAGGGATTGTCGTCTCAGTAAGTTTGCAGATAGCACTAAGCTGGGTGGAAGTGTTGATTTGCTTGAGGGTACGAAGGCTCTGCAGAGGGATCTGGACAGGCTGGATCGATGGGCTGCAACCAACAGTATGAGGTTCAACAAAGCCAGGTGCCAGGTCCTGCGCTTGGGTCACAGCAGCCCTGTGCAATGCTACAGGCTTGGGGAAGAGTAGCTGGAAAGCTGCCTGTCAGAGAAGGGCCTGGGGGTGCTCCTCAACAGCCAGTTGAATATGAGAAGGTCAACAGCATCCTGACTTGTATCAGGAAAAGTGTGGCCAGCAGGACCAGGGAAGTCATCCTTCCGCTGCACTCAGCACCGGTAAGGCCACGCTTCAAATCCTGTGTTCAGTTTTGGGACCCTCACCACAAGGTCATTGAGGCACTGGCGTGTTTCCAGAGAAGGGCAATGAAGCTGGTGAAGAGCCTGGAGCACAAGTGTTATGAGGAGCAGCTGAGATAACTGGGGTAGCTTAACCAAGAGAAAAGAAGGCTGAGGGAAAACTTATTCTGTCTACAACTAGGATGAAAGGAGGTTGTAGCAAGGTGTGTGTTGGTCTCTTCTCCCAAGTCACAGGTGATAGGATGAGAAGAAATAGTCTCAAGTTGCTGCAGGGGAGGTTTAAATGGGATATTAGGAAAAATTTCTCAACCAAAAGTGTTGTCAGACACTGAAACTGCTGCCCATGGAGGTGGTTGAGTCACCATTCCTGGAGGTGTTTAGAAGATGGGTAGATGAGTTGCTCAGGGACGTGGTTTAGTAATGGACAGCTACGGTTGGACTCAATGAGCTCAAAGGTCTTTTCCAATAAGTGATTCCATGATTCTGTTTTCAAATATAGTGACCTAACAAAAAACCCATAAGTTGTAAATACTGAGACCCTGACCCCAGTCCAATAGCAAGGCTTAGTTTTTTTCAATGTTTTTTTCAGTGTTTACACTTGGGTGCAATGTTTGAAAACTGTTCTAAGATTGAGATCCAACTTCCTTTGAAGTCAATGGGAGTTTCAGCCTCGACTTCCACAGCAGAAGGGTTGGGCTCTTTATTATTTCTCTAGTGCAATTTGTGAGTAATTGAGATGATCTAAGCATGGGGCTGGGTTTTCTAACTTGGTTGAGAATGTATTCCTTCTGAGACCAGGATCCTCTTCTGCTTCTCCCAAAACAAAATGCTGAAGAATCACAGATAGAGGAAATCCGTTCAAACTGAGTAAACAGCTCATGAGGGTAGGCCAGCAGGATTCATTCATGCTCATTCAGCCCAGGCTGGCTGGTTTGATTCCAGTTGGAGCACTCTCTTCATTACAGGCCCCCTGGGGAATGTTAATCTGTACAGTATAAACATTTATAAACATCTACTAAATCATTACACTTCAGCTGCCCCATAAACACTCCTGAATGCTTTCCTTAGGCAGCGTTGGTTGGGTAACGTGTGGCTTTTTGGAATGAATTTATGGGTGTTTGGCATTGGTAGAAATATGAGGAGAGGGCACAGGAGGTTAAATAACATTGTTTAAGCTCCACGACTTACTTAGGATAAAGACAGAAGCTGTTTGTGAAACTGGTAGATATTGAGGAAAAGCTCAGGTTGTTGAGGGACTTAAGACAGCCTTTCAGCTTTGCATACTGGATTTTAGTGATGCTGTTGCCACAAACATCATAAAATGCACTTACCACTAGTCCACTTGGCACTTCTGGACCCAGGCAGTGCATGATTATTCACCTATGACTGCAACACTAGTTGCCTCTGATGGAACTGCCTGAAGAAAAAATGTAGATACAACTTCTGAAAACTGAGTCAGAACTAACATAATCCAGAGAACTGTAATCAGCTGGGCCACAAGTCCAGGGCTTGTTTGTAAGCACTTACAGGATGTATAAGTATGTAAATATCAGCAAAAATAAGTATGTTTACGAACCCAAATGAGTATGTATATGTGCATCTGTGATGTCTAAGATCAGTAATCAGTTTGAATGCACACCTAGCAAAGAAAATCATGTGCTTTGTAAAGCTGAACTTCTCGGTCCCTAGATGTGATCTATCCCCTTGCCTGAAGGTGCTGGCGTGAATGAGCATTACCAGGACTGAGGTCATAGTAATCCCATAATCAGCTCTAGAAGACTTCTGTAAGTATAGGTATAGTAATTAAAAAAAACCAATTCAGTCCTCATGATTTGGTCTCAAATGGATAAAGGATAATTCCCTCAATTATTAATATTTTTGTTTGTTTGCAGGGGTTTTGAAAAGCTGGGAACTGATAGAGGTGTCATTAAACACTGCAAGGATTGCATATGAGTAATGTAACCTGAGCAGGAGTTATAAGTGTTGTATGTGAGAGAGAAGTGTTTTCTGACAGTTTGATGAATGGATAACAACTTAATATCTTAAATACATCTTAGGAGAAATTATTTAATTGGCTATAATTATATTGTATCCTACACTTGAGCAAATACCCTTGTGTGCATGAACCAGTTTTAGTGGTGCATATCGCAGGTATGGGCTGGCTGTAATGTCTCAGGCTTCAGAAGCTGCTAACAAGAGCCTCCTTTTCCATCTCCTCTTTCTTGTATTCTTAGCACACATCCATTGCCTTCCAGCTATGACCACACCTATTTGTGAAATGAGGACAGAGAAAACAGAAGTTTTTTTCCTAAGTGGATCTGGATACACGATACAGTCAAGACAAAGTGCAAAATCCTCCCTGAGAGACACCAAACCATGGCTGTGGCTCTTCCTGGCCAAACCTCTCAGCACTGTTGTTGCCCAGTTAACAGCTGGAGTGAGAACTTGCTAATGGAAGAGCTCCAAAATCCTTTGCAGAATGTCTAGGCTGTGGGACAGTGGGCTGCAACTCCAGATCATCGTCCAGTTTGCCCTGACCTGCTCAGACACCAACATCAGGCCAAAAGGCCCATCTTGTTATGCCTTGGCCTGTGGTACTTTTCAAGAAAAAGGGAGAAAGAAGACTGGTTTCAGTATTCATATTCACCAAAACTTCCTAAAACAAGAATTAAACCATACCCATCACAGGCTAGAGGTAACTTTATCATATATGTACTTTCCAGCTTTCAAATCTCCCTCTGTGTGTGTGTATAAATATATATATAATCAGTAGTAGAGGGTGATTTTTCCACGGCTTTTCTGTGGCACGTAATAAAGTGAGTAATTTAAAATCTAGTCAAGGATCCAGCTCACAAAAGAATTGTATATTATTAGCTTCAATTGTTCTTTTAACATCCATCTTAAAGGATCAATAAATGAGATTGCCTAGAGGTAAACCAGTTGTTATCATGTGTAGGGTTATGGTCACAGCTGGAGGGCACTGGCAGGGACAGGCTGTCTGCCTGCATAGGAGACTTCAGTCTCTAGAGTCAGTGTTCTATTAATTTTACAGTGCCTTAAATTCATATTGTAATTATGAGAAATAAGCAGAGAGAGATCTCCTTTTAATATAAATTAGGTTTTAAAAAATCTGGGATCTATTATGCTAAGTTCTAATTACATTACAGCTGAACTTTTATCTCAGTACACTGCAAATAAATCCAGGCCAAGGTAGCTCGAATATGTGTTTCCCAACTTGACAACAGGAACCTGTTGTCAGGAGAGAAAACAGAGCAGAACAGAGTAACCAACATGAAGCTGCAGGAGTGTCAGATTTTGAATTTTAGTTTTTTCTCTTTAAATCTGTAGGCTGAAATTTGATCATTTAATTCAAAAGGAAAAGTAAATTTAATAGTCTCGTCCAAGCCCTCAGTAGACATCACTTATCGACTTAAAGAGATCACCATATGTTTTAACATGATGAGTTCTTTGATTAGAAAATAAAGATTGGAATGTCTTTAGTCAGGAAGAATAGGAGACAGGGAAACTTTTAAAAATGGAGGATGATGTACATCACCCCACAGCTGCCTGGGATGAAATGTGATGCAATACAGAAATTCCATATATGTGGGGGGCTCAAAGCTACAAAAGTGATAGAATTTGCCTGTTAACTTGGTGAGCACTGGCTGAAATGGTCTCGAAGCTAGAAACTATGTTGTTTTGATATTTCAACTCTGGTTTGAAGTGTAGAGTAGAGGAAACTCACATAACATTGTTGATATAGATACTTTTCCATTTAGTTAAAAAATATGAACAACATCACTTTATAGGATAAATCTTAAGACGTCAAGATTTCACGATGCTTTGTAAGCACCATGCTGGTATTTGACCCTTCTCTCATCTGTGATCAGGACTTTTATTTGCTGACTCCTTTGGCTGTTTCAGGCAACAACCAGACATTGGAAAAGACTGGTTTGATCTAAGCTCCATTAGAGAAGTTTAATATTGACTTGACATGATCCTGACTGCAGCCTTTGCTCCTATTTCTTCATATCTCTGAAGGGTGGGATAGTGGTGGTGGTAGTGGAGAGGGTGGGAAGAGTGAAGCATTGAGACTATAACTTCTATCAGGGCTTTATAAGGACAATTTGAAGCACTGTTCTTGCAAGGTTAAGATCAAGCCCGTGGCTAATCCCTGTACGCTGCACTCCTGAACAGCAGCAACCTGTGCCATGCCCCAATCTCATGAGTCTCGAGGTTCCTCCTGGGCCCTGGCTCATCTGAACCTTCCTTCTGCCATTCACTTTGTTTTGCCTCTCTCTTTCTCTTGGAATCAACTGCTTCTGAAAAGAAATCTGTTCTGCAGCAGCCGAAGAAGTGACATTTATTGAGTCTCTCTCACCCCTGCATGTGGGTACGGTTAATTTTGAGGAGGACTGAAGAGCAGCTGCTTAGAAACAGTGTGTTTCTGTCCCCTGCTTCAGAATGGATGTGAGAAGCTGTTATGTATCAACCTCATGCTCTTTTCTTCCAGCTGTGACGAAGAGGAGGGGCTGTACCACAGCAGCACCAACCTCAGGTCAGGGATGGGACATCTTCTGTTCACTTGGCATTTGTTGAGAGCTGCCCCAGTGCAATCACACAGTCTCTAAGGGGAAATGTGTGCCCTTTCGAGCTGGTTCTGCCTTCTGCTTCTATTTTCCAGTCTTTTGGGTTTCCCTCCACCAGCTTTGTACCTGTGAGCCTGCTTTCTCCATGCCTCCTTTCCTCCAGTCGTTCACATTCCTGATCCAGTAGGCTGCAGAGTCACAGTTTCAGGCTGTGTCTGCACCACTCTGAACACCACTGCATGGCTCACGCTCTGCTGCCAAGGGGCACACATACTTTGCTTTTCAGTAGTTCCACAAGGAATGGTTTTACAGGCAGGAATATTTGTGGAGGCAGTTTTTTCCTTAAATGTAAATATCAGAAAACATTCACAGAAAGTACTTTTGTAATCCTGGGGGCAGGGGGGAGCATCCGTGCCCATATAACTGGTTCTCAAATTTTCCTCAGCTAAATTTAGGAGCCAGAATATGAACCTTTTACCCAGAAAACCCAGCTCCATTTTACCAGTCCTCCTTGCTGCACTCTTGCCTACAAAGTGGAGACTGTGAGTGCGTTTCATAAAAGATATTTGCCAAATCATTAAAAATAGTAAATGGGCATATGAAAAACTAAAGATTGTTCATGAACAGCAAAAAAATGGGAAAAGAGGCAAGATCAGCTGGGGAGGGCCTTTTGTTCCTGTTGAGGAGAGAGACAAGTTATACACAGTCCTTAGTCTGACCCGATGCATGGAAACAAATCCTGCAGCCAGCTTTAGAGATAAGCACTGCTTCAGAGCTCCCTGGACAGTGTTTTCCAACACTAACGTACAATCCAACCCAGTGACTTCAAGCAAATGAGTAGATTTGGTTGTGGAAACAAGTTTTGCTTCCTCCTTTCCTTTGCAGTATGTTTGGGCAGAGGGAGAACTGCTCTTAAAAGTTTAATGCTATTAGTGTGATTTCAGTAGGTTATTGTGTCTGTGTATCAGCCTTTAGCAAACATTATGCAGTAAAACAAAAGCATGAAACCTTGTCTGACTTTACCTTTGTTTTTTTATGCCAGTGACTGAGAGGCAGCCAGAATTGTGTTTGACCCAGTCATATAAGAGATGTGAGTCTCTCAGAATTAGCCCCTTGTAGACTAAACTTGTCCCTATCACAAAATCTGTGTTGTGCTTACCCTGAAGTGGGATACTTATTGCGGGAAAGAGGTTAACTGTGCAAACTTTTGCCTTTAGGAAAGCTCCTTTCTCCTGACTGCAGTGGATGTGTTTTGGAAAGAGGGACAAAGGGAAGGGAATGTGAATAATGCTTTTGCCAAAGTAATATGTGTTTCTTTGGATTTTTCCAATTCAGGACCATTCCTTAACAAGAAATGAGCAAAGGATTTGATCCAAAAGCTACTTGTCAGTAGGAGTCTTGTCCGTTGACTGTGCTGGGGTTTCAGCTGGGACATAAATGCTACAGCTGTGCCTATTAATAATTAAGGAAAGAGAGTTGGCAAAGTTTTTCATCTACTGTAAACAAATGTTTCCCCTATGAAGTGCATTTAATGGAGTTTTGCAGCATTGGTCTCCCGGGCAAGTGTATTAGTCTCTGTTTTCCCTCCCTGTCCTAATGGCCACAGCCAGGAGGGGGGTTGGTATGAACTGTGAAGGAGGCTGGTTTTTATCCACTTTGAGTGGAGAGGCATAAATTGGCATTCCGTATCATCATAAAAAAAAATTCCAAGCAATTATTAAAAGATTCTTATCTCTTGCTCCCTACATGGATAATGAGATCCCTCTCTGCTGGACTGAGACAGCCTGTCTCTCAGCTCACTTAATGAAATGGACCTAAGTTTGCAAATTAGCATGGCCCTGACTCCAAACGTAACCTCTTGTTGTCTAGTTGTACATCAAGGCTCCTGGCTTATGTCTTTTCTTATTAACACCCCGTAATCATGTCAACCCTCTTTAGTTTTCATTTCCTGCTTCCTTTTACAAATTCACTTTCGAGTTTAGAGCACGTTGCTGGATGCCTTTGGATGAGCTGGCATTTTATTTTTGTCTCGTTTTTAACATTATTGAAGTAAATGTTTGTCTGTGGGTGCTGCTGTGGATCTAGGGAATCTGTTTTCTGTTTGCCATGGGATCTTAAAGCAACTCCTTTCGTACAGCTGTGCTCATTTCCCTCCCACTTTTTCATTTTCATGTTTTAGACTGTGAGATCTTAGGGGCAGAGACTCTGTCACTCCATATATTTGGCCTTTGCTTTGCAGAGTGCATTTTGGTTCTATGAGGGTGTCTGTAATAGAATGTTAATGATAGCAAGGAGTGGCAACATTGTACTCTAGCAAACACAATATGCTAAAGGCTTTCTAAGAAGTCAGGAAGGATGAATCCTTTGAAATTCTTTTTCCTGCTCTCTCCCCTGATGTGAAACTTCATGTTGGACCTTTAGAATAATAAATCAAAACAGCCAGAAGTGAATCCTGATTTCTTTTTGCCCATGTGTAGCTGACCCAATCCGTCTTTGATAAGGCAGTGCCCTTCCACTTTGCCCACTACCCTACTAACTATCCTTCACTTGCACGAGCACTAAAATCCATTCACACATTAGAATGAAAAAAGAAACAGGGAAGTGATTAGTTGGGTATGGATAAGAAGCAGCCACAGTGTTATCTGGGTAAAAACTTTTTTCTACAATTTGTTTTTTTCTGGAATTCATTTTCTCTCACATCCATTGCAGTAAAAAATGCAGTTTCCAACACAAAAGATAACTCTTCAATGCAAAGCTCTAGTGTACGTCTTTAAAAGATTTATTCTTTTATCAAGTATTAATTTAAGCAGGGGTGCCTTGTAGGTAAGGCAATGACATCAGTGGTAGGCTACAGGGCAGCAGATTTATTAATTTAATAGGTTTATCCATTTTACAGCTTGGATAATCATATTTCACTAAACTGGTACACAAGGAGGCCTCAGCCCATCTGACAGCTTTATTCTTGTGTGAGTTAACAAGCACATTTTGTACTCATGACCTTGTGAATTGTAAAAGTGCAAGGAGCTAGAGAGGAATGACAGACCAAATCCAAGAAACGTGTTAGCATTTCAGTTTTCCTGAGTGAGATTTATAAAGGGAGCAGTGAGGAATCTCAGCTGCAAAGATAACTTAAACATTTGCTACTTTATTTAGTTTAAGAAAACATGCAGAATAGAAAAAAAAATAGAAATTAATGGAATGTTAACTTAAAAAGTATGGATGTGATTTATTTATCAAAGACATCTTTTTAACAGTAGAATTGCTCCCCTGGCAATAAAGGAGTTGTTCTTGATCTGGGACAACTAGGAAAGAACTGGACTGGTTTTGTCTAAGGTGAACGTGTTTGGTTCGTGCTTACTCCTTGTGACACTCTGCTTGCTGTGGCCACTCAGTTCCCCCATGAGTGTTTAAAATTCTTCAAACTGGCTGAGAAATAATGAGATTAAACAAGCAATGGAGTGAGGCTTTTAAAAATGCCTAGTGAAAAGCCATTTTATAGTTAAAACCTCATGTATACACGTGTCGTTTTTTTAAAGCATTTTTACTTAATATATAGGGAAAAAGAAAACTTGCACTCCTTTAGTTTTGGGGGCTTTTTTTCTCTTATTGAAACTGTTGGGAGAGAAAGAAAATATTTTACTATTTGTGTGAAAATTGGCACTTAAAGCTGGACTTTTTGTAAAAGCCATGTTTCCGCTTTGTGCTGAAGAGAGATGTTCAGAAAGAAGATATTTCCTGTCCAAATAACTTTCAACTGAAACCTAACTTCTTTTCAGAAAATTCAGCATACAAGTAGGGGCCAGTCCTACTCTGTCTTTTTAATGAAAACAAAAGCTGAGCTACTTACACAGTACTAATACTAACAAATGAAAGAGCAGACACCTTGGACCTCATCATAAATGGTACATTTAGCATAATTGGAAGAGCTGACAGAATTTTAGACCTTAGAGACTTGTTTTCATTTACATTCAAACTACTTTACACCATTCTTGATGTGTAAAAAAGACTATTATGTGCAAATCAGAACTGAGCCTTGAAGACAGGAATTTCAACAGCTTGGATATTGGTCGAACGTGACAGGCCAGCACTGAGATACAACAGGCTCTTAATTTACTTTCTTCTATGGTCCTCACTTTCTGCACATTGTTCAGTTTTGGCAGCAGACAATGGCTGTTCAGCTCTTCTTAGCAGGTGTCAAGATCTGTCTGTGCACGTTGAACACGGAGCAAGGTTGAATGCTTGCTCTGCAAGGGCCAGTGCTTGAGTTTGTGCGTGCAATGCCACGCTGGGATGTGCGAGCAGGGAGCTGCCCAAGCCCAGAATTTGCACACAGCTTCAGCTACTCCCTTGCACAACCCAAGTGCTGCTGGGGGAGCTGCAGTGTTGCCTGTAGGGCTTGTTTGGAAAACTTCATATCTCTTTCCAGTCACTGGTACTTCCTTGGCTGGTGCGCAGCAGTAGTTAGTGTTTGGGTTTAAAATGTTGTGTGAGGATATTTACATTTGCAAGAGAAATCAGTTTTATAGAAAATATTATAAATCATGTTGCATTTTGAGCCACTATATTTACATGGCAATGTCTGAGCTTTCACCCTGAGGTATACAAGCATCACACAGGGAAAGCTTTTCCATTCTTAATTATTGCTACAAATTTATTGTTATTAAATTAAAAGACATCACATGACCTTCCTGTTTGACCTTTTAAAATTTGCATTGCTCGAACGTTATGTCACACCGGTGGCTGTGTTCCCTGCAGGTCTGGCAGGACTGCTCTGAGAGATGTTCCTTGGCCCAGTGGAGGATGGTTTCCTTGGGATCCCGTGCTCCTGTGAATTGCATATTTTTCTAGGCTGGAAGGTTGAGGATTGGGGTAGTGTTTCCAAATCCTTGTCATGTTAATGAAACCCCCTTCATTAAGAGGGTGCCGTAAGCCGTCTTACCATAAATAGGGCAAAAAAGCAACTTCTTGTTAGATGTATTGGCACGGTCCCATCATGGTTCAGAGGCTTTGATCATTCTCTTTCCTCCTCTTCAAAAGGGGAGAACTTTTTCACAGAAATATGCTCAGTCTAAGGAACATTTTATAGTTGGCTGTGGATGCTTTACCAGTTGGGATCCCTAATTATTATAAATTTGCAGTTTGCCTTGAATGTCTTATTAAGATTCCTACAGAATGATTGATCATAATCAAAAAATTAATCACCAATCAGCCCTGGCAATTAACATTAGCAAGTCTATTTGCATATACCTGATAATTTATGCTGCTGCTGAAATAAGGGAATATTATTGATTAGGGGAGAAGAGGCAGATGCTTCTATCGCTGGGACGTTAGATTTTATTAGATAGGACTACTAATGTGTAAGAAATTGAAAGGCATTCCTGCTGTCTGTGGTAACATGGACAGCTTCAAGTTCCTGGAAAGAACTTTTTAAATGCATCCACTGAAATTTCTTAAATATTGAGAATCTGGATAAAAAAGAAGCTGGATAAAAAGAAGCTTTGACTTCTGATTTTTATTTACTACAGATGCCTTCAATAACTGTAATGAGGAAAAATGCTTGATAATATCAGGCCAGATTGTAACATATATATTACAAGGATTTGTTTAATTATTATTAAGATATTATATTAAGATATAATTATTTACTGTTACAGATAAAGAATTTGCAGGCTTATGATGATTTTGACTAATTGTTATACTATTTAAAGCATGAAGAATTGCATAACAAAGTCCTAGAAGTGTTTGAAAACAGTCTACACTTTACAGTCAGTAGACTTTCTTTCATGAATTTACCTTCTTCATAATATTTTTCTTTTTAAACTGATATTTTTATTAATGCATTTGCAATGAGAGATATATTATTCATATCATCAACCCTGAATTCTTCTTCAAATTGTCTAAAAATTGCTTGTAGGATAGCAATGTGTTTAAAATGTTATGAGTCTGGTCACATTTGCTGATATTTATAATCTTTTTCACACCATAGCCTTTGGTTTTGCTTCAACACCGTGCAGTGTCTCTCATACTTGGTGCTGTAACTGCAGCTACATGAAAATGCAGTCTGCTATCATACATTCAGATTTGACTCTCATTTATAGCTGCTTAAGGTTAGGAACAAACTCCATTAAGGCAATATGCAGCTTGATAACAGTTTATCCTCTTTAGCTATTGCATCTACATAAATGATAGCTGGATTAAATCTATGTCCACTAAATAGAGGTGATAAACATTTTAAGTGACAGAATTGTATTGAAAACAATGGCCAACAAAACCAGGAAATCTCTCTCTTGTTTATGAACTAAAAAGGTGGAGGAATTCAAAAGATGTTTTCATTTAAAAAAATTGCATTCTTTTGATCAGTTTTAATTTCCAGTTACAGCTTTATTGCAAGCCTGAAATCGTTGTAGTTCAAATAAGATTTTAGAAGAACTTCTTTTACCGAATTTCTAAAACACTGTGCTGATTTTAAAACTATAAAAAGCGTTCTTTTTAAAATACATTAATAAATAATGGAAAACTTTATTCTTAATATAGCCAGCTTGTTTTATTCTCTGCTGTCAGATCTTGGCTTATCTCAGTCTTTATTGAACAAGGATTTTTTTTATTTATCTGTCAGTATACACTAATCTGTTTTGCAAGCTTTGATTGCCTGTGTCCTTAATGTCATTTATATATTTCTCAACAGAGACTTCATTTTCCTCCCACTAATGAATTCTGCAGTTGATTTGAAAAGGGAACAGAATCAACCCCAGCTTTGATACAATAAATAGATCCCCGTTTCCAAAACAATAATGGTGTTAAAGAAGTTGAAATGTCAGTCCTTTTTCTTTCGGTGAGCATTGAGTGACCTGAAAAGAGACTATGGTCAAATCCCAACTTTATTTGAGGTCTTGGGTTAACCAGTTATAACATCTGGTTTTTGCTGAAGTTAGTTGGTAACCACGAGATCTTGTCGCTGCAGAGTTCAGAGGTTAATTGAAATCAGAGAGGCATAACCCATTCGATCGTCCCGTTAATTACACCCGGCTCCCACCGCCCTCCTCCAGCCTCCCGCAAACATCGGGCGCTGGCCGCTCGCTGCCAGCCAGGGGAGAAGCTGCTGCTGCCCTGCTGTCGTTCAGCTCGCTGGCTGGGAGGTGGTTGATGGCCGAGTCACTGAAGCTGATAAAAAATGCCTGCAACAGGGGAAAGGGGTGCGTGCGTGTGAAGGGGGAGCTGGTGACATCCCCATCCATCACCCCCCCAGCCGTAATGGTACCGGCTTTGCCGAAAGCTGGTAATGCTTTGAGATTTATGGCAGATGTTCTTTGCTGAGTGCATAGCTTTGGTTGGGAAAACTGGGGACGTGTTGATTTGGATCCTGCAAAAGTGGTGGGGATTTCTGGTAGTGGTTTACAAGGATGTTCTTTATGCTGCAGGAGTTCATATTGCATGGAACAAGTAATATATTATGGTTAAAATATATAAATTTCCCTTCTTTCACCAAGCTAATATGGACAGTGGAATTTTGCTAATAACTAATAATTATCAGATGTTTATTGTGATGGTAACTTTCTCCATGGTTTCTGCAGTCAGCAGTTGCACACTATTTACCTTACAGTAACCAGGCAAGCACAGCAGATTTCAGAACTGAAGGGTCATTAAGATATTAAAATAGGTCTGAATCTTGTAGCCCCATCCTGATCTTGGGGAACAAAAAATATCTCCATTGCCTTCCGTGGGAGCTGGTTTGGATGAGGAGAAAGAGACGATTTCCCACTTGAGGTAGTTTTAAAATTTTGATGTTAAGGATGGAAAATAACTTTGAGGTGTATTACTTAGAACAAAGTGGACTAAGGATGTCTTTAAAACTGGAATACTCAGAAAATGAGTCTAAAAATCTCACCTCACATGTTTGTCCAGATTTCCCTGGTCTGAAACTTAATCTTAATGAATATTAAGCATAGGCCTTCAAAATCTCTTCTTCCAAAATCTCTTCTTCCAATTTCTTCTTGCAGTCCTTCTCTTCCAACAAAAGCCTGGCTCTCCCGTGCATTCCAGCCAGCCTGGAAAGGAGACTGTGGTCCTTGAGCAGTTTTGGCTGTTGTGTATCCCTTGGGAAATGCAGTCTGGAGCCAGGACCCTGCTGTTGTGTGCTGTGCAAACCCTAGACAAAACCACCCCTGGTACTGAACCTTTATCCACTGATTTTAATCTCTGCTGTCTTTGACTGAGGTTCAAGTGACTCTTCTCCTCAATACTCCATCCATCTCTGAGTAGAAACCGAGTATTGCAGCCTGAAATTAGGTCCTCATCCCAATCACAAGAAAGTATCTAAATCACCAAAATGATTCTTACAAATAATTCTTCAATATCTTGTTACTCATCCCCCAGAAATAACAATCTATCAGTGATAGTAGAGTTTTTTTCAGTGAACGTGTTAAAATGAGGAAGAAACATCTTTTTACCTTCTTTCAAAAACAAAACTCAGACTGTTGAAATCTTATTAATGAGAGCTGAAATAATTTTGAATTTCACAGCTTTTATTAGGTTGAAAAAAAAACCCCCAAAACATCTGCCCCAAATTCACTTGTTTTTACAGCAAGCAGTAGCATTTTTTTGTTTGTCTCTTTGTTTAACTAACAAAATGTTCAACGTTACTTGGCTCTGCTTTCTTCTAACTCAAAATTAGTGTTTAAAAATGTGATTTTATTTTTGTTAAGCGACTAAACACGAACGTTTCTATTACGTATACACTTAGAGCTAATACTTTACAAAAGCTTCTCCTCTGATGGGGTGACAACATATATATACACTACACACAACCATGAAAGGTGTTTTCGATGTAATTTATGTGGCTGAGCCATATACTGAGCCCATACACTACCAAGGAGGAGAAGCTAAATCAATCAAGAGTGATTTCCAGTGAACAGCCATATCACATCTACCACCCATTTGCTCTTGGCTCGCTGAGAAATGAAGCAATTTAAACCTATTGGGTCATGCTGAAATGGGGGCCAAAATCTTATTGATGTGCTGCACACAACTGAGCCTCATTTCATCTTCATTTCCAGAGGTCCATAGGCTGCAGCTGTTCCCTGTAGTCAAACAGTGTGCCTAGAATTTCACACTGGCTTCCTGGCTGCTGAGCTGATGGCAGAGGTGGGGAAAACAACTTTTTGGTAAGAGTGGGGAGGCTCTAGATTTGAACTCTTTTGATATGCAGAAAAATGTAGAGGAAAAGACAATTAATCTTCAGTTATAATATAGATATGGAGAAAAGCTTGAGAAATCCAAGCTTGTCATGGATTATGAGATGGAAAAATAAATGTTTTCCATTCATCGCTTAATGTTTCATACAGTCTTGGAAATGTTCCACTGCCTGACCCTCATGTTTTCAGATTATTTCCACATCTGTCTCAAAGCTGAATGCTCCTCTAATGGACCAAGCAGCCACTTTCTTAGTTAAAATACTACTAATAACATGTAAGAGCACTCCAAGCGTGCTGAACACCCCTGCAGCTCGCTCTCAGTGCAGAAGAGAGCACTTGGAAAGGCTCAGACACTGACCTGGGCTCACAGGCAGAAGTAACACACAGCATGTGCTCACGGTTGGGTTTTCCTGTTTCTTGTTGCTTCATATTAAACATGAAATTCCTTATGGACCTTTTAATGATTGCTTGGAAACTGGATGTCTGTCTCCCCAGAAGGATGTAATAGCATTCTGCACCTGATTGCATTTCTCACTTATCCTCCGCAGGACAAGTCAAAGGTTATGGTTCCACGGGGAAGGGGTTTGTCAACAGCAGGTTCTCCTCAAGCTGAGAAGAGTTTTTCTCTAATAGCTTGGATAGGTTATGCGTGGATGCAAATAGTCGTTTGAGTTTGCATATGTGAATTTAGGAATATGATCCAAAACAAACTGACAGGAACGAGGAAGTTGAGACTGATCCCAAAATAAGTTGTTCTCATCCTAAACATTAGTGAGAGGAGTAAAGCAAAACAGAAATAAAAGAAGCAGTTAATAGAATCATAGAATCCTCTGGCTGGAAAAGACCTCTGAGATCATCCAGTCCAACCGTATCTGTCCCCTTACCAAATCATGTCTCTAAGAAACTCGTCTACCCACCTTTTAAACACCTCCAGGGATGGTGTCTCAGCCACCTCCCTGGGCAGTTGTTCCAATGCCCAACCACTCTTTCAGAGAAGAATTTTTTCTTGATGTCTAATCTGAACTTGGCACAACTTGAGGCCGTTTCCTCTCATCCTATCATCTGTCACTTGGGAGAAGAAACCAGCACGCACTTCGCTACAACCTCCTTTCAGGCAGTTGTAGACAGTGATGAGGTCTCTTCTCCAGGCTAAACAACCCCAGTACCCCCAGCTGCTCATCATAGGACTTGTTCTCCAGCCCCATCACCAGCCTCGTTGCTCTTCTCTGGATGTGCTCCAGCACCTCAATGTCTTTCTTGTGCTGAGGAGCCAGTTCAGAGTTATGCACAGATTTCTATCCACATCTCTTCTATTTTCTTCACGTCCGTGAGGAAACAAACAAACAAAAAAGGACTTTTCTGAACTGTAACACTTCTGAATATTTTTTTGAAAACTTCAGAAGTTTAAATATTTTCAATGCCTCTTGCAATTTTGTCCTCTCCAGCCTGATGTTACAGCAGTGCTGTTCTCTAACTGTGCCACACAGCAGTGGGTTACCCAAATGATCTACAGTGGAGCCAGCTGGTGGGTGCAAGAGTCTCCAGAGTGTTTCTCCACCCTCTTGCAGTCCAGGTTCCTGAGACAGTATTTCTGCACCACGTTTTGCTCTTCATACACATAAGCTGTGCTAAGGTGAGTCCATACCAGATTCCCCAGTGGTGTTGTGATGCTCTGGACTGTATTACATTAATTACACATTTGTTAGTGGGTTACAGTTTAGTGATGCTGCTTCCTCCATTTCACAGTTGGGGAATCCAAGCAGAGGAGGTCAAGGTCCAGACCACCAGCCTAATTCTCTTAAGGGGCCTGGGCTTATCTGTGTCAATCAGGGTCACATGCAATGCCTCATAGCAAAATCCTGTACCTGAATCTTCCAAAGTACACTGCAGCACCCTGGAATGGTTGGCCTTTCAATGCCTGCAGTGGTATTTACACAGAAAGAGTGGGTAGGAGAACAAGTGCCAACATCTACCATTGAATCTAAGCTGCTAAAATATGGCTCTGCAAGTTATTTCAATAAATGTACCCTCCTTAATTTAGTTAGAGAGACAGAAATCTATCCTTGGATCTGGGTGATGCTGTGTGAGACAATGATGATCAGTTAACAGCAGTATTTCCAATTCCGAGTGTTGAGAAACCATGAGTCAGATTTTCCAAATCTCAGAAATAATAAAATAGGGTTTTTAAAAAGAATATTTCAGGATGTGTATTGTATCTGCCATCTCAACCTTCTGGGTGCAATTAGTTTCCTTGTGAAGTATTACAAAAGAAACACATGGTTTCTAAGCTTGCCTTTAAAAATCACACAGCTTCTGACATATTTCTGTGTTCTAGATCTGAGTTTTAACAGCAAGACCAAACATTCCTGGTAAATTTAAATGTGCTAATAAATGCAAACTCCTTGCCAAATTCATATCTCCCACAGTATGCAAGGAGCATCAGAAGTGAAAAGTAAATTAAATCTGTGGCTGTTTCCTAGTTCTGCACTACAGGTTGAACAAATTTAAAGCAAATGTAAATTAGAGTCAAATTCTCTTAAATGGGTTTCATTCAAGATAACTTTGCTGCTGCCAGTTAGCTGGTAATGTCTGCTGTAGCCATCAAACATGATTACTAAAAATTCAAGATAAATAAGAAATAATTATTACAATAATCTTTTTTTATCTCGTCTTCTGTGTTTCTATAGGTTTTACCCTACCTTTTTCCCTCTTTTTTTTACCTTTCATATTTTGTTTATAATGCTGTTTCCCTGAATCATGACAGCTCAAACTTTTAAAAATGAAAGTTGAGATTCATAGCATTCACCTAATGACTGAATCCTAGGCTGTAATGAAAGCATCAGTCATCTTGAGACCTGTGATATATTGACTAGAATTAATAATATCACTAGAATTAGCAATGAAGGAGAGATTGCCTTGTAATCAAGTCACTCTGGCTATATATGGTTTTATTTTAAGACATTTGTTGGGTTCCCGAGGTGTTAAAGGCTGGTACCCAATTCTGATAGACTTTATACACTTTTAATGCACTCTTTATGATATATTTGCATGGTTATTTGCACACAGACAGGCCCAACCCAGCTTAAGCCTGGTGTCATTAATACGTGGACACAGCCTTCACCCTGGAGCTGGCTCTCACTTAGCCTGAGGATTCCCCCATCGTTGCACTGTCCTGCACCCTGTGACATTTGTGTCCTGCTCTCCAGCGTGTACACGCAGACAAGGTTCAGTCCTTAGGGCAGACACATTGCTTTAGCTCTGCTGAATGTGAAAAATAAACTTCACTTGACTCCAGATGTAGTTATAAAGCTTTCCAGAAGACTTAGCTGCTTTTTGGGTATATGAGCTTCATGGAGTTTCTTGGAGTTTTGCAAGAGTTTGCCTGTTCCAAGGATCCGTGCCAATGTTTTGAAGATGGTTTTTAAAAAATTTGTATTCCAATTATTACCCATAATTGAGATAATATTGTAAAAATTGTGCAGCTTGTTGACCTGACAGAGTGTAAACAGCTTTTTGGAAGCCTCCTGATGTGAAATGTTCCAGCCCTTGTATTGTTCTTGTACACAAAGTGCGTAGAGAGCGCAAGCAGTAAAATTCCAGATGGATTTCCTTTGAAATATAATTACCATCCAGGTGCAGACCCCACTTTTCATACTCAAAGATTTCCATCATTTTAATAGGATTCTTTTAAGTTATAGTACCGACGTGTCCTGAGCCTGAACTATTGGTCAGTGCACTACACATATGGTACTGACAGAAAAAGAGGGGTTCACCTGTCAGCTCTCTTCGGCCACTGACTCTGGTAATTGAGATGCCAGTTGGTGCCCCCCCTGGCAGTGAGTTTCTGCAGGGAGGACACCTGGCCTGAGGGAGCTGTACTGAAAATCATTTGTTCCAAGCCAAGTAAGAACGCTTACTTTCATATTTTCATCCTCTTTTCCTTGCAAGGGAGCACAGCAATTAAATAATAATAGTAATAAAAGTAATAAAAATACCTAAATAGTCTCTCCTCCCATTCTGACATGTTGAGTGCCAAAACTCAGATCAAGTCCTTAAGGTGAAGTGAGAATGCAATGAAAACAAGGGCTTTATTATAAGCGTAGGGCTGTGAACTTTTTAACTCTCACCGTGCTCCCGGATGTGCCTCTTCGCACTGTACACAGCAGCTGAAGGCTTCCAGGGACTGTGGGTGGTGGGTGAGGAAAGGGGAAGAGGTGGTTTAGCTATGCACAATATTTCCCATAAGAAATAAAGCAATTGAGTCTCACCTCACTGCCTGTTTTTCCACATATATTGAGACGGGAATGTATTTATATAACCCTATTAAAAGGGAACACTCAGTAGCAAACTTGGTCTATAAATAGCTACTGTTCTGCATACTCCAGTCTCCAAACTCCCCAATTTCAACTCACACCCACTTACATTCTTTTGACATATTCCTCAGGTTTTTTTGTGACTTTGGGGTCAAATCCAAAACTTATTGAAAGCAGTGGAAAGACAGTCAGTGAATTCAGTGAAATTTGGATAATACTCTTAGAGCTCAGATACCATGGTGATAAATGTAATAAATTACATAGAAAAGAGTTGCTCGTTTTGTACTAACTTTTCTACAGAAACAAATTAAATTGTTGCTATTGGCTGCCACAGGGATCAGTTCTACCCCTTCCTTCTAGGCATTTAAGCAGCTCTTGAAACATTTTGCATATAAGGGGAATATTTTTATCTCTCATTTACAGATGAATAAACTGAGGCATGGAGCCACAATTAAACCTACAAGTCAGGCAGTCCAGAAGAGCAAGAATTAGACACAGCTACCTGTACCTAGATCACCCAGAGGAAAAAGAGTCTATTAGCTCCTAGTAGTCTTGTAGACTCTCTCAGTAGTACCAGGTCTTGCTGATGCCAGCAGGAGTGGAGGGCAACCAGCACCCTCCTGGAAATTGCTGGATTTTAATACACTGAGCAGCCCTTGAGAAGTAGTTTGTTTTTACCACTAAGATACACCATTTCATCCTTCCCACTCCCCAGTATTCATATTTTCCCTTTGACTCCTGTTATTTTGGTTCCATCTAGCAAATACATTTGTGTGTGTTTTTTTCCCCTGTGTCCCTCCAGCCACCTTAATTTGCCTTTTTTCCCTTCTTTTCCTTAAAGCCTTTTTCCCCATTCAGTGCACTAAGTGAATTTACGACCCATTTAGGCAGCTTACAGTGGCATTGCTTTTACAGTTCAGAGGCAGAAGGGCCATAAAAAGATTTACAGTTACAGCGAGAGTCGGTTGCATGGAAGTTTGAGATCCAAATTAGACAAAGGGAGCGGGGCTGTGTGAGTGGCCAGTAAAAGAAACTTGGAAACAAAAACAAATTAAACTGCTGTTAGAGGAGGAGGTTGGGGTGGGGGCAGAAAAGGCAGAGGAAAACTTGCCTGTTAACTTCACGTTACTATTGCAACAGCCCTGTTAATTCTGTTATATAAAGCCCTTTTTCCTCCTTTTTTTCCTCTCTCTGTGTTGTTGTTGGACAGATTTCCCGTGCAAACACAAATCTCTAACAGGAGAGCAGAAGCTTCACACAGTAGTTGAGATTCCAAGGCAGATATTCCCAGGATGTTGGCAGCTGGTTTTGCTGCTGCTGCTGCTGGGACTCCAGGATACAAACTCCAGAGGACAAAACCAAGTGGCTGAAGGAGTGGGACCTGTCAGGATGGAGGACTTCAGGTTGCATCGCAGGAGGATAATCTGATGTTTAAAAGAATCTAGAGACTGGTAAATAGATTTTATCCTCTACCCCATTAGATTTTTCCAGTTGACCTGAAAAGAAACAAGACCAGGCTTGAACAAATCCATAACACTCTGAGGCAAAAGGGAGATTTGCCAGTGACATTACAGGAACATGTCTGGGCACATAGAGAGCGACTGCAGCTGGAGAATGCAGGAGGCTGAGGTCTGCACGTCTGTGAGACTTGGACCATATCCCATTCTGTCAGAATATGGACAGAAACGACTTTTGAAAGAAACTTGTCCTTCATAGGCAGCCTGAAATGATGCTGCCTTTGTTTGAACTTACAGGAGTGTCCCCCTGGATGGGTACAGCCATGTCTGCTCTGCTGGTGGGCTGAGTTGGTTTTGATGCAGGCAGCTGTGGTCTTGGTGTCCCATAGTCTGTATCACTGCACTGCACCTGTGTTAATAGGTTTTTTGAGGGTTCTGAGCTTCCTTCTGGGAGGATGCCATGCTGATACTGCAGAAGGGCTTGAAACTGGTTAGAATACAGGTGGAGGAAGCACAAGATGGTCTGCACTATCCACAGAGATGTGACCTATTCGAGTGCTGTTTGAGAATGACTACAATCAGTCTGGGCTTGACTTTTTACTCAACTTTGTTGGGCTTATATTGTACCTATGTAAGTATATAGTATGAAAGCAATTGTAAACAAGCTTATACAGAAGAAAGCCAACATTTCCCATTTTTTGCTCTAAATGCCAAACTTTTTCTTAGATAGTTGGAAAGCACACTCTTGTTTTGTTTTCCTTCTCGTTGACGTTGTATTTATTCTGCTGCTCTTATTTCTAACCAACTTCCTGTTCAAAATATTACCTTTAGTTTCACATAGATACAGCACTCTTCGCTTCCTGGAGTCTGTTGCACAGTGATGCCATACAGCTGCCTTCTGAGCACCATTCAGCCAATGCCTGCATTTCAGAAGTGGGTGATGTGTCTATTAATTGCCTTATTCTTATTTTCTGTTGGCTATCGCTACGTTGTTCAGGGCAGCAGCAGCACGGGAGTTTTTCTTTCTTAATTTCTTGTGTATTCTTTTGTGAGCTTCACTGGTGAAGTAGGTGGAGTTCTTGACATTGCTGAGTCCCTTGAACCTTGTTTCCTCCACGCTTTGGCTATATTTTAGTTGCCATGTGCTCATACCTCTCCAGAGAAATTAGTGTTGCTGGTGGTGTAGAGGGCACTGGGATCCTCTGGAAGAAAAAACACTCCTAAAGATAGATGTTTAATCCTTGTTCTCACACAGATGTTAATGCTCAGGATTCAGATTATCTATAAAAGGAAAAATGCAATCACAATGCTTTCCCTACACCCCTTTTAGATCTAATTCTTCCTCCTTCAGAAGAAAAATCTTCTGATAAAAAAATGGTAGTATTTTAGAAAAGTTTGGCTGGTGGTTTGCTTTCTGGGGGAAGGAGCAGCCAGTCTAAAGCAGAAGCAGAAGCAGAGAGAGAGGCTTCAGTCTAAACCAGAAACAAAGTATCACTCAACCCCCTATTAAAATTTAAAAGCCAATTAACAAAACCCTTTTTCTCCCCCCTCCTCCCTACAGCAATCCATATATGCAGCCATCCCCTTGTAGCCTTGGACACATGAAATGCTTGGTGCTGTGTTTGCTCCCCACACGTTTGTGGTGCTGGGCTCGGCAATATCAGCTGTCCTGCCAGCTGGCTCCCTTTCTAATTGATGTTTCCTCTGGTGCTGTACCAACCTCAAGTGACCAGTCATTTGGGACACTGATGGATTTCTGTGGCTCCTGCTGGAGATTTTCAACAGGACACTGAGCTGTTACCGATTCTGCTGTGTCAGGGCTGTTCCCTTCTCCTCCTTTTTGCATTCCTCCCCTACCTCCCTTGATGCTCACTCTCGCTTCTGTCTTGTTCTCCCTGTTCTTTTTCAATGAGAAGGGCCTTGAACTTCTGGTAGAGACTTGGCTTATGAGAGAAAGAACTGAAAATGAGAGAAGACTATATTTCAGAAGTGATGGTTAAAATGTATTCTTGAAGTATGATTTTGTTCAAGTTGAATGCAGTCATGTGGATAATGCAGCAATTTCTATTAAAAAAATTCTTATAGTCTTAAAAGGCTTCAATTTTTGGGGGAGAAAAATGTTTGTAAATGAAGACAGTGTTTTGCAGACTTATCAGCCCTGTATTTCTGCTTGATTTTTTCCTCTCATTCCCCCCTTTTGTTCTTTTTCCATTTTCTTCATTTTTTGTGCAATAAATTAATAATTAAAAAATAGTCAAACATTAACTTTCAGATTTTATTGTGATTCAATTAATCTTAAAACTGAATCAATAGTTTCAATTCTAATCAAATCGGCAAAAATATCAAAATAATTTTGGAAATATTTTGAAAAAAATACTATTGTTGAGTTTCTTTATGGAAATAAGTATGCATTTCCTAGGGTAAGGGGAAGCAACTTTCTTCTTTCTCTATGAAGAAACTTGGAAGGATTTTAAAAATTAAATTGTAATGGCCATGGATGTCATAGGTCAGTACAGCTGGGATCCAATGCTGGGTCTGAGGTCCTCAGAAAAGGTAAGTTAATTTTTCCATTGTTGAAATTGTTTTAACTCCTCCTTTCTGTCTAACCTTCCATTTCTGCACACAGGCAGAACTAAACATGGACCGTGCACCTCTGCAGAGGACTCAGCTGTGCTGCCCACCACCCTCCTCCTTGCCCAGTGGGACCCCCCTGTGCCGAGATGCAGTTTGGGTGTGGGAGGTGCTGCCATTCTCTCCAGCCCCACGCACGGATATGCACAGGGCAAATCCCTTGTCTGCAGGAAGGCTCACCCTGCCCAAGTGAGCTGCGGATCAGAAATGACTTTTACTGAACTTAGGAGGCCCCCACATCCTCTTTAAGCTGTTTTTGACTGTGTCTTCAAGTGTGTAATGTGCTCCGTAAACAAATAACCTGTGTTTCTTTAACTGGGTCATTGTGAGTTGAGTTGTACTTCTAGCACGGGACGTGGGGAGGAAGTGGTGGGACCAGGAGCAGGAGAGACAGCAGCAACCTCAGACCCAGAGAGCTGGAAGGAAGCAAAGTATGGATGGCTGCCAGAACAAATGCAGAGCCTTTGGGAAACCATTTTGAGGCCTCACGGAAAAGTCACAGAACAAAGAGGTACGGGAAGGCACAAATAGTGTTGAACCTCCAGGAGAGCTGGTTGCCATGGGCAGGTGGCACATTGCTGTCTTGCTCTGTTATTACACCTTTGATGAAGTTGCCTCAGGCCAAAGTCTCTGAACTTTAACAGTCCAGAAATATAAGCATTACCAAAATGAGGGAAAACAAAAAAAGAGTTTGAAAATAGCAACAACTTTGTGAATCTCCATATGTGGTCTGCATTTGGGGCTGGAATGAGGATACTCAAAAGCATTTATGTGGCTAAAAGTCTGTAAGGCCTCGTCAAAGCATAATGTTGTGTTAGAGTGAGCAACATCTGGGAAAATTCCTGTTTGTGTTTCCTCCCAGGTTGATCTGCATGAGTTTATGGCCCTCTGGATTGTTTATTAAATTTTACCTTTCGCATTTAAAGACTCATGAAAAGTCATTGCGAAAGAAGAAATGTACATCTTATCTTATGTTTACTTAAAACTGAATCAAAAATCTTCATGTTTTCACTCCTTGATTTCTCTATGAATTTTAGTGTAATAAGTCCCCTTTTTATTCCACAAATTATTATGTTCAGCATTGTTTTGGAATAGTTATTGGTAAACTGCAGTATCAAAACCTGCAGGCGGCACCCAAGAGCACCGAGTATGACTTCCAAGCTTTTTATTTTTATTGGTCAAATTCTGATCTCAGTCACATTTCAAAACTTTTCTAGCTGATGGAGATGAGGGTCTGACCCCACGTTTTAGTAAAATGAGGCTTCACTCATTTACAGCATTAAAAAAAAATACCTCTCCCACCTTCTTCCTCCCTAGGGTTGATGACTCCTTTTTGCTCTTCAGTGATCCATGGAAGGCTTTTTGGGTGCTGGCTTTAGGAGCAGGTATGATAATAGAGACTTCTTGTAATGAGCCTGGGGCGTGCAGAGCCTCACTGTCATTGACAGGAGCAAGAGAAATGGCTCACAAACATACCAAAGCAAAATGTGCAGTTACAGGGATGCAACAGTGATACAGCAGATAGGACATCCTGCCAAAAATGCTGTCTAAGTAGCCATTAATGGACATCTGAGTTTAGCTAAATAATTAATGTGTCTGTTGTGCTTTTTCCTTATAGATCTTTCAAGGAATTTAGTTTCTCTTCCTTTGCATTTAGTTTCTGATCCCTGAAATGCTGCTTTTGAGTCTGTCTTCTCAAGCATTTATAGACATTGTCTGTAAGGTAGTTCTCTAATAGTAGCTCATGTCTGTTATGGCCCAAAAGCACTTAGCCCCAGGTGTGTAACAAGATAGATACCTCTCTCTGTTCTCACAGTATACTTTGGAAACTGAGGCAGAGACCACTGAAGTGGATTTGCCAAAGGCAAGCTATAGGTCTGTATAATAGGCAAGAACTCGTCTTCTCCTTTGACCAACACGAAGAAAACCTTAATAGAGCTTTAAAAAACACTAAATGAACTGTTTGAATCCTAGCACTCAAGCTCTAAATAACACTCTTTTGTCCATTTCTATCCATAAAAGATGGCTATTCTGTTGTTGTCCGTACTGAAAAAAATCAGCATGTCACACTGGCTTTGCAATTTAACTTTGCAAACTCAGATAATGCAGAAATCTTATATAAACATTAGGGAGTGAAAATGCTGGCAACAACCCCCCCAAAACATAGCTGTTTCTTTTCCAGTTATTCCTTGATGTCTCTGTGGTGGGACTGGTTGCCCCAGATGACTAGAAATGCTCTGTTCCTTGTTTCTCCCAACACCTGAATACTTGGGGAGTTTTGCCACCTTTGTCCAAAAATCCTGGCTGTCAGTGTGGGGAGATGTCAGCTCCAATACAGCAACTCATATTCTTATCTTCTTGTCACCACTTGTTTTCCCTGAATGATGGTTGAACACTGGCTTCAGCCTGCAGTTCTCAAAGGGAAAGAAACCAGTAAACCAGGAAACGTGTCCCAACAATCAGGGGAGTAAACAGGGCTGAGTTTTTGGTCTGGCCTTTGCTGAAGGTGGGAGGTGTTCACTAACTTCAATTGCAGTCATGAATGTGGATCCAGGCAGAGCAGGCTGCACGTTCAGGGAGCTTGGAGGCAGACATTGGGGTATGGACTGCTCTAGTCCTCACTGAGGGAAAACAGCCCTGAGTGGTCTTCTCTGCTCTTAAAAATAGCAGGTGGGTCACAAAGTAAGGTGTGAGCTTAGAACCAAATGATGGTCAATTCTCTGAAACCACCCAAAACTTTCAGCATATCCGCTTAGGACAAGGTGTTCTTCCTCTTCTGAAGCACAAAGGAAGGAAATGTATCTTCAGGAAATGTTTATTTTACTCATGGATTGTCTGAAGCAAGGTTTGACAATACCCGGAAAAAAAAAATCCTCACGAAATTAATATAAAATAGGAGTGGTTATTGACAAAATGCATCATTTTTATGAGCTATAGAAAAGAAAATGTGCTGTAATGCTCTATGCCAGAGGCCAAGAGTGCAACCGGGCGACCGCAGTGCAGCTGACGTGTGACCCATGGACCTGGCTGTCTGCGGGCCAGGTGAGTCAGGAGGCAGGGCCCTGTCTCCATCCTCTCAGCTCTTTGCATGTCTTAGAACAGCCATTAGAAAACAGGAGTGAGACACTTGGCAGCATAAATGTCTACATGTTAGAAGGAGAGATGACACCTAACAGAGGGGATAATTTAAACCCCCAAACCTGTAGGAAGCCTGCTTATTTCTTCATACCCTGGGAGATGGGTTAGACACATTTCTTCTGAATTCTGTGGCTAAGGTACCCCTCCTTTTTTCCACCCCTATTTTTCCTAGCCAAGGAGAGCTGTAGAGGAATTCTTGAAGGCAGCTGGTTTCTGGAAATAAAACCTGTGAGATTTAATCCCATAACTAAGAATACAGGACTTAAAAAGAAAATAAAAGAAATATTTAATTTAGAGCTCTGTCAGTTCCTTCCTCCCACATATGCACCATCGACACCCTACAGAAAACAAACCCATCGGTTATTGCATAAGCCCAGCCCAGCAGACCTATAACCCCCTGCTCCTTCAGGCTGGCTCCAGCATGCTAAGCTGAGAGTCTGAGTGGACTGAAACAAGCATGGAGAGAGCCTTCCACAGAAACCTCTAAATGGGTTTTAATGTCTCCCCACTGCAGGATTCCCGGAATTAATTTGTGTCTGGCTTTTGAAATCAGGGATGCTGTGTTAAGGAAGATGGATGCCCCTAAGAAGTATTGAAAAGAATAAAGGGATGACAGTGGTGGTTTATGAAGCAAGCCTGGCCACGGATGCAGAATAGTAAATGTGGTTGGTTGATTGAGATCAGAAATTTTATTTTTTCCAGTGGCAATGCCCATATAGTTTATTTATTTATTTTCCTCTTTTACTTCAAGGAATCTATCATCAACACTGTATTTTATAAATCCCTGTGATTATAAATCTAGAAGGCTGACATTCTTGGTTTCCTCAGAGACCAGGAGTCTATACCCACAGGAGGTGGGTGGGAGAAGTAGCCAGCAAGCTTCCTATATTATTGTGCAGAATTTCAGGAACTGGTTTTGGTTTATACCGCATGGGGGAACGCAAAGTCTGCACAGAGCATCTCCATTTACTGTTTCCTCTGTGTGCAGCCAAGGCAGGATTGGTTACACTCCCTCTGCACAGTTACTGGGGAGGGAAGAACATCATGCCTGCCCTGGAAAACATGCAAAGCCACTGCTTTACATCAACTGTGTCCGTTATCCTGCTGGTAGGATGCGGCCTAAAAAGATTAGAAGTGTTTCATGCAACTGTGCCAAGCTGGTGTGAAAGTCCAGGCTGGTTCAGCTCCTTTCTTCACTTCCACTTCCATGCCTCGTGGCAGCAGAATGGCTCCAATAACTGTATGAAAAATGTGCCCCTTTACATTCTCTTGCAGGGCAGCAGTGGCTGATGAGACTTTGAGAACCCAAAGATGTGGATAATAAGTAGAGATCGTTGTTGCAGGATGAGTCAGATCGTACTGCAAAGATAGGAAGTGTTTTTCTCCAGTTTAGAAGACAATTTTTAAAAGTAGGGGGGGTTAGTTTACATTTTTTCATGGGGCACAAGGTCAGCTATGGAGTAAGAGCTGCATTTAGATTTAGAGTCATCTCTGAGCTTTGAAGGAAAAAAAAGCAACAACAGGCATGTTTGATTTTGGTGCTTTGCTTCGTCGTCTTGCTGCCTGTGGTGTTGTGGGAGCAGCCCCACAAGGTCTCTGATTCTTCCCTCCTCTTCCTATCATTCACCTCCTCCCCAGCCCTACCAGAGTCAAATATAAACTTTCTTAAAATGAACACAAGATTCATTCCAGTTGACCAAGCCTGACTTCCCAGAAAATAAACAGTGAGAGCAGAGCCAGGCAGTCCCCTGTCCCAGAGCTGCCAGCATCCAGAGAGGCCAAGGATGGGCCCAGAGCAATTCTGAGCCTTTTGTGATGGAGGTGAGAGTGCCAAGGAGACAGATCCCACATGAGGGACTTCCCGAAGTCCACTTAAAATAGCAATATCACTGAGTGCCTTAATTTTCACAATTCTAATTTCTTTTTTTCAGTCTCAGTTATATCCTGGATGACTGGATGCCACTGTTTCCCTGCCCTAATAAGGGATTGAAAGGAACCCACTCAGTAGCACATATTAGTGTTATCGATAGAAGAGGGCTTTTCAGAGCTCAGCACTTGAACTGATCTGAATGGGGCAGTATCACTTTTATGATAATTTTTACTGTTATATTTTGTTTTCTTTCTATTAAAGTAAAAAAGAAAAAATCACCAAAATTATATATATCCATTAAAAGAATGACTTAAAAAAAAGAATAAAATATGCTGAACAGTTTTCCAACACTATTTTACCTTCAGAGTGGGTTAAAATCTTCTCTGCTATGCAGAAGCCAGCAAGTACTGCACTGTCTGGGATGTGCTAGTACTGTACCAGCCGGTCACAGAGGTGAACTAGTGAGTGGACACTGGAAAGCCCTGAGTTCCTGCTCTCCAGGGCAGCTCTCCCAGACACTGGAAGTGCCCCCAGCCACTGTGCCGAGTGTCATCTGCTGGGTTGCTTTGTCCTTTGGTGTCTGGTAGCACACTCGAGGCAGCAAAGCTCTGTGGTGCAGCTGCTCTAAAACCACAGGACCAGCTGTGACCTTGTGGGCTTGAAGTTCACGCTTTTTTCTTAGACTCCCAATCCCATGAGCATTCCCTGTATAATTCCTCAGCATGTGTGCAGGTGTTGCCTATAATACTAAAATGACTCTCTCTGACATAGTATGGGAAAGAAACAAGTGTAGACAAAATAATAAATACACCTGTGAAGGGCTCCTTTTCTTTACCGGGCAGTAGTTGTTTTGGGACTTAGGTCAGAGTTATCTGATACGTCCCGGATCCCCTCTTCCTGCGCTCATCACCTTCTCTAACTCATGATGTTTATCTGCCTTTTCTTTCCCAGGACAGGTATCTTTGATCTTGGCTGGCCTCACTGTTAAACAGTCTCTCTTGCAATGAAAGCATGAACTTCTGATCCTCTCTAATCCCAAAACATCCTGTATGATGGTGTGAGTCTCTCAGCCAGCAATACCTGGCTTGTTATTTAAAAAAAGGGGGAAAAAAAAGGAAAAAAGTGAAAGAGCCTTTACACTGCACCAAACCTCCTCTTTATGGTAAAAAATCTTACACTAAGGCAGCTGAGGTGTTCTCTCCTGATGGGTATCTGCCACAAGCAGTGGTTGTCACACTCAAACATGTTCCTTTGTGGGTCTTCTTGCTTTGTGTTGGTGCTCAGAGGCAGCCTTAACGAGGACAAATGTAGTTAATGAAGATTGGCTAGCACTTCAGCAGATTACACATGTGCTGCTAAGGATAACATTAAAAGCTTAAAAAGTAAAAATTAAAAAAAAAACAGGGAAAAAATATTATTTTCATGTTAGGTTTCAATTTGCTGGGGGGGGAGGTTTCCCTATCTACTATTTTCCACTCTAAGCATTATCTATTCAAACCAGAACAGATTAAAGCTAATTGTTAGGCCCCTCTGTTTTTCCTTCTTACTGTGTTTTATCTCCTAAGCAACTTTATTTGGTACAAGACAAATAATCTGGATTCCTGAAGTCAGAAACAAGGAGTGGGAGTCCGGGAAACTGGCTGCTGATCTAATGCAGTTTTTGCAAGTGTGGTTATGGTCAGAAACTCTAAATATGGCACCGTGTTACTGTATACACGGTAACTGCACCCTGTGTGTCAATGTCTGAGTCACAGCAGTGTAGTTCACTGACAAAAACATGTTTTACTACTCTCAGCTGCAAGGAGTCAATAGAGCTGGGAATGAATGAGTTGAGCTTGGTACATTGAGTGTTACCAACTGAATAACCAGGCTCAGTCCATACAAGCAGAGTTTGCTGCTGATGGAAGGGACAGAAAGGGGCATAATTTGGCAAGGAAATGTAGAGTCAAGTGTTATTTGAGTAAAAGGGAATAGTTTGTTCGTGTCAGATGAAGATGCCAGCGAGGGGCGTTTCCTGCCTGGCACCCCAAAGTGAGGGGGCTGTGCTGGGGGGCACACGATCAGGAAAGCTGCGTGGTGCCCATCAGAATGAACTGGTTCCACCTGTGTGAAAGTATTTGAAAAGTTTTATTTCCAGCACAATGAAGAGCTGAAGTGTGTTTTGAAGCCTTGATGTCGTGAAATAGAATTGCAGTCCTGTGTCCCCTCACTCCTTCCATCAGCAAATGAACTGGCAAAAGCTTTTTTCAGCTTTTGAACTGAACTGATTTGATCTGAATGTTACTGGTAGAAATTAAATTAATATAACACTTTTCTTTTAACAGAACCCCTTTTTAAAAGTCTTTTAAATAATAAGTATCCACCAAGGAGACTGGCTGGCATTCCCATACTGTACTCATTCATCTAACATTTACTACATACTGACTCATAGAGCATGCATCTGCAAGAGTTATTAATGGAAAATATTAAATAAATTTAGTTGAATATTTGGTAAATAGGAGGTGTCTTTTCTTTGTGCTTCAATTTGTGTTTCAAATGTCTATATTTATGTTGCCTATATTACTGCATTTCATGGGCTGCTTAATAATAGTAGCAATTAAGATAATAACGATAAATACTAATAATACTGAGCTCTTCTGCTTTTCATCAAAGGAGGTCAAGACTCAAGGGTGTACCTCTGGGGCTGGTACAATGTAGATCTGATCTCCTCCTGGTATTTCTTTTTGTGGGAAGTTTGGAGTATCATGTAAAGATCAGATCGCCTGTATTCTGGCCTCTGGAATGTCTCCTAGGCATTATAAATGCCAGTAAGAAACATAAATTGGAAAGAAAACAAACGCCAGGACATTGAAAAATGTAACCACAAATACTGACCTATTTGGAGGGTTTTTTTCTGATTTAGCAGAATGCTATTAATATTATAGTTAAAGCTATTTTGTAACCTGGGGGCTTGAACACCTGGCTCTTATTAGAGCTGGATCCGTAGCGTGTGTTGGGAAAAAACAAAACAAGAGGATAAGAAAGGAGATGGCCCAAAGAAGAACACAAGAGGGCACAGTGGCACCTGTGGTGCACTTTTTGTTCTCTGTCTTTTTGGAAAGTTGAGGGCAGGGTTAATTTAGGTCTCTCCATGACATAAATAATTACGGTATCGTGGTTGATTAGTTGGAACGGAAAAAACATGATTTTGTCCACTAGGAGTGGAGTGTTTACAGGAACTATATTTTGGTTAGTTATGAGGGTCAGAAGTCGGATTTGAAGACTATCGTTTAAGTTTAATGTGACAGTAACCCCCACTGCAAGTTTGACAGGATTAACCTGGGCAGTCAGTAGGAAAGGTATATATTGTATTAAATAAATAGAAAAAGCATCTTCCAGACAGGTGCTTTCTGCAGCTTTCCTCATCTATTCCACTGTTCTTCTACCATATTGTGCTAATTAAGTCACTATCCCTGTTGGTGTTTAACAGACTTGTAGATGTGGCACTTACGGACATGGTTTAGTGGTGGAGTTGGCAGTGTGAGGTTTACGGTTGGACTCGATCATCTTAAAGGTATTTTCCAACCTAAATAATTCTGTGATTTTGTGATTCTATAATGGAACCTAGTCCAGTTATTTCAGAAGCAAAGGATACTAATGCTGCTTTTCATTTTCTCTTCAAGGAGGACATATTTTCTGCAAAGATTTTTTTCATGTGACTGTATCAGAAGTGACCCAAGCAAAACCAAGAAGCGTTAGCTGAACCTTAAGCAACCTCACCCTGATGGACACTGCTGAATTGAGAGGTCAGTGGTGAATATTTTCTTCTCAAAGAGTTAGTGCTGTAAATAGATATTTGGAAGGAAGCAACACGCAAATAAGCAGGATCCTATCCCAGACCTTAATCTGAAGTTCAGAGATCATAGTCTTCCTTAGATACATCATGCAGGATGCTTGCTGGGGAAGCAAACACCCTCCTTGCACCATGACCACTTGCCTATACTGGCTTTCATGGAATGAGAACTGGAGTCAGAAGCGCTCCAGACCACGGCAAGTCCAGCAAAGGGTTGCAAACAATCATTTTTTGGTTTTATCCACTCACTGTTTCCAACTCTTGCAGGAGGTTGCACACTGGGCCTTTGCTATGGGAATCATGGTTGAAACCTCTGAATGCTGTAATCCGTGACATGACATTATTTCACAATTAAAAATTAACAACAACCACCTTCTTTTGCAAAGAAATCTTCGTCCTCAGGTCCCACATACCTACTATTTGTAAGACAGAACTTCTCCTCCTATCCAAACAGCCTCCAGTGGTTTCTTACTCTCCCAGAAATCAATCAATCTGTTACTGTATATGGAGCTGTGGAAGGAAGATGCGATACTACACTGCATGCAAAAAGAGTAAAGAACACAAGATCATTAACATCTTAATATCCTGTCCTGACATCTCACAAATTATTTTAGACTTCATAGCCAATGTAAACAGGTTTGTTTTCAACTCCCCTAATTGTGTGCTAATTGAGAGCAGATGCAGGCCTTAACTTTCGGCAGATAAAGAGCAGCCTCTTCTCTAGAGTTTCGCATCTATCATGAAGTCTCTGATGTGTGCCTGTGAGCTCCCCTGCTTAGCGATGCTGAGGTGGAGAGGGATTGGAGCTGCTCCTCTTGAATTGTGCCTGAAACCTCAACGAGACAGAAGGGAAGACAGAGCTATGGGACTCATCAGTAACATCATCATCATTATTGTTTCATTTCGTACTTCAGTGCACTTTCTGCAACAGTGTAGGCTTCCTTCTGGGGGAGGGGGGAGTTCTCCGAATTATAGATGGGTTTCTCGTTATGATAGAAATCACTGGGTTTATGAAAAATGCATTGCTGTCATATTCCATTATCTACTTCCTCCCATGCTGCAATCCTGTAGCTTGCAAGTCATTAGATTCTTTTTCAGAGTTCCTTTGAAATAATCCTTTCAAAAAACACCATTCATTGGGTATGACCCCGGAGAGATGCTGTCTGGTACTAAAGCTCTCTTTTAGTTCTGTGAGGGAGACCTGTAACAACAAGATAAGTGCATGTATATTCCAAGTAATGTCTGGAGTTTGCTGCCTCCCATTAAATGCAATAGGAGCTCACAGTTCAAATGGTAGAATTTTGCTTTGTAAATGTAGGAGAGAATTTAGTTCAGATATATAGGTAAATTTGCATTTGGTAGTGATTTAGTGTTCCATGGTCTGTTTTAGTTCCAACTTAAATATTACATTAAAACCAGCAATAAAAAAAAAAAGGAAAAAGCATGCTAACTGCTGGGTTCAGAAAGAGTGGATATGATTTTGTTCTTGCTGCCAGTGTAGCAGTGAGCTGCCTTTTTACTTTCTCCTCTTCATTTAGCAAGTCAGCAGCAGTAGTTAAATGACAGCCCTCGGGTCTTTCTTCAGGACTGTTTTTGCAAATGAAAGCAGGAACTTCAAATCCTTGTGTTTTTCATGTCACTTACAAGGTGTTTTGTGAATTTTAACATTTTTTGCATCTGTCTGCGAAAAGGCAGAGGGCATGTGTGTAATTCTTGGTGAGAAGTGCCCTTTCTGCAGGGAGGCTGTATGGGTTTGTGCCACTGGGTTCAGGAGGTCGGAAGGGATATCTAAAATAGAAAGAAAAAGTAGTCTAAATAATTAAATAAATAAAAACATTTGCGTGGTTTGTGAATGGTAAATGAGTAGAAAAAGAGAGGGAAATATTCACAATTAAACCAGTGTCATTCAAAAATACCTTAAAGCACCTGGTGTCTGGACTATGAAACGTTATTCAGTCCACAGCACCACAGAACCTTCGGGTTTTCACTGTGATTCCTCCGTGAAGCCCTTTTTTCTCTCCCCAGGCTGGCTCCAGGCCTCCCTGTGAACACAGAGTCACCCCTGCTGACATTATCCCCCTCTGGAAAGTTGCCACAAACCTTGCAGAGTAAAGTCCTGATCCAACAGCGATGCGAGCGGTTTAATGGGAGGGCAGGGGGCTCGAAGTCAGTAGCACAAGGCATAACAGACTAAAGCAGCGGTCCATTAAATCAGCGCGCTGGGGCCTAGGCATTTACAGTCACACAGTCAGATGTTTCCAGTAATTATTTCCCTATAGCATTTTTATTAGGTGCTCCATAAATAATATTCACTGCCGCGCTCTTCTCATGGTCTTTTATTAAAAAGGAAGGGAGGAGACAAGAGAAGGGGAATTTGCCTTTACCTTCAGCAGGATTTTGAGGTCCTTCTAATCCTATTGAAGCACATATGAGCCTGGAAAATACAGCCAGATTGGTTCCTCACTGACCAAACATTGTCCCCTAAACCCATCATTGGACTGACTCAACCCAAGGCAAGTTTCTACTTCAGATTTAGATTTGTGGATCCCGTACAGCCCTAGGATGGACAGGAAAACATGTGCTGGGGTCTTTTTCCTATATATTCTTTGTTTGTTGTTAACTTTTATTTTGGTAGTATTTACATAGGTCAAATTCAGGGTCAGCACACCATCATCAAACAGCACTGCTTTTTCTCTGGAAAGAACTTCCCAAAGCTCAACACTGTCGCTGTGTGTTTAATCTGGTCTGTACATGCAGGACGTACTGACAGGACTTACTGGCTTTTCAGTGGAGGCTACTGTGCAAAGGCTTTTTCCAGAAAATATCACTGCGTTGTCTGAGTTATATTATTAATGTTAAGCAATACAACTTCTTTCCTGGCACTCAGACTCGTGTTTTGCAAAGGGCTTTTACTTGGGTATTTGATTTTTAACACCGATTCTCTAGCCAAAGTAAGATTCCCCAAATAAACACAAGGATTTGGGGGCTTATTTTTTAAATTATTGGACCGCGATTTTGCAACCAACCCCAAGCAGAACTCAGAGGAGCAACAGTAAAAGGAGGTGGAGTAAATAGTCATGGTTCAGGTATGCTACTGTAAGGGTCACAGACTCTCCTGCCTGTGTGTGCAAAACCTCTAAGCAGCAGGTGTGAATTTATAGAGATATACCCACAAGTGCAGTAATTCTGTCTGAGGTGAAAATCTGTGCATCAAGTGTAGAGGAGCGCAGGGAGCACAGAAATTTTTCATAACTGGCCAGAAAGTAGAGTTTTAAATAAAAAGGATGGGTTTGCTTATAGTAACTGCCAGTGTCTTCTCAGGTTTGGTGGCCTTGCTCCTTGGTTGTCTCCATGTTTGTTTATGAGGGTACATGGCCATATTTCAAAGGGAACACATGGACCTAATTGTCAGTGGACTACAGCTACCTTAGCAGCCTCGATTTCCAGATGAAAAATGTGGTGTGGTCATTTTACCCATCACTGAGACCAGGGTCAGACCTAACACAGGCATCACACCTTGTCTGGAAGAGCCACATAGGGCTTCCTACACTCTGCTGGGAAGAGGTTGCTGAAGCCTATTGCAGAGAAAGGGTGCTTTGCTATTGGGCATCACTTTAGCAACGCTGGGGGACATCGTGCCAGTAGGAAAAGGCGAATCATCTGTTTCTCAGAAAATATCATCTCCAGATAATTTCTCAGTTACTTTTGTTCTCTGTTTCGTTTCCGGGCTACTCAAGCTAGGGAAGTTGTAGCATGAAATTAAATATGAGCCCATTCAATATAAATGTATGTATCTATTTTGTGGTATAGGAAGACTCAGTTCAGTGAACCCAGACCATTGGCATTTTATAATTTCCTCTTGCTCCAGCAGGTAAGGGATTAACCCATTGTTATTCCTCTCTAAAGAATCAGAGAAAAATATATACTCTGCAAAGGCCTTGATTTTTTTTTAAAGTCCATTTGGTTTAAAAAGAAATATTTTATTGGAACCATAAGGTTTCTTTTTTTTTCAGAGAGAGAAAATTTGAAATCCGGAGTTTATTTTTCCTCCAGTGTCTCTCCTAAGAACCAACAGGAATTGAGATATTTTTTTTTCTCTCTTGTGTTTGTGCCTACTTATTAAACACACATGTGGCCTGGATTCCTTGCGTAGGTGCAAAGAGGTTTGAAAAAAGAACAAGAAAAAAAAGGTGTAACCCAGTCCATTGACCTGTCTCTTTGCCCTTAGGACTCCTTCGAACAGCTGTGAGAAAAAGAAAAGTGGGGGGGGAAGAGAGAAAAAGGAGGCAGTTTAACAAGCCAAATCCAGATGTTCATTTCATACACACACCCTGAACAGCTTTTGCATGGTTTATTTCATTTTCTGAAACCATTTTTCACCAGCCTGTTTTCTCAGCTGGGAAACTTCTGGTGTAGTGTTTTCAAAAAAATATTGCATTTGGCATTACAAGAAAACAGAGCCTTTAAGACATTAAAAGGACAATATCCTTGTTTGACTTGGCCCAGGGAAGCAGAGCTATAGGAATTTTAGATTTTTGTACCACCCAAAGAATAGGTAAAAGAAATTTTCCACTCTTAAACCCAGTTTACATGGGAATTTGAGAGTTGATTTATCTTGAATTTTTTTTCCTTTTAAAGACTACTCTGAGAGCTTTATGTTAGTGTATTGGGACTTTATTAGTGTGAAGGAACAAGCAAAGTGATAGCAATCAGTTCACATTCTAGATTCTGATGAACTCAAACTGATGCTGAAGGAGCCATATTTTTGTTTTGCAAAGGCTAGATCATTCACACCAACACCTACATAATGTAGACAGACAAATTTGGAATTCTTTAATACTTGCATATTTTCTCTTTGTTTGCAACTACGTAATATGAACAACAATCCATATCAGCTTTGTGAACAGCACTGCTAGCAGTAGGGGTGATGATCAGTTGACAGGACGGTGTCTACAATAAGTTTAGGTGCACTCCAGTGGTTGGCAGGTGATAAATGAAATTAGGGAAGACCAAGTGCAAACAACACTTATACTGCTATCACTTAGCTAATCAAAGGTTATATTGCCCTTCAGGAAACACAGTGTAGAAACTTAGCTCCACTGAAGCCAGTGGGTGATTTGCAGTTTCCTGCCCTTCCCAACTTAGGTAAAAAAACCCTGCATTTTTTAATCTGTGGAATCCTGTAAGTGTCATTTACTATTATCACATTAGAGAGAGACTTGATCCAAATTCCTTCATGTAAATAAAGGTCTATAACCTTGCGAAAAGGTCGGGCAATGCTTTGTTGCTCCTTTGTTTGCCTGTTCTAAAGCAGAAGAAAATACAGATGTTCAGAAACGTCACCATCCTGTACAGACCTCAGACCCCATCAGCTACAAAAAAACCAGCAGAAGATAAGAATTGTTAGTGAGAATTTGAAGAGATATAGTGTGGGTGAATTAAATAGACAATGAAAAAAGAGGATGAAATGTTCCAAGTGCTTCATTACTTAAACAAGTAAATAGAAATGTTTAATGTATTAAAACATCCCATGCCATGTTTTTCTTTCACTTTATTAAAATAAGGGTAAATCATCAGGTCTCTCAGTGTTACAGAGCATTCAAGGATATGGCATGCTTGTGCCTGTTTGTGTGTGTGTATAGCTGTGTGCATCCTCAAGCCTTGGCAGTGCCTGGGAGTGGGAATATTGGCATTTTGGTGTCGGAACACCACCAAGCGGGCTATAAATACTTGGTCCTTGAACTAATATTCTCCTCAGAGAGAGTTTTTAAGAAGTGTAAGAAGAATTTGATTAAGACTTAAAATGCATTAGGCAGATTATTTGGCCACTACAGAAGCAGAGTGGAAAGCTGCCAAGCAGTACTAGTAAGTTCTATAGAGCAAACTGGTAGTCTTTTTAAAGCTACTGACTTGGTACACAGAATGAATGATCCCGGTGAAAGGATACATTGTCTGTCCATTTCAGGAGACTGCAAAATTTTAATATAAAACAGTGTCCTGATCTGTTTTTTTCCTCTCCTCTTTATCTGGCAGTATATGTACATGTGAGTGTGTGTATGGCTCTGTTTATTTGCATCTAGACTTGCACGTGCATTATGATACACATCTATACAAAAGCATATATTAATTACTTGATAAAGAAGAACAGTCTGTCAGTATGGATATCAAACTTAGAACCCAGGCAGCTTTAAATCTGGCTTTGGTTGGTAAGACCTCCTAATATCTAAGCTTAGATATAGATAAATTCAGGAACTTCTGCACGGATACCGTCAAGAGTCCGTATTTGGAAATATTCTATCAGTCAATGCAGTTAGATATTTGCCTGAGGAAATGTGATTTTAGAGTCTCTCTAAAAGGCAAACAAACTGGTGATATCAGGCTATCAATGTATACCAACACCAACATATACATCTCTGCTGGAATGAGAGTCTTGCAGGCACATTGGAAGTGGTGCCAGGCTTTCATTCAGTGCTTACACACTGCATCGTGGCTTTGGCCTTCATGCTGCTGTAGGACAAAGTCAGTAAAGATAACTCAAGAGCTAAGCAGCAAATGGTAATGGTGTTGTGTGGGGGAATTTGCAATAATGCTGCCTTGTACTGTCAGCCTGGACCCTTCCAGTAACGTAAAGAGAAAAACATAAGTCTGGTGAAGTGTGAGGGCTCTTATCTCATTCCATCTTTCATCAAACAATGACCCATGCCACACGGCCTCTCAAAAATGCCTTTTGTTTAACCAAGGATTATACCCTGTAAACATTCCCAATCACTGTTATTTTTGTTGTAGCAGACTGCCTTAAACTTTGCTTCAATAGTCTTTTCTGAGAGGGGTTAATACATGCTCTGGGAACACCACTATCAGGGCTGAGGAATCCCAGCAGTAACCTGTGTGATCCCATCCAGGACACAGGTGAAGTTCAGTGCTGCCCGTTGCACTCCATGTACCTTCTCCTGTGGGTTTCCCTACAACTCCACCCAGGTTTGCAAAAGTGAAAAGATTGAGATCAAGGGGAAATCCTAATACTCCTTTTTATCTCATGCTGGTTAATTAATTTTGATACTGCTAATTGTCACTGGGGACAAGTGTGTGACATCATTAGTTGTTTCCTGTACTAAATCTCTACCATTGTGTCTCTATCAGAGAGAACAGAGACATCTTGTTTTGAGGGAATTTCTTTGGTCAATATTGTTAAACTGTTTTCTGAAGACATGTGAACTAAGCTAACAAAGCTGCTTTTTGTCCACAAAGTGCATCCATGCCTCTTAGTGACAGAGAGGAAGGGAGTGAGATTTATTCACTTCCTCAGATGATGGAGTATGGGATAGTGCAGGACTGGTCCTGGACACCCATGACTGGTGCCGTGTGTTTGTGTAGCTCCTAGCACAACAGTGCCTCCTTCAATGGGAGAGGTATGGCCTGTTTGTCACAGATGGTGATGATGATGATGCTCACAGAGAATGAAAAGCCCTGTCATGAAGGCTCAAATCACAGGTGGTAAAGAAAGTATTTTCTGTCTTCTGGTTTATAGGAGTAAAAGAAGTTGATTTTGTTTAGAGGAGGAATTAGGGTTGAGATAGGACATGGGCATTTCCAACAGTGTTTGCCTGCAAAAAATATAATTGGTATTTACTGCAAATACTGCAAAAAATATAATTGGTATTCTCTTTCATGGACTAGTGGGATTGGCACTGGTATTCATAGGTGATCTGGCCCTAGCTTAAAAGAGGGAGAGCTTCAAAGGTAGCTAAGGTTTCTCAGGGCCACATTCTGTCAAGTTTTCAAAATCTGCAAAGTTAGATATTTTATCAGCCTGTTGCAGAGCTTAACTGTCTTCCTGTCTTCCTTAACTTGTCTTTCTGCAACTTGTGATCATTGTCTCTCATCCTTTCCCTTTGTGTATCCAACAAAAGTTGGGCTCTGTCATCTTTGCAGTCACCTATCAGTTGGTAGAAGGCACCAATTAGACTTTCTCCTTTAATCTTTCCCTTATGAGATTTGCTGAACAGATTCACCTCCCTCAGCCTCTCCTGTGCATTCAGCTATCTTGATAGCCCACTGTTGGATTCAGTCTGATTTGTTGATATCCTTCTTGCACTATGAGGAGGGAAAAGAGTCCAAAAGTGGAACTGTATTTTAGTTATTGTTAATATTTTGTGTTAACTGTCTACTCTGTTGACATCAGATGCTCAAACCTTGGCTATAAGTGTAATATAATGGCTCTCATTCAAATGTTGGGAACATCAGGGTGCACCTGCTCAACCTTCTTGGAAAAACCTGTTTTCTGAACACACTGTACCCAGGTCATCCTGTCCCATTCTTTTGGCTGTCTATGATAGCAATACAGTTAATTGCCTCTTTTTTCCTGTTGCTGAACTGACTGGATCATCCTCCAGGTGCTGAATTTGTTTTCTTCTCTGACGAAGTGCATATGCTCCGATAGATTTTTACAAAGGAACCAGAAACATCCAGGAAAAAGCAGAAGGAGTAGAAAGCCCTCAATTTCTTTTTCTATGAATAATTTAGTGCCAAGTTAACTGAAACATTTGAAAAAGATATTTTTGGTGCCTAGCTTCATTAAACCCTCTATCCCCAAACGTATTCTCTATCACTGTCAGCATCCAACACTTCATCTTGTCCCAATCACAGCAAAGATGTTATGGAAATAAAATGCAGGGGAAAGGAGAAGAAAAGCAGATTATTGTTGCCATTATGCATGTCTGTGTGCATGCACATGTGCTCTATAAACTTTAAGTGAGGAGTTAAAAAAAGAGAATCTATCCAAAAGGAAGGAACGAAGTCCCGAGCCGTATCAGCCTTACAAAACGTGTGCTCCTTTCTGGGGTACAAGCTATGCTCCATCACAATAAGAGTGTTCTGCCACGCTCCAACCCCCTTCCCTGGAGCAAGTGTTTTAATCAGAGTATTATATTCTTGTCCAGTGAGCTTTTACCAGCACGATGAGTGGGACCTCCTTCTCTTGGCAGTGGTTTCTGTCAACGATCTGTCTTCTGCAGCTATTTCCGTGGGAAGGCCCTCCATCTGGCGCTTGGCAAGGAGGGGAATTTTCCTCTCAAATGTTTTCTCTCTCTCTCTCTCTCTCTCTCTCTCTCACCCTGTTTAAGGTATATCCTTTGGAAATCTTCAGCTTCCAAGATTACTTTTGCAAAGGACTTTGTTTTGCATGATCTGGCTTTCTTTGCTTCTAACAAAGCACCGCCTTGGTGCCCTGCTTACCCTGGCACAGGGAGAAGAATGCTGTTTGCTTTACCATTACTTTTGGTCTCAGTATGCAACAGGTCAAAAGATGCAACAAGTACACATGCTAATCCCTTTCCCTTTCAGTTAATAGAATAACACAGATGGGAAAGTTTACACTGGGACCTGACACCCGCTCCAAACTGAAGAAGGAGTCGGGTTAGACATTGCCTTTCAGATCAGAGCAGTTACTACACAAACTCACCTTCCCACTCAGCACCAAGGAGCTCCTGTCACCCTAAACCTCATTTGTTCTGCTAAGAATGCTCCCCATTCCCTTCTGCTTTCCTTTTGAGAACAGTAAGTGGAGTTGGGAATGACTTTTGTAGAATGAAATGTTCCCTAAAAATCAGTGATGGTCAAGTGAAAAAATGCCAACATTTTCCACTGAAAGACTCCCATTTGTTTTAAAATGGTGACTTTTAAAACATTTGGTATTTCTGAGTGTTGAAATATCACTTATGAAAATAATCCACTATTAAACTAGATACTTTCTTAGATATATTAATTTCATTTCAGTAATACCCCATATCACCAGCTTTGTCTTGTGTCATCAGACTATATGAAACACATTTGATTCTATTTTCTTTGTAGCCTTCAGAACATGCCTTCAGAGCTCTGTGTGATATCGGCCATTTGTAAATCCACATACCTGAAGATTTGTCACATGTTATTTCTCCAGAAAACACACTGAAGAATAACACCTAAGACTATGCCTATGAAGGGAGAAGTTGCAGCACTGATGAACTGAAAGGACTGATCCATCGTGCATCAAAATCCACTTTCTGCCCATCAAGTAGGTACCATTTCATGTCATCTTTCATGAAAACCATCTGCCAACTCCCCATGAGGTGATTTTTGATTACCAGGATCTCCATAAAATTAAGGTCTTGAGGATATATCTCTAATGAGATGAATGTCTAAGATCTATTTTTAGATAGGCATGGGCCTCAGAGTATAAATCTAAACACAGAGAAATTTTCTTTAACTCTTATTTTAAAACCCCTGATTCTATAAAAAAAGCTATATGTTAATGAAAATAAGATTAGAAATGCAATTTAAAAAGTAATAATTTTTACTGGAAAAGACACATAATTGTACTGAACTTACTAGCAATGAAAATGCTTCATTTGTATTAGAAACTGTGCCTATAAGTTTTGTGTAACCACAAAAGTATTGGTTTTGAGAAGTACTCAGCGACCTGCTTTCTGGTTAGAGAACCAACATTTGTGTTTGAGTATCACTGCCTATCTTTTTATCTAGTTTCTTTCAAAATGTGCAGTTTCAGAACTGCTTTTTCACATTGCTTTAAACACTTATCCATGAATTTCGTGGCAGAGAGAGTGTGTATTTCTTTCACTCTGCTACCTACCAATACCCATAACTACTGCCCGATTCAAAAATCAAGATCTCAAATTTAATATTCCATCTCCCACCTGGCAACAAACCATGCAGAGAAGAGAAGAGAGCTCAAAGCCTCAACTTTCTGTGAAGGGTCCATCGAGATCAATAGAGAGAATCTTCCCCAGAGGAAGAATAAGGGAGATCAACTTAAACTAAGGTCTTGTATTTTAGTGACTATGATGAGGTGAGAGAGATCCTATGATAAGGGCTGGTCCATAGAGTGGCTTAGATCCACAGGTCAAGATTCAGAACTTCTCAGATTGGCAAGTTTTCTCAGTTTTAAGCATTGGAAGTCATGCTGAACTTTCTTTCTGGTTGATGCATGAGATGGACATGTTGAGGGGAAGCTTAGTGTCCCACAAAAGCTCTGATCCGACTTCTGAAGGTGCCTTTATTACTCCCATGTAGAAAAACCTGAAACAGTGGCATTTTAACTATGACTGTAGGGATTAAATGTGGGTCTAGTGAGCCTAGGTGGTGATTCCTACATGGGGACTAACATTCCCGATGGCTCTGGTGGAAGTTCAGCTCCTTATTTGGAATAAGACACATAAATGCTTCTGTCATCCTGACCTTTACTTTCTGTTGTTATTTCACTTCTGACTTCTTGACTAAGACCTCTAGCAAGGGAGAGCAATTAGTACCCATTACAAGGAAAGCTTTTGCAACATGGGTGACTGACAAGGAACACAGTTGAGGCCACCAACGGTTTTATTTGTTTTTCTTCAGTTTCTGCTGATTGAGAAGCTCATGAGATACATCTCATTTCCCTGGAGGTCCCCAGGGAAGCAGTGGTCAGAAAATCCTTTTCTAGCCTACTTTGGGCAACGCTGGTGGTACAGCACTGCTGGCTCTGCACTTAGGTCGCTGTGCTGGTGGGTCTCTTAGCACAGACAACTACAGAACTTGTTAAAGTCCTCTTAAATGATTCAATGCAAGGCAGCTTATTTCAACAAGTCTTTTGTTAGACAGTTAACACTTCAAAATACTCACAGCCTGATTTGAACAAATTACATGGAGGAAAATGTTTTAGTGTCCTGAGCTACAGGTTATGGAGAATTAAACAAAAATCTCTCATAAATGGGGATGGTGCTAGAGAGGCTCTACTATGAGTGTGAGCCACTGTCCTGGCCTTTTTAAAAATAGCCCCCTACACACTGTACTGCCAGATGGAACATTTCAGATTTATATGTGTCTGCAGACCTAAGTTTTAAAATTTCAGACGTCTTTGCATTTCTCTGCACTAGGTTATGCCCACAGGTATTTCTCAGTGCAGTATGTAGCATCTAAAATGCATCATCCTTTGGCTAATTTGAGAAGGAGTTCTGGTATCCTTTGGAATCATGCTCCTCCCTGCTTCTTCCTGTTTGATGGAGACCAGTAATTTGCTGGTGGCCGTTTAACCTCAGGAGGCCTTTTCTCCTTCCCGTCTCCTACCCCACACAGCCTAAGATGCTCTTGCCAGCAAGCTGTGCTGAGGCTCGCCTCAATTCATCCCCTGTAATTCCACTCTTGGAAAAGAAAGGCAACGAATAGATTAAACTCACTTCTTCCTCTGTGGCCAGTCTATCACTTCTTCCTGTGTATGGGAACATAAAGCAAGTCACTTTGAGTTCTAATAGTAACTTAGATAGAGACAGAGTCTTTCACTTTGACTTGCATATGAATATCTCAAAGAATTCAAAAATTATGGTTCTGCAGTGTAAATAAAATATGCCAGCACATCCATTTTATAAACCATCAGTGACTTGCCTCTACTGTTATTTGGAGTATTTCCACCACGTTTAGTTTGAGCTGGATGATCTTAGAAATCATTTTTGACAGTGTCATTTATGGATCTTTCTTTGTCAATTTCTTTAATTCAATCTATTTTTGTACGAGATCTTTGCTTCTTAATACAGCAGGTACTGCACAGACCTGATCCATGTAACGTCACAAGACAAAAAGGGTTATCAGTTCCACAAGTAGTAAATTGTCGTTTTATAAAAACGTCGTCTATGCAGAGAATATGTTCTCAAAATGGGGCTAAGGCACAGCACAATTTCATTTAAATTATACAATTAAATATGTGTGTGTGTATGTAGATTATAAAACTGTTTGGGAAAAACAGCTAGAAGATAAATATCCAGTGAGTTCTTTGTATGTTAAGATAACCTATGTTAATTCTCATCCCAGAGATCGTGTGGCTGATCAAACCATATTTATAACAAAATAAGGTTATTTTTGGACTGAGAGAATGCAGATTTCCTCTGCCACAATGCCTGCAAAAGGAGCTGGCAATGCCAGAGAACGTGATGTACTGAGACTATTGCTTATAGTTGCCACATAGATACTTTTCTTTCTTGTTTGTTTGTCTGTGTCTCTCTCCTGTCCTACATTTAGATATTGGCTCCTTGGGCAGAGCGGGATTTGGCATTCATTGTTACAACATCATTATTCCAAAGGCGCTCATGATTTGGGACTGAACGTTGGTAATGGATATTGAATGTAAGTCACAAAAGAAAACTCCACAGCTGAGCTTGAATTTAAAAATGCAACATTATGAAAGGTTTATGAGAAAGCACAAATCTTTCAGTCATGTTCCTCTTTCACTGTCTGATGTATGACAGCCTGATGTATTCCAGGGAAGAGGTGACTACATGCATCTGGCAGTGTCTCCTTGTGGTGACACCTCTGTGAGTATGTAGCCCTCCCCAGACATGGCAGAGAACATTGGGTCACCCGTTGTTATTTCATGTGACTTTCCTGTGAATCATATCTCCTTTTATCATCCCACCTCAGCACTCATTTTCTGAGAATTTTGTTGACTCATCACTCCTTGGTTTCTTTTTCCTTGGCGTGCTTCTCTTTCCCTTCACCTGGTGCCAGTCCTGCCTTATTCCTTGCCACTATTGTGATAAATCTGTGCATTTCAATGCCATTTGCAAAGCCTGAAGTGTGCCATTTGAACTCAGTCCTAGCTGGAGGGGAGAGAGAGGTAGGTTAGAGTAGCACCATTCCTGGAAGACCAGCAGGAGATGGAAAATGTCCATGAATTCAAGGCTGTTTTCAGGCAGCCTAAATTCAACCTATGTTCTTGTGCCTGATGTTATCCACAAGATATTCTGGACCTTCAGGGTTGCCAAACCAATGGGAAACCAAAGCTGAACTAGGAGAACTAGATGGAATACAGCTGTTGGAGGTCACATTAGTCTGTGTCCTTTACAGTCATGGAGCTTACTGGCAAAGCTATGTGAATAATGGACTATTTTTGTTTTCTGACAATTCTGAAAACATGCAGCAAAAATATTTGTGAAGGACTTTGGAGTGTATTCAAAACAATGTCTTTAAAAAGTGTGTGAACTGAAAAGCTGTCAGCCTTCCTTCTTGGGTCAAATGAGAAGTTTAATTTGATTTTGTTAATTTAATTATTTTTGTCACTTTAATATTCCTAAATCTTTAAATAAAAACACGACAAATTTTGAAAAAAAAAAAAATTATTAATGAAAAATGCAAATATTTCCTTTAAAATTTTAAGACTAAATATTTGAATGGTTTTGAACTGTTTTTATTGTTTAAAATGGTTATTTTAAACCACTATATTTTTCAGAAACTAGCACAAAGCTGAGGAACGTTTTTCTTGATCAGAAATGAGATTTTGGCAATATCTTTGCT